>OX424568.1:8947553-9551898 GCA_949152475.1 Terebella lapidaria | reverse complement strand
GATCCATGATGGTACTGAAGATAACTGGCCCCTTGTATGCAAACGACGAGAACTGCGACTGCCAGCCTTGCACCATCATTTCCATCCTGTCCACGTCTATGGTCATCGGTGGTAAGCTTACTTCCTTCAGCTTGACTGGCATGTACTTGAAGGATGCAACTATATCACGGTACCCAAAGTACTGGAAGTGATCATGGTGCAAGTTGTGAGCACAGTTCATCAAGTGACTACGTTTTCCATATGCTTTGGCATGGAAGCGGAGTTCCAAGTACTTGGCAAATGACATAGACCATGATTCCAATGACATTGGCACAACTGGAGTTACTTCCTTGCACTTACGGCACCATTCCCAGGCCAGGATGTTGTTCTGGTATGCTGGCATGGGACAGTCAAGCTTCTTCAGCACAACTTGGATGCAACTTTCTTCATGAACAAATCTTCGTATGTGGTCAACCATAGGGGTTTCACAAGACTTTGATGGGCAGCGGTATGATTCTCGGAAGCAGTATCGCTCAAGGAATCCCCCAAGTGTGATGTCGTTTCTCCCATAGAAGTCCATCGTCACTACCCACGGACTAACACATGGGTTAGGGGCATTGGCTGATTCATAGGAAAAGCTGCTGAATAAGACGGCAAGACGTTGATGGTTCACAGGATCCAAGCAATCCACATTCGAATTCCATGAAAACGGAACCTGGGATTCTTGCTCTGCTGCTGACTCATCTGATCTTTGAGGAAAACTCCCACCGAAGACGATGTGGCCTCCACGAGCACGGAAGTCAGACACAAGTCCTTGAGTTAGTGGATCTGTTGCAGACGTCGTGAGCTTGGCATTCATGAACTTGTGAGTGGCAGTTTGGTGGCCTCTGTTGTT
Organism: Terebella lapidaria; assembly: GCA_949152475.1. NCBI lineage: Eukaryota > Metazoa > Annelida > Polychaeta > Terebellida > Terebellidae > Terebella > Terebella lapidaria. The sequence goes on along the minus strand of OX424568.1, from coordinate 9,551,024 downwards.
CTTATCATCAACAGGATCATCAAGAACACCAGTTGGCTTCATCTCATTTGAGGATTCAAACTCCTTCGAATAGAAAAGATCATTGGGGAAGTACTGCCTCAACTTGCATTCGCTACCATGTTTGGTCTCGAGATAGGGAATGTTGTACTTTATGTACGGACTAATGGACAAAGTTGTGTGGTCCAGACATGCTCTGAACTTATCTCCCATGTTTCTCACATCAGTTAGGACCTGGTTATCCTCCGGCTGGAAGATAGATTCATCCTGCGAGATCTGATAATTTCGCAGTGGATCAGATTGGTCCAATACCTCAGTACTGGAACTTTGAGTCTGCAAATTTGGTTTCACTTTTGACAGTGTTATGTTCTGTGCATTTGGATTGTTACTCTCTGTGGTTGATTTTGGGTTTCCAGATTTGTTCTCTGCTTCTGTTTTGACTGTTCCACTTGATGTTTTCTCAGCTCTGTCTCGGTCTGTCATCTTAGTAATTTGCTGGAAGATCAACCGCTCTTCTTGAGGTGTTGGTGTGTAGTTCACATTGGGTGGCATCGCAAATTCATCCATCAAGAAGGCCACTTCCAGCTTGGAATGATAGGCGACATAAGTCAAGAAGCTGAGGATGGACTTGACTTTTGCCAGTTCTCTTGGACCTGCCCCTCGCAGGATCACTGTACACCCCAGGTGTGAGGCACAACCATCAAAGTAGAGTAGAGTCTTCTGTGAACCATCAGGCAAGCTGTAACTCTGAGTCTTAAAACTGTGGCAGAACCCCAGAGTCTTCTTGTTGACAAATCCATCTACTGATGTGTAGATCTCTGCCTGCACAAAGCGGGATACTCTATTCATCACGGAGGGTTTCACGTTCATTACCAATGTGATTCCCGCATCCAGGATGAACTCCTGAGCAAGTCTGGAGACTGTCTTCTCAACCAGCAAAATATCCGGTTCTAGCTCAGCGATCCGTGCAACACAGTTCTTCAGGAAATCATGCTCTTGTAGGATTTGTGGTTCGAGGGAAGAGAACTTGTTCTCAACTCTCTGGTACTCAACTGGACCACGAAGCAGTAGGATTTTAGGGTTGACAATCTTCTTTGCCATTCGTTTGTGTGCAACATTCTGAGTGCACACAACCCCGGAAATAATGGCAGTTTGACCTCTGTTTGATCCTGGCACCTACAAAAACACAGGTCATCAGATTATTTTTCTTCCAGCAGCGGCACATATATGCTAGATTTGCCAAGTATGTGACTGAAGAGTACTATTAAATTGTCAATTCAAAGTGTGAAAATACATCATGAAATCCACAGCTCTTACCTTCTTGATGTAAACATACTGTCTGATATCCATGTCATCCCCTTCTTGTCGGACGTCTGGTTGCACTTGGGTGACGATCTTACGAGCAATTGATAGTATTGTACCTGCCCACTTCTGTGACAGAGATTCCTTCCTCAACAGCTGCACAACAAGAGCTTTCATGTGGTCCATGTGGCCAGATTTCAGTGCCTCAAACACTACGATGTCACTGCTGTTCTCCTGGATAGAATCATCTTTTTTCCATTCTCCTGAGCTATCCATGACTCCACCTTCGCTGATATTGGACAGAACAACACTGCTAACTTGGTTGCTTCCGAAGTCTGTCGGACGGTTTCCAACCTGGGACGTTCCTTCCCAAGTCCCAGAACTTGGTTGGTTTCCGTTGTCTGTTGGGCTGTTCAGTGACTCACTGGTTAAAACGTTGGTGTCTGAGGCAGTGGAGTGCCTTGTGACCTGTTGAACCTGTTCCAGGATAAGTTTCTCATTGACTGATGTCGCTGAGAGAGTTCTTGGCAGCTTGGGCTTGCCACCTGGACTTGGTGATGGTGTCTCAACATAAAACACAGACTTTGTGCTTACGTCCAAGTTTTCAGGAACTGAAACTGTGGATGGGATCTTATTCAGTTCATCACGCTGACTGACTTCAAGTTCACTATTGTGCTGGTTAGATCCAATTCTTTGGAACCACAAAGGAGCAGTCAGATCTTCACTGTCATCACTGTCTGACAGATTCTGTTCTAGTACTTGCAAAGTTGGTGATTCTGCATTCGACATAGCCTTTGGTTTATACAAGGCATACTGATCATCAAATGTCTGATGGTGGGAGGAGACACACTCCAGCAAGTCACCATCTATGAGAGCTTGTCCAATAACGACAGCTTGTTCTCTGGAACCCGCAAAATCTTTGGCAATGAGCCAATCCACAATTTCATTGCCCACCAGGCAGCTATGGTAAGTCCTCAAGCGGTGTCGATGACTTCGGAGTTCCAACCCATCATGGGGGCAGAGAAGGTTCTGGCGAACCTCTCGTAGTTGCTTCGAGTCTTTCAGCAACACTTTCCTCTCTTGTTTGAATGCTTCCAATGACATCAAATTTGCCAGGGCAGATTGGTTCGTAGTCTCCGGAGGTGAAGGTTCCGGAAGGCTCCGGTTGACCACCAGGTTCTCCTCATCGAAAATCGTGGACAGACGTTGTTCTCGATGGATTCTTCTCTGAAGAGTGGAGTAGTTGCTTCCATCTCCAGGGGGTGAAAGTGTGGTAGTGGATTCTGGATCAGGGTTGACAGCTGGAGATTGCTGTTTCCTAAGATCATCGCCAAATGTCTGTATGGATACTGGGTTTTGTGCGTACCTGAGCACCACTTTACAGCAGTACGTACAGACCCGGAGGCCTCCTTGGTAGCCCATGAAGTGTCCTGGAACTTCCTGATTGCAGCAGCGACTACAGAATATTTGGCCGCATATTCGGCAGTGGTGACGTCTGCGAAATGTGGTGAACTTACTGCCGCAGTCATAGCACTCCTTGCAGTGGCGATCAGGCATCCAGTACTGCTTGAAGATTTCGCTGTCCTTCGCCCCGTCTGGGTTCTGCCCTTTCGAGTCTAGGATGTTGCTCAACCTCCCCAGGACATTTGAAAGAGTTCGACGGGGGTGCAGTGGAGGTCCTGGACTGGCTGGTGGGTCATATTCAGTCTCAGGATGGACATCATCGCTGTAACTTTTGACACTGCTCACTTCAGTCCATTCTTCATTCTCCTCTTCAGCGGTCACTTGGAGTTCTTTAGCTGGGGACCGTGACTGGGAATTATCAGAGGATTTCTTGAAGAACTTTTTGAAAAATCCTGAGGAGTTTTTCACATCTGGACTGAGTGGTGCGAACTCTGTCAGCCGAGAACTTTGGTCAGTGTACTTGGCAGACATCTTAAATGCCACCAAGGAGAACAGACTTGAAGTCCTGTTGCGCTGTCTCAGGTTACCATGTTGATCATTTTGTCTTCAGATTGTTGATCCACTCCACTTTCACATCTGTGACATCTGAAAGGTAGGAGTAGAACACATTATAGTATTTGATTATATTGTAATAATATCTCTATTCTTTATTAGCATAATAACCTTAGATAATAATGAGTTCATGACACAATGGGGTCACCGATTGGCTCAACCTCATACTGTGAAGAAATCTCAGATTTTATCAAAATTAATTGCATGTACAGAAATCGGAAATGACAAGTGGCAACTCACGAATGGTTCGTTTTGTTTCCTTGACAACTTCTGAAGAGTGTAACACAGTTTAGGGGGCCTGTAATCATTCTTTGTTTTGAATTTATACTTTTCAACACTTCGATCCATCCAACTTTACTCCAATTCTAGTCCATCGGATTGAAGCGTTACAAAAATATAAATACATTGATATTACTTGAAGAACAATAACAGGCACTCTCATGCTGTGCCACACTCTTTCAAAAGTTGTAAAGGAAAGAAAATACATGTAAACCTTTTGTGAGTTGCCACATCATTGATTTTAGAGCCACATGGATGAAGACCACAGTCTTCTCTAACACTATGACTATACGACTGGGCGACAGAAATGTCACCCAGTGATCATATCTTGTCACCCAGTCAAGCTGAAATGGGTTCACTGGGTGACACGTCAATAACACCCTTTCCTGGATATCCTTTTTTTTTTTTTTTTTTTTTTTTAAAAAAGGCGAACCCATTTTTGTGTATATGCTGTGCAACTTAATTCCGGGGTGTGATATATATTTACAACTGTGGAGTTCCATTTCGGATTGGGACTGCATGACAGGGCTATGTCACACGCTTCCTATCATACCGTTCATGGACCTGGCATGGGGGTGTCCCTACCAGACCATGAAGCTATCCTGATGTCAACCAGGCCCGGTGAACATAGCACCTGCGGACCCTATGGTGTAATCATCCCCATTCCTGAGTCATACCACCAGGAAGTCCCCCAATATCGTACTCGTAGGTGAGTAACTCGTAGGCTGAGTGGTCAGCCTTCCCATTGAGCCCACAGCACACCCTTCCTGGGTGGGGATCGGCCATGATAAATCCCTTGGTCACCGATGGGATTCGAACTCACGATCTCCCGGCTTTGAATCCTGCAGCTTAACCACTGCGCTACAGGGGCCGGTTCCTGGATATCCACGTGATAATGTGATACGTGTTAATTTTCATAAACACGGGCCTGTGACCACCTAGCCTACCCGGTAATCATTACCATCCCTCTCGATTTCCCTTTGCTGGCACCCCATGATGTAGCCAAATATACAATCCTTTGATCTACCCCCCCCCCCCCTCCACACACACTTTGTGGACTCTGGCCCTCAACTCTAATAATGACTCCGGAATGCACATCCATCCCTCGAGCTCCCTCGAGCTACCATATGCCAGTGATCAAAAGTTGTTTTGTGTATAAATCTTCATTTTCTATTACTTGTTTGTGGCTGATCCAAATCTGAGATTTCATTTGCTACACTACAGCAGTGCTAGTCATCAGCTGCACTGTCATTGCGTCAGTATGTGTGAAAGTGATTGGGAGTGTGACTCATTGTGGTGATGGGAATCGCCTGCAATTTCACTTTCGATCATCGGATGCAATCGGTCACCATAAACCGATCAATGATCGATTATAATCGGTTGCACAAGCTTACTAGTAACTGAAAGCCACTGAGCCCCCTTGTAGCAACCTACATGCATTTATATGATTCCTAACTAATTCCCTGAGCACAGCTAAGCGAAATCGCCATACCTTCTTCCCTGACTATGGCAGCGAAATTGTATTTAGTTGAAACATCTTTTAAACGTCGACACAGTTTTAATCAAGTTCATATCTTCACTTTGTTGTCTGATTTCTGCCAGTAAAGGGCATTTACAGATTTAGAAATCAAACAAAAGTAAACGAATAACTGGTTAAGCGTGATATTTCAGCAATCATCGCTGTGAATGTTGACAGTTTGGAAGTATTCGTCCGACCACGTGATTGGATTAGCCAATTAGGGACAGGGTCCATTAATGTTGCAAACAGGCACAAATCACGCAAGAAACGCTTCAATAATATCCGTTTGTATATTGATTGGTTTTTGTGTGTTTATTTGTCGAGGTTATTGATTGCACTGTGTCAGATTTTCGGAGTGCAAATTCATAGGGCTCTGCCTGGAGATAGGGTTATATGATTTTTTTTTCCATTTTCCTAATTTTCAATAAAAAAACCATTACATCCAGTATTTTTCTCTGTTATAACAACTGCAAAGTCATTTTCAACTACCCATTCTTAAAATCGTAAGGAGTTGTGTATAAGGTGATATATACACACATTTTTATCCATTTTGGCAAAATCCGATGATCGAATATTGATTATCATAATCGATCATCGTAATCGGATGACTTTTCAACCGACTTTCGAAAGAAATTGATCATCGGAACATCACTAACTCATTGACATTCAACACTGGCAGCTCCATGTCACTTTGGCTGCATCGATGGAGATCAAACTAGCGTAAATAGGTCACATTTGGTAACACACGTTTGTGAATAAACAAAAACACGTGGCTTCCGCATTGTCACGGTGAGGATACGCTTCGCCAATATCAGTGAATAATGTATAGTATGTGTGTGAATGGACGATGTGAAAGTGAAATGCAAGTGATATATTCGCACTGCACTTGGAAAAATGTCATGTGAGAACTGGCACACGAGGTAGTGGTTGACCAATATATTAGGTAATTTCCAATAAACTGTACAGAAAAACTGAATCTGTGGATCCATAATGACATGTACATTTTTTGTTAGGCACATTGGTGGGGCATTTGTCGGATTTTATCGCTAAGCCCCAAGTATCGCAGGGAACGCTGTACAGTGTTCATCGTAAGGTAGGTTTAACATAGGGAGTGAATGTCAATGATAATGGTGTCTTATGCCCTGGCCAGTGACAGCTACGAGCTGTCCATCCTAATTTCGCCGCATTCCCAAATTCGCCAACAGGGTTTTCAGACCTTGTAATGCAAACGAAACCAACCGGTCCAGTTCTATCATCAATCGAGACTCTGATATTCAATCTTTGCACCAGCAGTTTGTTTTCCATAAAACGAGTTTTTAAGCTCTGATAATATTGAGTTGGCGAATTTTGGGCTGCGGCGAAATTAGGACGGATGGCTCGTAGACATTGACAATACCACTGACCATGCTGACTCAGCAGCTCAGTGACACTGAGTCGACTGACAGTGATCGGACACACTGTGACACCAGAAACATCGGAAGATATTAAATCTTCAACTCACAGGATGGTCGTTAGATAGTTCACAAGGACTGTAGGTGACTTCGGCCCATGGTGACCTCGGCCCGGTGATGTCGGCCCGCCCTACAGGGCATAGTACAGTAACTCGCTCAGCCAATCAATTTTCTTCTTATGATTTTTTTTATCTCTGTTCACTTTGAATTTCAGTTAATATTAATTTTTTTTTTTTTTTGTATGTCGAAAATAAAGATATTTGAATGAATTGAATTGTCTCCATGATACTGCAATGAACAAACTGAGAATCAATAGAAGCATCCTGGGTATGTGAATTGCAATTAACTTTGATCTGCTCAGGTGCCCGAGAATCTGTTTTAGCAATTCTCATTGAGTTTACCTGATGTGCTCGATCAAAGCATACTTGAAGTCGGCCAGCAGTTCTTGAAACGCTCATGTTGAATATAAATAGGTAAATAAATCCACATTGAATTCTTAGCTTATTTCTTTTTCACGACAAGGTCAAACAAATATAAGACAACACAATGGATTACAACTGGTTTAATTCTGACGAAACAGATAACAGTATATAAATACTAATCACAGAAAAGGTGACAAACCCAGAAAATGTCTACATGCAAATGTTTCATACAATTTGATGATGGCAAAATCGTGAACATGAACGAGGCAGTCAATTAGCCTACATCAGACGCTTCATAATTCGGTTGACTAACAGTATGAACAACAATCGAGACTTGCCATGCACAGTGATAGTTGTAACAACGTAAATATCCATTTGCCGCCTGCCGCCCTAACACTATTGCAATCTACTGGGCGGGCCGAAGTCACCGGTCCGAGATCACCATGGGCCGAGGTCACCGCACCCCGTTCACAAGACGGTCATTATTAACATTTGTATGTTTTAATTTAAAAATATTTACGCACAATCTAATTTACCAAGCTGAGCTGTAAGAAAACGATCACAAGACCAACTGTCAAAATAAGCCGGAAGTTTACAAAATTCACAGCCTTTGGTGCCATCTGGCGAATGATTTTTTTCGGAAACAAGAGGTCCAACGACCTTGTGATGCAGATTTTCTTATTTCGAGAAAAATCAACAAAGAATCGCCTTACATGTACCTATTTCGTATATAGATATAGATCATATCATATCTATATCTGGTCATATTAAAAAAAATCGTAGGAAATCATAATGGGCGCGTTTCTTTATTCCAGTAGAAATTCTACTAGTGGAAAGTATAACTTTTGAGATTCTACTGGTAGAACAAATGTTCTACTAGTAGAATTTCTACTGGCATAATGAAACGCGTTGGTAGAACTTCTACTAGTAGAAATTCTACTGACATAAAGAAACGCGCAGTATAAATTCTACCAAATCAATTAAAACTGATTAACATGATTAGATCTAGATCTGACAGTTATAAATGATCTAGAGAAGTATTAGGCATATGGCGCAAAAAAATGAACGGAAATTTGATCTAGAAAAGTATAGTAAATTAGGCATAGAGTCTCACTGGGTGGGAGCTTGCCCATGATTCTTGACGAGTCAACTCGGTAAAAATCTTTCCTCGAAGAGGTTTTGCTCGGCAAAAATCTTCAATCACACCGGCATCTGAAAGCCTGTTGGACAAAAAAAAATTGCCGAGCAAAGACCCTGCGAGGAAAGATTTTTACCGAGTTGACTCGTCAAGAATCATGGGCAAGCTCCCACCCAGTGAGTCTATGGCGCAAAAAAATGAATGGAAATTCGATAAAATGTGCGATAGTTACATACAGACCTTGCATTGACATAAATATATGTCAAGATTTATCAGTGTTTATCTGATTATGACGTATGACTGTCGTCGGTAAGATCACACGTCATCACTTGGATATTGTTACCGAGGTGTTCCCTAACATGGCGTCCTGATCCTCAGAGGACAAAGTGGCAAACTCTAACACATCCATGTTGTCTTGTTGATGTATTTTCATGCTGTTTGTTTATTTACATGTGAATCTTCTTTGATTTGTATTTTGGTATATTTACAAGGCATTTGTCACTTTTTATGGTAATTGATTTGGTATACTATAAATCTTAATTGATTTGTGATAAATTTTCGTCTACTAGTAGAAATAAAATTTCAACCAGTAGGAATAAAAGTTCTACTAGTAGAAATAAATGTTCTACTAGTAGAAATTATACTACCATAATGAAACGCACAAAACTTTATACTAGTAGAATTTCTACTAGTAGAATTTCTACTGGCATAAAGAAACGCGCCCATTGTATATAGGCCTTATAGCTATATCAATTGACTGATTATTGTATAAACATTTACTTATCATTGGCCATGTATTTTCACGAACAAGCTTCTCAACGCTAGCTTCACCAACTTGTACCATTATGGTAGGTAAGTTGTGATACCATTCCAAACTGGGATAGGCCTACATTGCTTTTACTTTTACGATCATTCCTTGATAATTATTTTTATTATTCCTATTTGCCACTTTTGCCAGTGCCAAAGACATTTGTAATTTATATCAACTACTAAAAAATTGCCATGGTGATTGACCGTTGCTACATTGGACAAGTCTATGATTGCTGTCTCACGTCCGAAGCCGTTTGACAGATACAGTAGATATAAATATAGAGCAGTTGATAACATTCTACATGAATGGTGCCGTGACCAGGATAACACCAGCTTGTTGTCGTTATATATTGAGCGGTCCTTGGAATTCTCTGCGTTTATCTGAAAATCTGAAGTTTTCACCTGAGAGAAAAACACATACCAGTAATGACATCAAAATGCTATAAGAAAAACCATGATAAGAAGCAGCAAAACTGCCGGGCTTTGCAGGTAGTGTACCGCTGCTCAGTAATTAATGGTATATTGGTACTCCCAGCAAGCCATCTTAGATCAGGATTTTTCGGTTTTAATACCGATAGTTTCCGCCAAAAGTCACCTGTTCTGCCTGGTGTATTTGGACAATCAACAATGCTGCACTACTCTGTTTCCAGCCGGCCTAGCTGATAACCGTGATATTGCTAGTCAATATTAGATTGGTTTCCATTCAAAATCGACAACCTCTACACTGGCGACCCGTGTTGACGACCATTCATGGCCAGCCCAGAATTTCACACTGCCGCCTGATTCCGAGACCCAGCCGGTAGTTAAGTTGCAGGTACATCCGGTCCAGGCAGGAGATCCACATTGTCAGGTTGCCGGAGTGAGCAGTGACGGCAGGCAGACACCCACTCACAAACATTTGCGAACCCAGTTCTTGCCCTTAACTTCGTAGTTGCTGTTCCCCGTCCGGGACAGAATTGCTCGGGGGTGGGGGGAGGGTGTGCAATTTTCTGGCCCATTCTGGGAGACGAATAAGGCCCGGCCCGGGAGAGCTATATGGCTTAGGATGGTAGAGCTATGCCTGGAGCCTCGACTTGTGGACCCCAGCATAGGGGTGAGAACTGCTTTCAGGACCAACCATTAATAGTCAGTGCCCCAGGGAAGCATGGAATCAGCTCAAAACTCCACGTGAATGCACACACTCTTCCAGTTACTAACTAAGGTTCGGAAGGCATGCTCCAGCTCTGCACATATGCTAGCAGATAAGAGATGTATTTGTCTGAAGTCCATGGATTGGAGTGCTCTACTCAAAGCAAGAGGCAGCGCATCCTCATCCCCCTTTTGGAACATCACCACAAATAAGTGATTGGAATTAGATGAATCCAACTTCTAGCTCCAATAACATAGGCCTAAGGTTTTCATGTTGTTGTTTCAGATTGAGGCTGCATTACTTCACTACGGGTATTTCCCCTTCCAAAGGCAGTCAATCGATCTTAACCACTGATCTACATCTCGTGGCTACTTTATTACAGATGTTACACGTCGTGTTGATGCTTAGTTAAATGGATAAAGAAATCGGCAACACGTGTTTCAGATTAAATGTCACCAAACAATTGATTGTGCCCCTGATTTACATACCGTACAGGCGTGTTAACTGGTACACGCCAAAGTTGCAGAAATGCAAATTGTAAACTGGGGATATTCACGTTAATCATCAACTTATCCAGATATTAAATTCAACACTATATGATACTTGTGAACTGATAAATGTGGCTAGTACACATTTCATCATTGGTTAGATAATGGTGTTGAAATTGTCACAGGAAAACAACATGGGGCAAACAAATACACAAAAATGGTTTATTGAAACTTTTGATCTTTAGACAACTACTGTAAAACGACTAATTTTGGCGGACGATTTATTTGGCGGATTTGGCGGTAGGGGAAAAACCGCCAAATTAAATCGTCCGCCAAATTAACTAGATATAAATGTGGCGATTTTGCCCTAAGCACGCGGCAGGTGATTGTAAACATAAAAGCCATTTATGTGGCCTTTCTGTACTTGGCCTTGTTTTGACATGCTCCGTTCGAGCGTGCGTTGCCACGGCGACGTATTGTAATTTACGTTCCAGTAAACTATAACAATGGATCGATTTAACCTCGCGTGCGCCCTACAGTTTCTGGTGTATTATATATACACTGGAAGCGACTCGTTCGAGGAGATTGTCCAAGATCGAGACTAGGACGCACACGAGGCTCGCCATGAGCTTTGTGTTCCCTGGGTCTGAGTAGTGGGCTCCTAGAGCCCTGGGGACGATTTCCGTGGGGAGGCCCGGGCTGGGAGAGACGAGTTGCTGACTCGGGGGCCTTCGGCCCTGTGGATCGCCAGCTCTCTCCCTTCCCGGGACATGTGACAGAGGCTCTGGCCAGCATGTCGGACTGTACGGGGTTCCGTCCCCGAGGCAGACCGCGGCTCGCCAGGCCCCGCCAGTTAACACCGTGGTGATGAACCAGTTTCTGAACGGTGTCCGTAGGCCTGGGAGTGTCGGGTGGGCTGTTACCTGGTTACCGTTAATGATGAAGTAGTTACCGTGTCCGCCGCGACCTCCGGTGAGCGGCCCTGCCGCGAGGATCCGGAATAGCGGATGCGCGTCCGCAAGGACTCGGATGAGAGAGGACTATCCTCGAGGATCCCGAAGAGCGGACGGTAGTCAATAACTTTACATTGGTGCCGTGACCAGGATCAGTCCGACAGTGTTCCATCGCAGCCTACCGTCACAGTGTTGTAGCCTCCTTAGTCCCTGGGGATCGCCCGCTCCTCAAGGACGTCTCAAAGAATGACAAGAGCGAAAGAGAAGGCCAAAGATAAGGCCGATGAATCCAAGGGGAGGGATAAGGGTGGAAATGTCGCGGACCACACCCGGTCGCGCGACAGCCCCCGTGAGACGTCTCCGGACGACTCCGGCGGCCGGAAGGAACGCGCGGAAACCTCCGTGGACAAGACCCCGTCCGCGGAGACGACTCCGGCGTCCCTGGCTCCGTCTTCGGACGTAGAGTCGGGCCCCGCGGGGCCGCAGCAGGAGTTGCCGTCAAGGCCGGACCTTGACGTGTTAGGCGCGGTGGGTGGAGCTGGCAACGGCTCTACGCCGCGCCCGCCCGTGCCCAGAACAGATCCGTGGCAAATGGCACCCTTCCCTAAGACGCCTTCTAGCGTCCGGAATCGAGCGCCAATGCATGCGGGTCCTTCTGGACGAGCGGACCAGTCATACCAGATGCCGCACCCGGCCGGGTGGGCTCCCTCGTGAGCCTCCGGCATGGGTTCTGGTCGGTCCGCACCGGGCAGTGTGGTGGATCAGCTCACCGACGCACTTGGCGAGCTGGCCCCCCTCGGGCGCTATGACCGCGCCCGGTCGCCCCATCAGGGACCATCAGACCGGCGGAACCGCTCCCCTTCTCCGCTGTCACAAGGCAACTCGGGGCCTTTGACGGAGAGGGAGAGGTGGCTGATATCCGAGGCGCTTGTACTGTTCAAGCGGAATCAGCTGCATTCGAGCGTTGACCCGTCGGTCGCCCTAAGTCCGGGGATGTCTGGGCCAGTAGCCCCTCCCCAAGTCCTGCCGAGTCCGCAGGCGCCAGTGGCCCCCGCAATGGGACCCGCGCCTGCCCCGCGGCTCGGAGGCACCACGTTGGCGACCGCGTCGACCGTTCCGACGGTTGGGGCGCAAGCCGCGTGGTCGACTTACCCTGGCACGTACAGTGTGTCGGACGGGCAGTGGCAACAGGCGGCTTCGGCCCCAAGCTTTGCCGCCCCTTCTGGAGCCTACCCAGTAGGTTCGATGGGAGCCCCGCCCGCACCTAGCCAGAGTGGGTTTTCAGTGGGAATGATCCCGGCGGCAAACGTGAGCTTCCCTGCTCCTATGTCCGCGGCGTCGATGTTTGCTCCGGCAGACTCCGCCGCAGGCGCGGGAAGCGCGCGGAACTTGCCGCAGTACACGGACGACCCCGGAGCCGGGACCGCACGTCGGGCGCGTAGCAAACGCGATGACGGGCCCGACCACTCTTCGTGGCGGAAACGGTTCAACGGGGATAACGCCGACTTGGAGGACTACTTGCTCCAGGTATGGCGTACCGCCGTGTACGAAGGATGGTCCCAGCCTGAGGCTGGACACGTCCTCGCGGGGAGCCTGGAAGGGAAAGCTCTCCGCGTGATGCCGTGTCTGCCGGTAGGAACAGTGACGTTCGGCGAGGTGGCTCGTCAACTTCGCCTGCTGTTCCCGCCGACGACCAATCGGCGGCAGTCTGAACGAGAGTTCAAGGCGCGTATCCGCCAGCCGACTGAGTCCGTGACAGACTATGCGTACAGCTTACGCATACTCGGCCGGAGAGCTTTTCCGGACATGGACTCCAGACGGTTTGAGACGATGCTGATCGATCAGTTCATCGATGGCCAGCCTTACCACCTAGCGTACGGGCTGGCCACCCATGAAAAGCGATCGATGGAGGAGGCGATAGACTCCGCGCTTGCGCTTGAGATGGCTGTCCGTCCTAGACAGTTGCCTCCAGCCTCGGCTCCGGCCCCGGCTGTACCCGCGCAGGTGGCGACTCCTCCTCCGGTCAAGGCATCGCAGGTAACCCCTTGGCAGGACCCGGTCGTCCGGGAACCCGCCAGGGAACCTACCCAGCAGTGGGTTAGTGCGCCGGCACCCTCTACAGGGGCGCCCGCACATGCGGCACCGGTCGCCGCGCCGCGCTCGCCTTCGGACGAGTGCGACATAGAGGAATACGACCTCGGCGCCGCGCAGATGATTGCGCACTGCGCCGGGCTCGAAGCTCCGGGAGCCGCAGAATGTTGCGCGTTCACCTCCGGACCAGCTCAGAACCGTCCCTGCTACTTCTGCGGAAAGCAGGGACACTTTTGGCTGAAGTGTCCGGAGTTGTTGGAACGCCTGCGGTCGCGCGGATACCAGGGAGCTCTCCCTGGCCCGCAACGGAGGAATTCCTTCCGGTCTGGTCCTCCGGGACAGCAGAATCGGAACCCGCGGCAGGGAAACTAGATCCGGACGTGGTGGCGACCAACACTGCGTCCGGGGATAGTTGTTCGGTGGCAAACGATGCCGCCCCACCCGCTGATGAGCAGGACGGACCCCAAGTAGATATGACTTCTCCGGAAGTAGTCCTTGGAGACCAGTCTAGCTCCTCCGCGGCTGAGGCGGATGGCGAGGACTCCGTAGATGAGCCCAGCGCGTGCGAAAGGTATCGCCCGACCTGCGCGCTGGTGAGGGACCCCTGCTGGTACCTGCCCCTGTCCTTCGGACGGGAGCCGGTCCGGTTCCTCATAGACTCAGGCTCGGAGGTGACCCTCGTGGCCGCCGGAACGTTTAGGAAGGAGCCCGCACTCCGCAACCTCGAGTTGCGAGATCCCGGACCGTACAAGCTCTACGGAGCGGGAGACAACCGCATCCGTATCCATGGCATCATCGATCTGCCTATTACCCTTGGGGACAAGGTGTATCTGACAGAGGCGATCGTGGCGGATATCGGAGCGGCCGGGATAATTGGGATGAATTTCCTACGGGTCCACCGGGTGATTGCCAACTTTAGCGCTGGCGAGTTCCGGATGGGAGAGGACACACACTTCCTCTTCCGCTCGGGCCCGATGCATTCATTCCAGATGCGGACATCGCGCACTGTAGTAGTGCCGCCGATGAGTGAGATGATCATCGAGACGAGGCCGCGGCGTCCCCGCATGCCCCTCGATGGTCATCCGTGTATAGTACAACCCGTGAGCAGTTTCGCCGCAGGAACTGGGCTCGTGCTGGGTGGGGCCCTGGTCATGTCCAACCCCCGCGCGATGCCCATCCTTGTGGTGAATCCTACGGATGCTCCGATTGTACTGAAGCGCGGATGCATAGCAGCTACTGCTATTCCCGCGGCTTCGAGTCGTGTCATCCCCGACGATCCGGTCTGCCGCGCTGCGTGCGCGACGGCGGCCGCCGGAGATGATCCGTTCACCCTGCCGGACCATTTGGAATCTCGGGTTCCGAAGGACCGGTTGGATGAAGAGCAGCGCCAAGCGCTCCGCAGACTGCTGCGGCAGTATGCGGATGTGTTCATGGGTCCTGATGGTGCGGTTGGCAAGACTGACGTCGCCAAGCACCGCATCGACCTCGTAGACGAGCGTCCTCTCAAGCAGCGTCTTCGTCGGGCAGCAATAGTGCACCAAGAGGTCATAGACCAGGAGGTGCAAAAGATGCTCGACTTGGACATCATCGAACCCAGTGACAGCCCTTGGGCCAGTCCGGTGGTTATGGTGAAGAAGAAGGACGGCTCGTGGAGGTTCTGCGTGGACTATCGGAAACTCAACGATGCCACGCGGAAGGACTCATATCCTCTCCCGCACATTGAGGATACCTTCGATGCCCTGGCCGGGTCGCACTATTTCTGTGCTCTGGATCTGGCCTCCGGGTATTGGCAGGTGGAGATGGAGGAGAGTGATCGGGCGAAGACTGCCTTCGTTACCAAGAACGGGCTCTACCAATTCAAGGTAATGCCGTTCGGGCTCTGTAACGCACCAGCGACGTTCGAGCGCCTCATGGAGATGGTACTCAAAGGGTTCCTCTGGAAGCGATGTATGGTCTACATCGACGATGTCGTCGTGTATGGCCGGTTGTTCGAGGAAACCCTCACCAACCTCCAGATGGTGCTCCATCGCATCCGCGGAGCAGGGCTTAAATTGAAGCCAAGTAAGTGCGAGCTATTCGCGCAGGAAATCCTGTACTTGGGCTTCATGGTAACGGGCACCGGAGTGAGACCAGATCCCGCAAAGGTGGCGGCCGTGCAGAAATGGCCTCCGCCATGTAACGTGGCGGACGTGAGGTCCTTCTTGGGCTTCGCGAGCTACCACCGCAGGTTTATTCGCGGCTTTGCGGAGATCGCGCGTCCCCTTACTATCCTCACGGAAAAGGGCGCCGATTTTGTTTGGTCCGCCGAGCAGGCTAACGCCTTCTCGGGACTCCGGCAGGCCTTGGTAGTGGCCCCGGTGCTGCGGCACCCTCGTCCGGACTGCGAGTTCATCTTGGACACCGACGCGAGTAACTTCGCGCTCGGCGGTGTCCTCTCGCAGATCGTGGACGGGCAAGAGCGGGTAGTAGCTTATGCGAGTGTGGCCTTGAGCCGCTCTCAAATGAACTACTGTACCACTCATCGCGAGT
This sequence comes from Terebella lapidaria, assembly GCA_949152475.1. NCBI lineage: Eukaryota > Metazoa > Annelida > Polychaeta > Terebellida > Terebellidae > Terebella > Terebella lapidaria. Next base: position 9,534,900 of record OX424568.1, on the reverse strand, counting down.
TGCTCGCGGTGGTTACGATGACCAAGCGCTTCCGGCACTATTTGTTGGGACGCCATTTCCGCTTGCGGACTGATCATAGTTCGCTGAGATGGCTCCTCAACTATAGTGAGGCCGATGGCTTGGTGGCGCGGTGGCTCGTCAAACTCCAAGAGTATGACATGCAGATAGAGCATCGCGCTGGTAAGTTGCACGGCAACGCGGACGGCCTGTCCCGTTGTCATAAGTGCAAGAATCCGGGTTGTGCAGGGATGGCACCATTCCAGCAAGCCGCGGATTCGTCCTCAGACTCGGAATTGGACGTTCCGGGGAGACCGCAGGCCGCCGCCCCCTCTAACAACACGGCGGCCGGAGCGTCTAGGGCTCATCTCCGCGCGCGGACCCGCCGATATCGGCGAGGGCGTCCCGCATATGAAGCGGAGGTGCGGCTCAGCTCCAGCGAGTCTTCCTTGAGTCCGGCGGTGTACTCCTCGTGGGTACCCTCGTCCTCTGGAGAGTCTGAGTATGAGCGGTCCTTGCCCCCTGTGGTGATGGCCGCTGCGGCGCAGCCGGACGTGACGGATGAGGAGCCTAATTACTTGGGTGGCTACTCTCCGGCGCAGATAGCTGCGGCGCAGAGAGCTGACAGAGCTCTGGCACCGGTAATCACAGCCCTTGAGGCCGGCCAGAAGCCCTCGAAGGATGAGCGAAAGACCTACAGGGAGGAGACCTTGTCTCTAGTATCTCAGTGGGAACGACTCTCCTTGAGGGATGGCCTCCTGTACCGGCGCTATGAGCCACCGACCCCACTGCCTCCAATATGGCAGTTGGTGCTTCCGGCGGAGCTGCGGAAAGAAGTACTCCACCAGTTGCATGACCTCCGGGTGACCGGTCACTTGGGAATCCGGAGGACCGTCCATAGGCTACAACAGCGCTTTCATTGGCCTGGTAGCGGCTTGGACGTGCAACGGTGGTGCGCAGCCTGCCCTCGGTGTCAAGCTTGCAAAGGAGTCCCGACTCCTGGCCGCCACCCCTTAACCACGGTTAAGGCGGGCGCGCCGTTTGATCGGATAGCTTTGGATATACTGGATACCCACCGGGTCACCCCGCGCGGTTTCCGGTACATCCTGGTGATATCCGACTATTTTACCAAGTATACCGACGCCTACCCACTGCGCCGCCAGACTGCGGACGAGGTAGCTCGGTTATTGGTGAATAGATGGGTGGTGTACCATGGGGTACCTAAACAGGTACATTCGGATCAGGGCACGCAATTTGAAAGCAACCTGTTCCGGAACCTAGCACAGATGCTAGGGAGTACCAAGGTGCGGACCACCCCCTACAGGCCCCAGTCTGATGGCCAGGTCGAACGCTTTAATCGATCGGTCCTCAACATGCTGGCGGCCTTTGTGAATGATCGTGCGAATGATTGGGATGACCACCTCCCGTATGTCTTAATGGCGTACAGGTCGTCGGTCCACTCTTCGACCGGAGTTACTCCGCACGCGATGTTGTACGGCCGGGAGTTAAATTTGCCCGTGGATATTATGTATCCAACTGCGGCAGAGACCGGCGCAGTACCCCAGTGCGGTCCGGAGTACGTGGAGTGGATTCGCCGCGCCCTGGCGAACGCCCATGATTTCGCGCGCGCGCGCCTGGACAAGTCTGCCCTCCGGCAGAAGCGAGGCTATGACGCCCATGCTAAGGGTAGGCCAGCTTTTGCGGAAGGCGACAAGGTGCGCTATTATTATCCGCCGCTTAAGCAAGGCAATAAATTTGCTAAGCCGTGGATAGGCCCGTTTACAGTACTGAAACAGGTGACAGATGTGGACTACCGGATCCGGAGGGATTCCGATCCGGACAGGGTTCTGGTTGTCCATATCGATAATCTGAAGAAGTACGAGGGCCCGCTTGTCATGGATCCGCTAATTCAAGATGCGGAACCGGATGATGCTCCCGTATGGGATCCGTCCGGTCAGCATCCGCGGACTCCGGACGAGCGTGTGCGCCGTATGGTGGGCCTCCCGGACCTCTCTGACCCGTCAGATGATGGACTGGGTGGCTATCAGCCAGATGACGGCGATCCGCAGGTACCTCCACTCCCTCCAGTACCTGCGGATGACGGGCGGCCACGCCGGAAACCACGTGCGCCAGCCCGGTATGGGTGGGAATAACCTTCCGCCCATGCGGATGCGTCTGCGGTACCCGTCTGTCATACCATGGATGGGTTCTAGGTCGTTCCGTGAGAGTCCGCACGACTTACCTCCGCGGGTGGCTACTTTGTGGCCCTCTTCGGAGTTGAGGTCCGCGGAGACTTTCATGTTGTAACGCCGCCGCTCCGCATCCGCCCTCCTGTAGTTTCTAGCGCCAGGGACGTGCGGATGGCCTGTCCGCACCTTATGGACGGCTGTCCGGCGTATTCCGCACAACGGTTACGCTGGCCGGACGAATTTACTGATTCGGCCGGACGCCCCTGGTCCCGGGACAACCTCTTATATGGCCAGACTGAGGTTGGGATTTACGTCCGCTACGGGAGAAGCGTCTTCCCACGGATTTGGGGAACTGGCTCTGGACGCGGGGATAGTGTCCGCAGATGAGGACTGATGTCCGCGGTTCGTCCGCGTGACTCGTCCGGCGTCCGCGGCGCTTTAAGATGACGCACTTCGGTGTAGTTATCCCCCGTGAGCCACTACTGTAATTGCGGTTATAGTAGATTAAGGTTTCTTACGGCAGGAAACCGACTATCCATTATGATAATGGAGCGGTTGTTAAGTCCGCGTGTGCGGACCAGCCGCGGCAGCGGGTGACGCTCGTTCTCGTCCGGATCGTACCTTACAATACGCGGTCCGGCCGGAATGACCGGAACCCCGGCCTCCTTCTAAGAAGGGGGTCGTATATTACATGCGCAACACTTGTGGTGGCTTCTAATTCCAATTTCATCTTCATTGGATAAGGGCAATACGCCGTACAATGGTAGACGTCCGGCCTGGACTCCGTCCGCGGGCAGCCCCGGACGTCCGCCGGCTATTGCTTTCACCATCTTTGGGCGCCTCTAGATTGGGCGCCGGTATGAAGGGTTCGCCCCCTAACCAGTGCGGTTATGGACCATGCCGGCTCCGCGTCTAAATCTATTGGCTCCGCGCTCCGGTAGTCGTTTGAGGAGGCTCTGGGCTGGACCGGGCACCGCTCCGCGGCCGGGCAGTACGTCGGGGATGCTAGTGGGCGCTTTGCAAACGCCCATAGGGCGCCCGATTGTCTGTCCGGACGTCATGGGTATGTCCGATCGCCCTGTAAGCGTGCCAGCGGCTATGGGGAGTGATTTTGTTTATTTTCCATCTCATTTATTATTTATGGGAGGATTATAAGCCACAAGTGTGTGCGTGTTTCCCGTGGAAATGCTATTCTTACTCATTTATCCCATATATGAGAAAGTTTAGAGATATATCTTTTCCCTGGTGCAATAGAGAGTAAGAAATCGGGAGATTTCTGCTTTCGCAAGAGGGGTGTAGGAGATTGTGTACATTGTATCGAAGGCTGTATGCCGTGATCTATGAAAAGCATGCAAGCGGTGGTGGATTTATTTTCATTGCTGCTTGAGCGGTGTTAAATTTTTATTTATCGCTGCTGATAGGGTGACATAATCGTAACACCCACAAGTAGTTTGGCTTTTTGATACATTGTATACAATCTTTAACCTACGAGGGTGATTAACTTCACGTCATTGATCGCCAGTGCGAAAGCTATTGCTAATGACTGCTGTTAATTACTGTAGTATTTTAGCGGGTTCCCCCGGGATGGCTTGTGTACACAAGCCACCCGTATACATGGCATGAAAGGAGTCACCGGGGGGAGATGCGTGTATGGGAATGCGGGAATGTAAAACGTCCTTTTGTCTGTCGATCGGGTAGATGCAGTGAATAGACGTTTCCACGGGAACGCGTCATACGATGCGTGTGCAGTATAACTGCCAACACTTGATGCCTATAATCGATGTAACTCGACACCTTCTCGTCATTCAAGCGCTCGGCACTGGTGGAGACGGATCTGCGGATCTGACTCCCAGTGTTTAGAGCGATTAGAGCGCTTGACATGTCGGAAAGTAGCGACGGCTGGGGAGGTGATGAAGGGAGGGAAGAGGGGTCTCTTGAGCGCGGTAATTCGTACTCGAGACCCCAGTCTAGGCCCGAGGAGGATGACCGCGAGGACATCCCTCGGGGAGCCTATGTGGGTTCTGAGGAATCCAGCTCCAGCTCCGGTTCTTACTCAGGAACCGAGTCTGAGAGCGAGGTCGCGGAGGACCGCCCCGCAGAGAGTGACTCGGCCACGGCAGGCGCCGAGTTACTCCTAGATCCGTCCACTTTTTCCCGTATGGAAGAGGTGATGGACTGCGGTGGTGCGGGACTTGCTAGTGTGGACATTGAGTTGCACCCGTCCTCGGAGATGCTTGCGTCTCTGGGCCCGGATGAGAGTACTCGTGCGGAAACCCGTCCGGATGGCCGTAGCCGTCCGGACACCGGTTCCGCCGAGAACTCCTCGGTGTCCGCACCTGCGGAGTCTGGTCCGCACGACCAGAAGGCCCCTGGGACTTGGGCGGAGCAGGTTGACGCGGCTGAGGAAGCCGCATCCCAAGCGCCGCCTCAGGAACAGGAGTCTGGCTCGAAGGAGACCGAGAACCGAGATGACGGGTTTACATCGCCCGTCTCTAGGCGTACTCGCCGTCGAGCCCGGGAGATTGCTCAAAAGCAGTGGAGAGCCCAGCAAGAGCTGGAAGCCGCTGAGCATGGGCAATCTGAGGCCGGATCCGACCCGGACCCGGCCTCCTCGCCTCCAAAGAAGAAGAAGAAGAAGCGGCCGCACCGGAAAAAGAAGTCCGGCGGCCCCTCGCCTCAAGCCGGATCGAAGTCCGGAGGACCTAAGCCACTGGCGCCTAAGCCGGGCGGCCAGAAAGGGTCCTCCGCCAAACCCGGAGTCGCCAAGACGCCTAATCCCTCGGGATCTGGTGCGGGCGGCGCCTCCGCAGGATCCGGCCCAGGCGCGGGAGGTTCTTGTAAGCGGGTGCCTATCCAGGCACCGAAAGGAACCTCCTCTTCTTCTTCCTCTGGTACTAAGAAACCTACCGGAGCTGCGGAGGTGGGGTCAAGTCCAGTGGACAGAGGGCGTCCCGTGCCGAAGGAGGGAGATCTCCGTTTAGAACTCCTCCGGAAGCGCGCGGAGCAAGACGGGGTCCACCTGTCTGACGCCGCACTGGAAGCGGGAGCGCGGGCCTTCGTTGCGCAGCAACAGAGGGCCGCGCCCCCACGCGGGAAGAGTGTGCCCCGACAAACCAGGTCGGAGAATCGTTCGGGGGCGGCCAAAAAGAAGAAACGGTCGTCCTCGGAGCAGCCCTCTATCCAGAGGCTGCGGGCCGAAATGGGCCCCGAACTCCCTGGAGTCCGTCAGGGACACATGTTCCTTCCGCGCTATGGCAGGGATCCGCAGGGACGCCGCACCGCGGCGGCCGGCGCGGCGGCCGACACGCCTTTCACACGGCCTCGTCCACTCACGGACGAGGAGCGTGTCGGGTTGCCGCCCGAGACAGAGGCGGGCGTGATATGCCAACTCTGTCCGGAATCCCTGGACGGGTATGAGGACCCGCACCGTGCGCTCAATCGGGATCGTAGGTACCCTACCTACGACCATTTGAGTCGACACATTGCGGGGTACCACTACCCCTGGATGCAAATGTTCGTTTGCAAGAGGTGCTACTCCGGCACCCCTCAGCAACGATATTTCGCCAGTTTAGAGGCCCTAAATGATCACCGCTCGGGTGCACACCGCGGTGAGGGACTTCATATCGTTGGAAATGAAGTGGGGCCTGTATTCAATTATGGATACATACCACCGAGGGTGGCGTCGTTCATGACTACGTCAGGGACGGCGAATCACCGATTCTTTCACTGGGGTCCATGGCGCTTTGCACAGCGCATCATGGACGATGCCTGGAAGCAGTCTGGCGTTGTGTCCGCGGGCTCGAGCTACACCGCTCGCCTGACGGCTACAATGGGCCAGACCCCGGCGGAGTTCCAGGCGGCGGAAGCCGCCCGGACAGCAGCAGAGGCTGTCCGTGAACCGCCGGTGATCCAGGCCGGTGAAGAACGGCACCGGGTGACCATGATCGTGTCGGAGATGCCGCAGATCGCGGCCAAGACACGAGTGGCTACTCCTAAGCCGCGCCCCCAGCCAAAGACTCAGGGGAAGAGCTCGTCCGCCGGAAAGACTCCGGCCGGGACGACGCCCCTGCAGTCTCCGGGTGCGCTGACTCAGGAGGACTACCCGGGCTTGCTCGAGGTGACGGTACCCGCGGGTCCGTCTGAGGGACGGGTGGTGGCAGACACCTCCGCCTCCTCGAGTACCGCGTCGGCGGTCCCGCCAAGGACTCCACGCGTGACTCCCTCGGTTGCGAGCAGTAGCGGACGTGCGGTACCTCTTACGAGGTCGGCGTCCGCGTCCTCGTTGGTGGTTGAGGGGACGTCCGCAGGGTGGCAAAGCACCGCCTCCCTGGACTTGGACCCCCTCGACGCCACGGCGGACGTACGCCGGAGGCTCGGTCCCACGACCGCCAGCGTCTACGAGACTTTCCGCGAGTCTGTAGGCCAGGCGGTCGGCCATCGTCGCGATGGTATGGACCGGATCCCCGGTGATCCGGCGTTGGTGAACCTGCCGGTGCCTCGAGCCATTCGTGACTTGGGGTCCGCAGGTGTAGCCGCGTTGGTCCGCGCTCGGGAGGAGCACCCCTGGGATCACCCCCAGCGTGGTCGACTCACCCGAGCGGCGGAGTACCTTGTGGCGGAGATGGACAGCTCTCTGGATCGGTTCAGCCGGTGCCGCGCCGAGGCCTCCCGTGTCGCATGCGATCTCGCATACGACCAGGGCCTCATGGAAGGCACCCGGCGGAGCCTAGAGAGCTACCGGACTTTGTCGGCTGTCATTGAGCGGCGCGCGTTCGACCAGGGTCGGACCGCCGCTCTTGCCGAGCAGTCCGGGGCGTCCGCCCCCGCCCCAGAGGTGGCCGCACGGATGGAGCACCTGGAGGCTGAGAATGAGCAGCTACGGCGTCGTCTTGACGAAGCCGAGGCCGCTCGGACTCGCCTAATCCAGGGCGTCGATGACCCCGAGTCGTCCGCCCTGAACCAGGCGGCTCTCCGGCGCGCGGATGCCGCTTTGGAGCTGGCCATCTACCCATACCTAGTCCAGGTGTGGGGAGAACGGACGGCCGGTCCACAGCGCACCCGCGATACGGTGGAGATGTTCCGCGCCATAGCAGATCTCGGCGCGACATCTCTACCGGCCTCCGTTGTGATGGCTCCGTCAGGACCCGGATTGCAGGGCTCCCCACAAAAGCCCGTGCAAGCTCCACCGGGCCTGCCTCATCCGCCCGTGCAGCCGGCTTTCGTTATGCCGGCTCCGCTGCGTCCGCGGCGTAGGGACCCGTCACCGCCGCCAGACCCCAAGACAGGCGGCACGGATGAGGAGCCGATGGCAACGGAGGAAGGCTAGGGTGCTAGCCTCGTCGCTGCACGTGTGCGGCGGCGTGCCGGAGTCGCTCCCGCGGCTCCGCCCTGCCTCAGACCCGTTCTGCGGATCTGAGGAGCCGGCCGGCAGGGCGGTCGGCAACATTTTAGAGGTACTATCACTTTTGATCACTCGGTGTGTCGTTTTACAAAATTTCTAAATTTAAAGTCTAACCTTAAAGATATTCCAAAGACTCGACACACCGTCCTTTTATAATGGATGACCTTTCAAGGTCATCACACGGTTTTGGACCACCTCGGTCAAAATTTTAGCTTGTTTATGAGGATTTATTCAAAATTGCAAAGCGCGTTATAGTTTACTCCATAAGTCCTGGGGTAGTTCCCCATTCTTCCAAAAGGGACTCTTAAAGTCCTAGTGTTTGCGCCGTGACTTCCGGGCGTTGCCATCGTGCCTTCTTCCGGCCCCCGCCATGCGAAGCCTTCGTCGGGTTTCGAGCATTTTGGGCGCGGGCGGAACATGTTGGGGACCAACATTGTAAGAAGGGGGTAATGTGGCGATTTTGCCCTAAGCACGCGGCAGGTGATTGTAAACATAAAAGCCATTTATGTGGCCTTTCTGTACTTGGCCTTGTTTTGACATGCTCCGTTCGAGCGTGCGTTGCCACGGCGACGTATTGTAATTTACGTTCCAGTAAACTATAACAATGGATCGATTTAACCTCGCGTGCGCCCTACAGTTTCTGGTGTATTATATATACACTGGAAGCGACTCGTTCGAGGAGATTGTCCAAGATCGAGACTAGGACGCACACGAGGCTCGCCATGAGCTTTGTGTTCCCTGGGTCTGAGTAGTGGGCTCCTAGAGCCCTGGGGACGATTTCCGTGGGGAGGCCCGGGCTGGGAGAGACGAGTTGCTGACTCGGGGGCCTTCGGCCCTGTGGATCGCCAGCTCTCTCCCTTCCCGGGACATGTGACAGAGGCTCTGGCCAGCATGTCGGACTGTACGGGGTTCCGTCCCCGAGGCAGACCGCGGCTCGCCAGGCCCCGCCAGTTAACACCGTGGTGATGAACCAGTTTCTGAACGGTGTCCGTAGGCCTGGGAGTGTCGGGTGGGCTGTTACCTGGTTACCGTTAATGATGAAGTAGTTACCGTGTCCGCCGCGACCTCCGGTGAGCGGCCCTGCCGCGAGGATCCGGAATAGCGGATGCGCGTCCGCAAGGACTCGGATGAGAGAGGACTATCCTCGAGGATCCCGAAGAGCGGACGGTAGTCAATAACTTTACAATATTAAGCAATATACGTGGTGTTGAAACCGCCAAATTAAATCTCCGCCAAATAACGTGGGGGTCAAAACCGCCAAATTTAATAGCCGCCAAAATTAGTCTTTTTACAGTATTGCACTGCCTTAAGACAGAGTATTTCTAAACATTGAGCACATATTTTCCAAAAATGTTTGATTGATTCTTTGTTGATGAATTATTTTGATTCGCAATATCAATTTTGGTATACCAATACTTTGGAATGTTAGTTCAGATCTATGTTCAGTTTGAACTATGTGTGAACAGTCACACACTACTAACTTTGTAAACCTAGATTAGAATATCCGAAAAAACATGTTCAGTGTACAATATGTATCCAAGTACTCACTAGAATCTTGTTATCGTGTATGTAAACAACAATGTCAGTAAACGGACATGCCATAAACATTTAAATTGTGATGAATACAACCTTGAGACAATCATACAATGTACCTAACACACATACAACTAGTAGCCTACACTTGAAATATACACATGTTGAGTGTTTGTTAAAATTGTTCTTCGAACTTCTTTCTGCAGATTTTTTTTCATCTTCTAGGCATTGACTTTTTCAAAGTATTTGAGTTTTTCCTCTGGGTTTGGTATGATGGTGTCACCGCCGGGTTTCCAGTTGGCTGGACAGACTTCTCCATGTTTGTCTGTATACTGGAAAGCTTGGACCAGCCTCAATGTCTCATCCACTGAGCGCCCGACAGGCATGTCATTGATGGTGATTTGACGCAGTGTGCCCTTGTCGTCAATGATAAATAGCCCTCGCAGGGTATGTCCAACATCTGCCAAATAAACGCCGTAATCTTTGGAGATCTTGTGGGTCAGATCGGAGAGCAGAGGTATGTCCAAGGAACCGAGTCCTCCCTCAGTCCTCGAGATTTTCGTCCAGGCCAGATGTGTGAATTGTGAGTCAACAGACGCGCCTATGACTTCAGCGTTGATTGCTCGAAACTCGTTGGCGCGGTCACTAAATGCAATGATCTCCGTCGGACAAACAAAAGTGAAATCGAGCGGATAGAAGAAGAAAACGACGTATTTTCCCAGGTAGTCGTGCAGTGTCACTTCCTTGAATTCCCCGTTGATCACGGCGGTGCCTTCCCACATGGGCGCCGGTTTGCCAATTTGAGCACGACTTCCCTCCATAGAATGATCGCCAGACCAGAGATTCGACCGGGAATAGGTTCCATCACCTCCTAGGGAATTGCAGGCTTCGTCACCATTGCTGACATGCAATAATATCGTGAAAAACACAGCGAAACGGGCGAGAGCGTATGTTTTCGTGGTGGTCGCCATATTGCCAACGTTGCCGGTAGTGATGTAGATCGAGTGGGGCCCTGGCAGAAATATTGATTTTTGCCAGTATTGATTTTGCACTGCGTGTGAACGGGTCACGACTAAAATTGCTTCCTGTGAAATTCTACATCGTCTATATTTTTCCAGTGATTAAAACTATACATACAATACACATTTTTCCAGTTGTTTCTTATGTCTCATTCCATAAAAATTTTACTCTAATATCCTCTTTATATACTACTGTAAAAGTGGATTCATTTGTGAAGGTTTAATTTTTACAGTATGCGAAAATTAAACAATGCAAATATTTTGATAGAATCGATACGATATTCCTGTTGGGCTAAATTCGTGAGAAACTAGACGTCAAGGCCTAAAGATGCCTTGGAGGCATTTCGGTGTGATGATTAATTTATAATATATACTAGATATCGACGAAAAAGGAAAAATGCCGACTCGGCAAAAAAATTCCGGGTCAAGGTCAAAGTTCATCCATAATACCAATTAGACATGTTTGTCTAGGGCGACGAGTCCAAAAATAACGTCCGTTTCGCTCTACGAAGCATCGTTTCCGAGATATCGACGAAAACGAGAAATGCCGACTCGGCAAAAAAATTTCAGGTCAAGGTCAAAGTTCATCCATAATACCCATTAGACATGGTTGTCTAGGGCGACGAGTCCGAAAATAACGTCCGTTTCGCTCTACGACACACCGTTTCCAAGATATCGACGAAACTGAAAAATGCCGACTCGGCCAAAAAATTTCGGGTCAAGGTCAAAGTTCATCAATAATACCCCTTAGACATGTTAGTCTAAATAACGTTCGTTTCGCTCTACGACGCACCGTTTCCGAGATATCGACGAAAACGAAAAATGCCGACTCGGCAAAAAAAAATTGGGTCAAGGTCAATCTTCATCCATAATACCCCTTAGACATGTTTGTCTAGGGCGACGATTCCGAAAATAACGTCCGTTTCGCTCTACGAAGCACCGTTTCCGAGATATCGACGAAAACGAAAAATGCCGACTCGGCAAAAAAATTTCCGGTCAAGGTCAAAGTTCATCCATAATACCATCTAGACATGTTAGTCTAGGGCGACGAGTCCGAAAATAACGTCCGTTTTGCTCTACGACGCACCGTTTCCGAGATATCGACGAAAACGAAAAATGCCGACTCGGCAAAAAAATTTCGGGTCAAGGTCAAAGTTCATCCATAATACCCCTTAGACATGTTTGTCTAGGGCGACGAGTCCGAAAATAACGTCCGTTTCGCTCTACGACGCACCGTTTCCGAGATATCGACGAAAACGAAAAATGCCGACTCGGCAAAAAAATTCAAGGTCAAGGTCAAAGTTCATCCATAATACCCCTTAGACATGTTTGTCTAGGGCGACGAGTCCGAAAATAACGTCCTTTTCGCTCTACGACGCACCGTTTCCGAGATATGCAGGATGCCTCATGGATGACTCAGCAAAAAATTATTTTGACCTCTAGGTCAAAGGTCGTTTGACGTATCGATCTCAAAATCAATAGGGTTCTTCCCTGTTGATATATAAACCTCCGTGCAAAATTCTGCAACTATTGCCTGAATATTTTTCGAGTTATCGTCCGGAAACCAAGTTTCAAGATCAGCCTCGATTTCATCCTCAAGGACCTCACGGACCTCGGAGCCGGATCAAAAAAAATAATACACCCTAGAGATGTTTGTCTAGGGCGACGAGTCCGAAAATAATGTCCGTTTCGCTCTACGACGCACGGTTTCTGAGATACGCAGGAAGCCTCAAGGATGAATCAGCAAAAAATTATTTCGACCTCTAGGTCAAAGGTCGTTTGACGGATCGATCCCAAAATCAATAGGGTTCTTCCCTGGTGGCATATGAACCTCCATGCAGAGTTCTGCAACTATTGCGTAAATATTTTTCCAGTTATCGTCCGGAAACCAAGTCTCAAAATTAGCCTTGATTTCATCCTCACGGACCTCGGATCCGGCTCAAAAAGAATAGGGTTCTTCCACATATCATTTCTGACTTGTGGTGAAAATTTGACGAGGATCCGTCAAGGCAATCTAAAGTTATCGTCCGGAAACCAAAAGTGGCGGAAGAAGAAAAAAAAAAAAAAAAATTCCGCTAAAACCATAAAGGCATTTCTGCCGAAATGCCTTAATTAAAACTCAGTGAAATGGTCAGACAACCAATTCGCGGAAATTAAACCCTCGCGAAATCACCCCGTTTTTACAGGTTGACTGGATGTGGAGATTTGAGAGCGACATGAAAACATTTTATTGTCTTGCATAGTATTTATTTATGAATGAAGGCATTTAATGATGTAATTCAGATACATGTAGAATACTTATTTACATGGAAGTACACTGCATATATTTACACCAATTAAATCTACAAAATGGAACAAACACACAATGTTTGAACACCTTAAACAACATTGTTTACACATGATTATTTTAAATATATTTGAATGCAAAACATGAAATATGTACATATGAAAGAGATGTGATAAATACCAATAAAATGACAACAATAACCATATATTTACTATTTGCAGCTCAAATATTCATCATAATTTTCGTACACTGCAACCAAATGAATACAATTCATACAATAAACTAGAAAGTCCATTATTTTCCCGAATCTTTTAACAAAGTGAAAATTACTGTATTTTGAAGCCAACTATTCTTCAAAAATTTCACCTGTAACTTTAGCCTACACACACAAAATATTCTAAACAGAAAACATCACTGGCGTTTCCCAAGTAACAACAGCATATATGCACTCATACATAACATTAATATTACTTCATGAAAATACAAACTATTCACTTATAATGAACTTTAATCAATCTCAGTGAGAGAGATACTAGTCAAATTAAGTTTCTAGATGATGTGAAGCCTTGTATCAGCATGGGAATAGCATTCCTTGATGAATATATAGCTTTTGATGAAATTTATACATCATCAACAATTTTCTGGCTTGTACTATTCATATTATTTTACATCATCTAGTTTACCGGGTACACTATAATTGCCATTCAACTTGCAGGCAGCACTTGGAAATTGATACAATGAATACTGTTACAATATTGTAAGTTGAACATATAACAAGCTGAAAGTTGAATCTGAACCCACTGATCGGGCCGTGTACAATGTAGTTACATGTATTTTCACTCCTGTGTTTGGGCCTGCGTAGAAGGCTTCAAGCGCTTGATGTTCATCGACACAAACTGGGGAATCCCCGAGATGTGATCCATCTCCAGGAACTGCAGCAACTCATTACGCAAGTGCTGTAAAATATAGTAATTAAAAATTTTACTGAAACACAAAATGCTACCTTGCACCCATTAAATTTCATGTTCAGCCTAACTTTATATTTTATATGTGCACGGTAGTTTCTGTGAATCATACCTTGACTGTAGCTGGATGGTGATGATGACCTGGTGGCAAGTTCTGAAAGGAAATTTTCAAGTGTACGGTGCAGTTATCTTTTCTTCAAGATCGAGTTATTCGTTTTTGAAAAGCTATTGTATTAGAACACTGCTATGCTGATTAAAATCTGAACGAGAATCATCTACTTTCCATACATTTGCATCTATTTAAAGTGTCCTGGTTTTCGTTCAAGCATGGACACATTTCCTCAATCCAGTGGAATTGCAAATACAGACTCGAGAAATTATAATAGCAAAAATACCTTTTTCAAGAACCGAACTGTTGCTGGGAGCAGAGCTGGATGGTTTCTCAAAGAGAAAACTTCGTTTGGATTTTCCTTCAAGTCCACTAACTCCAAGTCGGAGGGCCGGACGAATTTGTTGATGAAAGATGTGCTTTTCTTGATGAATGCCTGGGCTCGCCAGAGACAGTCACTGACATCCATAATGTAAGAGTTCATGATGCTCATGGTCTTCAGGGACTGTGCATGCACCAACTTTTGAGAATCCGTGAGCGTTGACGTGTCTGAACGTCGTAATGAAACGAAGGCTGTACGGTATCTGAAACGAATTCAACGAGACTAATTGCAGAGGAGATGTGAAAACAGTGACTTCAATATTATCATGCATTAAATTTTTCTCCCAAAAAGCTGAATGGTCTTTATGTTGGCAACAAATCTAACTAGACATAAAAGCCTATAGGCTTTGTGGCATCCCCCAATTTTTCTTTTCTTTTCTAATGGTGAAACTTGACTGTTATTATAATACATATACCAGGATTATTGAACACAGGTGGGAGTGAGAGTTCAAATTATAGCAGTTGCTCACTAGACAAATGTCCATCAGATATTTGTTTTAATCTCAATAGGTATTAAATGTACAGACATGACAGACATTCATAATACAAGCAAAAAGGAAATTATTCTGGGTTCTGACTAAGTAAAACAATGATAATTTGGTCACTGCATGTGAAATACAGCTAGAAAACAAAACAATGCATGTAGTTTCATCCAGATAAACACAGTGCTGTTTTAACTGAATACAATGAACAATTGACCGGCAACCAAGGCCCAGGCAGACCTTCAAAGCTGTTATCTTCAGTTTGGGTCATCATTATATAACCACCTATTGTTTTCTTTAGAAAGGGAAGGAGGGCATTGTTCCAACTTGTTGGTGTTAGTATAGTAAACTGGGGTGAGGGGACAGGAGAGGGGGGGGGGGGGGGAAGAGGGGCAGTGCATACAAGTCACTGATACATTGCTACATTCATATGCAGATTAGACTGGCTGACAGTGGAGGTGGGGGAGGGAGAGGGGGGGGGGGGGGGGGTATTGCCTTATCACAGGCATTACTGAGCAGGGCTCTCATATACTGCACTGGCTGAGAGGGCAGAGCCTAGCCTCATGCTGGACATGCAGGCTGCAGTCAGTGAATACAGTAGCATGGCTCAGTCACAGTATTACATCTGCATGGGGGCAGGTGAGGGAAAAATTCTAAGTCCAAAAAAAAAATACACCCAAAAAATTTTTTTCTCCTGGAAATTGCCTGAATCAAATTATGACATTGACAGGAATCGCCCGATTTTTTTTTCCAAAATGGCCGCTGGCGGCCATCTTGGATTTCGGATCTCGACGAAAAACAATAGGGGTTAGGAGCAAAGTATTTCGGATGAGCTGTGAAAATTTCGGAAAGATAGATCAAGGCGTTCAAGAGTTATGATCCGGAAACCGAACGGCGGAAGAAAAAAAAAGAAAAAAAAAAAAAAAAAGAAAAAAAAAAAAAAACAGACAAAAACATAAGGCCTCCCGATTTTCAATCGGGATGCCTAATAAATACAGTCTGATCATGAATCTGGTCCAGATGCAAAGGTACTGTTCTATGACAGTGATCAACTTGAGACTCAGTCACCAACCTGCAGATAAGTGAACAAATCCGAGAGACGGCGACAGCGTCCAATGAGAACAGAGCTCTGTAGACCAAGTCACGCGGCGGTAGCGCTATGAAAGGCATTCCATACGTCTGGTGACATTCGGCAATCTGAGGACATCATACACGTTTTTTTTAACAAGATATTACAAAGTACATCGATTTGTAATGTACAAGTGCTATTGTGTGCAAGTACATTTTTCTGAATTGCAATTGCTGACAAAAGTGATAAAATCCATAGACACAATTAATACTAACAAGTTCGTAGAACTGAAGTGCACAGTGCATGAGTAGGACGTTCCCTTTTTCCGCTTGTAAAGCTACAGTCAGAAGTCGACCCACGTAGTTGATACAGTCTACGATGGTCTCCTCAGGACTGAAGTCTTCCACTTCTTGTTGAAACACACAGTGGCTGAAACAAAATATATGGATTTTGACAAAGTGAAGACACATGTACAGAACTGAAGAGTCGAGTAATTGTCCGCAGACAAATATGACACAATATTGATGTTTCACAAATTACATCATGCAAATCTTCAGGTGGCACATAAATAATGTGTTATGATTTTCAAAAATATTTGGAGGTTTGCAGTGGACCACATACATGTGGCTATGTGATTTTAATCACTCCAGTGGCAAGTTATTACTGCGTCTCACATAACTACTCAAATGGAGAAAGCCTTTTTTCAACAACTATTTTGTCTTTTGTTATGCCTCATATAACATTTTAAATGTTGAGAACTTCTGACATCACAGGAACAAGCCCCACCTGTTGATAGAGTCCATACAGGAGGTGTCCAGATTGTCCAACTGTGTCTGTCTCTGGGCACAGTATCGATACCGGGGCAGCTCAACGAGACAAAAGTTCCGCAGCAGGCTCGTGAAACACATTAATAACTGGCACTGCATGGGAAATACCAACCAATTCAACAGTGACTATAAATATATAGGAAGCTTGTTAGTGCTTGACTTGATTCAAAGACAGTGCAAACCATTCATCGTATGACCTTAACATTCTGAAGGTAAAATGCTTTTGAATTCCTAATTCGTTATACATATACATATAGACATACTGTCTTGTGGCGAATTATCAAATTGATGAACTCACCTTAAAGTAGACAGATGAACAGAAGAATAATTTCCTAAGAGGCTCGAATAACAGGTCATTCAACTCTGAAAAAAGGCATAGAGAAAACTGTAAGACTGGATCGTCCGTGAAGCCTGGGTGGAGAGAGACTTCCAAACCCACATCCATCCATATACAGTAGATCCTGTGTTTTAAGACCACTCAAGGGCCAGAGAAAAGTGGTCTTAAATGACAGGTGGTCTCTCATGTCAGGTTTGTATCTTGAACATGAATCCAATGATTCAGCGATTATGTTTTGGATTTGGGTTTTACCAACGTTCATGGCTTCAGCAATTTTACGACCACTTTTGCCACTGTCGGACATTTGGATAACTTTGACACGATCCTGCAGGGTTAGACATTTTCGTTTACGTGAATCTGCCATTGTTGCTGTGTATCAGGTATTTGATAAATTGTAGATAAAACCATCGTTATTTATAGTGAATGCGTGGTGATAAACTGTGAACGTGTCACATTAATTGATCTGCTCAACGTTTCAAGGCAAGCGAACTGCTATGTACTGTGCGTGTAGATCTAACGATCTGTGACCAGCCGTGTCATGCCATGATTAACTCATGAATCCGCTAGGCTGTGAAAACAAGCTTTGATTTCCGAGCGTGGAATGCTGTGTGTATTCATGCGCGCAGTGAGAAGTGCTTTTGGCGGACTTGTGGACTCGATGTAGTTTCCCACAACTTGTTGCTGTCAGCGTGGAATAAATGACACTTTGAACTTTCTGTATTGAAATTTCACAATTCATTACTTTATTTCTTATAAACTACTAACATATATCTGCAAAAACACCAATCTCAATCGGCCTACTTTATTTGTACATTAATGTGCCCAGCGCTTGTGCTGTGTGATTTGGCTGGCTGCCGTGCCAAAAACGAAAACTAGAGTCTATATTTTCTTGCCCGTGTCGTATTTATTTATTCATTCTGATCTTCATTAAAACGATGACTGTTTGGCTATGTGTATCTAATGATCCATGAGGGTTCTATGTACACAGATCCAATCAAGTGTGAGGCAGATTGGTATCATAAGCATGAAGGCTGAGTGAAGGGTGGGGCGGTGTTTTGACAGCTGTTTGACAATGACAGGGATTTTGTTTGGGCGAGAGAATTCACATCTCCCTCTGTTTTCGATCATGCGATGATGCGGTCTGGTGATCACCGGCCCAGCTTACCGGCCGGCCAGTGGTCGTAAAAAAACAACGACCGGCCAACTTTTGACCGTTATGTTGTGGCCGCTGGTCGCGTTCGTCAGGTGGTCGCTCACACCAGGGAATTTAACATTGAAATCAATCCGTCCTTGAAAAAATGGTCTTAAATGCCAGGTGGTCTCCCAAACCAGGTGGTCTTTAACACAGGATCTACTGTATTGGCAATATGGTGACCACCACGAGATCATTTTTCGCCTATTCCGCTGTTTCTCGCAATAATATTGCATGTCAGCAATGTACTTTGAGTGTAATTAAATTGTGTCTTTGAGTGTAATTAAATTGTGTCTTACTGTGGAAGGGATGGAGTCTAAAGCGAGACACGAGCAGGAAGACATCCACCCGGAAGTCTGAGCCGTTCCACATGTGTAAGTACTTGACCAGGAAGTTCTCACACACCGGGATACCCTCCTAGTGGCCGGAAATATAACATGATGACATCAGACCAGGCCAGTATTGTATATATTGTGAAGTAAAATATCTTATTTCATGCAATATGGCAGATTTTGTCTGCTTATCTCTTTTTTTTATGAATGTCAATTCTCACAATGCTCAAGTTAGTATGTGTACATGTCTTTGAAGGCGAGAATCATTTGAACTTACCATCAGAAATTCAGAGAACTTGATCAACATTTTCAACAGATGTTCTCGTCGTTGGCTGAACTTGGATGGATTCAACAGAAACTCTGCAGAAAAATAGAGTCTATTACAGGAAATATCCACATAAATACACACATGTATGATAAATACAAGTTATATGTGGTGAAATGAATCATTGTAACTATCACCAATATCATTAGCTAGTTCAACTTGAGTTGTACCTTCACAGAGCACATGGTCGAGCCAGTACGCTATCCGGGTCGGTATCGCTGCGTCGGGATACGACATTAACACATGCTGGAGGTTTCTGTTACTGATAGCTGCCGCCATCTGCCCCGGGAGCTACAAACCAACATAAACGTGAATACTGATATAGATATTTTAGAAATTCATGACCGTTCATATATGTATTCCAGATGTTAAAACTTATATCATATTTCCTTGTATTTGCAAAATTACTTATCAATACGATAGCTTCCACTGGCTTTAATTTTAAAGGTACTTGAAGAGCATACCTCAAGGCGGTCAAAATTCTGCAGGAGTTGGGCGAAGGATGAGATTTGTGCCATTGGCACAGGTTCCGAAGCTTTGGTTCTACACCGTGATGAAGGTTTACTGTTGACTGACTCTACTGTGGTGGTCTGTACAGGTGGAATTACTTGCAAACGAGCCCTCTTGGGGTCCTGGTGACAGAAAATTTATTTAAATTTCTGAAATCCGTGGCTTTCTTAATACAATACTGATGTTTTTCATGAACATGTTTTTCCTCCTTTTTTTTTGTAAGTCATGCGGAATATAAATTTGTTCATGTATATCTCTTCGTTTCTGTTCCAGCAGCGATCGAAAGCTGCCTTACTCCAGCTAAAGACAATTTCACAAAGCACTGGAACCCAAATGGTATGGATTATGGACAAACCTGTATATTAGCCTGCAGTAGACTGGCATTCAATTTGGGGCCCTCCCCTAGAGGTCTCTCCACCTGGGTGCGGTCTAACACTGCGCGGATACGAGACGTCCACAGACGGTCCGTCACACGGAAATATGTCCCCTGTAAAATGGCCACATGCAACACTCAAAACTTTTGGTTGTTTACATCGATCCACTCTTCCAATGTATGCGATTAACTTCACTAGACACACAGCTTCAGTTACGCACAACTTGTATGCACTGAATAATAACATACCTGTCCTTTTTCAAATGTGACGGAATAATATCAAACAAGTCTTGCTGTGTGCAGGTTATATGCTATAAAACTTGGGTATACAACTATACATACCTTAGAAGCTTTGGGAAGCACAATGAGTTTGGGTTGATACAATTTATAGATGGACATCAGACCGAGAAGGTATGGCTGTGAACCCTGAATAATTTCAGACAAACAACATTACCACAAAATTTGTTCCGGAAGATATAAATTGCAGAAATCCAAAGATTACTCGTGTTCGGATGACTGAATACCATTCTTTTCTGCAGGCGCATAAGATTTCGGATACAGAAAGCTTTGACATCTTTCTTGCGAGTCAAAAGGTAAAGTAAGTGACAGACATCCCGACACTGTAGGGGATAGAAAGGAACCATATAGCTTTTAACTCTACCTGAGTAGTATCTATAATTTGAAACTGACTACCTGGTATTTGTGTACAAGTTTGTAAGACACTCGAATTTCATAGTATTTTAGTATCAAAACTTTTAATTAAAACACCTACACAACATTTGATGCAATTGAACTATTCACATCATATACATACACATAATTTTCCTGTAATCAGCAATTATTTCACTCAAACACTGAGCACACATAAATCACCAACCATGACTGTGTTTTCGAGGAAGTAGAACAGCACATGATACAGTGCATGGAGTTCTGACGGTCGCTCTAAAGCCTCATACGTCAGAGACAGCCAGCGAATCAGCAGCGCCTGGAAGGAGTATTACAGGGGGCTTTAGCATGCAGTCATGTGCAGAAGTTCAAATGTGACGCATGGACACAAATGACTAGCAATATGGGGAAGGTGTCAACTGATTTCAATGAATTCTGTGCCTTGATCATTTCTATCTGATGTCTAGATGCTTAGATGAATGCATGGTTTATAATGTTCATTATGGTATGTCTAACATGTACAAGTAATATAAATATATTTCAGTTATTTTTTTCATCCAGATATCACAAACTACCAGAATCTCTCGGTAATGTATTTCTCAAACAATTCAGAAAGACACTGATATCACATCTAGCATACATGTATTATGTATGCATGTATGAAGAACACAGAAGCACCAAGTCCAGGCATAGACACACCTGTATGTTGGATGGAGGTTTGTTGGTGCACATCCATGACACAGCACAGAGCACTGCCTTGGCGGGGACCACTGTAGCGGGAATCAGGCTCTTGATCAGCCGAGTTGTAACGGTCACCGCTGCAGGAAATACATGCAAACAAATAACTGGATTTGTTTGCTGTGCTTAATTCAAGTCAATAAACCTACAATATTCTGCAAACTACTCCAACTGACGAAAGCCAGAATAGTTTTTGGTCTTTCTATTGTCACTATATACCAGTTTGTTTGAAACAATTCATGGCTTTACAGTCAGGACAACAACTTAAAAGACATCTTGGGAAGTTCTGCCAGAAGCAGCAACTCACGAAAAATCCCAGACATGATGACTTCCATAAGTTGACAGATTGCATCCCCCGGGAGACCGGTCTCCGTGGCAACGGACTCCACAGTCTCCAGAGCGAGCTGTAGACGAAGGTTTCCTCTGAGCTTCGGTCGGCCATCGCCTTGAGAATGATGGCATATCAATTTGTCAATTAATGCTACAATATATTTAATTGATATTTTTAATTTTTACATGTATTGAGTTTCAGTTTTACGGTTGAAAAGGTATAAAAAATTTCAATAATAAACTTACAAGATGCGAAGTAATCCAGAGCGTCAGCCAGGCTGTTCCGTTCTATGTCGTCGGGACATGACTTGCGTTTCAGTGATTTTCTTCTCGTGCTGTCCGACGTCATGTTGGAGACGTTGATATCTCTAGTCTTTTGAAGTCAGTCATGCTGCAGAACCTAGGGAGGAAAAATTACATACCTCATGATTCATACAGGAATGTTTCAGTGCATAATTTACATTTACATCCGATTTAAATTCTGTATAAAATATACACTGGATTAATGAAGAAACATGTGACGACAAATAGTATGATGACAACCAGAAATATGGATAGTGGTAGTAATTGGTGGACATTCATATTGATATTGACAATCAAGCACTTTTTCAGGCCACCAAGACCAAACCCCAGCAGCCTGATAGGGCTTATTCAGGGGGTGAGCCCTCAGGATAACCCATGAAAGTGCACACCCTTATTTCCAGTAGGGTCCTGTTCTGTGTGGTGTACGTACTACAGCGCTTGAAATTACCGGTAACACTAGCAAATTGCTAGTAGATTTATCAATTTTGCTAGTTACGAATGCAGCAACTAGCAAATTGTTGCTAGTGCCTGAAAACCCGTCAAAAGTATATCCATTTTACAACTCAGTCTGAAGTTCTGTGGCGGCTGCAATAGTGCATCATACCACAGTGTAGCTCCAATCAATTTTAATTGGAACCAATTTTGAAATTAGCCATTCGAGCATTCTTGTTCATCAACACAACTTAAGAGTACACCAGAAGAATGTCAGGAATATATGTACACATATACATGGAATATACACAATGCGATGACAGTTACTAGAAAATCACAGTTAATCGTGTATTGAAACACTGGATTATAGAGAATTATTGTTTTTTTCGACATTGCCATTCACCACAGTATCCAGACAAATACCAATGATGTCAAAAGACTGTCTGTCAGACTTGTGAGCATTGTGGGCCGTTTTGAGGGGAAATGGATGAGAATCTTGTGTTTCTTGGTGTTGTGTAACCCGAATCGAATCTCTGTTTTGGCAACTCATTTCAAGCACATAAAACATACCCTACTAGTCTTCAAACCAATCTACGTGCGAGTTGTCATTTCTCAAATAAAGCTCCTGCAGAACGGATAAAGTCTAAATTAGTTCTAGCTTTAATACTAATCACTGAGCCAAAAATATGTGCAAATATATTTTGCTAGTTCACATGTTCATTTTGCTAGTTGAAAAATCTGCAACTAGCAACATTTTGCTAGTGGGTGAAAAAGTTAATCTCTAGCCCTGACATACTACATTGTCGGATTTTCTATAGCAGCCTGAAGAAGATCAGAATACGTGTTATAGTGATGGGAATCGGTTGAAATCGGTTACCACCAACCGATCGATGATCGATTTTTAATCGGTTGCGTGAGCTTACTACAGTCTCGTATATAGCCAGTGAACCTCTTTGATTAACAATTTACATGCATTCAAATGATTCCATTTCCCTTATTTTCAAAGAAAAAAAAACATCCCATTTACATCCAGTAATTTTTTTTTTGTTATACCAATTGCAATATTATATTCAACTACCTTTTGATCTCTTCGACAAATTTTGGCAAAATCTGATGATCGATTATTGATTGACATAACCGATCATTGAATCCAACGACTTTTCAACCGACTATCAAAAAAAATCGGTCATTGGAACATCACTAACCAGGTCGTAACAGAACTCCCGATTGGGGCCTGCTCTTCGATCGGGGTGCCCACCTAGATCGAGGTGCACTTGACACCTTGATCAGGTGGTCGACAGCCCGCGTTCCATTTTCGGAAAAAATGTGATTTTAAGGATTGACTGCGGGTAACAAACCAAACACTGCAGTGAGCCGCTGTCCCATTCATTTATAATGTAAAGATAAAGGTAACAAAATCAGCAAGACTACCCAACCTTTCTACCCGAAACTTCATTAACAGAGATATGTATACCCATGGATGATGAACCGAGACCTGGTTCTATAAAAAGTATTACAGGAATTGTACAATTAATGATTACAGATATCACTTTTACACGCGTCAACAAACAAGGCGTCGTATCTTCCCCGTTACAAACAAGCTGTTTCTGGTATGTACGTTTCGTTGTGTGACCATCCAATATAGGATGCATGAACGACTTGAATTTCTGCGAGAGGAATACAATAGGCGGATTTAGTGCACCTGAGGGCAACTCACCAGTGAGCTTCACTAGCATTACTAGTTGTCCGCAGTAAGAAATAATCCTGCCGTTGGGCATGTTTGAGTGTGAATTGTCTTTTGAGAAATAAGTCACAAAATGACATTTGAAAATGACAATTATCAGACAATTAATCATATTTAGTCAAGAACGAAGTCTTGGTTGGTGATCCTTGATGGGTATAGGTCGCCACAGTAAATTCTTGTGCCAAATGGATGTTTGCAAGTTCATGATTTTGTGACCTTTATATTTACATTATAAGTGAATGGAGGACGGGCGCATTCCAGATTCGGGATTTTACATGCGATTCGTCCTTAACGAATACTTTTCATTGGCACAACTTAATTTTTCACTGCCATTAATATTCACGTTTTCATTAAAAACGCGAAAATTTCTGGACGCAAATTTTTTTTTGGACAACCGCATTTTGATTCACGAATACCATATTGGTCCTAATAGTGGCATGTGCCCTAATAGTAGAGCGCCCCCCTCTTTTCCCCTGAATTTTTGGATTTTTGTAACCTTGTAACTGACCTAATATATTTCTAACTAGACGTCAAGGCCTAAAGATGCCTTGGAGGCATTTCGGTGTGATGAATAATTTATAATACTAGATATCGACGAAAATGAAAAATGTCGACAAATTTCGGGTAAAGGTCAAAGTTCATCCATAATACCCGCTAGACATGTTTGTCTAGGGCGACGAGTCCGAAAATACCATCCGTTTCGCTCTACGACGCACCGTTTCCGAGATATCGACGAAAACAAAAACTGCCGACTCGGCAAAAAAATTTCGGGTCAAGGTCAAAGTTAATCCATAATACCCCTTAGACATGTTTGTCTAGGGCGACGAGTCCGAAAATAACGTCCGTTTCGCTCTACGACGCACCGTTTCCGAGATATCGACGAAAACAAAAAATGCCGACTCGGCAAAAAAATTTCGGGTCAAGGTCAAAGTTAATCCATAATACCCCTTAGACATGTTTGACTAGGGTGACGAGTCCGAAAATAACGTCCGTTTCGCTCTACGACGCACCGTTCCCGAGATATCGACGAAAACGAAAAATGCCGACTCGGCAAAAAAATTTCGGGTCAAGGTCAAAGTTCATCAATAATTCCCCATAGACATGTTTGTCTAGTGCGACGAGTCCGAAAATAACGTGCGTTTCGCTCTACGACGCACCGTTTCCGAGATATCGATGAAAACGAAAAATGCTGTCTCGGCAAAAAAATTTCGGGTCAAGGTCAAAGTTCATCCATAATACCCCTTAGACATGTTTGTCTAGTGCGACGAGTCCGAATATAACGTCCGTTTCGCTCTACGACGCACCGTTTCCGAGATATCGACGAAAACGAAAAATGCCGACTCGGCAAAAAAATTTCGGGTCAAGGTCAAAGTTCATCCATAATACCCCTTAGACATGTTTGTCTAGTGCGACGAGTCCGAAAATAACGTCCGTTTCGCTCTACGACGCACCGTTTCCGAGATATCGACGAAAACGAAAAATGCCGACTCGGCAAAAAAATTTCGGGTCAAGGTCAAAGTTCATCAATAATACCCCTTAGACATGTTTGTCTAGTGCGACGAGTTCGAAAATAACGTCCGTTTCGCTCTACGACGCACCGTTTCCGAGATATCGACGAAAACGAAAAATGCCGACTCGGCAAAAAAATTTCGGGTCAAGGTCAAAGTTCATCCATAATACCAACGAAAAATGCCGACTCGGCAAAAAAATTTCGGGTCAAGGTCAAAGTTCATCCATAATACCCCTTAGACATGTTTGTCTAGTGCGACGAGTCCGAAAATAACGTCCGTTTCGCTCTACGACGCACCGTTTCCGAGATATCGACGAAAACGAAAAATGCCGACTCGGCAAAAAAAATTCGGGTCAAGGTCAAAGTTCATCCATAATACCCCTTAGACATGTTTGTCTAGTGCGACGAGTCCGAAAATAACGTCCGTTTCGCTCTAGGACGCACCGTTTCCGAGATATCGACGGAAACGAAAAATGCCGACTCGGCAAAAAAATTTCGGGTCAAGGTCAAAGTTCATCCATAATACCCCTTAGACATATTTGTCTAGGGCGACGAGTCCGAAAATAACGTCCGTTTCGCTCTACGACGCACCGTTTCTGAGATATGCAGGATGCCTCAAGGATGACTCAGCAAAAAATTATTTCGACCTCTAGGTCAAAGGTCGTTTGAGGTATCGATCCCAAAATCAATAGGGTTCTTCCCTGGTGATATATAAACCTCCGTGCAAAATTCTGCAACTTTTGCCTGAATATTTTTTGAGTTATCGTCCGGAAACCAAGTTCTTCGATTTCATCCTCACGGACCTCACGGACCTCGGAGCCGGATCAAAAAAAAAAGTACACCCTAGAGATGTTTGTCTAGGGCGACGAGTCCGAAAATAACGTCCGTTTCGCTCTACGATGCACGGTTTCTGAGATATGCAGGAAGCCTCAAGGATGAATCAGCAAAAAATTATTTTGACCTCTAGGTCAAAGGTCGTTAGACGGATCGATCCCAAAATCAATAGGGTTCTTCCCTGGTGGCATATGAACCTCCATGCAGAGTTCTGCAACTATTGCATAAATATTTTTCCAGTTATCGTCCGGAAACCAAGTCTCAAAATTAGCCTTGATTTCATCCTCACGGACCTCACGGACCTCGGATCCGGCTCAAAAAGAATAGGTTTCTTCCACATATCATTTCTGACTTGTGGTGAAAATTTGACAAGGATCCGTCAAGGCAATCTAAAGTTATCGTCCGGAAACCAAAAGTGGCGGAAGAAGAAAAAAAAAAAAAAAAAAAAAAAAAAAAAAAAAAAAAAAAAATTCTGCTAAAACCATATGCCGAAATGCCTTAATAAGATCTTGAAGTGTTCTAATCCACATATTTATGTTATTTGAATCATATTAAATGGGATTGAAGGCTATAGGGATATTATTCAGTGATTTTCGTAATTTTGACCCCAAGTTTGACCTCATTTCTGCGCGCGTTGCTGCAGGAGGTCTTGCTTTGGCTCGTCGTGCTACTATTACGACCAATACAGTATATTTAATATTGAGCATCACGGAATGTCAGCAGCCCAATTAGCATGGTTGATTCAGAAATTGACAATGTGTATGGTATTAAACAGAAGACGAATAATGTTGTATGTTTGAAATAACAAGACCAGTAGTCAATTCCAAGTTTACATGTACGTAGCTATTTTGTACTGTGACTGTTTGTATTCAAATCATGTTTACTAAGCCAGAAAATAAAGATATAATAGGTATAATATAAAGGTATAGGTATAATATAAAGCCGCGAATATGTCCAAATCCTGAAAACGCGAAATTAAACGGATGCAAAATTAAAGGGGTTTACAGTAGTCCATATTATCAATGTATATTTTAAAATAATTATTGCCATAGAAGTTTGGGCAATAATGTCTCTAAAAAATGTTGTGAAGGGATGTAAAAGACCCCTCTGAGAACGACATGTACCCTGGCAGTGAGCACTCTCAGAGGACTAAATTCCAAATTGTGAAGCGCTTTGATAATGTGTGTAATGTCGATAAAGCGCTATATAAGCACCAAATATAGAGTCTAGTATTTTGCAAGCAGCAATATGGCCCATGACACCTCGATTGAGGTACCGACAGCATAAGGGGGCAATTTGAATCCTTGTAGCATTTTTTTTCGATTGATTTTAATTTCGGAAGGGGAAAGTCCAGTTCTAATTATAATAATCTACCAGTCCAACAATATTATTGCCTCCGGAGTCCGGAGACATGCTTGGGTTGTCTTCAAGCAAAGTTGTGGAGACGGTGTACACTGTAACGCGCGATTTGAAAATGTGGACGATTTCGAAATCGCGCTGCGAGATTTGCAAATTTTCAAATTGCGCGTCGATTTCGAAATCGGTGCGCGATTTGAAAATGACAAGTATCACGCGTTTTGCCAATGGCAACTGTGAACTATTCGCAAATCACGCAGCGCTATCTGGAAATCAGTCGCGCGATTTGTGAATGTTGCCTGCCTCGAGCTCGTCGCAGTTAATGTAGGTTTTGTGAAAAACTGAACTATTGAATATATGTTGGAATGAATAGTCTCTAAACAACGACATCACTTCACATGCAGCTACACGGACCTGTGGAAAACCTGTGCTATTTGTTGTTGATAAAATAAATTGATGAAAACAATGCAGTTTTCTAAGAGAAGATAGACCTCGAACTGTGCAACTGTGACTTATTGACAGGGCCTAAATTCCTGGAAATTAAAACCTTTATCGTCGTTCTCTTGATTTACTAGCTGTCTTCTATAGATATATATATCTACGGCATATAGGAATATAAATGTAGAGGGAGGTGATAGAAAACACCACGCCGCTGGTAAATCTGTGCATTTACCAGGTATACAGACACTTCTAAAGGTTACACTTAAGTGCATTTTCAAATGGCATGAACGATTTCGAAATCGCACTGCGCGATTTGCAAATGCTTCACAGTTGCCATTATCAAACCGCGCAATAATATTCGAAATAATATTTGCATTTCGCGCAACGCGATTTCGAAATCATGCTAGATCTAGATCTAATTGGCAAATCGCGCACATCACACACCTCAGGCTCCGGTGACAGCGACTGTCACAGGCGGCGAGTGTTGGTTTGAATGCAGTAAATCATTAGGCCTAACCATCGCCAGTCATTTGAATACATCTATCACTGGCGGTGAAACTGGAGGCGCTGAAATTAAAACTTCCCCACTTCACTGCCGTCTGCCGGTGAACACTGTTGGTAATGTGACTTGAACTGTCGAATGCAAATCACTGGTGGTTAACTGGGAAACACCGTCTCCACAATTTGTTTGAACGCAACATTAACCTCTGAGCCAGTCAGAGTGAGTGATTCACTGAGTCAGTGACTGAGTGAGTGAGTGAATTTGAGAACTTCAGTCAGCCAGTGACTCACTCCACCACAATATCCCAATCGTTGGCAGGTTACTTGGCGCGACTTAGATCTAGTAAAAACGTAGTTGACAGTTAGAAAACGTCGAGCATCAAACTGTATTGGTATCAGAGCATTTCTACCTTTTGTGAAGCAGAAACATGAAAACATCCGCCAAAAGTTTTGAATCGGCTGCAGAAGTCTCGTTTGTTGTGGCGAGACTACAGACGAGATCGCCGTACCGTACTTTCGCGACTTTCATGACACACGATATTCGTATGCCTCCCGGCAGAGCTATACAGACAGTACCGTATAATCGCGCATATAAGGACACTGTCCTTATATTCGAGCCTGTCCTTATATTCGAATATAAGAACATGTCCCTATATTCGAGAAGGTTTACCTTTTTCGTGCCATAAGCAATATTCGTTTATAAGGACACACATGTCCTTTTATTCAAGACACTTAGGTTTTGGCGCCCAAACTGCAAAGGTGTCCCGAATAAAAGTACACCCATTGCACGTGCTATCAGGTACTGTCAGGCTTACGACCACTGTCGGAAATATATATACACGATCGTGTTATTGGGGGCTCATTCGAAATAGTCCTCCAATACCTACCTAAGTCAACATATATAATGTAATTTGACATCAGTGGTGGTTATAATTGGTCTAGGCTACTTGCACACGATTTATTTATTTATTTATTTATTTGGTCATTTTTCCACAGGGAACCCCATCAGTGTATAACACTGTTCTCCCTGGGGTCCCTGACATACATGAACATATACATAGTTGGAAATATATAAAACGACATATAAAAGTAATGTAAAAATGAGACAAAAAGAAGAGTTTACAAGACATAGAAGATAAACATAACATAATAGTACAAATAAATGTAATACTGAAGATGTAGAATGACTAAATGTTAGATAAGGAAGGACAACAAATAAAACTAAACCACAATAATGATAAAGATAATACAGGACAATACGTAAAACTAAATCATAATAATGATAAAGATAATACAGTACAATACGTTATAATAAACCATAATAGTGTTAAGGTAACAAGATAATAATGTTATAAAAAGTGACGTTTAATACTTGACTTAAAATTACACAGAGAATTTGCCTCCCTGATGGAGGCAGGAAGACTGTTAAAGTCGGTAGTACCTTGGTGTTTAAAAGTTCTCTGACCAAAAGAGGTTCGACTGCGTTTGACATAGATCTGGTTGCCTACAGATGCCCTAGTTCTGTGATGGTGTTCCTGACTAGACAATTTAAAACTACCTTGTAAATAACTGGGAACATTACCATCAAGACATTTACGTACCATGACACACCTGTTATATCTCCACCGGTTATTAAGTGGTACCCACCCTAACTTGTCATACACGTCAGTGGTAGGGGTTTGACAAGGAACACCCAACAGCAGCCTGCCAGCACGTTTCTGTAGTTTTTCCAGCACATCTAGATATTTGGCATTTGTAGTGGACCAGGCATTAGAACAGTAGTTAAGGTGGGGGAGTACCATAGCATTGAACAACGTTTTGCCATGAGTTATTGACAAATACTTTGATATCCTACCAATAGCACCTATACACGATGAGACTTTGGAAGCCACCTTGCTGACATGCGTCGAGTATTTTAGGCTGTCATCTAACCAGACACCTAGGTATTTGAAATTTGACACTTGTTCTAATTGTACATTATCGACCGAGATGTTGAGGTCATCACACTTACTCAGTTTGGGTTTGCTGCCAAATAACATACACTTTGTTTTTTTGGTGTTTAGGGTTAGTTTGTTCCTGTCAAGCCAGGATTTCACACTGTTTAATTCGATCTGAAGAACGCTTTGAATGACATTTTTGTCTTTATGGCTGTACAATAGAGCCGTGTCATCTGCGTACAGAAAAACTTTACACTT
The DNA here is from genome assembly GCA_949152475.1 of Terebella lapidaria. NCBI lineage: Eukaryota > Metazoa > Annelida > Polychaeta > Terebellida > Terebellidae > Terebella > Terebella lapidaria. The sequence continues at coordinate 9,504,522 of OX424568.1, read as the reverse complement.
GGTAGAGATATTTGGAAGGTCATTTACAAATAACGAGAACAGTAAGGGGCCTAAAATTGAGCCTTGAGGTACCCCGTAACTGATACCCATTTTGTCTGAGGTTACATTGTTAACAGATACAGTTTGGGATCTATTAGATAGATAACACTGAAACCATTTATGTTCAACACCAGAGACACCATATGCATTAAGCTTGTCAAGCAGCTTCCCATGATCAACTGTATCAAATGCCTTCTTGAGGTCAAGGAAAATGGCACCTGTCATCTTTCCGGACTCCATCTCCGAAAGTAGGAGGTCAGACATGTAAGTTAAGGCTGTATCCGTGGAGTACCCTGGTCTGAATCCAGACTGCCATTCGCTCAACAGGTTGTTGTGATGTAGGAATTGATACAGCTGATCATGGGCCGCCCTCTCGGCAATCTTACTTAGTACAGGTAACACAGAAATAGGCCGGTAATTGTTAACATCATCGACTTTACCATCTTTGTGTAATGGAACAACTCTAGCAACTTTCCATTCATCTGGGAATTTACCTTGTTGTAGTGACATGTTAATGATATGTGCAATGGAATCAGCAATAAGATCAACAGCCACCTTTAAAAGTCTTGTACTAATATTGTCGACACCAGTGGCTTTGGCAATGCCAAGTTTACGGATATTGTTGGATACAAACTCAGTTGATACCGGCTGAAACTTGAAAGCAGGAACATTACCACATACCACATCATTGTACACATCAGGATACACCACATCCCTAAACTTACTTGCAAGAGTGCTACCAACTTGTGTAAAAAACGAGTTAAAACAGTTTGCTATAGACATGTTATCAGTATTCAAATTACCATCTACACATAGACTTTGTACAACCTGTTCAGATTTTTTGGAACCAATCATTTCGTGAAAAACCTTCCAGAGTTTGGAGCCATTATTTTGATTGTCACTGATTTTAGTTTCGAAGTATTGTTTTTTGAGAGTCTCTCTGGTGTTGTTCACTTGGTTTCGCAGTTTTCTGTAATTGCACCACAAGTTAGCATCGTTGGTTTTCTCAGCTTTGCGTTTCGCGTAGTCCCTCTCATATGTCAGTGAGATGAACTCGTCTGTGACCCAGGGCGTGTGTTCACCGCGGACTGTCATGGTTCTGTAGGGCGCGTGCGTGTCACATACGGCAAGGAACATGGTTTTCCACCGGGCCCACATGGTGTCAACACAGTTGATGTCCTTCACACTGTCCCAGGGCTGCATGGAAATGTCATGAGTGAAGCTACGCTCATCAAAACATTTGTAATTGCGCGTTGTCACTTGTCTTGGTTTGGTTCTGGGTTTGACGGCTTTTCGAACGCACCACACCATTTTGTGATCACTGAGACCAGTTGACGTGACATCACAACGAGTAAAGTTCTCGGGTCTGTTTACCATGATGTGGTCGATGAGCGATTTAGAATGCTCTGTAACTCTTGTGGGCTGATTAATAATCTGCTTCACCTGGAGGGTTTTGTGGAGGTTGTCAAGCTTCTTGGCCATGCCCTTTTTGCGATGTGGGAGCAAATCGATGTTCATGTCACCGAGAAAAACTGTTTCACATCCAGTTTCCACTGCCAGAGCGAAGCTGCTTTCGAGGTCAATAAGAGTGTCTTGTACATCAACTGGACGACGGTAGAACGAGGCGACTAAGATCGGTTTGGTCTTGGGCAGGTTGATGGAGACCCATAAACACTCCACACCAGGCAGTTCAAGGTCTTTGCGGCGGTGGGACGAGATGGAGTTGGTCACGTAAGTCGCAACACCCCCCTTGTCTGTGGGCCTATCCAAGCGGTATAGATTGTAGCCAGGGATATCCATCATACTGTCTGGAATGCTATCACTCAGGTGAGTCTCTGATAGAGTTAGCACATCAACTGGGGATAGAGTTAGCACATCAACACGAAGGTTTATGCGGCTATTATTTGATTCAGCTTACCATGTTCTTATATGCAGGTTATTGGGGGTGTCCTTATATTCGAATATAAGAACATGTCCCTATATTCGAGACACTTTGTTTTTTTGGCGAGAGCCCCAAAACGCAATATTCCGAATATAAGAACATGTCCTTATATGCGCGAATATACGGTACTAGATTTTTTCAATTCAATTCAATTTAATTCAATTCAATTCAATTCAATTCAGTTTATTCAATATTCAACGTTCATAACAGTGAAGTACAATACACTATTTGAAAAATAGATCTACTATTTGATCATAGAAATATGTCACTTAGGTTCGATTCAATGAAATATTATCCGATTCCGATGTAATAAATGTCCAAATAGCACGTTAGTATGGTCACAGTAAATTTCAGCCACGAGTTACCTACTTACATACTGATGAAGCTACAAATAGTGAGTAGAAAATATGCAATTTACAAAATGTGCAATGTGAAAAGTCACGAATCAGCAACAGGAAAAGAAATACATGTAATATTTTAAAAATTTTAATCACGCATGACAAATGAAAAAAAACAACAAAACAAACAATACACACAACTGTCATAAACACAGGCAAAAAGATAAATATTTACTCAGTCTCTGATACACAAATCTGCCCGCGAGCCGTTCGACGCGTAATGACTCTTCATGGTTTGCCACGATGCTCTCAATGTTAATAAAATATCATAATTCCGATGCAATGTCACTTAGGTTCGATTCAATGTAGTATTATCCGATTCCGATGTAATTTCCAATTACGTTCTAATAATAGCTGTCGAACGATTGTGGTTTAGCAACCCACTTCAGCATTCCATGACTTGCCTTCCATGAGGTAGAAGTCCGTCTCCTCAGCTGCTGCTTCTTCTTCCGTATAAATGCAGAATTCTACTATAGAATGTTGTTGCACTGGCGTGTGAGTGGTTGTTGTGGGGAGAGCTATTTACATAGTGCAGTTTAAAATCGGCCGATCTGTGGACTCCGCATCTCAGCCGCATGCCCAACAGCTGGTTTCTGAAGCTGTCCAGGCTTGGTGCTGAGGCTGTGGTGTCGGGCAGAGAGTTCCAGAGTCTTGTCACATCCGGAAAGAAGGATTGTTTCTTCTTTGACAGAATCCGTGAGTATGGGACACGAGACTTGTCACTGTTCCCTCCGGAGCGTGTTGTGGCTTGTGTGAAGTGTTCTAGCAGTGGTATGTCGACCATGTTGTGCTTTATCCGGTACATAATTGACACCTTGGCTCTGGCACGCCGCTCAGCTAGTGGTTCCCAGCCTAGGTTTTCGATCATGGGAATTACGCTGGAGCGTCTTGGGAAGTCCTTGTGCACAAAACGGGCATACGTTCGCTGAACCATCTCGACCTTGTCGATGTCTACCTGGGTATGTGGGTCCCATACAGTACTGACATACTCCAAGACAGGTCGGACAAGTGAAGTGTAGCATTGGATCTTGACGTCTTGGTGCACTGCCGAGGTTCCTCTGTAGAAACATCCGAGTGGTGTCTCCTTTCCTGGCCACTGTGCGGCAAGAGGGCTCCATGACAGGTTTTCGTCCAGGCATACACCAAGGTACGCTGCTCTGCTTGTGGTGTCAAGAGTGTGGCCATGGATTTGGTCGTGTATGACGATTGGTTTCCTGAGAATCTGAGGGTCTGGCACTTATTGATGAGGTTAAAATCCATCAGCCACTGTTTCTCCCAGACTTGTATGGCATCCAGATCGTCCTGTAGCATTCTAGCATCTTCTTGTCTGATGACTCGGTACATCAGACAGTCATCTGCAAATAGTCTGGTTGTTGATGTCACTTGGTCCGGGAGGTCATTGATTAGCGTCGAGGTGCTTCATCATGTTGCTCTGTATTACCTGCTCCATGATCTTGCAGCATATCGATGTCAATGATATTGGCCGATAGTTCGCAGCTTTTGGGCGATCACCTTCTTTGAAGGCTGGGACCACGTTGGCTTGGCACCATTCCAGAGGAACACTCTCCTGGTTGTAAGAGGCTTGGAGAATAGTTGTGAGCATCGGCGCTACTTGGTCGGCGGTTCTTCAGCAACAGAGCTGGTATCTCGTCTGGTCCTCTTGCCTTGTGAGCCTTGACGTTCCCGAGGAGTTAAGCAATGCCGATCTGGTGTATCTTTATTTCCTCCATCTCACGGTATTTTGGCTTTCCTCGTAAGGCGACGGCCTGTACTGGATCTGCGGCAGGGCTAAATGCTGTGGCGAACTGTGTATTCAGGATGTTTGCTTGTGTGGCGGGGTCAATTTCAAGAATGCCGTTCTTGTCCTTCAGTGGGGCAACGTTGAGAATGCATCTTTCTGCAACGATTTAAAAAAAGAGCTCATACCTTGCAAATATATCTGAGTGCTCTGAGCTTGGTATGTATACTATCGATGCCACTATAAGATGAATTAATGATGAAGAATAAATCATCATACGCCAACGACCCGTCGGTATGGAATAGTGGCGATTGCCTGGAAGATGAATCTCGTACAAACTTGAAGCTATCCCAGACTGTAATGAATCCACCCTCCCCTTGTTACTGAGTGACCACCCCACAAGTTACTGCATTAAGGTGTACATATCATGCAGAGTCGAACACTCTTAGGCTGAGTTCGGCAATGCACTGGACGTCCTATCTACACTGATTGACAAGTTCAAATATACTTATCATATCGTACTCCTTGGAGACTTTAATGCATCACTCTGGGATGGCAGATGTCCCGGAGACAGTACATCCACCAACTGGTGGATCCAGGGATATAGCTCTTACGCCTGACTACCCACGGGAGGAAACCCACCACCATCACACACACAATCTCGAAGTGAAGTTGAATCTCAATGAAGTACAATGCAGTTGGAAGGGAATCTGCTTTCAGCACTAAAACACGGTCCACTGAACACTGAATAGGGGCGGGCCTAGAAACAGCTGAGAATGGTGGACTTGACAAGCCCCCAATGAGATAACTCGACAATGGAAAGAGGCTGACTCAGAGTTAGTGGATATACCTCCAGGAGGTGATCTGAACCTCGTGATGCGAGTGGGGGAACCCAGAGTCCCAGAGATGGGAGACAGCAATTGTGTGTTACATGCAGAATCACACACGAGATCAGCATGGGCTGCTTGGCCATCATGGTGCATAAGGGGGCCGTCTGAAATGGGGGGATCTCACCTCGAGGGTCTGGAACTCAGGACCCATGCTTTCAATAGCGTCATTGGAACGAGGTTGATGATACATGTAATGGAGATGGATATGTGCCTCGGAGGCTGGGTGATACAGGTGGATATCAATGTAGCAGATCTAGTTCAGGAGTGGGTGCAAAACTCAGGATACTGCAACTGAGGCAATAAAAAGAGGAGAGAGGGAGGGGGGAGGGGGGTTAGAAGCGACTATAGCAGAAGAACTGAGGGGAAGTCAGTATAGGCCCTAGTTGAAAGAATATTTCTGAAACAACCTCTTTCTGTGGGGAGGGAAGAACAAGCAGAGCTGAGGCAACTACTGGTAGAGTTCCGAAACATTTCCATCAAATCAGGGGGAGTCTTGGAGCTCCCTTGGAAAATGAGACACTCAACATCCATTGAACCGCCACTAAGGAGGCCCCCTGAAAGCAACGAGGGATCATTGAGGCGAAAGCCTAGGAGACACAGGAGGCTGGCCAAGTGACAGTCCATGGTCATCACCCATCGTCCTCGAATGGAAACGCGGAGGGTCCATGAAGTTCTGTGTTGACTACAGGCAAATGAGCAAGTAGACACAGGCAGATCCTTACCTTGGATGGAAAAAAACTTTTGGAACAGTGACGGGAAGCCACACTGGATTATAACTCAAACCCAAAAACTCCTCTGGAGACAGGTCACTTTTCTGGGACATCTACAAAGATACTGTGGGAGGAATGGTTCCGGATGTGAACTTATCACTACTCGCTGATGAACTGATAAAATAAATACCCACATCAGATATATCCAGACGATTTGGAAAGGAAAGAAACAACTGGTTCTCCACTATCAGCTTCTTACCTTGACATTTATCTCGAAATTGACCATAGCAACAACTTATATACAAGGTTATAATTATGAAAAATGTGACGATTTTGATCTTCCTATTGTCAACTTTCCTGTCTTGAGCAGTAATATCCCTACTGCGTCTACATGTCCCAGTTAATCCGGTATGCTAGAGCATGTTCATCTCATCAGGAATTCATAGTCAGAGCACAGAGTTTCTGACTTCCAAACTGCTCAAACAGGGATATGTATCATCTGAACTGAGGTCGATATTCAAAAATTTTATGGTCAGCACTATGATCTAGTTGAAGGTTACGCCAAACCTGTCGCACATATGATGGAAGATATCATCCAATCTTTGTAATTTTGTGGAAATATTTACTTCTCAATTTGCAATGGTAGATTATTGCAGCAGGTGTTGCGTGTGGTACAGGATATGCTCACTCTTTCGGAACACCTTATCTAATACATGTAGATGGGTGTCTATTGCCAGATTTGGGAAGAGAGGATTGATGAGACCCCCCGAATCCCATAGTACCCAGAAACGAGGGCATTCAATACAAATGGGTTGCTCAAGGGGAAGACATGGATATCCAACCTCTAGTGGACTGGGAAGGGGGAGGGGAGCAAATTGGACGAATCATGTGGGTAGCAGGGCGATGTCTAGACTAGATGATCAGACGCAGCTACGTAAATGGCAGCTCTGGCATCAGTTGCATATATAAAATGGAGTGCCAGGAGTGCTCGTTCGGTAAGAGCCCCAGGCATCTAGACAGGCTAGCCGATGAAGGGTGGTGATTCTGCTGGAAAAAGGGTGATGAGTACTCGAGGCCACCCAATCATATTGACCAGCCAGAAAGAAAGCCTGAGCAAAATGAACTGAAGATGATCAGAGAAGGGTTACGGATCATAAACCCCTGTTCAAACTCCATACGAAGGAGATTCATGGAGGGACTCATTGAGGATGAGGGTTTGGCAGAAACGGATCAGGCTGTCGGGCAATAGGCCATGGATGCAGGATGCTGAATGATCTAGAACAGAGCCAGGGAGACAGGGGTCCATGTTGGCTGGACCACGGAGTGTAATGAAAATACCACAGAGGACCAGATAGGGTGATTCCAAGGGGTGAGGAGGAGGAAGCACATCGAGGTGAAATGACTCAAGCTGGAGCAAGCTGCATCAAAACCTGGCATGCCATCGTAGGGAAAAACATGCTGATGAAAAACCATATGACCCGGGTTCGGGCTTAGAAAAGGACTAAGGATGCCAAGCCAATGTCCCATACTCGAGACCAGTATGTGGCTTGAGCAGTGGATACATGCAGCCGAAATTGAATATGATTAATCCCAGCCCCAGTCTGGAGCTCAACCTGAGTGGGGGTGGGGGTTGGGAGAGGAGACAAAAGTAATCCTCTGCAACGTAGGGGCGACTGTGGGGACAAGATGAAGACCACTAATTACAGTAAGCAAGAAAGGAGGTGGATCCGCGAGCATCTTGATGGATGAGCTGCACTGAGACTTGAGGAAGATGATGGTCTACTAGTATACTTGAGGATTCAAATACCTGGTGCCTCCTTGTTTGTTGATGTTGTCGGTGAGCAAGTGACCTCGAACCAGAGGACTGCGACTGCCCCAGTGATGGAGAACACGACTCATCACGCCAGGATGTGTCCCAGGGGAATATGTCGTGAGACTCATAGGCTTCTGAAGGCATTCCCCGGCGCACGTTGGGCTGATCCGCCCACTACTGACAGGCCTCTATAGCCATGTGATTGAGGGGAATCTGACAATCCAAATCTGACAATATTTTTCACTGAGTGACCAACAACTACTGGTTTGGCTGCATGAAACATCTGCCATGAGGAACTTGCTTCTTAATCGACACCAACAGCCCAATTAGCGACAGCACTGTCCTTGCCTTTGATACTGGGTCTACCACCAAGAACTCCAGCAGAGCCCGAGTATCTTCGATGTAGGCCTAAGGAGAGAGTGCTGCTTCCCTCCTCAAATTGAACTGTACTTTTATGCACACATAATTCTGACTAGGCGTGAGACTTGTATCGATTTGGCATCTAACCTAACTGGAGAGCCAGGCCCAGTACCCAGGTCTGCGCATGATCGCGAACACAATCGGGTGAATCCCCTACTGAATCAATCGTCTATGTTGAACTGAATCCTGTTGTAGGGAGCCGTGGCTTCTCCGAACCGGAGTACACAAAACTGGTACACGGTCCCCTTGAAGGAAAATTTCAGGTACCTTCTGAAATGGGGATGGATAAGGGTATGGAGATAGGCTTCTTTCATGCCTACACTGACGGGACTCAATCAGGGTAAAACCTGCAAAATTCTTTGAGCTGCAACAGGTTGAATACTGGTCTTCATTCGCTTGTTCTCTTCAGAAAAACGACGATAAGTACATAGAAACCTAACTGATCTGCCCATAGCTCGATCACCATGTTCTGCTGAAGATCTGGAACCTCTTTCGAGAGATTATCGCGCCTGTTTCAATTGCACGGACCCATGGCTTTTGATGCATCGGTGGTTCTGGGTCTAGCCACCTGAACGTCAATCTTTTCCCCAGCCAATCTAGGACTTGAGTGACGTAGATGGAAGAGGTGCACCAGGCTGCAGGAAACATGACCAGACGCCCTACGTTAGGACCTGGTGAACGTTTCGGAGTTCCGGTCAGAACTGTGCCACGACTATTTGATTGGGTGGAGAGTCACTTCTTGGAAGCTGATGAACCATTAGTCTGTCGTGTCTGCAGACGACCCTTCTTGACATGGCTTGCGAGACACCGAGTGCAGATGATTGCCTTTACCGGGTCAGCTGACTGGACACCACTATCACCGCATGAACGATAAGTGTCTACAGCAGCGGCCGGAGCTTTCGCCTCTGAAAAACTAACGCCTCTGAATGAGAGACATCTCATTTGGAGGTGACCATCCTGGTAATACACTTTTTAATCTCCATACGCTGTGCTGCAGCCAACAAGGGAGGAGCCACACACAAGGCAATGTGTTGTTGCTGAGGAGCAACAGCGAATTGGCCCTCAGAAGGCTCTGAAGCAAAGATTGCTAGAAACATACAGGTGCCGATCGAATCTATCGCCCACTGAAAGTTGAAACTTTCGGTGTGATCAACGTCTGATTCCTGGTCAGAGCGAGACTCCAGATCATCAGTCTTTTGTAGTAGCTCATCCACCCTAGGGTTGCGATACGCACCCGTGAGACCCACCTGATCACAAGCCGCGACCGCCCGCCTACTTATGCCTGGCATGCCAGGATTTGCATCTGAGCAAGCAAAGTCTACCACACAGTCCTGATCAATTAAATAGCAATTGGGCTCTCGCCAGCTCCATGATCACGACTAGCATGATTCATGGGTCCCAGATCGGCCCTGAGTAGGGCGACCGAGGAGTCCAGCGACTGATCCTAAGACTCCGCCCAGCCTGCGCATGAGTCCTGCATCAATACAGAACCTCTCTGTTGGTCTCGAAGAAAAACCCACTGTCAGAGATCATCAGTCTTTTGTAGTAGCTCATCCACCCTAGGGTTGCGATACGCACCCGTGAGACCCACCTGATCACAAGCCGCGACCGCCCGCCTACTTATGCCCAGCATGCCAGGATTTGCATCTGAGCAAGCAAAGTCTACCACACAGTCCTGATCAATTAAATAGCAATTGGGCTCTCGCCAGCTGCATGATCACGACTAGCATGATTCATGGGTCCCAGATCGGCCCTGAGTAGGGCGACCGAGGAGTCCAGCGACTGATCCTAAGACTCCGCCCAGCCTGCGCATGCGTCCGGCATCAATACAGAACCTCTCTGTTGGTCTCGAAGAAACACCCACTGTCAAAGAGATGTCCTAGCAGAGCCATGAACAAGCTGAGGATGAGGAGCAAGCTCCTTGGGATTTTTCGGAGATGGGGGAAGAAAACCCCTGGGAGGGAATGAAAGGCTGCTCCTGTGTCGTCTCAGTCCCAAACCTTGTAGTACTCGGGCAATATTGGTCAATAAGCCTATAAAATGACCAATGCTTTGACCTTCCATTACAAAGTAAGTGTACAGAGCCACTGAAAGGACATGGAAGAAATATTTTTGACACATAGCATTCCCTCGGGATCCTATTGCATTCCCTCATATTCCGGTTCGCGTTTCCTCGTATTGTAGCACAAGGTATCACGTGCATCAGCACAGTGCAGGTTATAATGACGGATTGCGATCCAGCATGCGAGGGAATGTGATGGAACATGAAATCGATATGTCCAAAAAATATTTTTCCACACGTCCTTTCAGCGGCTTCGCAAACATGCAACTCAACTGGTACAAAAAGCAACACTGAAGTCATATATTACAAATTTATTTTTGTCTAAAATATTTCTCTTACATGTTCACTACACGTTACATAGATGCTATAATAACAGACTAGTGTGGGACTGGTAACCATAGCAACGAGTAATTCAGAACAAAAATCACAAAACTGGCCCTCTAAATATGTTATAGTCTGTTTATCTTTTCATTCGTTAAGTATTGCAATGGAACAAAAATTATACCCATATAACATAATCTCAGGTGTTTTAGGTAGTTTATGAATAATTTTGGGAACATGTGTTCGTCTTGAAGAATATTCTCAAATGTCAACAAAAATATTTACATACATGGATGAGTAATTTATTTACAGCAAACGATGACAAACATGAAATGATCTCGCAATGATGTCGATGCAATGACAGAATCAAAACTCCCATACATAGTGAAATACGCATTACACATACAAAGTGATTGTGGTCTATTGTAAATTTTATTCATACTAAAAATCATTCAAAAAGAAACTTGCCTTGAAATTTATAGGCTTCCGTTTGGCATCTTGTTTGATTTTTCTAGAACGAATGTGACGTGTCATACACAAGTAACAATGGCTGTTCCTCCCTCATCTTAAACCTTTCCAGAATTTAACGAGATTCCGATGTGGAAATGCATACAACGCTAGCTGTGACATACAAAATGATATATGGAAATGAATGGCTTTACACCTAACTTCTTCACTATTTTCATGCAGGAGGTACATTTATAACAGCGATACAGATAGGACGCACAAACATGGAATCGAACATGGGACATTTCCTACACTGAAATACATGAAAAAAACTCACTTCAACTTCACGTAAAAAGCACCATTCTCAATATGCTGTCTTTACTTTTCATATATACTACGATGCCTTTAAAATTCAATGCCTTTTTTAACGATACAAATGAACATAGATAAATATAGCATGAAAATATCATTAATTTTTTCCATAAACGTCAGGCCAACTACATTTTACATCTTCAATAGAAAACAGAATCATAGCCAAGCAATCATCACACATGATAAGAACGCTCAATTTCTGATTTAAGTCAAAGTTCATGTGAAAGCAGACCAAATGATTGCCACTCGAAGACTTGACTGTTCAAAATCAGCCTCAGAAGCACAGTAATAGCGTCTTTCAGTAATAAAGCTTTGTAATATACAATATTAATTCAAATCATCAATGAAGTTACGAATGCAAAATGATAAAATAAAACAACTGCTAAGACTTGTGTCCACTCTAGCACCAGTGCTTCAAAATACTACAGTTATTATGGTGAAACTCTACATTTATGACAATTATCCCCACGTCCAATTTTATGTTGAAAATATTAAATTATTCTCATGATTATAACACGCGAGAAAAATCATGCAAGATTAAAAGATACGATGTACATCATCCTTCAGTTACTGTCGCAACAAAACCAGCTATAAATACAAATAATCATAAAATATTATCACAAATGATAACTAAATACAGTACATGTACAATATTTGTATAATGATGTATGTTGTATGAAAACAAACTGCCAAAAGTGTTAAAAACTCATAAACAACTCCTCAACAATATAAACTTGTCCCACCTTATACAGTAATGTACAGTTTGTGTGTTATATACTAGTATATTTGTTGGTTTGTATATTGTCACTCATTTGCAGTGCGATTAGATGCAAACATTTTACATCTGTTAACACAAATTGTGCTTTTACAAAATGTACTTTCACATATTATACATGAACATATCTGGCAATAATACTAAAGAAAAGATCTACATCATTTCTATAAGCTTTCAGGGAAGGGGGAGTGGATATATTAGGCTTCATCTGTACAACACAATACAATTTCTGTAGGTATAATCTACTATTTATATTTGAAAGTGTTTTTAAGATACCACTCACAACTATTCTGACTGGATATTTCATTTTGCATTTGCAGTTGTCAGAAATTTGTACAATTGTGTTGCTCTATTTTTGGCCAGACAATCAGTATACATGTAGTTTAGCCTTGAACGTAATCAAACTTCCATGCTTACAGCAAATTAACCCTGCTTGAAGGTACATTTATTATCCAAATGGGAAACTAGAAACCTGGGGAAAAATTACACAAATTGCAGACTAATCAAAAACTGATGCCACATTTAAATTACATCACACAAAGAAGTTATTGCAATATAATACCTACAAGCAAGCCGATGAACATTCATGCCATATTTACAAAACACTTCTCATATTAAACACAGACATATCACATTAAGACATCTCATCCATACCTTAACATACATAACAACACTCTCAGATTCAAAATACACATGTATTCATCATCACATACACATGTATTCAATCATCCACACATACGGAGAAAAAAAACCCATGCATCTCACTTCCTATCATAACAACCGAAATAGCGTCAAACAAAGTGAAACCAGCAATAACACAGCACTACTCCGCGACACGACATCCCCCGCTCCGGAGGGCGGGTGTTCATACGGCGGTTTATTCCCGGAATTGAGCGAGTCTCCTGGGTACACCCCTGCACCAGGCCCGCGCGTCGGCCTGATCGGCCCAACGGACCACTGGTCTTGGTTATTCCAGTGGAAATCCCCATCCGGGTAGTACGGGGGATTCCCCGCGCCCGAGCCGGACCCGCCGTCACCGGAACCACTGCCACTCCCTCCGCGCCCCCCGCCAATACTCTCCACAAATCCCTCTGTAAGATAAGAGGGAGAAAAATTGTAACGGTTAAAAAATGTTTTACAGATAGGATATTCTTAAATATGATGAATGTGATACCAGAAGAAACTTATTTCCTTACAAAATATTAATGAGGTTTTAATGTTGATCTTTTAAAACATTATTAAACGTAATAAATATTTACAGCTTTCAAGATTGTTGAGCATTCGTGAAATTTCTCACATACAATTTAATGAACAAATATAAGTACCGTAATTTGAAAACAGTTTTCACATACAGATAACTTCAGGGTGGCAGAAACAAATCCACATCAGACTATTCTGAGCAGTTCTAACTATTATTTATAATTAAACTTTGACCCCAGTCCACATACCAGTATCGACCCAGTCGACGTCCATGCCCTTGTACGCGTTCTCCAGCTTGTTAGTGATGAGTTTAAGCTGAAGAATCTGCTGGTTGACTAGACTGTTCGGTCGCCGCACGTCAATGTCCACCTCTGGGTTGTTAATCTGGTGCATCAGGCCGTCTCGCATAACTTCTGGCATGTATCTGAGAATATAAGGTCAAATTTAACTTCTTTTTATATTTCAGTATTTTATTTTAATTTCTTTGCAATTTTTTTTAGAATTCCTTCATTTGGCAAGAACTATTGTTTATTTTCATAATTAACATTTGTTATTCCACAAACTTTTTATATCAATTTACAGTACGTGTAGTCCACTGGAACAACGAAAGTTATTCTAAAAAAAAATTTGTGCCATTCTAATTACCTTTCGATTTCTAAATTTTATTTCGAGAAATTTCATAAATGAGACAAAACCACAATACTCACTTTGCAATTCGCAGCCCGTTCCAGCACTTATACTCCTCAAAGAGAGGCTCCGCCCATTCATTGCACACTCCGTGAGGAAGTCCCTTCCAGAAGTCCCGCGCGACCTTGATCTTGTCCTTGATGTCGTTGACCAGTCGACCGAGGTTCGTCCCGGCCGCTGTGATCGGGGCTTCCCCGTAGGGCTGTTCATACTTCCAGTTGTTGAAGTAGTTTTCGTCGTATGATTCTGCAGCAGCTTCGCGTTTTTTTCGACTGTAACTCGGCTTGCCACATCCTTGGAATACCTGGGAAAATATATAGTAGAAATTTGATCTTGCATGCTTCGCAAAGTAGGAAATGCATAGTGTCAATCTAAATTTCTCGGTGACAAAAATGAGAAGTCCATGTTTTCCAATATGCTTCGCATTGACTTTTCCTTGATATTTTCATAACCCCACTAGTCAAGATGTTCGGAGGAGATGAGCTGTTGAAAACATGTGTCAGGCAGGGAGTCAATAGTTTCTTATCGCAACTCATTGTGACACTTTCAGATAATAAATGATCCTCGAGCACCAATCATCTTTTCGGTCAAGTGTCGTACGATAATTATTGCAATTATACAATAAATACGGCAGGGATGTGTGAGGGTAACAGCACTCAACGCCACATAGTTATGAGAAATAAATGATAGCACTTCACTGATAATGTCGGCACTTTGATTTGGTTTTTATCGTTGATGACAATATTGGATATTTCATACATCTGCAGACAATGAATGTTTATTTATTCCACCATGTTAACTGTAAAATACCTGGTACATCAATGAGGCATAATAATTATGGTCATGCAATAAAATTTGTGTTCTTAATTTTTATTCTTCTTCTCTGTCGGGAAAGTGACTTCTACCGGTTATACGTAATCACTCCATACACCAGTACATTTTATTTGTCCGAGTGACAATAAATGAAAATATTTGCAGAACAATACTTAAGGCTTCCAGGATTGTACATATATAATATACTTATACATGATATATATGACTACTGATATCTCATCATAAAACATATTTAATATTGTTTTCTTGATAGCCTTACATGGTTACCAAGAAGTGCATGCAACTTGAGACCATAATCAAAGACTGACCGAAGCCATACAGAGGCATAATCCATGGAGTTTGGGGGTATCTTTGTTGCCTGGCAACCACATTTGATGGTGACACCACATGACACTATCGTCTGGGTTTTTGATCGCAGCAAGGTATCAAAGCGACATCATGTTTCTCATTCAATTAGTGATCCAAAATAGACGAAATGTCGGGTATCGAGTCATAAAAATTGCAATGTGACGATATTTTTTTTTCTGCCTGGAGAGGAAATTCTGCTTTGATCTGTAATACCCCACCTGATGAAAGTAATTGAATATATGGGTATCTAGTGACTTTGCGTCATCTTTGTTGGGGAGCAAACGATCAATATATATCATGTATATGCCCGACCGCAATGTAATAATAGAATGTACATTTACAGAATGATAGATATCAACATTCTTTTGACTTTCATATATATTTTTTACATATTTTATTTGAAGTTCATTACATATTACATGTATTGATTCTAATTATTATTATCATTTCGTTCAACTGAACAATTTTCCTAATTAATAACAGAACTCCTATAGTCACTATCAATTACATTTTGAAACTACCATATGCAAAACGTTGATAAATAGCTTGACAGTTTGTAGTATGTTTGTAAGTTAAATTCCCTGCAAAGTGTTCCCTACAAAATCTCAATTCTGTGAATTAGGGCAGCAGCAAACATGACGGAAGATATATTGAATGGGACTGTTAAATTATTCACGATAAATGCATCAGGAGAAACCTTTCCCTTTCTTTGACATCGTTACAACGTTCTCATTCAAACTATGGAGGTGTTCCTAGCGCAGACACAATTGACATCGCAGATGGACAATATAAACTGCAGGGCGACTATCGAACGAACACGCAACAACCCAGATTTGTTAGACATCTCAGAAAAATCATTGAATATCTCCAAGGGAACAGCAAAAAAAAATTGTATTTACTCCTCTGCTTTCCCACTAAAAACATATTATTTCGACCCACAAAGTTCCCCTGACACGTAATGTACTTGAGATTTTTTTCTTCTAGATCTTTTTCGCTCCAACGAAACCAGGGTTCTTTCACCGAGAGGAAACCAAGAACTCACAATGAACACGGGGTCCATTCAATACGACAGGAAACACAACAGCGTGGGGTGATCGAGAATAAAACTTACGGGGGAAAAATATCGGGCCCCGAAGGCGATAATGGAAAAGTAAATTTTCGTCTCTGTGTCTGGCACGGAAAGAAAGCGGATACCTGAAGCAATCGGATGGCGAGCATTCTCTGCCACAGTTGTTATGTTATTGGGTAGGATCTATCTAGAACTGAATTATACGCTTTCAATTTCTACGAGATCTTAGGGGTTTCCATGGAAGCAATGAATGCTGTGCTACGTAGTGTATGGGAAAGCAATGTCTGGGTTTTCAGGCAATTTAGGCGGGCTTTTGAGGTGTAAAATGTTTTCTCAGTAAGATTTGTAGTTTTGTTATTGGTCATGATAAAGTTTTTAGAATGAGATAGCCTGAAGATCAAACGTGTTGGTATCATTTTAACATACATGACTGTATGTATTTTTGTTGATGAATAATTTGTATCTATGTTTAGAAACGTATATTGAATATTGTCAAATGACGAAATAATGCAATAACCGTGTTCAAATAGAGGATTGACCCCCATGAACTGGGGGTATATTAAAGTATTTGAAAGGAGCAAATTATTTTCGCCCCAATTGTAAACCACCTGAGACGAACTCAAAGTCTTGACAATGTGGAGGGAAGGATTGGGGTCGGCTAACCCCTGGGGGCATGAGACAATACTTGTAACCATGGCAACTGAAATACAGCTAGCTGATCTTGACTCATCTGAGCCAATATCTGGGCGTTATTGATTTCTGGCGAAAAACCTCGTGATAAACTGACAACTGATAACTTCGCAGCAGGGGAAAAATCCACACGGAAATTGATTGAGACAAATTGTTATGCATTTTGCATACAAGTGATGTCACATCGCATTTAATTTGGGAAATGCTGGATTTCAAAACACAATTTCTAAACGATTGGCAGAACCAGGAATTTTTTTCTTTGGCGGCAAACATTTACCGTAACAAGAAATAACAGTGCTGAATACCCTATTGAAGTTCCAAAGCACATATTTCCATGGAGAGGAAAAACTGATGGCATGTTGAAATTTTAGCTGGGAGATCGATCATGGTTCAATACCAGTAGTGAAATGGAACACCCAGTCGAGACGGCATTGGCGACATGGAAAATGAAACCCGCAAGAATGAGGCAGGGATGGAAAGGGGGGGGGGGGGGGGGGAGAGGAGAATAAGTCCGGGGGAGGGATAACAATATTTAGAGGGGTAAAAATTCATGGTGGGATTACGGAAACCGCCGGGGGTGAACTCGCAGGACGATGTGCTTGTAATATTTATTCGGGAGGACAATGCAGAACGGAAGGCGAACATGCAGCAGGGTAGTTTTTTTTTTCTAAAAAGGATTTCCGGCAGGAAAAGTGCTGGAGACAGGGGGAGGCTGGGGGAAGGCAGGGGGTAGGAGGTGGGGGGGGGGGGGGGGGGGGGGTGGGGAGGGCAGGGGGTTTAGGGTGAAGCCCTGTTGAGGAAATGAGTGCATGCTGAATCCATGCAGGGGCAGTCACACAGTGCTTGAGGTTGACCAAGTTTGGAAATCGGGAAGGGGGCTTAGTACATGGAGTTGTGTCCTTACCGTTCTACGATGAGTAACAGCACTCTACAATCATTTACTGAAGCACATGGATAAACATATATCGTTGTTCCTACATTATAATTGAGCCATATCTGTAAATGTGTGGTATGTGTTTTGGACATGTCTAACCCCTTCTATGCCAGTTATGTATGAAATAACAGAAGTTCATTCACTACATCAGATAAATGACATTGTGCATAATGAATGACGTAATATTAGAAATCCCTGGTGTCCTGAAGTGTGTTCAAACATATCAAATACCCCTGTATCTGAAATCTGTAAACTGGTCATTCGGGAGCATGAGCATGTAGTGCTGTTTGTGTGGGGGAGAGGGAGGGGGCATAGAAAGCGGTAGAGGACATCTCGGTAAACATGGCAACCTAGTGCCGCATGTGAATGGGCACCCCATGACTCAGCCTTAATGGAGTTATCATGAAAAGCAAAACTCAAGTCCCCCCCCCCCTTCCCCCATGGATTTGAGAGCGATTTCATTGATAAACCTTGCGTTTTCTACTCAGGGGGGATTGAGACGACGCAAACTCTCCCGCTCGAAATTTACGTTTTACAGTCAGCGCTGGGGTATTTCTGTGTGCTCCTTGCACTTTCCCAGTCGAGTTTTTCCGTCACTTGTTCCACTCCAGTCGGGTCAAGGAAGCGGTGACATCATCTTCACGTCTGGAAATTCTGTTTCAACATGTTTCTTCTTTTTTTTCGCTGTGCATTTCGCCTGTTGACGAGGTTGTAACAAAGCACAGACACACGGAAAGATGGAAGAGATTGATATCTTAATATTGTCGAGGCACTTGGAATTGATGTCGAGGCACTTGAAATTGATGAGTTTTGAGAACTGTTTTTCATGTGTTTTTACATGTATTTCATAAATACCTGAATATATAAACATTGTTTATCCCTCAGCAATTTCCATTTCCACAGTAAATACATGTGGTACTATTTTCTTTGGTTGCAACCCACATAATATTTTCAAGATAAGAGATTTAATTTTGGTAATACTATTTTCCCAAGCATATTTGTGGTAAATAATCATGGCCCGTGATAAAATCCTGAGCATGTTGATGTGGCGAAAAACAAACATTTACAGAAGGACTTCTCAAGATGATGTCCCAGAACATGCAACAACGTGTGACTAGCCGCAAAAAATTGCCCATTAGACCTGATCGATACAATCATATTTTCTCTTCTGGCGTGTCTCACACCCACTTTTTACAGGTTTTGCCTTTTCCCTGAAATCTTTCCGATGTTGCGTGTCCCTGCCGATTTATCCCCTTGCAAGGTCACCACAGAAAAAACGCGAGTCTTCTGGCAAGAATTAGAGGGGGGGGGGGGGGGGTCGGGATGTGGTACTACCGGTAGGGGTGCATGGAGCATTGGTTGCTTTGAAGGGGTAGCTCTAACCATGCTAACGTGGACATGGTGGATAGGGTGTAAGGGTCAATGCGAATTTTTGGACAGATGGCCTGAGGGGTGAGGGGGGCGGGAGGGAAGGGGTGTTGGAAACACTTAAAGGGGTAGGATTTTCAGGACAATACCCAATCTATGGCAGCGATTTTTGTCTGGAGGGGACACTTTCAAAGAACAAGTGGATCATGGAGATGTGAAGGGTTAATGTTTTGCCATTGGGTTGGAATTAAAGGGTTAACCTAACCCGGTTATTTTTTTTTACATCAATGATACAAGGCATTTGGTTGATAATTGCTTTGGACCTATCAGGAATTTGCTTCAACAGGATGAACTTTGAAGTCAACCTTCAATTCAACACAATTAAAATCACAAAAAATCTATAGCAATAAGACTATAGCAGTAAGGTTCACAACAAATAAAGCTCAGAGTGAACATATCTATACAAGTACCAGAACTGCACCTGTACACATGGAACCCAATAATACACGCTGTAGTGTACACAGCATGCAGTAGGTGTGTACCACTCTGACCCCCATAGACCCGCCAACACTCACAACACAATGGAAACAATTAGAAACCTTACCACCTAGATCTGTACAGTGCTTCAACAGGAAACAGATTTTACGATTTTTTCCCCTTCGCCACTTGCCTATCCCCCCAACACATCACCTATGGAGCATGGTTCGCACAGTGGGGAAAAAGACGTGAATTCCTCCTGATATATTGTATATTGGATGGTGAGAATGGAAGCTAAGATCTACGCTGTGAAATTATGCAGCGCAAGGAATTGCTGCAAAAGCCGTCCGTCGGCAATGAAAAACGAACGAATACACTCAGTTTTAAATCAGCACGTTGATGGAGTTTTATTTTAGCCACTTGTTACATCCAGAAGAACTCAACTTTTCCACCATCATCGCATCATCTGGAAAGTAACCCTTGGGCGCGCATAAACATTACAACTGCCGAGGTTGCGAATTTTTTCACGCGGATAAACAAACTCATTTGCATAAATTGCAGCCAGACTGAAAACACGAACTTGATACATGCCCGTGTTCTATCCGACCGGGCGAAACCCGCAATATTTCTTCAGGTCATGTCTCATCCAATTTTGTTCGAACTTTTCGCGATGCATGCGAATTCGTAATTATTTCCCACCAAAATGATAATTAGTTTCAAAACTTATTCCAAAGCAAGTTTTTATACATTTTGTCTTACTTAGTAATTTATTTTTGCTCATTAGTGCCAATGCAAACAACTCTCCTCCATAGTTTTGGGCTAGGTAAATGAGATAGAGACAATATTTCACATGGTCCGAAAAACTTACTTTTCCGACGAAAAAAAAAAAACCAAGAAATTCACCGCACAGATTTACCATTTCAGGAACACATATTTGGAAAACATGGTACAACACAGATGCACCACCTTCAGACAAATGTTTATGCAGGAAGCGGTCTTTGCCACAGACATCAATGAATCAAGTTACTCAAGCACTCCCAATGCAAAGCGAACAAACGAACTAATCCTCCCGGACTTTTCCATTTTGAGAAGATTTACGCACCTTTGTTGAAACGGTCTCGCTATTCTCCTGGAAATTCATGATAGCGTCCGAGATTTTGACGTCAAGAGGCTCGACTACGCGTTCGATGTTGAAGGGGCCGTCCAAGCGGTCCATGATGTTTATCATCGCGTCTGAAACATGGACGGACGAGGCAGTAAATATTAGTGAAGGAGTCGTCAAGAAATACAGAGATCAATATATACAAGGCACTGTTCTTTCTCATGGTTGAAACTGGCGAGTCGAGAGGTAATCAATAGCTTCCTCTCTGACCATGAACCACAGAGAGGAACCCTACTTCCTTGGAAACATGGATTCATCACAGACAACAGAATATTTAACATGATTTGTGTTGGACATGATGCAAAAAGTTTGAAATGATTTACTAAATAGAAATTTCCACCAGTTCAAATAACATTATCAGAATACATGTATGTATTGAATAGTTGTTAAAACACTCTGACTATCAGATGTATTGTGAAACTTTATTTGCATGATGTTACTCAGAAGTGCAGGAGTTTTCATGAATGTATTAGAAGCTACCCAGGAGTATATGGTATTGTTGCAACAGAAAAGGGACAACTCTAGGAAACAAATATTTTTCTATTTTATAATCAGCTTCGCAATGTCGGAAAACTGGGTTGCAGACCCTTTCAAACTTTTTCATCGGGAGAAACAGGACGCTAATTGAATGCAGGCATTCCGACACCATCAAAGTCCTATTCTCTCTAAAATCCGCTTGAATTATCTTTGCTGAAAGGAAGTCCGTAAAATTGCATTTTTCATCGACTTGCTACAGAACAGCTCACCTTCGCACTATTCCCGGGGACCGAAAAAAGCATAACTTTTTACACTTTTGTTTTGCGGATATTCCGTATACATGTTTTTAGGTGCTTAACAAGAGCAAAGCAGATCCCTCATGTTATACACGGCAATTTTTCCGATAATGAAGCCCCTTTTACGAAGATAATCCAATATCGGTGCTGACAGCCGAATAAGAAATCTTAACTACATCAAAGCTGTTCTAAACAATTGAAACAGAAGTTAGAGATTGGTTCACATGTACAAACTATGAAACGTGGTACAAAGCAATGGGAAACACGTCATGTATACACTGTACTCTGCCAAGTCTGGAGAAAAATTGTTGCAAAAAATGTAATGTGTTACAGTGGCTATTACTTTTGACACCGTTTACGATATAACGGGTAATATAATTATTATGTGTGGCAGGATGGACTGAATAAATGACAAAGGGCCGGACAAAGAAATCTGCTTTCAATATGACTGGCAGTGGCACCTTTTAACACAATACCTGTACATGTATGCATCTTTCCGTGACAATGGCATGCACTAAATACCCCCTGGTCAGATATATATCGGAGATCATGTCCTTGTAGGACTCTTTGCCCGCCCAGAAATATCATAATCCCGGAATATAAACGGATCTCAATGACTAGATTACGTCTTGGTTCACACCATCTTCGTGTCGAAACTGGGAGGTGGTCACGAACTCCAGTAGAAGAAAGACTCTGCCTGTGTAAAAAGGGAATTCAAGATGAACAGCATGTTTTACTCTTCTGCAGCTTAACTGCATATATCAGAACTGAATTTGATATTCATTGTACTAGCTTAAAAGACCTTTTCGATTATAGTGATCTGTGTCGATTGACGAACTATTGCCATCGTGTATTGTCGTTTTACAGGACATAACCCAGTTTTCATTGCATTTATTAGTGCATACGAGTATATATATATATCAGAATGTTTACTGTCTTCTCACCCATATACATGTTTGATGATTCAATGATCGTTTTATACTGCACTCATGAATGTTTACATTGTTATGTCAATAAAACTACTACTACTACTAGATAGTTTTGATTGAAGTAGAAATTGATTGCACTGTATTGTCGTTCCAGAAAAATGTCAGCTGAAATACTCGGATTCTCCACCATATCTTTTTTACTAATTTAGCCAAAAAATGTACATGTACAAGATCTAATGCATAAATGTAGAAACAGTTTCTAACAATGCCCATCTAATTGAATCAATTGCACAGATCCAAGCAATGTGTACTAAGAACTTCCAGTTATCCATATTGTCACAGATGTGCAACTCAATTTGTTTCAAAAAGTAAATGTATCTACCACTTGTATAATATAGGCAGTTGTAACTCAATAATGCATCTGCAATATGAGTGTAGCCTGCAGCTGCAATCCACTTCACTAAACCTAATCCTGGAAGAGCCCTAGCAAAGATGGATAGCATTATAATTGCATGCAATTAATTGGCATTGTTCCTTGCTGTAATCAGCTTTCATATAGATCCAGTTCAAGCCACCCCCAGGGAATCGTCCAAACATGGATAGCATTTTGACGGATGACTTGCATGATTACCACTGAAGTATCGTTGACCAAGATTTGGGGACTCATGAGTGGGCAATAACGCTAGAGTTATTGCATGGTTTGTTTTACTCTTTGCCTCCACGAGGGATAGATGAGAAATAAACTATCACAACTTTCGGTAAATGCGACATAAATCTGACAACCCCCCTAGGCCAATCAAACGAGGCCTGAGCATCCAATTTCTAGTTTCGACAGGAAACCAGAGTAATTTGGCGCTATGGGTGTTGCATGGAAAAATTGGAGACACATTGTATGAATCTCTAATATTTTCTACTGTACACAAAGCAGAATGCACGATTGTCACATAGTCATTATAAATGGCTACTTGTGGTGCTCCAAATAGCAATAAATATGCTAAACTGGGGCTATAATGTTGTCTTGCATTTAGGGGAGCATTTATTTTCTCCGGAGATTGGGTGATCATCGCTTGTTTGCCGAGAGGCAGCAAGTGACATTGATCGAAGCACGGAGCTGATTCCTGGGCAACTCGACCGAATACGAGGGATGTCGGTCATGAATAGTGTGTGACGGGGTAACCAACGGTGAATGGGAGACATCTGACCCCATCCAGTATTCAACATGTTCAATGCACATGTATGAGGAACCCAAATTATAGACCTTGATTTGGTGGCTTATGCAGAACAAAAGTAAGTAATGAAGACATATGTAGTATATTTTTAAGAGTTCACTCAGTTGTAATGTGCATGCTCTAAGAACGAGTAGGACAATGGTGATCTTTATAACTTGGGTTTTTCGAGAGAGAAAAGACCCTAACATTTCAGATGAAGAAGTATCTTTTTTTTCTGCAAATGGGTCATCTTGTTACCATGGCAAAACCAGTATCAGAAGTCACAGTGTGATGACCAGGAATCGTCTGCTCGAGCGAGATAATATACATATACCAGGCACCCTCGCCTAGCCATCAATGGATCTGTCACACTCTATGCCCAGCTCTGCACCGAAATGGCCCGCTATTGGATGACCTATTGATCGATGAATATCCGTTCATTCACCGCCCCTAACGTCTTTCGGCGATCACATGTCCCGTCTCCAATACGCTTGGAGTCTCTCTCTTGGACCCGCAGTTCAATTATCCGCGACCCGTCTTTGCCCATCGAGTGGAGGAAAGGTCCCTCCGAAAAATTCGCTGAAGAAGGGTTCCGTGGCAGTCAGCTGAAATACCCCTAAATCACCCATCAAAGGCCGCACTTCCCTGTTATCACTACACGGATATCGGCAGTCCACATCGTGACACGGTCGTAAGGTTCTTCCGACATTGCGCCGAAATCTCCTAGGAGTCTGTAGATGGACCTGACAAGGGCATCAAGATTGTCTCACAAATGTCTTTATTAGGTAAATGGCCATCCATAGATTGTCAATTGTTTTTGTAGGTAGATTGGGGAATTTCGGATGGAGGAGTAAGTGATGGTTGTTCTTTTTTTTTTTCATTACAACTTATTCCCACACCGTTGTTATTAAGGGTGAAATGGGGTTGAACACCAAAATATGAGATAATGGAATTCTTTGTTTGATAAGTTCCATTAAGCTTCTTTGGCAATTCATCATGTTCATGGATTCGAGTGCAGCATACATTGCCAACACATTTAAACTGCATTATTCTTGAAAAAATATACTCCGTATGAATCAGGGGAGCTAGTGAGTCAGAGATGATATTTTAGACTTTTAATCTCCATCGAAGCAGGTTTGTGTACATTCATTCAGCGCTGCTTCCAGAGCAGGTTAGATACATGAAGATATATGCAGACGGAGGCCAGCCGACACATTTCCCCGACAGACACGGATCTTCCCGATATAACAGATGAGATTCTACGGCACCTTCCCAGCCATTTCACATTCATGTAGGTCATACGTTACTTAGAGCACTCTTGTAGGAGACATAAATGGGCAGTCTTGGAATAACTTGTTCGTTCTTTATAAGGTTTGTTTTTCCTTTTCTTCTATCCGGACTGTACCAAGCACACCCACAATAAATCTAAATATATATTTTTCGTTGCCCTTCATTCTTTCTCCACAGCATACGTACATGTATCTAGAAGGTAATCTATTACACCCTTCAGTTCTTATGATGATTATGAACAATTCATTGACTAATTTGATAATGGACCTACATGTATATCTATCATCATGCATCACAGGCATTCATTATGTCGCATAGTAATGTCATGAGACATTACACAGGATACTTGAGATATAACAATTAAGTAAATAGCTTGTATATCATTTGGAGTACCAAACAATTTATTATTTTATTACCCACCATTAACAGGAGTCATACAGAGTTAATGCCAGCATTCTGTTAGTCATTTACTGAACATTCCAAAACCGATTATGATGATATATTTATATCATAAAATTTGACATTAAACTATCTGATTTGAAGTTTTTTCGAGTTCAAAGACTTTAGAATAATCTCCACAAAATCTAACATTTTGTGCTGGAAAATCATGAACCATGAAGACCACACAAATAGATGTAACTACCAGTATTAGGTGCTTTGAAAATATTTTGCTTATCTTGAATCGCATAATCATGATAATGATAAGCAAATACATTTGCGGTACAAGTTATGTTTATCAGGAGAAAGCCACAATTATAATACTGTAGAGTGAGCTAGTGTTTTATTGTTACAATTTTCCAGGTGAAATCAAAGAGGCGTGAAATCTGGAATGTTCAAATTGGAAAACTAGATGAAAAGTAAACCTAACACTAAGTCATACATAATTGTTCACATATAGCGAATATCATGATCTACCACTTAGATTACATTTTAACCGTGTTAAGCGCACATACGGAAAACACTTCGATGACAAAGAAAACACCCTTACCCCCTCCCACCTTCAAATATATAAAAGTTACAGACAGAACACCCCAGTGCAGATTTAATCACGCTAAAAATGTCACTTTCATAGGCGACTAAACTTTTCACGGTGAGAGGCGGAAAGGACTGACATTTTCTGATTTGTCGCCAGCCAACCAACTTGAGCAGGCAGTGGTCTCCAACCCGAATCCCCCCCCCCCCCCCCCCCCTCTCCACAAACTCCAATTCAACAAAGATATCCCCAGCAATGAAAGTACAATACACATGGCAGTTTTTCTAGAGAGACGCAGTAAAGAATTTAGTCGCCCTTTCAGAGCTACCCGTTTATGGAGTGGTATAATCTACAGTTAAACGCCTGTCAAGTGTAAACGTCTGTCGAGTTTGTTCAAGAACATGAACGACAGTGAGATGAGATTTTTAAGAGCTAGGCTTGCCGATAACATTCCTGCCATTCATAAAGTGACTAATAAAGGCAAATTTGTGTACTAGTACATTGTTACATTAAAACCCATAAGATATAATTTGTTATAAATTGCGAGTATACTCCCCAACAAATTGATTAAGCAAGATTTCGTGACACACTTAAGTGGTGCTTACGTTTGAGTACTAACCTAATTACCACAATAATAATCTACTGTAAAATACCGTTGATCACCGGTAAAACTTAACAATGGCATTTAATGACGAACATTTAATGAGCATGGTACTTCACTCTATGTTATCAATGAGTGTACACTTGAGTGTATTACGAACATGTCATTGTTCTCATCCAAATGCACTCAAAAGTGCTCTCGTAAACTTGTACTTGATAGAGACAAGTGCAACATGAGATAATAGCCAGTCCCTAACCTCCACCCAAGAGGCCACCGTCAAACAATAACTGCTCCCTACGCACAAGTCCCTTGCGAAATTGTTATCTTGATAAACCAATCAGTGTCGTCAAAGAGAGTGTCCAAGCGAGAAATTCGTTAGGACTCGATGTCCGAGTGAGGTCACGGACGCTTCAACCTAGAATCACACCGATGGACAATGAACTTCGATGTCCACAAGATAGCAGTTTATACAAGAATCGATCAATATTCCGAAAGAAAAACCGCACTTGGAGAGCTAGTGTTCTTTCCCCCCAAAAGGATCCAGTAATGTTTATTTACTCCATGAGGACATCTTCTATTGATTTCTAGGGTTCAATTTCACGTACAGTTCCATTTCCCTCTTTTCCTGTATGTGATCATTCAGTTGTACTGAGGGTAGTTTCTACTACGAAGAAAAACAAAATGCAGGATTGTTGCATACAAATACAATTCATTTGTGAACTAATCTGAAATTGACCAATCTCTCACTTGTACACCAATGAATTTTGATAGGAACACAACAATTAATGGCATATAACAGTGACACAGACATTATTCATTTCCACTGACAGCATTTAATCTGGTCACCTTGCTGTGTTGCCATGGCAACAATAATAACAAAGATAATCCATTCCCACACAATAACCCCGAAACCTAATCAATTAATTGCCACCAATCAAAACTTGCAGGATAATCCCATACCGTAAAAGCCAAGTAATTAGGTCGCATGGATATTTCCTTTCATGGGGCAAATCGTCCATTGATTTCCTCATCTCCTTCCATATGTCGACACCGTGGTGATTTTATATGGGTTCACTTACAAAACAATTATCCACGCGAGTAACCAGGTGAAAATAACGAATGTGCTGGAAGGACAGGGTATTGTGTCTGTAACCCGAGGCTCGAAGCACATTAGGAACCCATCATGGCTGCCTGATATCATGTATAAAGGCATTATATTGTTCCAAACAGGTGCTCAGTACATGTGAAATATTTTACCATGTGTATCAATTTATACAATATATGCTCAAATATCCTGGTCACGGCACCAGTATTAAACTTTTAATGCGCAACAGTGATCATGACATTATGGCTTAGTTTCACCATATTTCTTCACAACTACCAAATATACTACTAGTGTCTACTCACTAAGCTTCTCACTACAAAAAGAAAGTCAATTTTCGCTCACCAATATACAAGTTCCAGTGGCTGTTGAGCTCTGCGTGGTGAGCAAGGCAGCCCTTCATCACATTCATGCAGTAGTTGTTGCAGGGTTTGGTGTTGACCTGGCCAGCACAGTACGGACAGTACAGCATCTTGGTGATCGCCTTCTGACAGGACGAACTCATCTGGAGCTATTGACGGGAGAGAATAGAATATTAGATTTTGTGCTTCGCGAGTGTGTTAACACGGAGTGTCATTCAAATATTATCATTTTCTAAAAGACATTGCACAGATAACACAACCATAGAATACATGTACATGCAGTTAAGTTCATTAAGACCACTATTCTACAGGGCTAGAATTTCGTAAAATTTTGCGAGAATCCTGTTCTCATATACTCCATTATATTTTGCGAGAATCATGGGCCATTTTGCGAGAATCGATTCTCGCCGAAATTCTAGCCCTGTTCTATGTCCATACTGGAGAGACCACCTTGCAAGTTACGATGTATGTTGAGGTTTATATCAATGTTATCTTTGTATAAAACTAAACAATTTTTAAAAAAATCAAAATCACTGAAAGCATAGTCAAAAACTGACAGTTTTCTGAAAGAGCTCTTGAATCTTTGAATACATGATTATGGGTATTGAACAAAAACTTCTCACAATCTGTTAGCCACAATCGGAGACATCTAATTGGCCATTCATTTTGACTTCCTTAGGAGAGCAAAAACGTGTAGATTCAAATCATGGTGGTCTATGATGCCGAATCTAAACAAATTTTGAACTGAGTTTGAAGGTGAATAACACTGAAATATCATGGCTGTTTGAAAACACAGTGTGATCAGTGATAGACACCAGCAAAGTTCTGAATGGAAAGCAAGAGAGCAGATAAGCACCATGAAATAGAACCTCAAAGATACAATTTTGTTGAATGCTGCTGATAAATCTATCTTGCTACAATCGGTAACAATCAGGAAACCAGACTAAGTGGCGCATTATTGTCGATTACTTTCCGTGTATGGTCACTGGGCCAAGACAAATCGATATATCGTATCAGGTTATCAGAGTTACAGTTGCACTGCAATTTCAACACTCCGAAAGGTATCATTAATTTTACGAATCAAGTTCGACTTTCAAAAACATTTAATTTAAATCTATTCATTTTCTCATTTAGATAGAATAAAACACCAGAAGCTAAGGGGCTTACAAAATGTACCAGAACTATAGCGGGGTAATTAAAGTAAAGAGGAGCTTTTCTACAGCTCATGAATGAACTCATCAGTGGGCCACCTCCTGGCGTTAATGAAGTGCTAGCAACTGGCAGTTTTGACAGGTAAGCACGCGCGCAGTGACCCTACGGTACATCCTTAGGAATCTGAAACGCTGTAACGAGTCATAAATCATGGCTAAATCACGTAGCATTGGGATACACCCGTAAATACATCGATTGAATAGATACACATCAAAATGCTGGTTACTAAATGTGTGTGTGCTCACTGTGGTAATATGCATTTGGCAGTGGAGAATATTTTTTTTTGCGTTTTGGGAACTATTGGGAAAGGATGAAAAAACCAATCTGCATGGGTATGGGGGGGGGGGGGGGGGGGGCAGAAGGAGGGAAGAAAAAATGTTTCAGTTCTCTCCATAACTTCCATGGAAACTCATAAAGACATCCATTATGGCCATGAAGGTGTTGGCAAGAACCCTGCCATTGCTGACAAGTGGCATCTTCCAACTACCTCCGGAATCTACGTTTTCCACCGTCTGGAGTTTTAGCTGCTCCGATGGACTTGAAGCGAGACCGGGGAAAGATATCGTAGGTCGGCAGAAATACTCCGTACTTTCTCTCTCGCTGTGGTGGTGGTGATGATGATGATAAAAGTAGAGGGCTGGCTCGCTTCTAAAATAATTGCAGGTGCAATTTCCCACCAATATAATATGGGAGATGCGCAGCAGTTATCATTCCTTTCTAGCTCCTGTGTTCCACGATATTTTACATTACTATAAGCACCCTCCCCCCCCCCACCAGTGTCCCCACCTCTAAATTCATAATACCCCCTCTCCCCTTGCTCTAACCCTTTTGTACTCTGCTATTACCTGGGGTCAAGTTTCCTACCCTAATACACCAGACTGCCTCAAAAAACAACATGTACCAATACCCTGTCCATAAACTGTACTTGAAACCATTAGAGTATCAGAGGTATTGGTCGGCTAGAGTTTCCGACCACATGGGCACCATGTGGTTCTCATGTAGCCTCGCAGTTTGTTAATTTTTCTCTTATATGCTATGGGCAAGGGCCACAAGGGTATTTTGTAAGGCTACATGTACATATTGGTCATTTATCATGGGATACATGTGTTGTATCCAGGCAGTTATCCAAGCCAGTGTACTACATGTATAGGTGGTTAGTGGACGTGCCTGACACTGGGTTCAGGTAAAGATGTGCTAATTTGCAAAGAAAAGGAGTGATAATCATATCTCATTCTAATAATATTGGTACATGTATCCCCAAAGAATTAGTACAAACCGGCACATAACCAGTTTTGTTGAAAATTGAAATACCGTAACTATATTATATGTAAATTGAGCGCAGGTACATTTGAAAATTTTAAACCATGTCATATTTTCATGATGAAAATTTCAAATCATCGGACTGGAATAATCATACTGTATTTGGCATTTTGGTAATTCATATGTATAAGATACATGTAGGTACATGTACTTAAACTACATTTAGCCACCAATCTCACATACATGTGCTTGATGTCTAATATTGTTAAAGAATGACAGTTTACCAAGTTGCACTTGTTCACTTTAAAAGCAACCAGCTGAGATTAATGGCAGAACTACTGTTGAACTAATGGGCAGCCATCTATACAATGTACTTGTAGAGGAATTCAGTGTACTTAAACTACCCCTTGGCATGGCCTCAGCATTTTGTCTAGACAGTTTTGTACAGTTATTGCTTCATTTTAAGGAACCTTGTGCTGCCTCCAAGGTATTTTATAAAGATTAGAATAGATTTAAAAGACAAAAGTAATGGTCTTGAGCCGATGGTCTCGAATTCCAGTATAATATTATAATTCACGTGAAAATATCAACAGTAGTTTGAAGTTCAAGAAATATTACTAAATTTCTTCAGAACGATTACCAAAATTTCTTCAGAAATGTAAGAAAACTTGCCTTCAATAGCGCACTTTCACCAAAGGTAGAGATAAACGAAGAGTAAACATTTAGCACTTCAACAGGAATTTGTGCAAATAAAGTCCAATATTCTTTGAGCAGTCAATTTCCGTCTATGCAGGGTTCTATAATCAGATTATCTCCGTGATGTCTCAGATATGTCAAGAAAAGATAACAGTGGACATCAAAGCCACGACTGAGACTTGTGCCTTCAGCATGTCAGGGGGCTCAGCAGGAGTAATGCTTACACGTAGGCTAGGACAAAATAATTTCTCAGTTTGTTTTCCTAAATGCTTTACACCGAAGCAAATGCTCTGTCAAGTTTTCGTAATATCATTCAGTTAGAGTAAAACATTCATATTGTGAAGAAAAATTGTTTTGTTTCGAACAGAAATTCATTGAGACATTTTTTTTAATGTAACATGTGTAAATCTAGGCATAGAAAAGAAAGATATTTTAATTATGAATTTAGTATTTTTGAAACTAATTCTAACAACCATATGAAAGTTTGCTATAAACTATTTGCTAGAGAGTACATTCACATGTATATAGAGCAGTCCATGTCAGAAAAGTATTCTTGGACGCTTTTCAAATTTTTGACAGGAATGATTGGCAAATTACACCAATTTTCACCAAGTTTTTCTCTTCCTGTATGAATGAGATACTTCTTCAGTTTTTGTTCCCATAATTTATGGAAAATAATGATTTGCCAAAGTCCTGAATATGTCCTGAGAGTTATTGATTTTTGAGGCTGTGACCCCCAAAAATTGAGTATTTGATACAATTATTCTGTTATCACTACTTATCAGATACTAAATCAATTTAATCCTATTACTTTGATTAGGGAACATGTCAATCATGTGTACAGTTGCAAACAAATATTTCCGTGATCGATTCCAAAAAACATCTACGGGTCAACACTACCAGATCTATATTTATCTGTATGCATGCATATACTCGAACTATTGTTCTGACTTTACATTCATCTTTTTGGCATTCACATTTATTACATGTTTCATCCCTTCCCTGTACAACAATTGTCTTAAAATGTTAATGATGAACTCCTACTACTACTGCCAACTTAAAATATCAAATTTTCCCCATTGAAATATATGTCATTATGCCAGAATTAACATCAATACATTTCCCAAAACACTACCGGTATGTAGGGTGATAAGGCCAATACATAATTTCAAGTACGGGTATGAATACTGAACAAAACTGTATTGCATGACGAGGTGCAGTACATGTACCGCAAGAGAAAAACCCGCATATAGAAACTGGATATTCTATTGTGGACTGGTTATCGGAATCTACCTGGCAGGCTACAGATGTTTTGGGGCGAGCTTTGATTGGATCCAGACCGGCTTCAAGTGTTTTTGTTGGTGTGGTATTGTTTCGCGGCCTGTGTACAAGTTTGCCGTGGGCGAGCGAGGGTTGCACCTGGGCCCCGTGTTTCGGGTACCCTAGTGAAGCATTAAAGTATAAGTGCGCATTTCTATAGTTTTTTTTTTTTTTTTTTTTCTGCAACATGTAAATTCTGGATTTATCATGAATACAAGTTGCATCATTGTTTTGTGCACTGTTCTTTTCAAATTGGTTGAGAGGAACAGATTGGAATAGGGTAGGAAGGAAGTGGGAAGGTGATTCATCACTCTAAAAAATGTCGGGACTAATCTCATCAAATAGTTTTCTGAGCTGTTACCATGGAAACAGTTAACTAGATTGCTATTAGACGGTTTTATATTAATAATCATGACACATGAATTCCTTCGAAATGATGAATGTTTAACTGCATTTATCACCTAACCACAGAACTCAAAGTGTGAAATATTAAGTTTAGAACTACCCTTTAGAAATTTCCAAAAGAATATATCTACTTGACGATTTCTGTGGCTAACAGTGTCACTATTCCGTTTGCATACATCTAGAATGTGTACAGTACCAGTGACTTTAGTTATCGAAACATTTGCATAACGACAATGTACTCATATCGGGTGTCGCCAAACACACCTCTTGATTTTTTCGTCAAGGACCTCTAAACCACGAACATAAAGTGATTTCTGTGTACTTTTCACCTGCCAAGAATAATACATACTCAACAGGCAAAAAATATTGTCTCCATATTTGTGTGCGATATACTTTTACATCACCTTAATATGCTCTCAAGTTTACATGGTTTTCTTACGAAATTTTTTAAGGGATGGTGTGGAAAAAATATTAGTCTCATACGCGAAATATCTATTTTGTGTGACTGAAAATTGTCAGTCAACCACAAAGAACAAACTGATAAAGAAATCTTCATTTGATTGATTATTTTGGCAATATTTCTTATAAAGTTTCGAATGTAGGCCAAACCCTCATATATGTCTGGATGGGCAGAGTTGTTGATTTTCTTATTTGCCTGAATCTCTTCTACTATTTCCATACCTACATGTACATTTAAATTATAATTTGAATGCAATAAATTTATTTCTCCCAGAAAATACCTGACATAACAAATGCACTGAACGATACTGATTTCAAATTTTACCTGGGATGTGAAAAAGGTGTCACTTGTCGCAATAAAAATTTCATCAAATGTCAACACGTTATATTCTTTTCCAAATATGAATCTTTTTAAATTTTCCGCTTGTGCCAACTCCAACAATTATTCACACGTACCTGTGCAATATTACGGAGACACCTACCAACCTACCTTTCAGTGTGGCATATATGTGAAAATTTTCTGACCTGTACTTCGCTTGAATTGCACTTGTCTCGCAATAGACGAAGACAAACACTCGAAAGCATTTCAAGTCTTACTTCTCAATGCTTTTCTTGTTCGTCGTTATATCTCGAGAAGGTATTATGTTTATTGCGTAGGTTCCTAAGGTATTTGTGATCTTGTAATTTTTGCTTGAGATGGTTATTTTCCAAACAATATCATCTATTCTCGAATGCTAAGCTTTAATATATTTTTGCTAATTTTTTGTTGAAGAACACAAGCGTACCATTGTACCGTTGACAGGTCTAAGGCAACACTCAGATTCCCAGCGAATTATGAGATAGAGAACTTACTCAGGACAACATGTCACTCGGCGATATTGTGTGTCCTTTGATGATGTTTTATATTGGAACTCTATGTACTAGTATATTTTTATAACGTTAAGATATTTCATACATCTCTAATTTTGAAACTTTAGGTTACATTTGTAATTTTCCTTCCAATTTGTATACCAGTAAAGTTTTATTTTATTTCAGCATTGCTTTCTCGTAGCTAAAGCTTTATGTCAGCGAAAGTAAACCAAAAGGAAACAGGTGGTCTCCCCGAACTCATATCTCTGAACATGGAAATTAAATTCCTTGAATATAATTTCACGACCCTACATTACCTGTGATACTGCGATGATCGCATCTCGTCCAACAGCTAATCCTTGTACGAACGTCCTCGCCGCCACGAACGCTCGTTTCACTTGCACGGCCATCTTCCGCGGTACATCACCGAATGGCTTCAGCCGATCCATGTGCTCCGTCACGCATTGCAAGTAGGCATCGTCGAATGAGTACTGTGAATTCAGCAGTTCAAACATCTTCTGCAGTAATGTCGAGAAGAAGTTGTCCAAGGCGTCTAATAAGTTGATATCGCGTCCCTTGTAGTAACTTTTTAAGTCATAGAAAAGGTCCGTAAAGACATGCGAGTTCTGCTCGTAGAGAAGTCCGTAAGTTTTGACGAACATCGAGTGTAAATCCTTCTTGGCGTTGTCTAAGAGTTCTATGAAAAATGCTGCGAAAAAAAAGAAAAACATGGATCAGATCATAGTTACAAACATTGCATCAAATGGCAATTCGTTTTTTACTTTTAGTTTGATGTATTACATCCAATATTATTTTTCAGATGCACAAAGTAAAGGTTGATGTATTGTATTCCTAAAATACACATTTATATTAAAGAATATCTGCATGAGTATATCATGTATATGAACGAATGTACTGTATATAAGTAATATATTATATCACCATGTCCATAAAAGAAACCCATTGTATTCAACCCTGGTGCAAAAACGGTAAACTGTAGAGTTGGATTACACAAATAAAACCCAAGTAGTCAAGTACAATTATTGTAGAGGGATTTTATCAGAAAACTTATTCCAGTCTGCCCAATTATCTAAGGTAATTGGGGGTCTATTTTCGGAAGTAAAATATAACCACTGTCAGAAATGGTGCCACATACAGTAATTTTGTGTATTATGGCATCTCCTAGCTGTGACGCAATTAGTTAGTGTAAATTGTCAACGACCCAAAGTTTTTCTTATTTTTTTTTCTCAGTCGAAGTTCCAGTCAGTCTATATTTTGTTGAATGAAATTGTCTGAATGTAGGCACTGCCACCGTCATGATTATTACATAATTTTAGCTACATGTATTTTGATGTTCTAGAATTGAATTTTTTTTTGAAGGAAAATCAATCAGTTCTACAAAATCCCAAGCATTCTCAAAATTATATCACGTTTATATGCATATTTAACGTGGATGACTCTAAGTGTATAATTTGTAATCTTGTTATATGTGTAGGTGTCTAGGTGGGGGCTGAAAGCATACATATTTTTTCTATGAAATACCAAAAATATTATTGGAAATCTACATACATGTGACAATTCTCTGATTTATGAAATATTCCCACCACGCCCAGGCAAAAATTTAAAACCAAAGTTTTATACGTCTCAGATATAGATGTATGATCTCAAACCCAGGACAAATATACGATGTCACTCCAGATGTTTATAATTTCCCGAGACATCAGCAAATTATTATACAACGAATATTTTCGCAAGGGAGGAGTGAAAAGTGTCCACCGTATGCATAAACTAAACATACGTCTGCAGCGATATTTTTTGTCTGTTTTGACATACAAGTGATCGTTGGGAGCAATGTTTTTCTTCCTAGGTTTTGTTTTGGCACTTCCAAATGACTGCTTCCGTTTTTTAGGCCATAACTCAGCACATTCTGGCACTTAGGGCAAACAAAGTTAGACAACTTGGTTAATGTTACTTGATGTATTTTTAATTGATTGCAAGTTGTTCTTCTATCAAAGATGGTGGAAACGATAATTTGATTTTATCAAATTCCACATTTGTTTCAAAGATTGAATGATAAATTTATCAAAAAATAGCATAATAATTTAGATTGGTGATGTGAGAATAATTTGCAATATATATAAGTTATATACAGAAAGGCCTGTATTAGAAGTGAAATTGCATGTGTATCTTTTCCATCACGATCAAGTTTCCCAGTCTGTGCAATGCACACAAACTGAAGAATGTCTGATACAAAACAGACCAGCACATTACAACCCTCAGTGTGGGAGAGGCCAAGTTGTACAAGGTACTAAAGATTTTTTCCCCTCTAAAATTCTTGTAAAACTCTGCATTATCTCTTGTTGCAATGCAGTGTATTGCATAAAACTGGTTCGCCTGCATGGCGTGATGTCATCTTGTTTAGATTTCACCAGTTTTTGGCAGATGCCGGCACCGAAAGTTTCATATTTTCTTTGTCTCAAGCTGCGGTTTATTTGTTCAAATATATTGGGCGTGAGTGATTCTGGTAAATAAACAAAATCTGAGCTAAAACAAACGATTGCGCAGTCATGACATATTTTCATGGGACATATCAGTAACAGTCCAATTCCATGGATTTTGTGGTACATAAGCCCATGTATTGCACATGTTCATGTCATTTTAGCATGTTGAATATTTGAACAAATATACACTTTTTATGCAATTTTTATGCTGACTACTTATAAAATTTGAACTCTCTGATTAATCAACAATCAAACTAAACTTTACACCAGTAGTTTATTTTCTCTTAAAGAACTTTTATCTCAGCATTTAAAATCTTGATTATACCCTAAAGCAAATCAACTTTCCTTCATCATGTGTTCATCGAAATTGAATACCACAGGGCACTAAATATGAGAGTACAGATTTGATGCCCCCTTTAATCTGCCAACTGTCATGGCCGGGATTATCTGGAATGATCTCTTTCTCCCATCTAAATCCCAGACTACATGCCTGACATTTATTACATATCTGCCATGAAAATTCCAGGCAGTTACATCATGGTTATTTAATCAAGAGACAAATTGCATTTTTCCTGTTTCCCATAGTACATTTTCGGCGCTGGTTGGGTCACCCATTAAAACGTTAGGACGACTTTAATTCCCTTTGATCACCGTTGTGAGTGACTTTCAGGGGTTTCCGCTATGTTACATATCGTAACGGTAGACCACACATGCGGTAAAGATGGAAAAGAACTCAAAGTTACAAGAAAAACCCTGGCGTAGCTGCAAGTGCAATTTGATCAATTCTGATTGGGGATTTTACGGTACAAAGTCACAAACAGAAAACCAAGGGACAAAACTTGGCCATCAGATCAATTGTTGGGAACGATGCAAAGTAAGTTCCGCTTTTTTTCGCTGATGTTTTCACGCAGAAAAGCTTCCTATAATTGCATGTGGTTAGCAGACGCAGCACTTGCTTTTCTGTTTGTTGGGGGTCAAAAATGTCATATTTCTTGGAACATTCTCCGCCTTTTGTGTTTATTTGATTTCATGCTTGCAGCCTGCTCCAGAAAAATCAGACACCACTTGCAGAAAATCTTGCAGACAGCTTCAACCAAGCGCATAAACTTTTATTTTCCACCACCTTTCGACTCCTCCCCTTCCGTTGGCTTGTTTTTTTTTGTACATATATTCTTAAATTTCCAGACATCTTCATAATCTAAAGGCAGCTGCAGCTCCTATCCTAACTTTTCACCTGAAAATATGCCTAATCGTGGGTCAGATTATAAGTATTGCAGCGATATTGAACGCCTGTCTGCCCGGTCACTAGCTGCCGATGTAAACAAGCGGCCCAGGAGAATTTCTGACCTGGGGCTGACTATTGTAAACTTGGAGGGCTCCTGGTAGGTGACCCTCGCACACGTCAGTGCCAAGGAACACACCACTTACATGTACCAGCTTACAGAGCGTACATACGTGTGGCTACGGTACATGGTCTGACACTGTCTGACTACTTGGGAGGCGTTTGGAACATCCGACCCCAGGGCAACAATTATATTCGCTCCAGTAGGGAGGAATGCATCGTGATGCATGTAGGAGTGTATCATGACCTTTTCCCCCCAGCCCAAAACACTACATGTCTACGCATCTAGTACTCTTTCATAATTCCACTTTCGATCCACTTGTGAAGTTCTGACCTATGAACACTAGTAGAGGTACAGACAATTGTTTACATGTATGTGGTGAACTTATCAAAACTTTCCTGATTTTCCCCCAAATGTAACTATGTTGTTTGTTGCTCTAGTTATGTGTACCTCAAAACTGTACATTCACTGTTTTAAGATGATCCAATCATCAGAAAATGAGCACTGCAGCTTACAAGTACAATGTAAATGTATAAATGATGGCTAGTGTGAATATTTAATTTGCGATCCCGAATCAAATTTTAAATGAGACGGGACAACCACAATTGATACATGTACATACCATCAAATTTAGCAGTTCTGGTGATGAAGCTCTGTTTCAACAAGTCCACTTTTCTGCTCATGATATCGTCGAAGTCTTGTTGACTCTGTGTGTTCAGTTTGAGCTCCATCTCTTCCGTACAACAGGTCGAGCCGTGCTGGCAGATACGCAGGTGCCATACTGAAAACGATGCGGAAAGTTCAGAAATTACACAAAATTATTCAAATAACATTGGTGAATTACCAATTTTATCTTTGTAAAAGTAAAAGTTAACTAGACGCTTCCGGTCGCCTACGACCGCTTGGGTGTATCCCCCGTAGCCCTATCATCTCTGTTGCCCCAAATATATCACTGTCAAGTGTGAAAAACTAGAGCAAGGGCTAAAAAAGATTACCAGAGAAATGTTAAATCCCAAGTCACAACTGTTTTCTTTTCCCCACCAAAACTGCTGCACTGATTTTCCGAGGTTATTGAAGGTCGAATTCAAAATCACCACTGAAATCTCTTTATATGAATTTCCATTCGACATGTTTGATAAAATAACGAAAATACAGATAGATCAATCTTTTCACCTATTTATATTTCAACTCAGAATATTTTACAAACTTGGTTCCAAGTTGAAATTCAAAGTAAAATTTGACCAAAAATGCATTTCAAGATGACGAAATTGGAGCTAGATTGAACTTCTCACCATAAGTTATATTTCGATTCATAATACATGTATGGGCTAAACATGGTTTCAAGTTGAAATTCAAAGTAAAAGTTAATCAAAACTGCATTTCAAGATGACAAAATTGGAGCCAGATCAAACTTTTCGTCATAAGTTATATTTTAACTCATAATACCTGCCCAACTTGGTTTCAAATTGAAATTCAAACTAAAAGTTGACCAAAACTGCATTTCAAGATGGCGAAATTGGAGCCAGATCGAACTTTTCACCATAAGTTATATTTCGACTCATAATATGTGCCAAATATGCTTTCAAGTTGAAATTCAAAGTAAAAGTTGACCAAAACTGCATTTCAAGATGACGAAATTGGACCCAGATCAAACTTTTCGCCATGAGTTATATTTCAACTCATAATATGTGCCAAACTTGGTATTAAGTTGAAATTCAATGTAAAAGTTGACCAAAACTGCATTTCAAGATGACGAAATTAGAGCCAGATAGAACTTTTCGCCATAAGTTATATTTCGACTTATAATATGTGCCAAACATGCTTTCAAGTTGAAATTCAAAGTAAAAGTTGACCAAAACTGCATTTCAAGATGACGAAATTGGAGCCAGATCGAATTTTTCACCATAAGTTATATTTTAACTCATAATTCGTGCCAAACATGGTCTCAAGTTGAAATTCAAAGTAAAAGTTGATCAATGTTTTCATAAAAAGCTATTGTGATCAATAATAGACTTAACTAGCAAAAAAAAAATGTTAACTTATTTGGTTACAGACATAAAATGTCTACTAGACAGAATCTTTACCTTGTTGAGCCCAATAATAAATGTTTCTTGTCTTAACTATTTTTATTGTTGTCAATAATAGACTAAACTAGTAAAAATAATGTTAACTTATTCAGTACACCCACGAAATCTGTACTGGACATACTTTCACCTTGTTGAGCTTAATAATAAATATTTCTCATCTTAACTATTTTTATTGTGGTCAATAATAGACTTAACTATTTTTATTGTGGTCAATAATAGACTTAACTAGTGAAAATAATGTTAACTTATTCGGTTACACCAATGAAATTTGTACTGGACAAATCTTTAACCTTGTTGAGCTCAATAATAATTGTTTCTCATCTTAACTATTTTTATTGAGGTCAATAATAGACTTAACTAGCAAAAAAAATGTTAACTTATTTGGTTACAGACATAAAATGTCTACTGGACAGAATCTTTACCTTGTTGAGCCCAATAATAAATATTTCTTGTCTAAACTATTTTGATTGTGGTCAATAATAGACTAAACTAGTAAAAATAATGTTAACTTATTCAGAACACCCATGAAATCTGTACTGGACATACATTCACCTTGTTGAGCTTAATAATAAATATTTCTTATCTTAACTATTTTTATTGTGGTCAATAATAGACTTAACTATTTTTATTGTGGTCAATA
This sequence comes from Terebella lapidaria, assembly GCA_949152475.1. NCBI lineage: Eukaryota > Metazoa > Annelida > Polychaeta > Terebellida > Terebellidae > Terebella > Terebella lapidaria. The sequence goes on along the minus strand of OX424568.1, from coordinate 9,463,816 downwards.
ATAGACTTAACTAGTGAAAATAATGTTAACTTATTCGGTTACACCAATGAAATTTGTACTGGACAAAACATTTACCTTGTTGAGGTTAATAATAAATATTTCTTGTCTTAACTATTTTTATTGTGGTCAATAATAGACTTAACTATTAAAAATAATGTTAACTTATTCAGTTACACCCATGAAATTTGTACTGGACAAAACCTTTACCTTGTTGAGCTTAATAATAAACGTTTCTCGTCTTAACTATTTTTATTGTGGACAATAATAGACTTAACTAATAAAACTAATGTTAACTTATTCAGTAATATTGTCCTGTTTTCACTGAAAACTTCAGTTCTCCATTCTGAACAAGAAACCAGTGTCATTACCTTCCACTGTACAGGCTATTGGAATGATCGTACATGTCAAAATGGATATTTCAAAATTCTGTAATAAGTTAGGCTGTTAACATATTAATATTTATATGATCATTCTAAAAAACGATTGGTTTCGTGTGACAGCCCTTCCCAACAACACTTCCAAATATTATCGAGATTCGTCAAAAATTGCCATCTGTAGAGCGTTCACAAGCCATGTGTCTCAAACAGGCTGTTTTCAATGCAAAATGTGTCCCCAAACGACCAATTCAGTTGCCACGGCAACCAAAATCGATTGGTGTCGGGATCTTACCATAATATATGTGCCTGCAAAAAATAATGGTGATCGGGTGAGAATTGCGGCCTGTAGCGCGTTCACAAGCCATGTGTCTCAAACAGGCTGTTTTCAATGCAAAATGTGTCCCCAAACGACCAATTCAGTTGCCACGGCAACCAAAATCGATTGGTGTCGGGATCTTACCATCATATATGTGCCTGCAAAAAATAATGGTGATCGGGTGAGAATTGCGGCCTGTAGCGCGTTCACAAGAAAATCTCTGCGGACGCGGACACGGACGACGAAGCCAAATCCATAGTATCCGCCGAACTTTGTTCGGGGGATACAATTATCTCGCTTGTGTGTTTTACATTATTGACGATACATTGAATGTATGTGTGTTATGGTAGGTATTGTATTTATACATGCATGTTTCGACTGAATAATATATATTTTTATTTATATGTATTTTGGGAAGATATAGATTGTATAATAGATTGTATAATTGAAACTACATTTTACTGAAGTCAAGTTCATCTGTCAGTGAAACACGCTTTTTGAATAATCAAATCAACTTGAAATTCTGTGTGTTTTAATCATATTGCAATTTTTCACCAAATTTCATAATTCTATCTAAAAAAATGAAAAAGTTGGCAATCTTTCTGGTCGATTTATTAGGAATATATGTAGACAAAAACAATTTAGACAATTTGGACATGGAACATTTATTATGTTTACCAGGCAAGAGCATAACCATTTTGACCTTGAAAGTGTGGACCCTAAAATAGGCAACCATTTATAGCCATCAGCGTAAAATTGCAAGTGCTTGAAAGCAAAACAATTTTTTTTCAAATATGTTATTTTTTTCACACCGAATCAACAAAGTGAAAAAATACATTGATAGATCTACGAAATGTCACAAAATGTTGGAAATAATTTGAAATTAGAGGCAGTAGGCATAACTAGTTTTTTTTCTTTGTGTACTTTTAATAAATTGAGACGTTGAGGCAAATGATCAACGATTTATTTTGAGACCGCCCTCAAAACATTTCCAAGTGACCTTTTCAATACTTTTCTTGTTTTTAATGCGGTTTCAGATGAGGATATACCTTAAAATTTACAATGTTACTCCAGAGTTCAGACCTCCCTCCCACATGTCCCAACCAACATCTTCTGAGGACCTACTGTGAGATACAAATAGGAGCCCCCACCAAGGCTATAATTTATGGCCCGCCAATCTGTGGGGGCTTCGAATAATGTCAAAGTAGATTCTAAATGGGCCTTAATTATAACGTTTGACAATTTCCATCCTGCCCTCGACCAAAAAATACAAAACCCCCTCCCTACCCGTGCTCAAACACCTTACCGAAAAGACATATCAAAGATCGCATTGTGATGTTATATGTTCTTTCCCCATGTTTTATAACTCGCTGGGTCTTTTTATATATTTCAGCATGTTTTAAGGCGTCTTCAAAGCATCAAGGGTGATCACATCTATGAAGAAATGACTTTAAATTACATCCATAATTTTGTTATGTGTGGTTGGACCTGCTTTTTACGTGGTATTTTTTTGCCAAAGGTATTTCAGCTTTCCATTCAATGGTCTCTCATGCATAGTTCACAAAGTCTAGACAGCAAAGATCAAGCAGTAAAGATACAAATGAACAAAATATTACACAGATAATTATAGTCTAATTGTGATTATGAAAACTTGCAAGTCTCGCAGTGTAAGCTTATACATGTCATACCACACTATCTTCCTACCCTATAATTTCAGACATTTTGTCATAAATGTCTAGTCATGGGACCATTAGCTGAAACTTTTATTGTTACATACATTGTAGCCTGAGGCATGTTTAGAGAAGATCTGCATATAATGTATATTTTTTACAATTCTTTATGACTTGGAAGTGAACACAGTCAAATGCTCTATATCTAGATTACCACGGTGCTAATTACACGTCTGTTTAATATAAAATTAAATTTTGATGGATGCTGTATTGAACCACAAAGACGGCCAAACTAATGCTCAGGCAATACTTTAATGCGAAAGCTCTTGCATGATTTCTAGGCAATGTTATTCACTGTTGGTCAAATACAAAGAAAATCCTGTCTTCTATTCAAGTTTAAAATACTACCAATAACATTACATAAGGACCTAATCCATGCTAACACCTTTGTAGCACCCAGTTTGACACCAATTACTTTTCTGAAGCCAAATTTACTGTTATATTGTCCTAGGAATGATTATGATGATGTTTGAAGTCCCTTCCCATTAATTTCCACCTATTTTACAGTTATTTACATGGCAGCTAAGAGCTTTACTTGTTTGATGTTTTGTGCAGACCTTCATGAACATAATCACTTCTTAATTACACTCAAATACTACACAGGTGCCTCACCACAAATGATCAAAAGTAGCCACTGCTAATTCATTGGACTCCCCCCCCACCCCCCTCATAATGTCCCCATCTGGGTGTTATTTTATCCCATGCTTTGTGAAGATGGAGTGAATAGAGATTTGGATCACTGTGGGTGACACATTTTTTATTGTGATAAATAGTGTGTGAAGCGTGAAATGATGGTGAAAATGTGGATGGGTTGAAGAAACTTCAGAAACACGTCTCCACCCCCCCCCCCCCCCCCCAGGTGACGAAGTTGGCAGCATGCTGGTGACAACAAACAGATGAGGGGTACCCCACCCCCCTACCACCAGTTCAGACCACCCCAACATTATAAGCTGTGAGGGTACATGGTGGGGGGGGGGGGGGGGAAGGTTAAGTAGGTTGCTAGGGTTACCTGATGTCAAGTGACGGCCACATGCAGATTACAATAATTCATCACCCAAACTCATCTTTTTCTTCAGTTATTATTAAATTTATTCTGCAGTTAGCAAAGGAAAAATTTGCCCTACCAACATGACAGGTTAAATTTATACAAAGTAAAAGCATTCTAAAGATCAAAGGAAGGTGAGAACATATCCCGACACCCCGAGAAACCCCGCCTCAATGTATGAATTGGACACAACAACGGAAACCTAATTTACTACCTACCATCATCATTCTAAACAAGATACATAGAGCAGCGTCTTCATCCAGACATGTGCCTGACATTTTCATCTCCCTGTGGTTTTTACGTACAATACAATGGCATGAGTGGAGGCGTCTAAAACTCATGCGTTTTGCTCCGTGGTTTTCCTGCTAATGACCGGAGCGTTTGTCGGAAGACGAGTTAGCGTAGATGTGACGATATGGACACTCCGTCCGTCTGTCTGCAGTCAATTGTAGGAGAGAATTGTCATCAGGTATCACATCATGTGACTTGAGTTGTGGACAGTACGAGTGATTTTGTTCCAAGTTCATACATGCCATTGAAAAACATACCTAGTGCATTACTTTTTGCAATGTCATGTGCCTGTGAACAAGGCCCATGAATGTAAAACATACATAGCATTTGCCTGTGGCCCAACTCCCTGAATATTTGATGAGATAGGTTGTTTATAATACCATTATCTTGCATACATAATTCCCTATCATTTGTGATGTTGTCAGTTTGGTGAACATAAGCAACCCAATGATGTTTATATTACACTGCCAGAGGTACATTTTATGTAAATAATTGGTGGAAGAATCCGCTATCACACTTGAATGATAAACTGCAATCACGACAAAGAGGATATTGGGTAAGATCTTACAGCGCTGATAACAATCAAACACCATCGATCATCATTGCCCTGTCATTTCTCGTTGATTTCTTCGCTCAGCGCTCTCCGCGAATACCCAAAGAGGAACATCGCATTGGCACCAATTTGTTTGATGTAATCACCCACCGCCAATACCATACTTGGATATAGCATCCCCATTCACTGTGAAGGGAAAACGTATACCACGATCTTCCCCCTATAAAACCCTACCAACCAAATGACAGTTTATGATGAATAACTTGCACTGCCGACCTCTATTTCAGTTCCTCTATCAGACTTTTTCCCCCGCGATGTGGATCCGCCCTTTCAAAGCGCCCGGCAAGGGCTTAGAAACCCTACAAAGTCCTCGGTTCTTTGTGAGTGCTTTCCGGTACTTGGACACACCATAAAGCGCTTCCTGTGGACCGACATATTGTCATCACGCGTCGCCATGAAGACGTAACTGTCAGATTATCGCCAGATTTGGTCACAGTAGTCTCACGAAGCCCTCTATTGATGGCCGAAGGACACATGACACTCGGGAAATCCGGGCTAGGAATGTATCACTTTCATTGTCACGTCACGGGTGTAAATTAATTCTTGTGCCATTTCCCAGGGAGCTGCTTTATAGAGGGTTAATGTTCTTGTGCAGTGAGGTTTTATCATGATCTACATTGTCTGTGGGTGTTACATTCAATAGCTCAATTGATAGTCTGTTTCATCTATTTTGAACGGTAAAGTGTGGTAGTGCCTGCATGAATTTGTACTTCGTAAAGATATTTTTCATTCAAGAGTATCACGTTGGATTGGTATTATGTATTCATTGCTGAGTTTTGTGTATCAATATATTACCCCAATATTAACAGCCTAATTATCCCAATTTAGTAGGAATGCCATAATCGATTACGTTTACTTGCACAACAATTCATGAGGAATACATTGTACATTGGATGACCTGAATAATTAGCACTAATTCATTCTGACCATGCTCATAATACCCATGCATTCCCTCCCAGCCCTTCTGTGGAATCTATCCTACTTTTATCCTCTAAGGATCAATTTCCCAGAGCAGGATAATTTTGTTGATCAATACCGGGAAGTAAATCCCTCTGGATCCCCTCTGGATCCTGATGTATGAAGCCAATAACGTCTCCCATCCATCCATCATGAGCCAATAACCTAGGGGCTATATACATGCATACAACAAACAATTCCTGCTCTGTGCATGAACATCTACATCTGTGCCGTTTGTGTATTCGGAAGCCCACTACAGTTCCACTGCTATAATATTCAGGACATACCATTCCAATCTATGGGGGTAATGTATAGAACCATTTGCATTGTACTTCAAGCTTCTTATTTTTCAAAAATTCAAACTGAAAAAGTTCTATTAAATAGGAAGAACCAACTTGAATGAAGTTTAAAGTACTGAGATGTGTAAACTTCTAGTATTTACAGAAAATTCATTCACAGTTACCACCATACTATGGATATGTTAGTGGGGGGGGGGGGGCGGAGGGGTTGTGTGGTCACTATTAAATTCTGGATCTGAACCGGTGCGTTTTGCACCCCACTCCTTGCACTGGACAGACAGTGAACCAACACAAGACCCTTGATCCAGATCAATGATCCAGGATCCACCGCTAGGCATGATGTATGGTGCCAGGGCTTGCCCGTGTTTTCTAGTGGTCCGCGCTGATTACACATCACAGGCAGCTAGGCCAGGTGCTAACAGGCCAAGGCCAAACATAGCCACATTTCTGGTTCTCTGGTCAGTGTCATGGGCTGTTTTTGTTGTTCGATTCTGTATTACCTGTGGAGAGGCCTGGACTTTGGTGGAAGATACTGCAGCAATCAGAAGATTAGTCAACTTGGAATAGGTTTTTAAAGTGGAGATTTGTATCAACTTCTAACCATTTACAGGTCTGTGACTAATCTGAAAGTCATTCACATGTAGAAAATGTCCAGAAACTCAGAAATTCTATGATAATTGTAACCTGCAGATGTAATTATTATTTTAATCACAAGATCCACTCACAAAACTAGATTCACTGAATATATCACGAACGTACACAGAACTTTCTACATGTACATGATCAGAAACCGATAATACATATATAAGATACAAGTAGGTTTCTTACATGATGTAATCAAATACAAGTACTTCTTTCAAATACTAGTACATGTATACAACAGTAGGCAGACATTTGTGTAATTTACAATTGCTGACCTGACTGTCCCTAGACAACATACCAGTATACAGTACACAGTACAAACAAGTGCCACTTATGTGTGACCTATCTACACTTCTACATGTGCCAAACACTTGCACGCAGTCACAAAGGACTACATGCAGGGCTTTCTGGTGTTTTGGCAAGGCTTTCAGGGATTAAACTCCTTTTGCATGAAGGATGAAGACTCAGCATGTTGCAACCCTAGACATGCCCTTGACTTTGGTGGCAAAAGGCATCCGGCCAAACAAAGACGGGGCCTATTGTTGCTCTTCGAGGGCCGACTTCTACACTCGTAAGGGTTCCATATCTTAGCAGGGGACAGGTAAAACCAGAAGATAATTTAGAGATGTCACTTTGGGACAAGGTCAAGTCATTCACCTGTCAGTTTTTGGGGGTATGCAGTGGTTAAATACTATGTAAATAATGACTCTGGGAGGGTACACTGAATGTGCACTTATATTTGGAGTAATAATCTCTACATTATTATTATTATTATTATTACCCAGTCCCAAGGCTGATGATGATGCAATATTATAACAAACACACCCATAATTTCTTGCTCAGTGGCATTAAGTAAGACTCCTTCATGCATTTGACAGATATGACATAATGAACTTGATGGAACGTCACAGTTGCCTTGGCTACCATACTGAGGAAAGGCTGGGGTAATGGTTGCCAATTTCCACTCTTTAGTGAGGGCGAGATGGTGCACTAAGTGGTGAACCACCTCCCAAACTGGCATGTGGTATTGTCCAGTGAACAAAAGGGAGCTGAGGGGCACATGATCAATACATTCAGACAATGCACCCCTGTTCAAAATGTCTAGAATAACAGCACAGAAAATGGGACAAAATCAACTGCTACTGTGTCCATTGTTTTTGGGAGAATGTGGGATTGTCTGCCATTTTGCAGGGATAATATTTGCACATGTAGCGAACTGTCATAGTTCACTAATTGCTAGTGGCAGCTGCAACAGAGACTTACTAAAAAGCCATTTACTATGGCATAAAGGGGAGGGACATCTTTGTATTTCTTGGAAAAAGGTGTTGAAGCATGTACATATGCTGCCAAAAGCATTCACGCAATCCAGTAAATGTTAAATATGTCTTCCTTTTGGAATCTATGGACCTTGATGTTTATTCAGTGACCTACATTTGTTTTAGCTTGAGGGGTCAATTTGTTTGCTCGGGAGAACAAAAGAACCAATTTGCATGTATAACATTTCTTCCAGGATGCTAATTGCCCCAACAATTATTATCTATCGTTGCCTTGGTGTCATTCCAACTTCCCAGAACAATTTTGTAAATGCATGCACGGTCATTGCGCAATATAGCACAGTAGCGTCATTGTTGTTTTCTCCCAAACAAAATCACCATGTCTGTGTTATGCCTGCAAGGGAACTGTACCTTTTGCAGTTACATGTATGATTTGACATTTCCCCATTACACAATGCGAATGTATGCAGTGCGATGTTCATTTTTTTTGCAATCGGAACAAAAGCAGAAGACCATATATTCTGTATCTACATGAATGTCAGTTCCTACACATGATGTAGAGTTAAATAAGCTACCCAATACTCAATTTGCATATCCTGTTTTCAACAAATAGATAGGCCTATGGGGGACACAATGTCCAGATTATTGCAAGGTATACAGTTTCCAATATGCATGGATACATGTGATGAATTCAAAGAAATATAATATTTGAGATGAAGTATGATTTTTTAGTAAAACATTTATCACAAAAGAGATCTCAGATATGTATGAAAATGTGAATATGATACCAGAAAAGTAATACACAAATGACTCATGCCACATTTTTATTGTTTCACAATAGATGCAGGCAATATATTGAAATACAAGCTTTAAAGCCAATGCCAATAAACTGGTGAATCAGACACTTTCTAAAGGTCTCGAGTTGGTCTGAAGAGCTGCCAATAAAGAACAATTCCCATAATTTTTTTTACATTAAATTTTCATTCGATGGGCATTGTGTAGTAGAATTACTAATAACATTAATTTTGAACTTACTGTTTAATTAAATTACTTTATTAACCGGCTATCGAGGAAGCAGAATTATGCAGAAAAATTGTGTCCACACTATTTTCAAAATTGGACAATGTTTATTAATTAACTTGGCAGAATTTTCATGATTCCCTAGAACTTTCTGGATAGAATACACAGAAAGACACAAAACAGGTGATTGTACGAAATGATTGACAAATCCACACCAACGGCTACACCGCATGAGAATGTTATCAACACTTTCAGGTAGGAACCTCCCCCTGTACAACACCCTGTGTATTTTATCTCGGAAGTTTCTTACACATTTCAATCAGTACAACCCAACGGTCTATCCTCATCTACTTGATAAGAAGAAAAGCTTTAGGTTTCTAGTTTTGACTTGGTGGATCTTCTCCGCTGCAATTCACATGGATCAAGGTTTTATACAAAATACATAATGGTGAATATCACGTACTGCCAATGTAAAAATGTGATATTTCCATCCGATAAATCCATTTCCCCACTTGACATTTTAATCCCCTTAATCATTTTTATTTTTGTCGTAATTACATGTTTTCTGATGAATCCAGAGATTTTCTTTCCCCGAAATGCAAGAGTGATGCATGAAGTCCGTCAATGTTTATTAGCTTATTTAGCGGTGATATTGAATTTTGTCAGTGTTTTCGATGTAAACAAATTTGCGCACCAGCAGAAAAAGCCTGACAGACTGAACGAAAACACCATTATCTCTGTAGCCAGCCAAAACCAATAAATATGTCTGATTTAAGTGGTATGTAATGATTTTATATATCACTGCCTTCAGCATACACTAGTTTAGATGTCTGTGCCATCATGAGCTAAATTAGCACTTGCAGGCTGGAAAAATCAGAACACCATGCACAGATGCACATGCAGTGACCTTTGCATCTGATAAAAGTTGGCTGCAGACATACTATAATTCACATAATCTTGAGAATAATGAATCTAACACTGATGTATATGTATGTAAACAGTATATTGGTAGGTAATGATATGTATAATGTATATGGTGTGAATATTATGAACATTGTTTCAATAGTGATAAGCGAGTAATACTATATATCAAATGGTTGATGACCCTAATAGCATGAGAAATAATTGAACATACAATGTATAATATAGTTGTATTTACATGATTTAGTACTTTTCACTATCATTACCTGTTCTAGGTGAGCTTGGAACATCCCATTCATTCAATCCTTTCTGGCCATATGCCCTTCTGACAGCCGAACACCCGTTATTTTCTGATTTGCTATGGTATATCCCAGCGTCTCCGTAACTTTTCCCAACTGAACAAAACACCAATACAACTGTTAGATTAAGCCAAGATTTCCAACTAAATCTTAACGTCCGTTGTAACAATTCGGTGACATAGACTGATTTCCCAGCCATTGTTTTCATTGTATATCCCAGAATTATGGGCGCGAGCGAAAATCACAAAGTTGCACTGGTGATTTCCAATCTGATATCAACGCTTTCTTCCACACGGTAACAAAAACAAAGCGATGGGCACTGCGATCCAATTGCCGATATCCCTAAATTATCCGCATTTCTGTTGATTTGACAATACACGCCGGTCGGCAAAGGAATGGGCTTCCAATATATAGCTCCCGTTTCGCAATCAAGGCATTTTGTCGGACATAAATCGTCGTCAATTTTGGCACATGTTCCGTCGAGTCCACCTATCCATTCATCGCTGCCTGTCTCTCTGGCTGCACTTTGCTTTTACTGTCAAAAGTGTGTAGCGGCTGTTCCAAGTCACGCCCGCTGCAGATTTCAATCTTGTGTATTGGACGAAATAAACCGTTCCAACACATGAAAGCCTCCTATAGTATTATAAAGTAATATTCCAAATAATATATGACTTGTTTGTATTCGCTGCTGACATGAAATTAAACCTGAATTTGTCAGAAACATCAATTATATACTTTAAAATGCAGCGGGCGGCTAATCTATCAGCGCAGGTTCCCTTGAGCGCTGATTGGCTGTGGCCAATGAACCATGAAATGTGGTCACCCCCGCACGAGCGAGCAATACCCCGCTTGCAATTAAGGTGAATCATGCATTTCCGACTGGAGATGAAAGTGGTTTTAGCAATAACTGTCAATGCCTAAACCGATCACATACCAATCGTTCTTCAAACTAAACACGTTTTCCACTAACTGATTAGTGTCTGTTAGTGACAACAGCAATAACTGTTAATATATTGAACAATAACGCAGGAATTATGGCATCTATAGGCTAATCACTTAATTAGATGGTTTCTAAATCTAAAATCAGAATTAATTGAAGTAACTTCTGCGTGAATATAAATGATTACTGTGGAAATTAACTCATATCACATATTTTATAAAGCTACAACCAGCAAGCCTAATATATATGCTTTTTTAATTTAACTTTTCTTCATTTTATATCAAGTTTTTTCAATTCATCTCTATCATGGAAATATTACTTATAAAACAATTACTCCCTATTACATGTATTCACATCTTTAGCACGGAACTGATTCCATCAATCAATATCATGATGTATGCTCGAACACTGGCTATAATCATAACGTTTCGAACATTTGATATAGGAACAGACATGCCGGTTTACTAAGTATTCAACTTACTAAGTTCAGTCGATAATAACGTGACACACGCCAGATTAACAAGGTTTATAAAGGTTCCATATAATATTCAAGGTCTCCTGATTAATGCGATGCCAGACATTTCAATTAGCATGTCACCAAAAAATATTGTAAATCTGATTCAGTTTCAAAACACAGGTTTGAACACAATATATTATAATATTTATGTTAATATGGAGGGTAATTTTCACACATCATTTTAAAACACCCATGTGTACACAAGATATATTGGGAGAAGGGACAACTGTGCCATAATTATGTTATTTAGATCATGAGGTTGTATGGTGTGTACCTGTACTGATTTCCAAACATGCCCTTTCCTATACATCTTATATATTAATTTTTTTTTTTCGTATTCGAGGTGATAAGAAAAAGATCGAAGACACATTCAACAGAAGTTATGCATTTATTTTTGTGATGTGAATCGTGTCGGAGAAAGGACCAAAAATGCCCGTATATAATTTTACATGACCCAATTAGAATTTTTACAACAAAATTCAATTTATTACAAGATTGTTGACAAACAAAATGTGGTTATTGCAATAGGGCTGTATTCCAACTGCGAAAAGTGAAAAGTTTTCCACATTTAAAATTCATTTTGTACACCGTGAAATAACATCAGGGAATTTTGCACTCACTGAATATTGCTAAATTTCAGCATGGATTATGCACTGAACACATCATAAATGCTAGGATGAGGAGAACACTCAATGTAACATCATGACTTTATGAAATATAGTATATAAAATGTCTACTTGAACTTCATTGACCAAGTCTTATGAAAACACCAAATGTTGGTTGCCCATGTAAATGAATAAGCATGTATGGGTAATACTGAACTTTCAATATACATACTGTATTTATACATGCATTGTTAAGTCAAGACTAGGCAATCACTTATACTGGAAAATTATTGTTTTATATGTACAGGTTGATGATTGATGATATTTGCAGAGAAAAAAACTGCACATCTTTTATAAATATACTAGTACTGACTTAATATACCTCAATAAAACAACATGCTATGTAAGGGTCCAGAGTTTACAATTGGCACATCAATACCACAAACAGCTCATTTTTAGAACACAGCACAAAGTGATGAGAGGCATACCCGTACATGTAGATAGATTTATGTGCCAATTACTCTGTCCCCATTTGTTTCAGTAAACACATGTGTTGATGATTTGTGAGGGAATATCATAATTATATTCTATGCTATAAGTGTTTCATTATGTGTAGCAACAACTAGTGACTTCACAATTGTGACATACTATATTTACAGAATCAATAAATAATTATGTATAATACAATAATTTGTATGAATATTCAAATACATGTGTTGAAAGACCTCTGATACCCGTTTCAATATTTTAGCAACTAGACTTCTCCGGTCACTGATGACAGCATGGGTGTATCCTCTTGACATTCCATCATCTCTGTCGCTCAGAAAACTTAGATAGAAGTAGAAAAAAATGTTTACCTGCACTGTTTTTCACTATTATTAAATAATCTCATAGTGGATAATACTCACAATGTATGGATAATTTACATTTGATTTTTTTAGCATTTATGTACACCAGCTCCTGCATTTGGCACAGTACAGAGAAAAATCACCAGAAAACTAGCTTACTTCACAAAATCACCCATAGTAATCAATCTATGTGACACTGTTTTATCCTGAGATGATAATACATCTTATGAACACAGAAATAGCAGATATGAAAATCTGCAATACATAAATGCATGAAATACTGGGAAGAATTTGATACCACTTTTGGTGACATCATAATGTTCTCATTTCCTACACTCTGGCAGTCATAATGTTCTTATTCATACACTCTGACAGTCATGTTTCCATTTCATACACTCTGACAGTCATAATGTTCCCACTTCATACACTCTGACAGTCATAACGCTTCACACTTCGCAATCATGAACCATCACAACCAGATGTGTTCAGATAATCAGTATTTTGAATTACAGATGTACAAATAATATTACCCTTCATACCACACAATATCACAATTCAAATATCACTAAAATATACAGGGTGCATTTACAGTGACTCAAACAAATGGGCAAACAGAATGGAATGTGATTAATTTGAATCTTCTACTAAAGGTTTTCTTTCAGAAAAACTGCGAGTTCATCCATGCTGCGTCTCGCTACATCCAACTGTATTGGGGGGTCGAAAAACGCCCAGAATCCATGGAATGCATCGTCATAATGCGCCCATTTGACCTTGACTCCCGAGCGTCTCAATCGCTCAGCGTAGAGGGCACCGTCATCCCTCAATACATCATGCTGTGCAGTTATGATGTATGCAGAGGGCAATCCCTCCAAGTTCTCAGACATAAGTGGAGCGAACAGCGGATCCAAGATGAATCGTCTTAGTTTCTCCGTTGTTTCATGTGGGACGAAACCGATAGACTCATGCGGTTCATCTTGGATGCTTCCATTGCTCACGCGAAAATGTTCGGGGAGGAAGTTAATATCGACCAGCTGTGAGAACTCATCGCGAAGCTCGGCATTAGTGTGGTTGTTGCTCACTAGATGGCGTGCTAACGACAAGTCCTGCCCCATGTAGTAGAGAAGGACTTCAGCCATACTGACGCGAGATCCGTACACAGCATCGTCATTTTGCAGGAAGGATGGGAGGGAGAGGTCGAAACCTTGCAGGACCGGATAGATCAGGACTTGGAGGGCTGGCTGGAGGTCAGAGGTCATCTTCAGGTCAAGGCTTACGGCCGCGGCAAGATTACCACCAGCGCTGTCACCTGTGAACATAGAAAGTAATGTTTTCACCCATTTCTACAAAATTTAATTTTTATCAAAAGTTAATCTTTAACAAAATATGCCTCATAAATTGATCACTCAATACAAAATAATTTATGTACTCATACATCCTAAGAACAGATATATGTAAGACCATGTCTTATGTATTTCTGCTAAGAATTAATGGACTTATCATTGCATAAAACCTCATCACACCCCAGAAACTGTATAATGTGTAAGAGATACGCACCCATGACTGCCACTCTGGAGGGGTTGACACTCCAATCCTTGCTGTGCTGTAGAAAATGTCTGGTTGCCTTGGAGCAGTCTACTAAAGCTGCAGGGTAGGGGTGTTCAGGGGCTAGCCGATATCTGCGGTTTGAATAACATTCAATATATGAAATAAACCATGTGACAATAAACCTCAGAGAATTCAAAGCATGCTAGATGATTCACATTTGAAATTGAATTTTTTTTATTTTTTCAAATCAAGTAGAATTTTGAATGAAGTCAATTATCATTTATTCATAGTTATTTCATTAATTTTGAAGATGACCTAGAAGAAAGCGAAACTCACTCGACTGACACAAGGACGATGTTCAAACTCTGTGCAATGCTTCGGGTCAGGTGATCATGTACATCTGGATAATACAGAGTACATAAATATTATACGCAAGATTTTGCTACATTGTCCCAATTGATGAAACTTTTAATTACATCACATACACTTATATAATTTGATATTTTTTAGTTTAAAAACATGAAGTATGTATTATGATTTCATTTTGTCAGAGCCTATTCATAGTTTTCTGGTGGAAACTTAAATATATTCATAGTTTACTGATATTCAGAATGTTTTCTTTGCAAAATGACTTTTTGTCGTTTACTTCCTTGAATTGAAACATCACTATAGTTTGTGTGCACTGACCAACACTACAAAAGATCCATCCCCCTCCATGATAGAAAACAATTGCAGGACCATTTTCTTCTTTTTTGATTGGGTCATAAATTCTTACTGGGATACCATCAAATACAGTGTCATACACCTGGAAATGAAGATGATTCATCATAAATAGGCAAAATTTATAAAAAAAAAAAATAGTAACAAAAAATGGTGAGTTAAAAACCAAGATTATAAATTAATTACCCATCATTTTTATCAATCATGCGAAATATACAGTATACATGTACTCATAAATCATGACTATTGCCATTTCACATCATTTTGAAAATGGCGATTATAATATTAAGATGATATACCTTCAATCCCGGAGAGCTGTGTGACACAAGGAGCGAAAGTGCATGAGATATACTTCTCACTAATTGTGGTTTGGATGCCAAGCCAAGTTTTTGTCCCAAGTTAGCCTGAAAGAAAATATCAATCAGTGTAATTTTACATAAAAAATCGAATTAATTTAATTAAACATAATTTTTTTTAGTGGTTTTACACATGATATAAATACAATTCAACCCTTGAGAATTCCACCCTTGTATTCTTTCTCCAGCCCCTCCCCCCCCCCCCCCCATTTTGATCTGACACAGGCCCTGTCATATATTATCACAATCTGCTACAAAGTCAATAACAACATTTACCCCACATTTTTCCACCTATCAATATTTCATACATGTAAAACTGGAGATAACAGAGGCACACATTGCCACACACTGCAACGAAAAAGGCAAGGTACGGTATATATGTTGTACATTAAGTGCTAATGTACTTACACATATACCATGACAGCTGTGACCAACACCTACATACAGAAGCAGTGTACCCTGGGACAGTACTGGACAGCCACTAGATATTGTCCCTGGCTGACCCCTGCGGCTACAATCGGTGCACACTCAATTATTGTCCCTTCATCATAGTGTCCTTACTGAACCAACACGTCTTCTTGAATGAATCTCGACCACCCCCCTCCCCTCCTCCCTCCCCTCCCATATCCTCCGTTTCTTCCTCATTACCATGTACATGTATTGAAATGTTCACGCCCACTTGATGTGCCCTGTTGGAAGGAATATTATTCAGTCAATTAGGTTTCATTGTTTCATTCTCCTTTTTATGCTGAGGTGCTTTTTTATGCTGAGCTATATGCTGTGATGTGAACTTTTCATTTTAATTGAGTTCTTAAAAATATTTCAATGGTCATAATCACACCACACTAGTATTCTACATTCACCATCTATTGCCCTCAATTGTAAAACATTATATTATCACTTGTATGGCTCTAAACTCAATAAGTTACCACTGTAATTCTCACATATTTAATACCACACAGCATAGGGCAAAGGGCCATGATAATCAACCAGTATCTACTATAGTTTCCCAATCAGTGCAATGTTACCATGGAACTATCATAAAACCCAATCTTCCTAGATTGTGCAATAACCATGATAACATAATATCTGCCCACATCTGTCAATACTATTGGGTTCATTGAGAGGGCCACACAAAATCCCACGTAACATGATCTATTCTCCATGAATATGCAGGCATGAAGGTTATATGTCATACATAATTGGACCTTATTGTATGTGGGCCTTTGTGTCTCAAGTAATGGAAATAAGTTGTCTTATACCCATATATGATGTATCTTGTATGGACTTAAATATGTATTATCTATAATTGTGAACAATTATTTAATCAGGGCTTAAATATATTACTATATTTATTTTCACCATCAGTTGTAATACAAAGAAAAATTAGAAATCTTCTCAATCCCTGTGATTTTGAATGGCATATAATCAGCAATAGTATGCTAAATGCAACATACCAAATCCTCTGCGATTTTGAAGAGCGACACTATGGCGCGAACTTTCCAGGGGTTGGAGATTCCGTCAGGGAGCGGTTTGTAAAGATAATAACTCCACAGGATCGATGAGAGAATGAACACAGTCGTCAGGCAAATCTGGCACACCAGCTTCCGCTTTCTGTATTTCACTGTTTTTGTCATGGTCTGAGACAAGAATATTAATAAATGTGATTATTAATTTTCTACTGACCATGCAGTAGTTTAAAATGTAAAATGGATATATAAGACTATGTATATAAGATGTATATATGTATATGTATATAAGACTATTTTCTTTTTCAGATATGTTTTTATTTTCTTTATTTTCCAAACCCTTAAAGTTTTCATGATACGTCAATTTTATGTAAATCTATGTAGAATTTAGTCTTAATTTAATTCTACTGAGACATTCAGTACATATATTGGTATCATGATATACATGGGTTTGAGTCTAACTCATATGCATTAGAATGTGAGTCTATTCAGATATATTTTGAAACACTCACCTTTTGCTCTATACCAGGAATCAAGAAAATGTAATAATGCCAATAGATATGAGTAGTATTCTCGATCTACAGTGGGCTTCCCGCGGTAGAGCACCTCAGAGATCTAATGCTGCGTGCTGGGCAGTAAATTAAAACTCACTGGCGTCCTCCCCAAAAATAACTGGGACTGCCGTCATCGGATTTTATTAACAACATTCATTCCATGACTAAAACCGCGAATTCGCCCACGAATCATTGATCCTCTCATAGTATTACATCCCTCCGCACCCGCACACATATAATAACGGTTTGGTGCATCTGTAGTATGTACTGATCAAGCGGGGGATACGGTCCAAGTGCATATGTACTTGGCCGGTCAGTGCACTTGTTTTCGCAGCTGTCAAACTGTTTCTTCAATGAATATAGGAAAATGTTTCGTTATTTAGATATATTTCGTATCTGAATCGACAGTTTCGTAGCAATTCTATCTGATGAAATGTTTGAATTAAAATATTTGACTGTAAAGTTTGCGAGAAATGTCGACAAACACCGTCTTAGTTAGGTTTGTCTTCAAAGCGGCCACGTGCTCACTTGTAAATATAAACAAAAGGGAAATCCACGACCAATCAATCAAATTGCAGCATATGACGTCGTTGATGACTTGTATAAAACACGACGATAAAAGTATATCGTATAAGTTTTCATTTCAACGTGACTTTGACCCTGCGCTATTCCAATATTATACGCATAGAATATCGGCGGTAATCTTGACTCCATGATTCACGTCAGAAACATCACCAGGTTAGAAATCTGGGAGCTCTGCGGAAGGAGATTGCTCTATTCACATCCAGACTGCTGACTGGATCACTTGAATGAACTTACGAAGCTGTCTCGTATACAAACTCCAGTGCATTTAAAACATGACTGCCACAGTAGTGTCCCGCACCACAAAGAACCATATATCACTCCTCTGCTCACAAGGAGCTTCACTGGCTTTCCATTCAAGTCTGAATCGTCTTCAAGGTGTCTGTGATAGTGTACCACGCTCTCCGCGCTCGTGCTCAACAGAACCTTATGGGTCAGTTGCTGTCTGTCAATGTCCTGTCACGTCCAGTCCGGTCATCTTTACAAGGCACGACTGGTTGTCCAGCGTGCTAAGACGAAGACATATTATCATCATATGGCGACCACGCATTCTCGGTTGCGGAACTTCAGAACACTCCATCTGAGGGTCTCTTCTGAAAGAGACTCATTCAACTTTTGCCATATAAAAATGTAAATGTATTTTGATATTTTAAATACGTTCTTATTGTCTTCAAATCATTTTATGAGTACGGTATCCGAGTGACAGTGTTGGCAATTGTGTTGGCAAACGTTTGTCTAGTCACCATGTGCTGAAAATTTCAGCACATTAAATGCAGCGGCGACTGAGAAATCTATGATAATACCATAGAAATATATACCCATAGAAATATACCCACATATTTCTATGATAATACCTTGTCAATGGAATCAGTGATTTTCTCTACTAGTTCTGACAGAGCTAAAACAGTTTATCGATTGAAACGGAAACCATACTGTTAATCTTGAAAAATATTTTTATCATTACAAAAAGACAGTAACCTTTTATTGAATAACTTTTCCAAGACCTTTGAAAATTGTGATAATAAAGAAACAGAAAGATAATTTCGAAAGCTTAGGATCACCATCTTTCAAATAGTGGGAAAACTTGTGTTAACCTCATTTTGTCTGGAAACACCCCTTGTTTGAAAGACATGATGCACGAAATAGTTAATGGTTTAGAAATTTTAAGAAATACCTTCTCGATGGTTAACATATTGATAGCCTCATTGTCACAGGAATACTTTTTTTTAAACCTTTCAAAGTGTCTATCAATTCATTTTCAGTAACTGGACCCAAATAAAGGAATTATGACTTGGAGAGTCAAGGTATTTTAGGAAATGCTTATCACAAAAAATACTGATATTTTATTGTGCCAGAGATTACCAATATTTGAAAAGAATTGGTAAATTTATTAGAAATATGAATTGAGTTATTACCAATTCAGTTTCTAAAGAGAATTATTTTTGTATAGATTTGTGTTCACCTTTCCGACCTATTACATAATTCAAAACATTATATACTCTAAACGAGTTAGAAAAATCAGAGTATAAGTTTGTTTAATGTTATTCTGACAATCTTGTTATATTCTGACGATCTTATAAATTCTGACAATTTATTTCACATCTTTATTTTTCACGAATTGTAAGATCAAATCAGGATGTTAGTCAAACTCAAGTGACATGAGACTTGATGAAACTAGAAATCTTGTGTTTCATAATTTTAGTGACATGCTCTCATGCAATAAGGATGTAATTAAAATTTGTCGTCGGTATTTATTTTGTCCCGTGGGCGATAATAAGCGAAAGGAGGAATACCACATGTTTACACGAAAATATTGAAGTGAACAACTAGATCTAGATCATCTACATTCAACTATATCTAGGTATTCACATTACACAATAAGCGAGTAAAAGTAAAGTCAAACATGCATTTAGTTTCAAGTTATTCTATGTTTCAAACGCAGATGAATCTGATGGATCACAGACTGGTGTCAAAAATTGGGCGATAATCAGATAATCATACCTATTTTATTTACTGCTACGGAATCTTTGAGGGCTCACAAAGCCTTTGTGTGTGTGCCACATTGAATTACCCAATAGGGCTTCAACGAGTACAACATTTCGTGACCGGTTACTCGTTAGCTTGTAACCGAACCGTAACCGGTTACTCGTCCAAAATTATAGCTATACTCTGATTTTTCCGACTCGTTTACACTGTTTCTTGATGATATTTTTGCGATGCTAAATGCTATCGTTCTATTACTTGGCATACTTCACCTGGGAGTCAAACGGTAATTATTTACCGAATTTCAGACTTCTATCACGAAAATTGAAAAAGTTAGCAATCTACACCAATGTTAATTTTAGCCCCATCATTTAATTTATGGGTCTGCCCAGTATTTTGTGCATTTGCTCGGATTTGTAGTGGTGCATTCTTTTGAAATCAACATGTCTGTGTAGAATACAGCCCAATGTGTCTTTCTGTTCTGAAATTATGGATGGATGTAAACATGATGGATGTAAACATGATCAAATCCTCGAATATGCTCAGATTCTCGAGATCCCGTTTTTGGCTAATATTTAACATTGGGGTAGATTGCCAACTTCTTCGATTATTGCGATAGAAGTCTGATACAGTACAATGTGCTATCTATAATAATATATACAAGGCACTCAAGCCCCTGTCGGGAAAATGGTGGCTGGACGAACACTTGAAATTTCAAAGCTCAAACAATGCTACTTGCCCACCAGTCTGAGGCTCAGGCTGCTTGCCTACCAGATTGATACAAACCAGCATACCCGTGAAAGCCGTGGAGATCCAAATATATATCCAAATTAGAACAGTATTGACACATAATATCCATGAAATAAATGTTTTACAGCACATTTTATATCACCACTACCGCTTCCAAGACCTTGCGTGGCTGGAATTTGGATTCAAAACATCCGTTGTGCAATTAGAGCTCAGGTCATGGGTGCATCTATTTTGTCAGCTGTATTGACCTTGGCTGAGGTTTGCTTGGTGGCGCCCCATCAGTCTCGTTATCTCAGATCTAGTTGTGGCGCCATCAAGCGAAGTCTGATGTCATTCGCATATTTTGCCTGAAATCAGTATCCAAATTAGACAATTTGAGTATTTAAATTTAGAGACTCTTGGTAATTTTTGTAATACAATTGGTAATACAGTACCTAAACTCAAGTTCATCCAGCAGTGAAACACGCTTTTTGACCGTAGTTTTGTTTTAAATAATCGGATCAACTTAAAATGTTGTGTGTATTGGTTGGGCATCATGCCGTAATTTTTCACAAAATTTCAAAGTTCTACCTCACAAATTGAGAGAGTTGGCAATCTAACCCAATGTTAAATTTCATCCCTAACATGGATTTCCGGGTCTGCACAAAAAACAACTTTTATTCGATGTAAGAGTGATATATTGTTTTAGAATAAAAAACATCGACTACCGTATGCCTTCCGATTCCAAATTAATGCAATAGGTTCATTTTGTATGGACATACACATGATAAAATCCCTGAATTTGTTGGAAATTCACTTGATCCCATTTCTGACTGAAATTTGACATTGGGTTAGATTGCCAACTTTCCCAATTTTTGAGATCTTTGAGGAAGAATTACGGCATGATACCCAATTGAGGAACACGAAATTCCAAGTTGATCTGATTATCCAGAACAGAACTACGGTCAAAAAGTGTGTTTCACTGATGGATGAACTTAAGTTTAAATATATCCGTTTCCCCAACTGGCATAGTGATGTTTCACAGTTTCTCATGTATTTCTAGCATTTCTAGCCTTGTCCGGCAGCCTCTATTGTTGCTTGGTCATGCTCTGATTGGTTGAGTCGAACAGTCGACCATCTGATGGGTAAAATCATGCAAGTGGTGGCAGGATGACAGCAAAAAATACACAAGAAATCTCTAGAGTCTAGACTTTCCCAACATTGTACATAGTTTTGCATTGTACAATGATATAATTGTACTTTTTATAATTGCCTCTGAAACTAATCATGAGTATCCTATTTTATTCATTTTCAGTACTTTGATTCAATACGAAGATGAAGAATTCCAAGTCAAAACTGAAAGAGCAAAAGACGAAGAAAGGGAAAAAAAAAGTTGTTGCTGCAGAGCAGAAACCACCTCCAAAGACGAAAAAACTGGCAGCTTCACCGGAAAACAAACAGAACAAGCACAAAGATTCACTGTCACGGCTGAAAGAACAGGACCCAGAGTTCTACAAATTTCTCGAGAACGAAGACCAAAAACTCCTGAATTTCAGTGACAGCGATTGCGAAGATGACTTTTCCTCGGACTCCGGTAGTGACAATGAAGGTGCTACTAAAACTCAGA
Source organism: Terebella lapidaria (assembly GCA_949152475.1). Lineage (NCBI taxonomy): Eukaryota > Metazoa > Annelida > Polychaeta > Terebellida > Terebellidae > Terebella > Terebella lapidaria. The sequence goes on along the minus strand of OX424568.1, from coordinate 9,441,557 downwards.
AGGTTGGTGCTTCTCAAGAAGATGGTGCTGATGATGATGATCTATCCATTGAGGACTCCGATGATGAATATGATGGAATGCATAGACCACCAGCAACGCTTGAAGTAGCCAGTGACAGTGATGATGAGGAGGATGAACCTCAGGATGAAGATACAGATGCTGAAGTGGAGTCCCCATCAAAGGGAAAGAAGACAGAAGCCAGAGACACCAGGATACCAGTTACGATGAAGATGGTGAACAAGTGGACTGAAGACCTGCAAAATACATCAAAGCCTGCTCTTGTGGAGGTTGTTCAGGCCTTCCGAGCGGCCGTGCAGTGTGCCGGCAGTGACGCTGTTGAGAAGTCAAAGTTCAAGGTCAAAGGTGGCACAGTCTTCAATGCTGTTATCAGACTGTGCTTGAAGGAACTACCAACAATGCTAGACAACCTCCTAAGACTTCCCAAAAAAGATACCAAGAAAGTCATGCTGCCTTCTAGTAGTCCCAATTGGCGACCCATTAAAAAGCACATGATGTCATACCTGACAGATCTGACTGAGTTACTCTCACAACTTGGTCAAGCAGACGTCCTGAATGCTGTCTTGAAACACACCTCACAAATGGTATCCTGCTATGCATGTTTCCCGAAACTTGGGAAATCCCTGCTGAAGAGACTCATAAAGCTATGGAGCAGTAGTGAAGAATCAACGAGAGTCCTCGCCTTTCTATCGATAAATCGACTCGTTCGTCTAAAAGGCGACCTATTCCTAGAGTTCACTCTCAAACAGACTTACATGGCGTACGTCAAAAACTGCAAGTTCACGTCACCGTCAACTCTCCCGCTCATCAACTTCATGCAGCACTCTCTCGTGGAAATCTTCGCTATTGACCAGGAACTCACCTACCAGTATGCCTTCATGTACATCCGACAACTAGCCATTCACCTGCGTAACGCCATCACCGTGAAGAAGAAGGACAACTGTCAGTTGGTGTACAATTGGCAATACATTCACTCTCTCAAGCTCTGGGCAAGGACACTGAGTCAGCTTCACCCATCCGACACACTGGAACCACTTATATACCCCCTCGTGCAGACCGTCATCGGAACTATCAAGCTCATCCCAACTGCCAGGTAACGTGTAACTTTAACTCCATATACATGCACAACTTGCTGTTTTGAATGTTGTGCTACCACATGACTACCAGAATAATATTCACTCCATCAGCAAGAAACACAACTTGCGTCTCTGGTAATCTGTATAATAGAAATTCACATATACATGTTGTGTACATGCATTGTTGCTGGTTTTAAACTCACTCGCACAAGCTGCACAAATGGTAAACTGGTAAACGTGTATACATGTACCAGTAGTGATATCCTGTATATGAGTTGTATAACATGCACGATCTCACGAATATTGTTGCCATTTGCAGGTATTACCCTCTGAGGTTCCACTGTGTCCATGCCCTGAACATGCTGACGACCTCAACCAACACCTTCATCCCCGTCCTGCCATTCCTCATCGAGGTGTTTGACTTGACAGACTTCAACAAGAAGCCGAAGGGAGCAAACATGAAGCCGTTCAACTTCGCTTGCATCCTCAAGATGTCAAAGTCGCAACTTCAAGAAAAGTCTTTTCTAGACGGAGTTATCGACCAGCTTTACGAGCACCTGATGGAAGCGTACCGCGCACACGCCCACACGATCGGTTTTCCAGAACTTGTTCTCCCATCTCTGCTGCAACTTAAGAAGTTCACCAAAACTTGTAAGGTGGCCAACTACACGAAGCAGATGAAACAGATCGTCGACAAAGTTCAAGAGACAAGCAAAGTCATCACACTCCGACGAAAATCGGCGACCCTGAGTTTAGCGGACACAAAGGGGATTAAACTGTGGGAGGAGAAGAGTAAACAAGAAGGAACTCCGCTCGGGAAGTTCTATACAACATGGCGGAAACTCCGCGATCGGGAACTCCAGTACCAAGTCGCAGACAAGACGAGGATTTCGGCGGATGATCTTCCCGTTATTGAAAGACAGAAGGGACCGAAGAAAGCCTCCGAGAAGGAGCGGGTAGAGTTTGCGAAGATTTTCGAATCAGGCAGCGAAGACTCTGACGATGAGTCTCGGTTCCTGCTCAAGGAGGAGCGGCCGAAGAAGAAGTTGAAGACGGAGGATTACAGCGAGTTTTCGGAGAAGGAACTCGCAAAGTTGGCCGAATCTGCTAGCGAAGATGAAGATGATGATGAGGATGAAGATTCCATTGAGGTGGAGACAGATACTGATGGTGAGGAGGATGATGAGGACTCAGCAGAAGATGGTGGTGAAGAGGACATGGACTCTGACATCCCAGATGAAGAAGATGTGGTTGAGGACTTTGAGTTATCTTCAGATGATGACTGAATTAATACATTACCCTGTACCTGAAAGTGTACAGTGGTCACTACTGTCAGTATACAATGTGTAGACACTGTACATGGTCCAGTGATTGGTTGAAAACATTGCACAATGTGTAGTATTTTTTTGACCAGCATTTCTTGAATGTATAGGCCTATTTTTATCATAAATTGACTCGATTTGTACATGTACGTTATCAATATCATGTGGAATCAGGCAGTAAATTGTTAGTGAGTCTTATTGAATGTTGTGTATATTAGTGCTGTTAGTGCTTCGTATATGTATATATTTGTTGAAGAATTCAAATTACCGGTTATCAGATTACAATTATATGTTGATGAGCATGCCTCACAATTACTGTGCCAGTGCTGACGTTGACTATACCTATACATATATTCATAACATCGCTTCATTAGTGAGCCTCACAAAAACCCTCCTGTAATACGTTATTGGATATATCCTATAGAATGGTGATCTTTAATGTTGGTTGGTCACCAATGTTCAGAAAATGCATGTAATTTTCATTTTTCTGTCATAACTGGATGAATGGTCACTTGAAGAGCATTTGTGTTGCCAGATCCAGGTAAAATATGGAGACAAATTGTAAACACCTTTTTTTGGCTGATTTAATTCATGGTTTTGTTCTCAACATAAATTCATATAAAAAAAACCTATACTAGAATCTCTCGATACACACACCATCAAATTTAAGGAAAAATGAGATATGCCCGAAAATGAAAATGTCATCTTGGCAAAAGAAAAATAATGTCAAGGTCAAAGTTCATCACTGTTACCCCTAAGTCTTGTTTGTGTACTGCCACAAGTCTGAAAATAATGTCTGTTTTGCTCTATTTTAATACACACCATTTCCGAGATATGGCCGAAAATGAAAAATATAGGTTACCGGACAATTTTGGTTTGGATAATGGAATGTAATAGACTTTGAGATTTATCAATCAAAGTTATCAGTGTGAACATTATGACCATGAGATTTACCAATCAAGGTCATCCATGTCAACTTCAATGTCACCATTACATGTACGGGTGCGGTATTTGATTTTCTATATGTTTATAATTCAAAGATACGTCTGGGTGCAAGCGTAGGCCGCTCAGGCCAATGTACACTTTCCGAGTCGGACGTTTGGCACTCAAGGTCATCTGAGGTCAAGTTCAAGGTCATCATTAGTTGTGCCATATATATCTTCCTATATGTTCATAATGCAAACATAAGCTTTATCTGCAAGCATTTCATCTATAGATTTAAATCTGGGCATTTTTTTTACCCAGAAATGGCTGTTTTGACCTTTCAAGGTCGTCGAAGGTCAAATTCAAGGTCACCACACAAGTCACCCTATATGACTTCCCATTTGAAAGTGCCAATTTCTAAGCTCTATCTTCAGGCGTTCTATGAGTACAGTTCTGGCAGCTCCCAAGGACAAAATTGCCGAAAATTTTCTAAGTCCAAAATTATTTTCAAAGGGTGAAAATTTTCCCCCCTGGAAATGGCCCAAAATGGATAGTAATGCGATTTGCGGTGAAAGAATTTTTTTTTCGCCTACTTGTCAAGAATTCAAAATGGCCGCCACATGGAGACCGGCGATTGAAGGGCAACAAAACTTATACACATCATAAAGGTACATAAGGGGATCTTTTGAAACAAAAATCTCAACACTTATCAGACAGTTTTTGAGAAAGACAGACATCCGGCGCTATTATCGATTTTACAGCTTAGGAATCGATTGTGAACATATAGGAAATGATATATTATGATTATTGTCATGATCTTGAATTTGACCTTTGACCTAATTTTCAAGGTCACAGGACAAAATTGCTAATACATTGCTTGTTATCGACTTTACAGCTTAGGAATCAGTTATGAACATATAGGAAATTATATATACAGATTATTGTCATGATCTTGAATTTGACCTTTGACCTAATTTTCAAGGTCACAGGATAAAATGACTAATATCTCACGTATTATCGATTTTACAGCTTAGGAATCACTTGTGATCATATAGAAAATGATAAATGCTGAATATTGCCATGACCTTGAATTCGACCTTTGACCTCATTTTTAAAGTCAAAAGATATAAGATAAGATCAGAAAAGTTTATTTTATATTGACATGGATTGTTAACAAATAACATTAGCAGACAAGTGCTATTGAATCGACAATGTTACAATAAATAAAACTGATATGATAATGAAAATATACAAATGGTAGATGAACATCATGCATATACATATTACATATTAAATATTAAACACTGGATACAAAATCCACATTTGCATTTCATTCGTGTCCAATCATTCATTATCCGTTTGAATTCTTTCTGATTATTTGCATTATAAGTATCATTATTCAATCCATTCCACAAAAGATAGGTATGAAACAGTTTTTTTCCCATATTTAATAGTCTTAAATTCTGGAACCAATACATTGCTTTCTGATCTTAACATAAATTGGTTACTCTTAAATATTACAATATGTTTTAAATAATTGGGATACAAGTCATTTTTAATTTTGTATACAAGCTCAGTTATTTTTCTTTGCATTTTCACATACAGACATGACTTATTACACATTGAAAGTAGACTCTTATAGACATCTGAGAAGTTTAGAGTTATAAATCTTAATGCTTTTTCCTGATTTTTTTTCAATTTTAATGGTATCCTAGTTGCTACAGAAGTGCCATATATGGTGTTACAATACATAAAATAGCATTCTATGAAAGAGTTATACAGCAGCATTTTGTCAGATTCATTTAATACCCGACATAGCCTACATAAACTTTTACCTGACGTGCAGCTATCGCTCTCTTCGCTCTCTGCGAAATATGACAATTAAAATTCAGCTTGTTGTCAACATAAAGACCCAGCAGCTAAACATGTTTTTTCTGGTACAATGTCATTACCATTGATCGTGAAAGTATCCTGATTATTTGTATTCCAAACACAATCCATTGAAATTTTTCAGGATTCACTTTCATATGATTTTGCTCAAACCAAACTATAATTCTATTTACGTTCGTTATAAGTGTATCTTTTACCTTTGCATAGCCATAGCCTGCACATAATAGGGTATTGTCATTAGCATAGTTATAAATATCTGTTTCGGCACTGAGTGAATGACACATATCATTGGTGAATACATTAAAACAAAAGGGGCAAAATAGAGAACCTTGTGCTGAACCCTTATCTACATGAGCCCACCCACTTTTTGTCGTTCCTACTTTTACCCTTTGTAATCTATTTTTAGGTTACCGGACCTTTGGTCCGATAACCTATTGGCATGGCGTTGCGTCCGTCGTCCGTCCGTCCGTCCGTCCGTCCGTCCGTCCGGCGTTAACATTTTTATCTTTAAAGTTAACGATCGAATCTTTCTGAAATTTTGCACAAAAATGCCTAAAAATATTTTGAGAAGGAGGTATTTTTTTGTTTTTTGATTTTCGCATTTTTTTCAAAATGGCGGTCGTTTTTGTCGAAAAACGCTAAATTTTGGACTTTGACGGCCATTTTCTCAAAAACTGTCTGATCAGTTTTGAGTTTTTGGTTTCAAAAGATTCCCCTCATATACCTCTGTGATATGTAAAAGTTTGGTTGCCCTAAATCTGCCGGTTTCCGTGTGGCGGCCATTTTGAATTTTTGGCGGGTCGGCGAAAAAAAAATTTTTCGCCCCAAATCGCATTACTATCCATTTTGGGCCATTTCTAGGGCAAAAAAAAATTTTCACCCTTTGAAAAAAATTTTGGACTTAGAAAATTTTCGGTACTTTTTCCCTTCATAATGGGAGCTGTCCGGACTGTACTCATAGAACGCTTGAAGATAGAGCTTAGAAATTGGCACTTTCAAATGGGAAGTCATATATGGCGACTTGTGTGGTGACCTTGAATTTGACCTTCGATGACCTTGAAAGGTCAAAACAGGCATTTTGGGGTCAAAAAATGCCCAGATTTGACTTTGTAGATGAAATGCTTGCAGATAGAGCTCATGTTTGCATTATGAACATATAGGAAGACATATATGGCACGACTAATGATGACCTTGAACTTGACGTCAGATGACCTTGAGTGCCAAATGTCTGACTTGGAATGTGTAAATTGACCTGAGCGGCCTAAACGATTCCACCCAACATATAGAATATCAAATGCCGCACACATACATGTAATGGTTACATCGAAGTTCATACGGATGACCTTGATTGGTAAATCCCAAGGTCATATGTTTACACTGCGAACCTTGATTGGTAAATCTCAAGGTCTGTTACCTGCCAATGCTGCCATGGCCAAACCAAAATTGTCCGGTAACCTATCTTAGCCTTTGGGCTAATTTTAAAGTAACTTGTTAGTTACTTAAACAAAATGGCTGCTATATTGCTTCTCTATTGACTTTATAGCTGTTTATAGCCAATTGTGGACATATAGAAAATGATATTCACTGAATATTTTGAAGACCTTGAATTTGACCTTGACCTTATTTTCAAGGTCAGAGAACAAAATGGCTAATATCTCACTTATTATCAACTTCACAGCTTAGGAATCCATAGTGAACATATAGGAAATGATATATGCTGAATATTTTGGTGACCTTGAGTTCGACCTTTGACCTCATTTTCAAGGTCAGAGAACAAAATGGCTAATATCTCGCTTATTATAGACTTTACAGCTTAGGATTCAACTGCAAACAGAAAATGATATGTGCTAAATATTCTCATGACCTTGAACTTGATTTTTGACCTAATTTTCAAGGTCAGATCACAAATGGCTAATATCTCACTTGTTATCAACTTTACATGTTAGAAATCAAACAGGTTAGAGGTCAAACTCCAAATGATGTATGCTGAATATCCTCGAGACCTCGACTTGACCAATGACCTTATTTTCAAGTTTCCTTTGACCTGATTTTCAAGATGACAGGACAAAAAGGCTAATATCTTGTTATTGACTTCATAGTGTGGGAATCAACATATAGGAAATGTTATAGGACATATAGGAAATGTTATACGCCAAATATTCTGATGACCTTGAATTTGACCTTTGCCTTCATTTTCAAGACCACAGGACACAATTTCTAATATCTCTCTGATTACTGAATTTAACAGCTTAGCAATCAACTGTGGACACGATATATGCTTAATATTATACATACTGAATATTCTCTTGACCTTGAATTTAACCAGTGACCTGGCTAACATTTAAAATATTAAACATATATTATCCGGTAACCTATCTTTGGCCCTTGGCCTAATTTTTTTTATTTTTACGCTGTTTCTCCAAAATGTCGGCCATTTTAGGGAAAAACGGCAAATTTTGAACTTTGGCAGCCATTTCCTAAAAAACTGATCAGTTTTCAGGTTTTTTTTCGAAAGATTCTGTGATGTGTATAATTCTGTTGCCCTTGAATCGCCGGTCACTATGTGGCGGCCATTTTGATTTTCCGGCGCGTGTGTGAAAAAGAAGATTAAGTCAAGTCACTATTCGTTTTGAGCCATTCCCATCCAAAAAGAATTGGATCAAATTTGAAATCTCGATATTACTACTATTTGAACTTTAGGTTGGTGACATTCAATATACTTATATAAGCTCATAAAAACTAGTATATATATGACATCTTTTGGTGACCTTGAACTGGACCTTGGATGACCTTGAAAGCTAAGTCTCGCCTGACTTGAAATCGCCTGACTCGCCTGACTTGAAATTGGCCTCTACGGACAAAATACTTGTTAATAGAGCTTATATGTTTCTATTATGAACATATAGAATGTCTTGCGCAGCGCACCTAATGGTTACATTAAAGTTCACAAAAGATGATCTTGGTTGGTAAATCGCAAAGTTATATATTTCGCCTGCATTGCTTACAACCAAAATTGTTTCGTAACTTATCTCAGCCATTAGGCAAATTTTGTGTGTGATTAGATTATTCTGAATCACAGCGTTATTTCAAGAACAAACCGCCAGTATTGAATTGTTGAAAGTTTTCATTTGGATTTAAGGATAACCTACTGCTAAATCTTTACAACATATTGCCACTTGCAGCAGTGAATGGGTACTGTGCAATTAGCACAGACAGCACACATGTAATACTCTTGCTCAATATGGTACCGATATGTCGAATATAGATGTTCGAATACATAATTAATAAAGACAGTATAATTGTGCTTTTTTGGGTGACCTGAAACGGTCTAAAATGCCTAGGAACTGCTGTCACAATATTAATGAGTCAATATTCAGATAACACCAAATGAACTTGTAATTGGAGATATTCATGTGAGACGACCTGTGAGAATTCAAATTATGAGATGTCATAATATATAAACTGGTCTTTATATAAAAAAAAAAAAACTCTTAAGACCTGTTTCTCAAGACACCAGTTACACGCGGTATACGAGATTGTAAACATTACACAAGGCGTTCGTTGATTGGCTGAAGTAGACTGTGGTAAATCATATAACAACTGCGATATTTTTTCATGTCATTCACGTTCCTAACTCAATAGAATACTGGTTATATGGTGAGATACAAATTTGGCTGTATATAACGTGCTCATTGCAAAGAATGACTACAAAATCGCTTGGGATAAACCTCGAATAAATTGTGTATGTGATAATCTGTGTGTAAATTGATGCACGATCGTGACATATCCTACGTGGTATAGAATGGACAACTTGGAAATTTTAACGGAATTTCCAGTTTCTATTTACATTGTTCGGCTGAAGATATCAGGTGGATTTATTCCCAGGTAGCCTACACACGAAAACAAATTTACTTGTACTCAGTGGCTCATACAATATCAGTTGGACACAATGTCGTGAAGTTGTAAGTATCGTTCATTTTAACAGTGAATTCTAGAAACTAAGCACTCTTTCCTCTCCAGTGGCCACGTAGGAATAAGCATGTTTGATGTATATACCGGGTGTATATTGATTCGACCCAGAGGCACTCACCTCATCTTTTCGACGAAAAACGACCAATTTCTGATTTTGGCGGCCATTTTCTCAAAAACTGTTCAGACAGTTTTGAGATTTTTATTTCAAAAGATTCCCCTCATACCTCTGTGATGTCTATAAGTTTCGTTGCCCCTGAACCGCCGGTCTGCGTGTGGCGGCCATTTTTTCTCGACGGGTTCCAAATGGGACTTTCCCATGTTAAATACTCCTATGCTTTATAATGGGGCATATTGTTGCTAATATCTCACTTAATATTGAGATTAGAGACTAGGAATCAATTGTGGACATATAGGAAATGATATATATATATGCTGAATATTCTCGTGACCTTGAATTTGACCTCTGACCTCAGTTTCAAGGTCAGAGCACAAAATGGCTTATATATATCGCTTATCATCGACTTTAACCTTTTCACTACTCATGGTTACGCTGCGTAACCATACCACACCCCTGCTGCTGTACTGATGGTTACGCTGCGTAACCATAACTTTGGCAACCGATAAATGTGAAGGTAGCTATCCGCTTATTGTGATGATGTTATATATGATCGAAAATGTACCTACAAGCTAAACTAGCACATTGATATTGTCACCGATTGAAATGTACGAGCTTAATTGACTGTTTAGTTAATTGAATAATTAATATGTCATTAACCTTGTGACGTCACAAATACTGATTACAATAGGTCGGACTACAGACCGTTTTCACTCAAACTTCAATATCTTCATAATAATCAAGATATTGACATGCTGTAAACACTATCAAACCCACGAAATCATTCCATTATAAATTGAAGAAAACTGCAGGTACTCAAGCAAACGTATTAGGTTATATTTCATCACAACTTCGAAAATGTCTGTATGGTAAAGAAAATAGAAAACATCATTTGTTTGGTCACTAGAATTCTCATTTGTTTCCATGGTAACCAATGGCCCTGGCCTGAAAAGGATACGGTACTATATGGAAATAGCACACTGTAATATTACTTTATTTTAAAACATAACTGTTCCGAAACATCTTCAAAAAAATAATCAAACATAGAAAAATCAATTCATACATGAATCATCTCAGTATGGAGGCTGAGGGGTGGGCCAGTAGTGAAAAGGTTAAAGCTTAGGAATCAATTGTGGACATATAGGAAATGATATATGCCGAATATTCTGATGACCTTGAATTTGTCACAGGACAAAATGGCTGATACCTCGCTTGTTATCGACTTTACAGCTTAGGAATCAATTATGAACATATAGGAAATGAGATATGCAGATTATTGTCATGACATTGAATTTGACCTTTGACCTCATTTTCAAGGTCACAGGACAAAATGGCTCACTTATTATCGATCTTACAGCTTAGGAATTAATTGTGGACATATAGGAAATGATATATACTGGATATTCTAGTGACCTTGAATTTGACCTCTGACCTCATTTTCAAGGTCAAGAGCACAAAATGGCTAATATCTCGCTTATTATCGACTTTATAGCTTAGGAATCAATTGTGAACGTATGGGAATTGTTATATTCTGAATATTGCCATGACCTTGAATTTGACCTTTGATCTGATTTTCAAGGTCAGAACACATAATGGCTCATTTCTCGCTGATTATCGACTTTACAGCTTAAGAATCAATTGTGCACATAGTCCAAATATTTTGATGACCTTGAATTTGGCCTTTGACCTCATTTTCAATGTCTAAGCACAAAATGGCTAATATCTCGCTTATTATCGACTTTACAGCTTAGGAATCAATTGTGCACATATAGGAAATGATATAGTCCGAATATTTTGATGACCTTGACTTTGACTTTCGACCTAATTTTCAAGGTCAAAGCACAAAAATGGCTAATATCTCGCTCATTATCGACTTTACAGCTTAGGAATCAATTGTGGACATATAGGAAGTGATATATGCTGAATATTCTCGTGACCTTGAATTTGACCTTTGACCTAATTTTCAAGGTCAGAGGATCAAATGGCTAATAGCTTGTTTATTATCGACTTTACAGCTTAGGAATCAATTGTGCACATTATAGGAAATGATATAGTCCGAATATTCTGATGACCTTGAATTTGACTTTTGACCTCATTTTCAAGGCCAAAGGACAAATATCGACTTAACAGCTTAGGAATCAATCGTGGACATATAGGAAGTGATATATGCAGAATATTCTCGTGACCTTGAATTTGACCTTTGACCTAATTTTCAAGGTCAGAGGATTGAATGGCTAATAGCTTGCTTATTATCGACTTTACAGCTTAGGAATCAATTGTGCACATTATAGGAAATGATATAGTCCGAATATTCTGATGACCTTGAATTTGACTTTTGACCTCATTTTCAAGGTCAAAGAACAAGATGGCTAATATCTCGCTTATTATCGACTTTACAAGTTAGGAATCAATTGTACACATATAGAAAATGACATATACCGAATATTCTTGCAACCTTCGACCTTATTCTCAAGGTCAGAGCACAAAATGGTTTATATTTCGTTTATTATCGACTTTACAACTTGAGAATCAATTGTTGACATATGGGAAATGATAAATGCGGAATATTGTCATGAAACCTTAGACCTCATTTTCAAGGTCACATGACAAAATAGCTAATATCTCGCTTATTGTCGACTTTACAGCTTAGGAATCAATTGTGGACTTTTAGGAAATGATATATGCTGAATATTGTCGTTGCCTTGAATTTGACCTTTAACCTAAATTTTCTAAAAAAAAAACCCTAATTTAACCTAAAAAAAAGTCTCGCAGGACAAAATGGCTAATATCTTGTTTATTATCAACTTTGCAAATCAGGATTCAATTTTGGACCTACAGCAATTGATATATGCTGAATATTCGGATGACCTTTAATTTGACTTTAGATTTCATTTTCAAGGTCACAGGACATAATGACTACTATCTCTTTTATTATTGAATTTACAGCTTGGTAATCAATTGTGACCTTATAGGAATCATATACTGGTATGAGGAATACTTTCGTGACTTTGAATTTGACCAGTGACCTTATTTTCAAGGCCACAGAACAAAATAGCTATTGTATACTGTCCGGTAACCTATCTTAGCCCTTGGGCTAGTTTTTAGTTCTCGATAATGTTTCTAGCATTGTATTCAGTATTTCAGTTCAGGATCGATTGATAGCATGTTCTCTAATTAATATTTTGATGTATTGAAGTACAGATATCCGAGCGTTACCATGAACACGTTATCATTATGTCGAGCGTTTGGTTTATGATGTAGAGTGCTCGCTACATCATGTATAATCTAGACCTAAAGTGTAAATGGAAACAGTCAAATACTTTATTTATGTGTGAATATGGATTGAAGGGCTTATTACAAACTGATCTTTAACTAAGTGCTGAATACAATTAAATGTTATAAATACGGTGGCTCTGAAGCATAGAAATCGAGGAGAGATTTCTATGCTCTGAAGGGGCCTGTCTGTGAAAACAATATTATCTCGAGCACTTGATATATTATCACGAGTGCTCGAAATAACAAAGCAAGTGCTCGAGAAATTATATCGAGCGCTCAACATACTCATATAGAGCGCTCAACTTAACTAACTTAACTAATGTAGCGAGCACTCTATATAATATAGCGAACGCTCTACATAACAAAGCAAGCACTCAACTTGTTCATCTCAGGTGCTCGTGATATGTTAAGTATTTATTTCTGCTTTCTTGAGTACAGTCTCGAGAACGTTTATAACTGTGTATTCAGGACTTCAGTTCAAGATCGGTTCATGATGTGCTCTTCAATTAATATTCTCATATAAATATAGGTATCTGACCGTTTCCATTTAGAAATTAGTTATGTACAGCAAAAAAAAGTGCTTGGTTTATGATGTGGAGTGCTCGCTATATTTGTATCCCCCGAACAAAGTTCGGAGGATACTATGGATTTACGATCGTCGCGCCGCCACCGCCGCGTCCGCGTCCGCGTCCGCAGACACTTTCTTGTGAACGCGCTACAGCTTGCAAAGCTGAACCGATTTTGATAATATTTCATATGGACATGTCTTATGGTGAGATCACAACACCTATTGATTTTGGTTGCCATAGCAACCAAATTGGCCGATTGGCGACACATTTTGTGACGAAATCAGCAATGGACGAAATCAGCAATCAGCATGGTCAACACCCATGGCTTGTGAACGCTCTAGAAGTTGTAATTTTACAGGAATCACTACAATATCGAACAGGCTCGTTGAGCAATGCTCAGGCACGAAACCTATTGTTTTTCGGAAAGATTGAATTAATAAGTTCATGAGATAACTTATTACAACAATGTGAAATATCCAGTTTGAGATATCTGATCATTCCAGTTGATTGATATCTGCAAACAAATCACACTGGAAATGCGTACAAATTTACAGTATATGGTTTTGTGTAAAGAGATTACTTCTACTGAATAAGTTAACATAAATTTGAATAGTTTAACATTAGTTTTACTAGTTAAGTTTATTACTGGCTACAATAAGAATAGTTAGGCAAAGAAACATTTATTATTGGGCTCAACAAGGTAAAGGTTGTGTCCAGTACTGACTTTATGGCTGCAGTACCATTGATATCCATGAATAAGTTAATTAGTATTGCTAGTTACCATGGTTAGGTCTATTATTGAGCACAATAAAAATAGTTAAGGTAAGAGACATTTATTATTGGGATCAATGAAGAAAAGGTTGTGTCCAGTAGTGATTTTATGGTGTAGTATCATTGATGTTAATGAATAATTTAACATTAATTTGGCTAGCTAAGTCTATTATTGAGCACAATAAAAATAGTTAAGGTGAGGAACATTTATTACTGGGCACATATTATGAGTTAAATCATAACTTGAGGTGAAAGTTCGATCTGGCTCCAATTTCGTCATCTTGAAATACAGTTTTGGTCAAATTTTACTTTGAATTTCAACTTGAAACCAAGTTTGACACAAATTATGAGTTAAAATATAACTTATGGTGAAAACTTCGATCTGGCTCCAATTTCGTCATCTTGAAATTCATTTTTGGTCAACTTTTACTTTGAATTTCAGTTTGAAACCAAATTTGGCACATAATATGAGTTAAAATCCAACTTATGGTGAAAAGTTCGATCTGGCTCCAATTTTGTCATCTGGAAATGCAATTTTGGTCAATTTTTACTTTGAATTTCAGCTTGAAATCAAGTCTGGCACATATTATGAGTTAAAATATAACTTTTGGTGAAAAGTTCGATCTGGCTCCAATTTTGTCATCTTGAAATGCAGTTTTGGTCAACTTTTACTTTGAATTTCAACTCGAAACCAAGTTTGGCACATATCATGAGTTAAAATATAACTCATGGTGAAAAGTTTGATCTGGCTTCAATTTCAATATCTTGAAATGCAGTTTTGGTCAACTTTTACTTTGAATTTCGACTTGATACCAAGTTTTGCACATATTATGAGTTAAAATATAACTTACGGTGACAAGTTGATTTGGCTCCAATTTTGTCATCTTGAAATGCAGTTTTGATCAACTTTTGCTTTGATTTTCAACTTGAAACCAAGTTTGTCAAATATTCTGAGTTGAAATATAACTTTTGATGAAAACTTTGATCTGGCTGTATTTTTGTGATCTTATCGAACATGTTGAAATGGAAATTCATATGCACTGATTTCAGTGGTGACCTTGAATTTGACCTTCAATGACTTTGAAAGGTCAATGCCGCAATTTTTGTGGGAAAAAACAGTTTTGGCTTGAGCATGTTAGGATTTTACATTTTTCTGGTAATCATTTTAGCCCTTGCTCTAGTTTTTCACGCTTATCAGTAGTATTTGGGGCGACAGGGATGATGGGGCCATGGGGGATACACCCAAGCGGTCGTAGGCGACCGGAAGCGTCTAGTTTGAAGAGCGCTTGCTATGTCATGTAGAGCGATCACTATTTTATGTGAAGCACTCGCTATATTATGTCAAGCGCTTGCTTTAATATTCCAAGCGCTCGCAATACTATATCTGCTTGGTTTATGATGTAGAGTGCACACACATTTAAAGATAGAACTTTGGTCTGTATTATGTGTATTCCGGTATTTTCTTATTATGGTGTATCTTATGGTGACGTTGAACGCCACCTGGTGTGACTTGTTTAGCTTGGTCATTGGTCACTAAATGCTCGAAGAAAGAGCTTTGATCTGTGTAATGAGCATATGGGAAGTCATTTGGTGTGCATAGTTTGGTTACTTAAAATGATCTTCAGCCGAAAGTGAGTACTTTTTAAATCCAGTGTCATGATTACATAAAGACGTGTAATCTGATCTTCGTAACCTACCACATTTATACCCGAAGATAGAGATCAGGTTTGTAATATGAGCATATAAGAGCTATATTTGTTGGATCTAAATGTGACCTTGAACATGAACTGATATGACATTGAGTTGTATTTGGCCAAATATGGTGCATGCAATATTAACCTTGAACCTGGCATCACATAACCTTGGTCACTGCATTTTCCCTTCAAAATTGTTAATTGTTCTATGAGCACTGAGTGCTCGAAGGCGGGGCTTAGGTTTTGATTTTGGTCATATAGGAAGTCATGTGTGGTTCAGTGTCATGAATATACGAAAAGTAATGTATTCTGCATCTTTAGGCAACACAACTTAGGAACAGTGTGACAATTTGTGACAAAGTGTGACAAATATTCTGAGCAAACAAAGATCTGAACAAATTGCCGGTAAGCCACAGCACCCTTGGTGATAGTTTTGTTTTTCTAATTGCGCACAAGCATTATATTCCAGGCCGTCTGGGAGGTATGTGTAGAAGGAATGCTTTGAATCACTCGAAAGGTCCGAAAATTACACAAATTGGCTGATGGGAACAAAACCTATGTATATAGAGTTTAGGTAGGTATCATGAGCATATATTAAGTCATGTATGGCACATCTTTTTGTGACTCTGAATGTCTATTCCAAGGTCATGTCCATGCTGAAATGTGTAAATTGATCTATTTATGTGAAACAATTGGAGATAGAGTTAGTTTGTATTATGATCACATGAAAGTCATATATAGCGCATCTTTTGATGGTTTGAAATTGACCTCAGAATTTTGAATGATGAATCCGAAGTTCTCATGCATCAAGTGTGTAATTGTGGCTCTGCATAAACACGGCTGTAGATAGAGCTTAGGTTTTTGTTATGAGCATATAGGAAGTCTTATGTGGTGAATCTTTTGGTGGCCTTGAACTTGACCTGAGATAACCTCGAGTTGAGATTATCGAGGTCAGGTTTGATCTGATTTAGTAGATAGAGCTTCGTACTCTATGGGCATATAGTAAGTAATATACTGTGCATCTGTTCTGGCCTTGAACGTTCTTCTGAAAATCTTGAGCATTGAAAGCCAGAGGGATGTCGACCTGAAAATTGTCACTTGGTCTATTTATATTAAATTTTGGATATAGAGCTGTCATGTTTGGATGGATCTCTGTAAATTGGTCATTTGATCCTGAGAAAAATATGGTGAGCTTTGTATTTTGTGCGTTTTGTAGGAGCCACATTTTGGTGATCTTGATTACTCAACTTCACCTAGAACTTAAAATTGTCCTTTCCCGAAATGAAGTTGATGTATATTCAGCGAATGCTCTGTGTTCTATTGTATGATCCTCATACAAATGCTCTGTGATCTATTGCATTATCCAAATATGATATGTATTGATGTCGGTGGCAATTTACTTATACACATTTTGGTCATTTTATAGTAAGAGTTTTCACCCATAATCTATGGATTTACTTCTACATGACTTTCAGAAGCAGTAATCTGGCTAATCCATTATGGGTAACATACTGAATACTAATTTTGTGGATGAACGTCCAGGCAGGATTCCACAAGGACTCACATTCAACATACGCTACAGAAAAAAAGGAAGCTTTCCTATGGAAGAAATCAATAAGGTGAAACAATGGGTTGGGGAAGAACCATCACCGAGTTCGCAGATGGAAGAGATACCATACTGCAAATGGGCACAGAAGCACATCGTCATCCGGTACAAATCAGAACTGTCCTTGCCTCCTATAGCCAATTACCTGGAGGACGTATGGAATTTCGCAAAACTATGGTGCAGCCAAACACAACACGTTACTCGCACTTATGTAACTCTTCCACAAATTCAAGGCGAGGATACAAATTCATTTTCAGCAGAAATTTCTGTTCTGACGACAGGAACATGGGAAGACAGCAACCGATTTGCGACATGCCCACCATCAATGTGGTCCGGTATCTCTGAGGGATGTATCAAATTTAAACTGCGGTGGAACAATGAGAAGATTCTCTTGTATGTGAAGATGCAGGATGAGTACTTTTGCTTACAGTTGGAAAATGGTATGGTTTATCAATACTTGTCATTCACAGTTATCGAAGGACAGACAGAACTATTTCTACATCTCAAGGATCGTCCACTCATCCATAAGTTGAAAAAACAGGACAACAGCTTATATGATGTTCAACACTTAGATATCGATGACAAACAGTATGTATGGAATAGAACAGTGGACATCGGAGAAAACAATCGAAGGTGCTTGGGCAAAGCAGATGTCCTGAAGCTGTGTATGCGCAGTAAACGCAAAGCCATTGAAATGATTTCACTACTGTTGTCCCGTAAATG
Source organism: Terebella lapidaria (assembly GCA_949152475.1). Lineage (NCBI taxonomy): Eukaryota > Metazoa > Annelida > Polychaeta > Terebellida > Terebellidae > Terebella > Terebella lapidaria. The sequence goes on along the minus strand of OX424568.1, from coordinate 9,423,601 downwards.
GCAATGTCGCTTTCTCCAGGTTCAGGAAAGAGATCTGAAACAGAGATACATTGACAATGACTATCTGAGGTATATACTCGAGGGCCACGAGGACAAGTGCAATGATTTTGAAGTCAGATATATCGTTGACATGCTGATGAGTCGCCATTTCAAAATGATCGTCAAGTTGACTCAAGGAAGTTGGCTTTTGGAGAGGTTTCTCGACAAATCTACTACGTTAGACCACAAGAAACAACTTGCCCGTAAACTACTCGAGATCTGTGACACAGAACCTGAATGGTTCAATGAAGATTTTGAAGATAGCAAATCCTTTCCTTGGACGAGGAAACACCCACGAGCATCTCAAGATAGACTGCTTGTTAGGCATGCCGAGATAACACCGACACAGGTTATACTTCACTTCGAACAACCTACAGACTCTTGCCGCATTCTGAGAGAAAACCAAGTCAGTTGCTTCTTGCAGGTAGCTTTTCGTGACGAGAACCATCAAAAGTTGACACAACCACCCGATGAATTCCTTGAAGCGGTGGTAGCAGAACGATTGCTGGGTGGTATGCTAGTGGCAGGACATAGGTACTTCTTTTTGGGAGGGTCTGCCAGTTACCTGAAGGACCATGGATGCGCCTTGTACAGACAAGATGACCTTGGTTTTCTGGCATGTGATCTACGCCAAAGTGTTGGTGACTTAAGCAGAATCACTTCAGTTGCAAAATACCTTGCACGGCTGGGATTGGCGTTCTCCAAGACCTCTGATGGAATTACTGTCAAACGTAAAGTCGTGGAACGTGATATCAAGAGAAAGAATCCCGTCACCAACCAGGTATACTGCTTCTCAGATGGTATCGGGAGGATTTCTCAGGCTCTGGCCCAGAAGGTAACACTGGGACTCCATTATGAATGCTTAGCGAAGTTCCATGTTGGAAGACTGTGATGGTCGCATGTTTAACCAACCTTTTTGCCAACTCATAACAGGAAATGACCAAACAGAAGAGGAGAAGGTTACCGTCAGCTATTCAGTTCAGGATGGGCGGCGCCAAAGGAGTCGTAGCTCTGGATCCACAACTACATGGTGAACAAGTCATCCTACGTGATAGTATGGTAAAGTTTGACAGTGATCATGACCAGCTGGACATACAGAGTGTTTCAAAACCAAGTAGGTAGCAATTCCAATGCACACTACCATTCTATGTTCTCATGGTGTTAGGAATTCGTTACATTCTGTGATTCTGAAAAAGTGGAAATAACTCATTGGAATGATGTTTCATTGTCGACAGAAAGACTCTTCATGAACCACCAAATAGTCACCCTCTTGTCACAGTTGGGGGTCGAAGATGGCGTATTCTTCCGCCTGCAAGAACAACATGTGGACAACCTACTTTTGTCTCTATTTGACGAGAGCAAGGCTCGGGATCAGTTGAGTGTTATATTGTCAGGGACTGTACGCATGGGTGGACTCAAGAAAATTGGATGTCAAGTCATCACTGTACCACTTTTCCGACAGTTGCTTCTTGCACATATCAAACAGGAGCTTTGTATGTATTCTGCTCAACAGATCTCAGCGTATAATTGATTGAGTTGAATATATATTTTTTTTGGTAATTCAGGTATATTTTTTTTCTGACTGCAGTCAGCGTCTTGAAGAAAGCCCGGTTTGCAATACCGCCATCTTCTGGTCGAAATTTGATGGGTGTATTGGATGAAACTGGTAGCCTAGAATATGGCGAAGTTTTCGTCCAGTATTCAGATCGAGTGTATGGCAAGGGACCAGATGAAACATACCATATTCTTACAGGTGACAATACTCGGGCAGATAATACTGACCCGTTGACAATATTATCACACAAGTTTGGTTTCATTTGGATGTCTTTGGATTTGCTTTCATATCATATCATGCTTTTCGTTCCTGTGGTAATCGTTATTTACATACTCAATTTATCTTTCTCTCGTATTTATCCTGTACAGAGGATGTCGTAGTGTCTAAAATGCCTTGCTTACATCCTGGGGATGTTCGTCGATTGAAAGCTGTGGACAAAGAGAAGCTACATCACCTGAAGGACGTGATTGTCTTCCCGCAGAAGGTTCCCTTTGTTCTGAATCTCTAAGTTGTTCTAGTTAGTTGGTGGGCAGCTGTGCACTGATTCCATCACAGTTTACATTAGAAACAACTATATCCTATATTATATGCTGCTGACGCTAGTTTGTTCTTGGAAAAAAAATGTTTAGTGGGGTTTTGCTGCTATATCAAAAGTATTTTATTCTAAGTTTTCATTGACATCATCAAAATATTATGGTAATAGGTTGATTCATACACCCCGTTCGTGTTTCTTCTCTTTGAAACTTTTCTTTCCTTACATATATATTTGTTTGCCAGCTAACCAGGGGTCGGTCAGTATTGCTAACTGTTCTTATATTCAGGGTAAACGCCCCCATCCCAATGAAATGTCTGGTTCGGATCTTGATGGAGATGAATACTGGGTCACGTGGCTTCCCGAACTCTTGATCAAGAAAAACAGAGAACCCATGGATTTCCCAGACTGCCAGGAAATGAGGCATGATGGCGAAATCCTGGAACGACATATGATAGACTACCTGATGAACATCATACAGAATGACCTGACTCATATTGTCGCAAGGGCCCATTTGACACAGGCTGACGCTAATATTAAGGGCATATTCTCTGAAGAATGTCTCAAATTAGCTGCTCTGCACTCTCAAGCTGTTGACGCGCAGAAAACCGGCCAAAAGGTGACGATTCCTGACAACTTACATCCCACTCAGTGGCCAGATTTTCTACAGAAAGAAGATCACAAACCCACGTACGAGTCTCAACGTATTCTGGGGAAGTTATACAGACAGTATCGACCACTCCAGAGAAAACTCAAGGACATTCATATCAGCAAATTTGCTCGTCCCGGCGTGTCAGAAAGCCCGGATGCTTTGGTCATCCCGGGGACGAACATTCAAGCATGTATGGAAAAGGACAAAAGCGACAAGTCTGTTCTTTCTCGTGTTGCTGAAGTGAGGCAAATATATGACAACAGTCTGCAAACTCTTATGAACAAATATGGACTTTCTAATGAAATACAAGTACTCACACAGAGTCTTCATCAGAGCAGTATCGGTGCCATTCGTGATGGCGCCAAATTTACATTGGGAAAGAGACTACGAGAAGGAGTCAAGGATGCAGTCAATGATGCACGACACCTAATGTCCCGACAGTTTCATGGCAAACAGTTGGACCAAGTGGCTAGATGTTGCTTCGCTACTTCGGGTAGTACAGAAAGTTTCCCTTGGATCTTCACACACTGGTTGAGTGCCACGACCCTGGAAGAGTGTGCAGGAAATAAGATTGAAATACAAATTGGGAAAGATTTGCTGGATGTGGTATCCAGTCGTCCAAAATCTCGCTTGAAAGATATTCTCTGTAAGCTTCCTGAAGATGCCCTGAAAAGAATCACTGCGGACAAATGGCTCGCTGTGGTTTTTCTTAGTTATGCGGCAGTATTGAAGAATAACGATCTTCTGCTCCTTGTGAAGTTTGTCTTTGACCAGGCCGTAAATCTACAGTTGATTGAGCTACATAGTGATGTAAAAGGCAAATCTTTATTGGAAAAGATGAAGTTTTGGAAGAGTGACAAGGACACATTCTTATCACAGATTGCAGACCATCTAGACAATGAACTACCATACGTGGATCTTAGCATTGCTGAAAAAATCGGCAAGCTTGCAGTACATATACTTATGTCAAGTCTGCACAAATCCGTCGAAAATCATGTGCTGCATGGTTGGGTACATCGAGTTGAAGCAGTGGCAGAATTGGTGCAAACTGGTGATCTAAGTGGTGCACTGGGAAAGAACACATTCCAAATCACTAGTGATGAAGAATGTGTACTCACTCTTTCTTCTGGTGCGTACAAGGAATTGCTAGACACAAGAGGTGATCTTCTGGAGATACTTGGAAGAAAAGGATGCAAGGTCAAGGAAGCAAGGCTCGAAGAAACAAAAGGCATCAAACAATTGATCGTCAAGGGGGATTTTGAGAATGTTGATCGTTATGTCAAATTGCTGAACAAACGTCACACGGAAGATCCGAAACAACCCAGGGAAAATGGCCATTCCCACCAGGGAAAGCTTGCTACTAGAAATCATTCCAACACGTTGCAGTGTTTCAACTGCCAGGACATTGGTCATTTTGCCAGAGACTGTCCAAACACAAAGTATGATCACAACAAATCATGTTACAATTGTGCTGAAGTTGGACATCTACGAAAGGATTGCCCACATGCCAATTTGAGTCCTGACATTACATGTTACAATTGTGATCAACCTGGACATGTCCAACGAGATTGTCCATTTTCTGACTCAAGTTCCAACAAGACATGTTTCAATTGTAGTGAGGTTGGACATTTACGAAAGGAGTGTCCTTATCCTGTCTTCAGTTCTAACATAACATGTTTCAGATGTGATGAGGTTGGACATTTACAAAGAGACTGTCCGTTTTAGGACTGAATGTTCTTCTCAGTATTCAACAATTGTAAGCATAATGAAAAAATTGAACAAAAGAAATGTTCAGCCTAATTGTGTTTGCTGATTATGCTCACTTCAGTGGTATTCACTTGTAGTTGATATATACCTACTTGAAAGAACGTATCTGTGCAATATGTGTGATCAACGTGTGAGTCACGTGTATTTCGAGGACTTAACGTACAACAATATATGTTCTACTTTTTCCTGGTTTCTATTCTAACCAGATTGGACATTTGTTATGTAAATATGCTCTCATTGTATATAATCACAAACAAAATGCATGGGTGACACATGTAGTTTGTCCCACAACATATATTAGCCTTGTTTGTATGAGAAAAATATCACCTCATACTGGTAGTATATGCACAATGCAATTCGTTAGGTTTTGATACATATCGATGTCAGTTTACGCATGTTGTAATTCTTACAAATTGTTTAACAATTAAGAGTCACCTGTATGGATCTTGTCCAAAATATGACATGGTCAAGGTCATGATTATTACATTATTTTTGTGGCTTTCGTCTTATGTTTGATATTTTCAATCATCCGGGATATATGAAAACATTCCAGTTAAAAAAACCTGCATGCATCTTGTCAGAAATATGGCATGGTCAAGTTTATGATTATTACATTATTTTGTAGCTTTCGTCTTATGTGTGATATTTTCAATCACTAGTCATATATAGAAACATTCCAGTTAAAAATTGTTCATTACTGGGCGCCATTTATTGCTCACTCATTCTTATCCATACATATTTTGTGATCTCATAGTCATGTGGTCAAATGTATAATTGTTAATTGTGATGTCATATCAAGAAAAGTACAACTATATATAAATGAAAATATTGTATATAAGTCTATTGTATAGATACATGTAGTATTTGATGCACATTCCAGTCAAAGAATTGTTCATCAGTGGGCGCCATTGTTCATTGCTTAAAACAAATGTATGATTGTGTTTTGGGATATCATATCGAAAAATATATATATATACATACATGAATAAATATAGTGATTATATTGTACCGATATCACATCCATCACAGGACAAGATGTGATTGATATTTAGAAAGAATTCCCTAATTCTTATCTGTACACATGTTGTGATAATATATTCATGTGTGCAAATGTATGGTTTTGTATTATGATATCATATCAAGAGTCATACATGCACATGCAGTAGTATTTGAATATATATGGGCATAGTGAACATATTGTATAGATATGCTTGCAATAGCCAATACAGCAGTGTCATATTTGGACACGTGTGTGATGAGGCTATAAGTGTAATAAAGGGAAGCTGTATTATCTCGATGTACATACATGTACCAATCCGCACAGTTTATACAAGATACATGTATTATTCAGTGACTTGGATCCAGTATCCCTTGAAATTGTAAATTTAGTACCAAAAAATGTTGATAATTTGTACTTCTGAGATAGTACCTCTGAGATAGATTTGTACTGACGAGTTACTGGATCGTTTGTATGCATTTTTAATCTGTTTATACGAAGTACCAATCTGGATGTGCGAATTATCATCTCAAATGCACAATTTACTTATATGTATGCATAACTAAATTATTTGTATGTAAGAACTACTGATTTAAAATATATGATTTGTTAGAAACCAATTTAAGTCAAGATACACATTTCTTGACAGGTGATAAGGTTAATGTCGTGGATTATATTTTTTACACCATGTTAACGTCTCATTTAGTTCAAAACATATGACAGTTTTAATAAGATATTTTTTTTCTCTTATCGGATTAACTGTAACAGCGAGTATTCGTGATATCACTATACTTTGATTTTTCTAACTCGTTTACACTGTTTTTTTGTTGATATTTTTGCGATGCTGAATGATATCGTTCTATAACTTGGCATAATTCACCCGAGAATCAAGCGGCAATTTTCTACCGAATTTCAGACTAGTTGCATATTCGTCATACGTTTGATGTATTTATCATCCAGATCACGATGATGTCCATGAAATTTCCTGAATGACAGTTCTTAATCTCGGGAAAACATTCTTGTCACCGTGCGTTAGAGGTAAGTTATTTGTGGTGGATATTTGGATGTGGCATGAGCTTCCTGTGAGCTTGAATGTTTTAATCCAAAGTTACCTTCTATTCACCTGAAAATGTTTCACAAATTCATTGAATTTTGGAGAAAGTGTACATCCGTTTTATGAATAAAGCAAGGTAATTAAATTCCAAGGCACATCTATATATGGGTTGTTCATCAAAAGTTTATAGAATGAGGTAATGGTCCAGCAATCAAATAGTTTATTATATAGATCTTCATGGTGTTTATAATTAGCGAACTGTACAATATCATGTGCATGTATCTGTCATCGTTGGCTCTTTTTTTTTTTTTACAAAAGTAAATTATATAATAATAAAAATACACAAAGTTTCAATAGACGTGGAATCAATACCCAGTATCAAGTATTCCGAGCAAACAAAACAGGGTCCGTTATCCAATCTCATAGTCCGGGGACAGAAAGTCATATCAGGCATACGAAGTGAGAGATTATTTTGCGAACAACGTGCATGTATTTCTTCCCTGCATTAATATAACAATAATATGTTTTTTTGTGGGCGTTATGGTTATTTGAGGCCCGCCATGGATGATTTGAAGCCCGAGCGCTAATATACTTTCGTTATCTAATCTGTACAACCAACAATTGTGAGAGACTTTTTTCACTCTAGTTTCAATGAGTTTCGGCTATACTCATGGTAGTGTTTCAGAGAAAAAAGTTGTTATTATATTCAAATGTGAATATCGTTCGTGTATTTATAAGTAAACACAGTAGAGAATAAACACAAGTATTCAGATGCATTAGGAATATATTAAAAAAAAATACAGGATAGTCTGGATGATGGAAGCAGTGTTAGTTGTCCTTCGATTGGGGTTCCGATTTGGGGTACCCTCCCTGCGTATTAGGCATATATACGCATTCACGCACCAGCTTGAAACCCCAATTGTCTCTGCCAGCAGATCTTGAAGCCTGTGGTAGGAGATGCATTGGTCAGACTGCGGAAGTGAATCAGGAATCTGTCCGCCCACTGAACCGGAGGGGATTGGTTTCCGCAATACCTGTTAATGGGGACACGGAAAAGGTAAATCGATACATCTAGAATGCATGACCAGGAATTCAAAACGATGTGGCTTGGTAAATACCCAGTTCAAGCACATATATTTGGCTTGAATGGAAACGAGTTAAATGTGGAACTAACCAGGGGGCTCGCTCATCAAAACTGTCAGCTCGAACCTCCACATACATTGCACCACAGCGCAGAAGTGAGAAATCCTCGAACCATAGCTTGATTTTGGAATTTCCCGGTCCTTTCTGAAAAAAAAAAATATTATCTCGAATATTATCTCGAACATATTATACATGTAGATCTCACACTTCTAAACTGAGTATTTAACTTGAACAAATACAACATTGCTACAAATATGCCATTGATGAATTTACCTTTAACAACCAGCTGCACTGCTTATTTTGCAGTAAGGAGCTTCTCACTTCCATGCATTCTGGTTGGTTGGTTACTGCCACTTCAAACTCACCAGCACCAGAACAAACTTGTACCAACAACCATATTTAATTTAAAAAATCACCATCACAAAATACTGAATTTCTGAGATAAATAAATATGTCTCCCAATATTGGGGAATATCAGATTTAATTGAAACAAAAATGCGTATTGTCACTATTCAGGATTCAATGGGGGTATTTTTAAGTAATACATGTTGCTCACCGGAAGAACTAGGCGCCACGGTGTCACAGTAAGGGGGAGACAAACCCCAAGGACATATACAACTCTGACAGTCCTCATAGTTCACGTATCCGGAGTTGTGGCACTGCCCGCCCGTCCAAGCCAGGATCAACTCACAAGGTAAGGCAATACCCAGGCCAGGTGACGGCAGAGTAAGAACAAAAGCTTGGAGCAAAAACACAAACACTTACTTTATTTCTTGGTGAGATTCTTTGCCAACACATTTTTAAAGGATATATCCTTCTCATTGCTTGATGAATACAGGTAACTCCAAAAGGTCTCATCGACATTGAATTGTGCTTGAAATGGTTACAAATTGGGTTCTTTGAGACAAATTTTTTTACTCGATTCGATGTCAATAAATTAAATCTTGATTCCACTTCACTACTGAGTGTCATCCAATTATGACATGTGCGAATTATTTTGGGGGTTCATGGGTTTCCCTGTCATTTTTGTTTTCTCCCACTTCGTATGCCTGATATGACTTTCTGTCCCGGACTATGAGATTGGATAACGGACCCTGTTTTGTTCGCTCGGAATACTCAATACTGGGTATTGATTCTAGAGTCTATTAGAAGTGATTTCATTTGAATGTGTGTTATGTTGAAACTGCTCGATTCACAGAAACATAAAGACAAAATTGGTTGTGCATATGGTAAATCATAAACTAGACTCACGATCAAGGCAATTCTTTTTGTTCACAACAGCAGTGTCATAGAATGTCGGTCCAAATTCCCAGTTGCGAATGTTGTTCTGGAAAGTTGCGTCATGAGGTTCTATGGTGGGCAGGCCATTTTTACTAAACGCCTGAAAATTTGCAGCAGTTTTTTTTGTTATTCTTCATGTGAACAAAATATTGATTTGATTGATATTTTGTAGTGGTAGCGATTGCTGACTAAATTACGTATTCGTAACTAGATCATTAATTGCATTTCTTTACCATTCAAACAGTGCCTTGAGAATCCTCATATAGATGGTGTGGCGATTTTGCCCTAAGCACGCGGCAGGTGATTGTAAACATAAAAGCCATTTATGTGGCCTTTCTGTACTTGGCCTTGTTTTGACATGCTCCGTTCGAGCGTGCGTTGCCACGGCGACGTATTGTAATTTACGCTCCAGTAAACTATAACAATGGATCGATTTAACCTCGCGTGCGCCCTGCAGTTTCTGGTGTATTATATATACACTGGAAGCGACTCGTTCGAGGAGATTGTCCAAGATCGAGACTAGGACGCACACGAGGCTCGCCATGAGCTTTGTGTTCCCTGGGTCTGAGTAGTGGGCTCCTAGAGCCCTGGGGACGATTTCCGTGGGGAGGCCCGGGCTGGGAGAGACGAGTTGCTGACTCGGGGGCCTTCGGCCCTGTGGATCGCCAGCTCTCTCCCTTCCCGGGACATGTGACAGAGGCTCTGGCCAGCATGTCGGACTGTACGGGGTTCCGTCCCCGAGGCAGACCGCGGCTCGCCAGGCCCCGCCAGTTAACACCGTGGTGATGAACCAGTTTCTGAACGGTGTCCGTAGGCCTGGGAGTGTCGGGTGGGCTGTTACCTGGTTACCGTTAATGATGAAGTAGTTACCGTGTCCGCCGCGACCTCCGGTGAGCGGCCCTGCCGCGAGGATCCGGAATAGCGGATGCGCGTCCGCAAGGACTCGGATGAGAGAGGACTATCCTCGAGGATCCCGAAGAGCGGACGGTAGTCAATAACTTTACATTGGTGCCGTGACCAGGATCAGTCCGACAGTGTTCCATCGCAGCCTACCGTCACAGTGTTGTCGCCTCCTTAGTCCCTGGGGATCGCCCGCTCCTCAAGGACGTCTCGAAAAATGACAAGAGCGAAAGAGAAGGCCAAAGATAAGGCCGATGAATCCAAGGGGAGGGATAAGGGTGGAAGTGTCGCGGACCACACCCGGTCACGCGACAGCCCCCGTGAGACGTCTCCGGACGACTCCGGCGGCCGGAAGGAACGCGCGGAAACCTCCGTGGACAAGACCCCGTCCGCGGAGACGACTCCGGCGTCCCTGGCTCCGTCTTCGGACGTAGAGTCGGGCCCCGCGGGGCCGCAGCAGGAGTTGCCGTCAAGGCCGGACCTTGACGTGTTAGGCGCGGTGGGTGGAGCTGGCAACGGCTCTACGCCGCGCCCGCCCGCGCCCAGAACAGATCCGTGGCAATCGGCACCCTTCCATAAGACGCCTTCGAGCGTCCGGAATCGAGCGCCGATGCATGCGGGTCCTTCTGGACGAGCGGACCAGTCTTACCAGATGCCGCACCCGGCCGGGTGGGCTCCCTCGCGGGCCTCTGGCATGGGTTCTGGTCGGTCCGCACCGGGCAGTGTGGTGGATCAGCTCACCGACGCACTTGGCGAGCTGGCTCCCCTCGGGCGCTATGACCGCGCCCGGTCGCCCCATCAGGGACGATCAGACCGGCGGAACCGCTCCCCTTCTCCGCTGTCACAAGGCAACTCGGGGCCTTTGACGGAGAGGGAGAGGTGGCTGATTTCCGAGGCGCTTGTACTGTTCAAGCGGAATCAGCTGCATTCGAGCGTTGACCCGTCGGTCACCCTAAGTCCGGGGATGTCTGGGCCAGTAGCCCCTCCCCAAGTCCTGCCGAGTCCGCAGGCGCCAGTGGCCCCCGTAATGGGACCCGCGCCTGCTCCGCGGCTCGGAGGCACCACGTTGGCGACCGCGTCGACCGTTCCGACGGTTGGAGCGCAAGCCGCGTGGTCGACTTACCCTGGCACGTACAGTGTGTCGGACGGGCAGTGGCAACAGGCGGCTTCGGCCCCAAGCTTTGCCGCCCCTTCTGGAGCCTACCCAGTAGGTTCGATGGGAGCCCCGCCCGCACCTAGCCAGAGTGGGTTTTCAGCGGGAATGATCCCGGCGGCAAACGTGAGCTTCCCTGCTCCTATGTCCGCGGCGTCGATGTTTGCTCCGGCAGACTCCGCCGCAGGCGCGGGAAGCGCGCGGAACTTGCCGCAGTACACGGACGACCCCGGAGCCGGGACCGCACGTCGGGCGCGTAACAAACGCGATGACGGGCCCGACCACTCTTCGTGGCGGAAACGGTTCAACGGGGATAACGCCGACTTGGAGGACTACTTGCTCCAGGTATGGCGTACCGCCGTGTATGAAGGATGGTCCCAGCCTGAGGCTGGACACGTCCTCGCGGGGAGCCTGGAAGGGAAAGCTCTCCGCGTGATGCCGTGTCTGCCGGTAGGAACAGTGACGTTCGGCGAGGTTGCTCGTCAACTTCGCCTGCTGTTCCCGCCGACGACCAATCGGCGGCAGTCTGAACGAGAGTTCAAGGCGCGTATCCGCCAGCCGACTGAGTCCGTGACAGACTATGCGTACAGCTTACGCATACTCGGCCGGAGAGCTTTTCCGGACATGGACTCCAGACGGTTTGAGACGATGCTGATCGATCAGTTCATCGATGGCCAGCCTTACCACCTAGCGTACGGGCTGGCCACCCATGAAAAGCGATCGATGGAGGAGGCGATAGACTCCGCGCTTGCGCTTGAGATGGCTGTCCGTCCTAGACAGTTGCCTCCAGCCTCGGCTCCGGCCCCGGCTGTACCCGCGCAGGTGGCGACTCCTCCTCCGGTCAAGGCATCGCAGGTAACCCCGTGGCAGGACCCGGTCGTCCGGGAACCCGCCAGGGAACCTACCCAGCAGTGGGTTAGTGCGCCGGCACCTTCTACAGGGGCGCCCGCACATGCGGCACCGGTCGCCGCGCCGCACTCGCCTTCGGACGAGTGCGACATAGAGGAATACGACCTCGGCGCCGCGCAGATGATTGCGCACTGCGCCGGGCTCGAAGCTCCGGGAGCCGCAGAATGTTGCGCGTTCACCTCCGGACCAGCTCAGAACCGTCCCTGCTACTTCTGCGGAAAGCAGGGACACTTTTGGCTGAAGTGTCCGGAGTTGTTGGAACGCCTGCGGTCGCGCGGATACCAGGGAGCTCTCCCTGGCCCGCAACGGAGGAATTCCTTCCGGTCTGGTCCTCCGGGACAGCAGAATCGGAACCCGCGGCAGGGAAACTAGATCCGGACGTGGTGGCGACCAACACTGCGTCCGGGGATAGTTGTTCGGTGGCAAACGATGCCGCCCCACCCGCTGATGAGCAGGACGGACCCCAAGTAGATATGACTTCTCCGGAAGTAGTCCTTGGAGACCAGTCTAGCTCCTCCGCGGCTGAGGCGGATGGCGAGGACTCCGTAGATGAGCCCAGCGCGTGCGAAAGGTATCGCCCGACCTGCGCGCTGGTGAGGGACCCCTGCTGGTACCTGCCCCTGTCCTTCGGACGGGAGCCGGTCCGGTTCCTCATAGACTCAGGCTCGGAGGTGACCCTCGTGGCCGCCGGAACGTTTAGGAAGGAGCCCGCACTCCGCAACCTCGAGTTGCGAGATCCCGGACCGTACAAGCTCTACGGAGCGGGAGACAACCGCATCCGTATCCATGGCATCATCGATCTGCCTATTACCCTTGGGGACAAGGTGTATCTGACAGAGGCGATCGTGGCGGATATCGGAGCGGCCGGGATAATTGGGATGAATTTCCTACGGGTCCACCGGGTGATTGCCAACTTTAGCGCTGGCGAGTTCCGGATGGGAGAGGACACACACTTCCTCTTCCGCTCGGGCCCGATGCATTCATTCCAGATGCGGACATCGCGCACTGTAGTAGTGCCGCCGATGAGTGAGATGATCATCGAGACGAGGCCGCGGCGTCCCCGCATGCCCCTCGATGGTCGTCCGTGTATAGTGCAACCCGTGAGCAGTTTCGCCGCAGGAACTGGGCTCGTGCTGGGTGGGGCCCTGGTCATGTCCAACCCCCGCGCGATGCCCATCCTTGTGGTGAATCCTACGGATGCTCCGATTGTACTGAAGCGCGGATGCATAGCAGCTACTGCTATTCCCGCGGCTTCGAGTCGTGTCATCCCCGACGATCCGGTCTGCCGCGCTGCGTGCGCGACGGCGGCCGCCGGAGATGATCCGTTCACCCTGCCGGACCATTTGGAATCTCGGGTTCCGAAGGACCGGTTGGATGAAGAGCAGCGCCAAGCGCTCCGCAGACTGCTGCGGCAGTATGCGGATGTGTTCATGGGTCCTGATGGTGCGGTTGGCAAGACTGACGTCGCCAAGCACCGCATCGACCTCGTAGACGAGCGTCCTCTCAAGCAGCGTCTTCGTCGGGCAGCAATAGTGCACCAAGAGGTCATAGACCAGGAGGTGCAAAAGATGCTCGACTTGGACATCATCGAACCCAGTGACAGCCCTTGGGCCAGTCCGGTGGTTATGGTGAAGAAGAAGGACGGCTCGTGGAGGTTCTGCGTGGACTATCGGAAACTCAACGATGCCACGCGGAAGGACTCATATCCTCTCCCGCACATTGAGGATACCTTCGATGCCCTGGCCGGGTCGCACTATTTCTGTGCTCTGGATCTGGCCTCCGGGTATTGGCAGGTGGAGATGGAGGAGAGTGATCGGGCGAAGACTGCCTTCGTTACCAAGAACGGGCTCTACCAATTCAAGGTAATGCCGTTCGGGCTCTGTAACGCACCAGCGACGTTCGAGCGCCTCATGGAGATGGTACTCAAAGGGTTCCTCTGGAAGCGATGTATGGTCTACATCGACGATGTCGTCGTGTATGGCCGGTCGTTCGAGGAAACCCTCACCAACCTTCAGATGGTGCTCCATCGCATCCGCGGAGCAGGGCTTAAATTGAAGCCAAGTAAGTGCGAGCTATTCGCGCAGGAAATCCTGTACTTGGGCTTCATGGTAACGGGCACCGGAGTGAGACCAGACCCCGCAAAGGTGGCGGCCGTGCAGAAATGGCCTCCGCCATGTAACGTGGCGGACGTGAGGTCCTTCTTGGGCTTCGCGAGCTACCACCGCAGGTTTATTCGCGGCTTTGCGGAGATCGCGCGTCCCCTTACTATCCTCACGGAAAAGGGCGCCGATTTTGTTTGGTCCGCCGAGCAGGCTAACGCCTTCTCGGGACTCCGGCAGGCCTTGGTAGTGGCCCCGGTGCTGCGGCACCCTCGTCCGGACTGCGAGTTCATCTTGGACACCGACGCGAGTAACTTCGCGCTCGGCGGTGTCCTCTCGCAGATCGTGGACGGGCAAGAGCGGGTAGTAGCTTATGCGAGTGTGGCCTTGAGCCGCTCTCAAATGAACTACTGTACCACTCATCGCGAGTTGCTCGCGGTGGTTACGATGACCAAGCGCTTCCGGCACTATTTGTTGGGACGCCATTTCCGCTTGCGGACTGATCATAGTTCGCTGAGATGGCTCCTCAACTATAGTGAGGCCGACGGCTTGGTGGCGCGGTGGCTCGTCAAACTCCAAGAGTATGACATGCAGATAGAGCATCGCGCTGGTAAGTTGCACGGCAACGCGGACGGCCTGTCCCGTTGTCATAAGTGCAAGAATCCGGGTTGTGCAGGGATGGCACCATTCCAGCAAGCCGCGGATTCGTCCTCAGACTCGGAATTGGACGTTCCGGGGAGACCGCAGGCCGCCGCCCCCTCTAACAACACGGCGGCCGGAGCGTCTAGGGCTCATCTCCGCGCGCGGACCCGCCGATATCGGCGAGGGCGTCCCGCATATGAAGCGGAGGTGCGGCTCAGCTCCAGCGAGTCTTCCTCGAGTCCGGCGGTGTACTCCTCGTGGGTACCCTCGTCCTCTGGAGAGTCTGAGTATGAGCGGTCCTTGCCCCCTGTGGTGATGGCCGCTGCGGCGCAGCCGGACGCGACGGATGAGGAGCCTAATTACTTGGGTGGCTACTCTCCGGCGCAGATAGCTGCGACGCAAAGAGCTGACAGAGCTCTGGCACCGGTAATCACCGCCCTAGAGGCCGGCCAGAAGCCCTCGAAGGATGAGCGAAAGACCTACAGGGAGGAGACCTTGTCTCTAGTATCTCAGTGGGAACGACTCTCCTTGAGGGATGGCCTCTTATACCGGCGCTATGAGCCACCGACCCCACTGCCTCCAATATGGCAGTTGGTGCTTCCGGCGGAGCTGCGGAAAGAAGTACTCCACCAGTTGCATGACCTCCGGGTGACCGGTCACTTGGGAATCCGGAGGACCGTCCATAGGCTACAACAGCGCTTTCATTGGCCTGGTAGCGGCTTGGACGTGCAACGGTGGTGCGCAGCCTGCCCTCGGTGTCAAGCTCGCAAAGGAGTCCCGACTCCTGGCCGCCACCCCTTAACCACGGTTAAGGCGGGCGCGCCGTTTGATCGGATAGCTTTGGATATACTGGATACCCACCGGGTCACCCCGCGCGGTTTCCGGTACATCCTGGTGATATCCGACTATTTTACCAAGTATACCGACGCCTACCCACTGCGCCGCCAGACTGCGGACGAGGTAGCTCGGTTATTGGTGAATAGATGGGTGGTGTACCATGGGGTACCTAAACAGGTACATTCGGATCAGGGCACGCAATTTGAGAGCAACCTGTTCCGGAACCTAGCACAGATGCTAGGGAGTACCAAGGTGCGTACCACCCCCTACAGGCCCCAGTCTGATGGCCAGGTCGAACGCTTTAATCGATCGGTCCTCAACATGCTGGCGGCCTTTGTGAATGATCGTGCGAATGATTGGGATGACCACCTCCCGTATGTCTTAATGGCGTACAGGTCGTCGGTCCACTCTTCGACCGGAGTTACTCCGCACGCGATGTTGTACGGCCGGGAGTTAAATTTGCCCGTGGATATTATGTATCCAACTGCGGCAGAGACCGGCGCAGTACCCCAGTGCGGTCCGGAGTACGTGGAGTGGATTCGCCGCGCCCTGGCGAACGCCCATGATTTCGCGCGCGCGCGCCTGGACAAGTCTGCCCTCCGGCAGAAGCGAGGCTATGACGCCCATGCTAAGGGTAGGCCAGCTTTTGCGGAAGGCGACAAGGTGCGCTACTATTATCCGCCGCTTAAGCAAGGCAATAAATTTGCTAAGCCGTGGATAGGCCCGTTTACCGTACTGAAACAGGTGACAGATGTGGACTACCGGATCCGGAGGGATTCCGATCCGGACAGGGTTCTGGTTGTCCATATCGATAATCTGAAGAAGTACGAGGGCCCGCTGGTCATGGATCCGCTAATTCAAGATGCGGAACCGGATGATGCTCCCGTATGGGATCCGTCCGGTCAGCATCCGCGGACTCCGGACGAGCGTGTGCGCCGTATGGTGGGCCTCCCGGACCTCTCTGACCCGTCAGATGATGGGCTGGGTGGCTATCAGCCAGATGACGGCGATCCGCAGGTACCTCCACTCCCTCCAGTACCTGCGGATGACGGGCGGCCACGCCGGAAACCACGTGCGCCAGCCCGGTATGGGTGGGAATAACCTTCCGCCCATGCGGATGCGTCTGCGGTACCCGTCTATCATACTACGGACGGGTTTTAGGTCGTTCCGTGAGAGTCCGCACGACTTACCTCCGCGGGTGGCTACTTGGTGGCCATCTTCGGAGTTGAGGTCCGCGGAGACTTTCATGTCGTAACGCCGCCGCTCCGCATCCGCCCTCCTGTAGTTTCTAGCGCCAGGGACGTGCGGATGGCCGGTCCGCACCTTGTGGACGGCTGTCCGGCGTAATCCGTACAACGGTTACGCTGGCCGGACGAATTTACTGATTCGGCCGGACGCCCCTGGTCCCGGGACAACCTCTTATATGGCCAGACTGAGGTTGGGATTTACGTCCGCTACGGGAGAAGCGTCTTCCCACGGATTTGGGGAACTGGCTCTGGACGCGGGGATAGTGTCCGCAGATGAGGACTGATGTCCGCGGTTCGTCCGCGTGACTCGTCCGGCGTCCGCGGCGCTTTAAGATGACGCACTTCGGTGTAGTTATCCCCCGTGAGCCACTACTGTAATTGCGGTTATAGTAGATTAAGGTTTCTTACGGCAGGAAACCGACTATCCATTATGATAATGGAGCGGTTGTTAAGTCCGCGTGTGCGGACCAGCCGCGGCAGCGGGTGACGCTCGTTCTCGTCCGGATCGTACCTTACAATACGCGGTCCGGCCGGAATGACCGGAACCCCGGCCTCCTTCTAAGAAGGGGGTCGTATATTACATGCGCAACACTTGTGGTGGCTTCTAATTCCAATTTCATCTGCATTGGATAAGGGCAATACGCCGTACAATGGTAGACGTCCGGCCTGGACTCCGTCCGCGGGCAGCCCCGGACGTCCGCCGGCTATTGCTTTCACCATCTTTGGGCGCCTCTAGATTGGGCGCCGGTATGAAGGGTTCGCCCCCTAACCAGTGCGGTTATGGACCATGCCGGCTCCGCGTCTAAATCTATTGGCTCCGCGCTCCGGTAGTCGTTTGAGGAGGCTCTGGGCTGGACCGGGCACCGCTCCGCGGCCGGGCAGTACGTCGGGGATGCTAGTGGGCGCTTTGCAAACGCCCATAGGGCGCCCGATTGTCTGTCCGGACGTCATGGGTATGTCCGATCGCCCTGTAAGCGTGCCAGCGGCTATGGGGAGTGATTTTGTTTATTTTCCATCTCATTTATTATTTATGGGAGGATTATAAGCCACAAGTGTGTGCGTGTTTCCCGTGGAAATGCTATTCTTACTCATTTATCCCATATATGAGAAAGTTTAGAGATATATCTTTTCCCTGGTGCAATAGAGAGTAAGAAATCGGGAGATTTCTGCTTTCGCAAGAGGGGTGTAGGAGATTGTGTACATTGTATCGAAGGCTGTATGCCGTGATCTATGAAAAGCATGCAAGCGGTGGTGGATTTATTTTCATTGCTGCTTGAGCGGTGTTAAATGTTTATTTATCGCTGCTGATAGGGTGACATAATCGTAACACCCACAAGTAGTTTGGCTTTTTGATACATTGTATACAATCTTTAACCTGCGAGGGTGATTAACTTCACGTCATTGATCGCCAGTGCGAAAGCTATTGCTAATGACTGCTGTTAATTACTGTAGTATTTTAGCGGGTTCCCCCGGGATGGCTTGTGTACACAAGCCACCCGTATACATGGCATGAAAGGAGTCACCGGGGGGAGATGCGTGTATGGGAATGCGGGAATGTAAAACGTCCTTTTGTCTGTCGATCGGGTAGATGCAGTGAATAGACGTTTCCACGGGAACGCGTCATACGATGCGTGTGCAGTATAACTGCCAACACTTGATGCCTATAATCGATGTAATTCGACACCTTCTCGTCATTCAAGCGCTCGGCACTGGTGGAGACGGATCTGCGGATCTGACTCCCAGTGTTTAGAGCGATTAGAGCGCTTGACAATGTCGGAAAGTAGCGACGGCTGGGGAGGTGATGAAGGGAGGGGAGAGGGGTCTCTTGAGCGCGGTAATTCGTACTCGAGACCCCAGTCTAGGCCCGAGGAGGATGACCGCGAGGACATCCCTCGGGGAGCCTATGTGGGTTCTGAGGAATCCAGCTCCAGCTCCGGTTCTTACTCAGGAACCGAGTCTGAGAGCGAGGTCGCGGAGGACCGCCCCGCAGAGAGTGACTCGGCCACGGCAGGCGCCGAGTTACTCCTAGATCCGTCGTCTTTTTCTCGTATGGAAGAGATGATGGACTGCGGTGGTGCGGGACTTGCTAGTGTGGACATTGAGTTGCACCCGTCCTCGGAGATGCTTGCGTCTCTGGGCCCGGATGAGAGTACTCGTGCGGAAACCCGTCCGGATGGCCGTAGCCGTCCGGACACCGGTTCCGCCGAGAACTCCTCGGTGTCCGCACCTGCGGAGTCTGGTCCGCACGACCAGAAGGCCCCTGGGACTTGGGCGGAGCAGGTTGACGCGGCTGAGGAAGCCGCATCCCAAGCGCCGCCTCAGGAACAGGAGTCTGGCTCGAAGGAGACCGAGAACCGAGATGACGGGTTTACATCGCCCGTCTCTAGGCGTACTCGCCGTCGAGCCCGGGAGATTGCTCAAAAGCAGTGGAGAGCCCAGCAAGAGCTGGAAGCCGCTGAGCATGGGCAATCTGAGGCCGGATCCGACCCGGACCCGGCCTCCTCGCCTCCAAAGAAGAAGAAGAAGAAGCGGCCGCACCGGAAAAAGAAGTCCGGCGGCCCCTCGCCTCAAGCAGGATCGAAGTCCGGAGGACCTCAGCCACTGGCGCCTAAGCCGGGCGGCCAGAAAGGGTCCTCCGCCAAACCCGGAGTCGCCAAGACGCCTAATCCCTCGGGATCTGGTGCGGGCGGCGCCTCCGCGGGATCCGGCCCAGGCGCGGGAGGTTCCTGTAAGCGGGTGCCTATCAAGGCACCGAAAGGAACCTCCTCTTCTTCTTCCTCCGGTACCAAGAAACCTACCGGAGCTGCGGAGGTGGGGTCAAGTCCAGTGGACAGAGGGCGTCCCGTGCCGAAGGAGGGAGATCTTCGTTTAGAACTCCTCCGGAAGCGCGCGGAGCAAGACGGGGTCCACCTGTCTGACGCCGCACTGGAAGCGGGAGCGCGGGCCTTCGTTGCGCAGCAACGGAAGGCCGCGCCCCCACGCGGGAAGAGTGTGCCCCGACAAACCAGGTCGGAGAATCGTTCGGGGGCGGCCAAAAAGAAGAAACGGTCGTCCTCGGAGCAGCCCTCTATCCAGAGGCTGCGGGCCGAAATGGGCCCCGAACTCCCTGGAGTCCGTCAGGGACACATGTTCCTCCCGCGCTACGGCAGGGATCCGCAGGGACGCCGCACCGCGGCGGCCGGCGCGGCGGCCGACACGCCTTTCACACGGCCTCGTCCACTCACGGACGAGGAGCGTGTCGGATTGCCGCCCGAGCCAGAGGAGGGTGTAATATGCCAACTCTGTCCGAAATCCCTGGACGGGTATGAGGACCCGCACCGTGCGCTCAACCGGGATCGTAGGTATCCTACCTACGACCACTTGAGTCGACACATTGCGGGGTACCACTACCCCTGGATGCAAATGTTCGTTTGCAAGAGGTGCTACTCCGGCACCCCTCAGCAGCGATATTTCGCCAGTTTAGAGGCCCTAAATGATCACCGCTCGGGTGCACACCGCGGTGAGGGACTTCATCTCGTTGGAAATGAAGTGGGGCCTGTATTCAATTATGGATACATACCACCGAGGGTGGCGTCGTTCATGACTACGTCAGGGACGGCGAATCACCGGTTCTTTCACTGGGGTCCATGGCGCTTTGCACAGCGCGTCATGGACGATGCCTGGAGGCAGTCTGGCGTTGTGTCCGCGGGCTCGAGCTACACCGCTCGCCTGACGGCTACGATGGGCCAGACCCCGGCGGAGTTCCAGGCGGCGGAAGCCGCCCGGACAGCAGCAGAGGCTGTCCGTGAACCGCCGGTGATCCAGGCCGGTGAAGAACGGCACCGGGTGACCATGATCGTGTCGGAGATGCCGCAGATCGCGGCCAAGACACGAGTGGCTACTCCTAAGCCGCGCCCCCAGCCAAAGACTCAGGGGAAGAGTTCGTCCGCCGGAAAGACTCCGGCCGGGACGACGCCCTTGCAGTCTCCGGGTGCGCTGACTCAGGAGGACTACCCGGGCTTGCTCGAGGTGACGGTACCCGCGGGTCCGTCTGAGGGACGGGTGGTGGCAGACACCTCCGCCTCCTCGAGTACCGCGTCGGCGGTCCCGCCAAGGACTCCACGGGTGACTCCCTCGGTAGCGAGCAGTAGCGGACGTGCGGTACCTCTCACGAGGTCGGCGTCCGCGTCCTCGTTGGTAGTTGAGGGGACGTCCGCAGGGTGGCAAAGCACTGCCTCCCTGGACTTGGACCCCCTCGACGCCACGGCGGACGTACGCCGGAGGCTCGGTCCCACGACCGCCAGCGTCTACGAGACTTTCCGCGAGTCTGTAGGCCAGGCGGTCGGCCATCGTCGCGATGGTATGGACCGGATCCCCGGTGATCCGGCGTTGGTGAACCAGCCGGTGCCTCGAGCCATTCGTGACTTGGGGTCCGCAGGTGTAGCCGCGTTGGTCCGCGCTCGGGAGGAGCACCCCTGGGATCACCCCCAGCGTGGTCGACTCACCCGAGCGGCGGAGTACCTTGTGGCGGAGATGGACAGCTCTCTGGATCGGTTCAGCCGGTGCCGCGCCGAGGCCTCCCGTGTCGCATGCGACCTCGCATACGACCAGGGCCTCATGGAAGGCACCCGGCGGAGCCTAGAGAGCTACCGGACTTTGTCGGCCGTCATTGAGCGGCGCGCGTTCGACCAGGGTCGGACCGCCGCTCTTGCCGAGCAGTCCGGGGCGTCCGCCCCCGCCCCAGAGGTGGCCGCACGGATGGAGCACCTGGAGGCTGAGAATGAGCAGCTACGGCGTCGTCTTGACGAAGCCGAGGCCGCTCGGACTCGCCTAATCCAGGGCGTCGATGACCCCGAGTCGTCCGCCCTGAACCAGGCGGCTCTCCGGCGCGCGGATGCTGCTTTGGAGCTGGCCATCTACCCATACCTAGTCCAGGTGTGGGGAGAGCGGACGGCCGGTCCACAGCGCACCCGCGATACGGTGGAGATGTTCCGCGCCATAGCAGATCTCGGCGCGACATCTCTACCGGCCTCCGTTGTGATGGCTCCGTCAGGACCCGGATTGCAGGGCTCACCACAAAAGCCCGTGCAAGCTCCACCGGGCCTGCCTCATCCGCCCGTGCAGCCGGCTTTCATTATGCCGGCTCCGCTGCTTCCGCGGCGTAGGGACCCGTCACCGCCGCCAGACCCCAAGACAGGCGGCACGGATGAGGAGCCGATGACGACGGAGGAAGGCTAGGGTGCTAGCCTCGTCGCTGCACGTGTGCGGCGGCGTGCCGGAGTCGCTCCCGCGGCTCCGCCCTGCCTCAGACCCGTTCTGCGGATCTGAGGAGCCGGCCGGCAGGGCGGTCGGCAACATTTTAGAGGTACTATCACTTTTGATCACTCGGTGTGTCGTTTTACAAAATTTCTAAATTTAAAGTCTAACCTTAAAGATATTCCAAAGACTCGACACACCGTCCTTTTATAATGGATGACCTTTCAAGGTCATCACACGGTTTTGGACCACCTCGGTCAAAATTTTAGCTTGTTTATGAGGATTTATTCAAAATTGCAAAGCGCGTTATAGTTTACTCCATAAGTCCGGGGGTAGTTCCCCATTCTTCCAAAAGGGACTCTTAAAGTCCTAGTGTTTGCGCCGTGACTTCCGGGCGTTGCCATCGTGCCTTCTTCCGGCCCCCGCCATGCGAAGCCTTCGTCGGGTTTCGAGCATTTTGGGCGCGGGCGGAACATGTTGGGGACCAACATTGTAAGAAGGGGGTAATGTGGCGATTTTGCCCTAAGCACGCGGCAGGTGATTGTAAACATAAAAGCCATTTATGTGGCCTTTCTGTACTTGGCCTTGTTTTGACATGCTCCGTTCGAGCGTGCGTTGCCACGGCGACGTATTGTAATTTACGCTCCAGTAAACTATAACAATGGATCGATTTAACCTCGCGTGCGCCCTGCAGTTTCTGGTGTATTATATATACACTGGAAGCGACTCGTTCGAGGAGATTGTCCAAGATCGAGACTAGGACGCACACGAGGCTCGCCATGAGCTTTGTGTTCCCTGGGTCTGAGTAGTGGGCTCCTAGAGCCCTGGGGACGATTTCCGTGGGGAGGCCCGGGCTGGGAGAGACGAGTTGCTGACTCGGGGGCCTTCGGCCCTGTGGATCGCCAGCTCTCTCCCTTCCCGGGACATGTGACAGAGGCTCTGGCCAGCATGTCGGACTGTACGGGGTTCCGTCCCCGAGGCAGACCGCGGCTCGCCAGGCCCCGCCAGTTAACACCGTGGTGATGAACCAGTTTCTGAACGGTGTCCGTAGGCCTGGGAGTGTCGGGTGGGCTGTTACCTGGTTACCGTTAATGATGAAGTAGTTACCGTGTCCGCCGCGACCTCCGGTGAGCGGCCCTGCCGCGAGGATCCGGAATAGCGGATGCGCGTCCGCAAGGACTCGGATGAGAGAGGACTATCCTCGAGGATCCCGAAGAGCGGACGGTAGTCAATAACTTTACAATGGTAAAAATACAAATTGTCATGAGAAGCACACTTACATACGTTCCATAGTGCATGATGGACGAAACATCATAAGGGACGCTTTGGGTGTCCGCTTCATCTTCGGACAGCTGGATAAAATTGCCCCACTTTCCCCACTCGACGTTTTGAGGATGATATTGAACATACTGATAACGATCTGGTCTGTTATGTTCGTGTTTTATCCCCAGAGCATGACCGAATACGTGCATCAAATCTCCCATCTGAGTGTTAAAAAAATAGTATGCATGTTGCAACCAATCACTCATTTTATATCCACATCTTATCGACCTAGTTCACTGCACTACATGAATATATCTGGATTGTGTTGGCCGACTAGCTGATTGAAATATTGGTATTTGACGAGTGATGACTTACAGCTACCAGGCAATTTGAGTCGAGGTACATCAACTGAGGTCCGTTGTTGGCGTACCCGTCTGGAAATGCAGGTCCACAATTGTCTGGATCCACCTGCGTGAAGAGAAGGTAGCCAGGAAGCTGGTCGCAAGGGTCGGAAGGCGTGTACGCCGATATGTCTAGAAACTTGTAGCAAGTCAGCTCTTCCCATTTCTTCATCGCTTGGAACACCTTGGCCATGTCAGCAAAATCTGAATACAGAATGATGTCACGCAAAGGATTTCTCATATTATTCACATAGACATAATAGTGTATTACTGGATACATTCCAATCACAACCATCAACATAGTCTGCATCCACCTGTTTGGCTGTACTTAGGTGTAGCAACTACTTGCATTCAATTTCCCTGAATTTGGTGACTAACACTGAGACAACGACAGATATCCTATCTGACAATATGGTTTGTAACTGTTACATCAATGATATCCAGTATAACTAGGAGTAGCTAGCAAACACATCTAGAATGACTAGCAAACTGGCACTTTGCTGAAGAGTAGCACCTCAGAATGGATTTTAAACTGGCTAAAAAAATATCAATTCTAGAACCATACCTGACACATCATCAAACCAAGTGAAATCAAAATCGAAGTACACTATTCGTTGATTGGGCCATCCAGGTGCTTTTGGCCAAAGCAGGTCTGGGTCTTTCATTACCACTCGCTTCTGTCTATGGTCGGCGTTTAGTTTCTTCAGCATTGCTTCTAGTTTGTCCTCCGTCAGCATCCCACCTTCCCACATCTCTGGGTTCTCTATCGTGTCTGGTACCTGCAAAGAGCGACTTGACTAGTTCAAGTTAGACCCAAAACATGTGATCATAAAGGACATCCCTCACTTGAACCAGGCAACCTTTCAACCCCCGATGCACTCCCTAAGTGTCACCCAAACTATTAAAAATACTGAATTTGCTATCCAGACCAATGTCTATATCAAATTTATAGGAAATGCAAATGAATCCGACCCTGTGGCAATATGTACCTACCTAGTGCCGCTATGCAGTGTATTCTGAAAGAACTAATGAGCTCACCTCCCCTCCATGGATTTCAGCAAATTTCCTCCGCACTTCCATGGCGAGTGCCCGAATTCTCTTCAGCCTATCAGCTCCCACACCGCGTGTCGTGAGAAACTCATCCTCCGTCATGCTACACTTGTATTCAGCGGGTACTCTGTCATACCACCTGGAGAGAAGCTTCTTCATCGTGCTGCTGCAGCATGCCCTCCTATTGAACGACCCATCGTCGTCGAAGCACCTATCCAGGCCTGTCTTAGGAGTCGATGGCTGCCAATTGTGGTTGATCAGTGAAGTAAAATAAAACAAAAAGAATATTTGTACGAATACTTTATTTCGTACGAACTGATCATTAACTGACGGATCTTTGTACGTACAGGTCGAAAATTTTACGTTCGTATTAAATACTTGTACGGTTTGCTATTCATTGGAAACTTATTTATGGTGGACATGCTAAACTCGATCTCACAAGTCTGTTACAGTGCACCATCGCCATGTCACAAATATAGCTCAGTATATCAATTTATATATCAACGGAAGAAGTAGTAAATGTCTTTATGAGTTGCTTTTCTGGAATATGATCTTTAATCTGTTTATGCGATAAAAAAAACTTAATTACGCTTTCCTATGAAACACTGCGTCCATGGATTTAGTGCTTGATATGTTGGGCAACAATTTTATGTGGATGTTTGTACTATTATATAGCACAACTGGTACATATATATTTGTTCCGCATACATGTATA
The DNA here is from genome assembly GCA_949152475.1 of Terebella lapidaria. NCBI lineage: Eukaryota > Metazoa > Annelida > Polychaeta > Terebellida > Terebellidae > Terebella > Terebella lapidaria. The sequence continues at coordinate 9,398,130 of OX424568.1, read as the reverse complement.
TACAGTAGAATAAATCTTACCCTTGGTTGAAATGTTCCATTGTGGACGATACATATCATGTCTTTATGACCGTCAGTAGAGAAGAATGCATGTGGTTCTTGCCCACAGTGCTTGAACAAAAGAAAAACAAGAACAACGTCCGTGTCGAAATGCTTGCATTGTATTTATCAATACGATTGGCGGAGGCAACAGGACATATGAATTTAGGTAGTAACATCGCAACCATGGGACAGTGCCCAGCGGTATGGTCAGTCACCCAGTTTCGTTGGAACTAGAATTTAGAAAACTTACTTCATCCCTGTGTGACGTCACCAGGTTGAACTGACTGACCAGTGCTGTAAGAATGGACAAGAGAATCATACATTTACAGTCTGACATCGTTACACTTGCACCAGTTCAGTTGCCGGGAAACTTCACAAATGAACATGAATTGCTCCTCAACTTATAAATATCATGACCCTAAACCCTACTGCGCAGAAAGAACATCTTGAATATTATCGATGTTTGTATTTACACTGGGTATTTGGTGACCCCTGAACTATAACCAATGCACATGTGAATAGTCTTGATTACTAATAATGTGATACAGATTTGACTTCTAACTTTGTGTTATTTATCAGCAAATAAATCTATAATGAAACTTATTATATGACATCAGTCAACGAATTGGCCTTGTGTTGGAACAGTAGTGTGATTTTCACGACAATCTGTTGAGTAAAACCTAAGTTCAATGCGAATATAGTAACATATCAATGGATTATCTTTACATGGCTTATTGTTAACACCATCAGCGTAAAATATTTGTTCATTTACAAGATAATAAATAGTCCCATAATGGGAAATTTAATAACATAATCCTCGACATTTGACAGCTGGTGATATTTATGCTATTGCAATCAATTTATAACATCAATACACCATTGATCACTTTTGAGGTGATATAAAAATTTAGCATTAAAGTGGAAAACCTGATTGTCATTTTCATTTTGAAATTTCCATTGGGACATGAGGTGTTGGCGCTGATACCTGAGCAAACAATGGAAGTTGGGCGGTACTTTGCCTCTTCCATGGCCATACTCTTTGTCAGCCTGTATCCAGTTGTATCAACACATAAGAAACCCGTGAGTTATTGTGAAACTGAACATTGAAAAAAAGTTAAAATACATAGTTCGAAAATAGCTAATTAAAATAGTGAATATTTTGTAAGATATGTTGACTAATTATGTGAAATGATGTATGTTCGCGATCGAAATGGCAATCAGAAAGAGATCGTAGTCGTGGGCAGCAAGGAATCGACGATGTTCTACTCCTCAACACCAAAGTCAGACATGACGTGTTTCACTTACGATGCTGACGTAAAACCATGGGTATGGTTATATTGTTGTTTTTCACTCATATATTCCCACAATATTCATACTATTGCATGGCTGTATAGTACAAATAACATATTTTTTTTTCTAATTTTGTCTGTGAATTCCTGTACGAGACGAGAATCGAATGTAATGTTGGATGTAAATTTTCATTCTTCTATAATAGTCAGCATGGCCCAAGACAGGACTAGACAAGTGTTTCAAAGATGATGGGTCGTACAACCGTAGAGCATGCAGGAAGAGGAAAATGAAGCAAATGCTGTCCAGCTGGTATGACCGAGTTCCAGACGCCTATAGGATAAACATGACGGCTGACGAACTGAAAAATACATATGGGATGGGTACGGCGAAGCTGGAGAGAGTACGTAGGTTGGCGATTCAAGTGCGAACTAGGATTGCTCAGCTCCTCCAGGTTGACGTAAGTCAAGCAAGTAATACATATAACCGGTAAAATTTCAGAGGAATTGCACGAAATATTCACCAACTCTCAGCGTTTTCTGTCATCAAAATAGTATAAACCTCACAGTTTCAACTCTGCACCAAAGGTAAAAAATCTCGTAACTTCCGGTTCACGAAAAAAGTATCTCACTTCCAGCCTCCATCCATGGATGAACCTGAAGTCTGGGACGACGAGATTCTCAGCGAGGAGCAGCTGAGAGAGTGGCTGAGAGAACTGAGTGGTGACCACAGACAGAGGAGGATAGTCTGGAAAGATAAGAAATACCTGTGGCCCAAGGTACCAGGCTCCAACTGGCCAACCAGGCGTCTCATTCACTTCGACTTTGACGACAGTTGGGACTCACAATTCGGTTAGTTCTGTCTGACAGCATCTTCAAACCAATACCCAGTTCTGATCTTACTTGTATGATTTCCTTATTTTATTTATTGTAATTTACCGATTCCTTGATGAATACTGGTATTATGGTATAACAGTTTGTTGAAATCGATGGCTTGGTAACAAGGTCATCAAATTACCATTAACAGCATAACTATTTCGATAACGAACAAAGAACACCTTTCATTGGTATCCTCATTGTGTTCACAGATGGGACAGTAACTATTTTATTGTCGAACTCGTGACTCAATGATTCGACTGTTGAACTCAAACTCGAGACTTAATGGTGTTTCCGCTCTCCTCATTTCATAGACATCGGTTTGATGGAGGATGTGTACAAAGCGATGAAGCAGTGGGAAGCTATCAGTTGTTACAGGTTCGCACACATTACAACCTACAACCCAGGAGATCCATGTGACTTGCCTCCTGGGTACATCATGTTCTCCAGACACAAGAATCAGTGCTCGGCAGTGTCGGGGTATAGAGAAGATGGACTGCAATATATTTATCTAGGATCTGGCTGTACATCGGTACGTAGTTTGAGGATACTGTGATGATGCTAGCAGTAAAAGGTCATTTATGTATATACATGTATATATACACGATGCTGTGATCTCTTTGTGGTTGTTATCATGAATAGTGATCATTTTATGGTCTCCTTGCAGTCACGTACTTACATGTATATAGTTTATCACAGTAACCATTTATCCTGGATTCGCCCCTGTAGCCCTGTTGTGTGTGATGTAAATGTGGATTCTGATGATACGAGTAATATACAATACTCTTTCAGAACGGGATCATCATGCACGAGCTGGGGCATGCTATTGGCGTGAAACACGAACACCAGAGACCCGATAGGGAGAATTATGTTGATGTTCATCTGGAAAATGTCAACGAAAACAAAACGGGAAATTTCGGGGAACTGACATGGAATCAAGTCGAAGCGTTTGGCATGCCGTATGACTACTCGTCCCTGTGGCATTACGGGTTGAAGGTGAATGTATAGTTTTCATGGTATTATTATCTTTGCGAACATGTGAAGTTACACAGCTATCAACAGTCATTGAATGTCCTTGTTATCATCTTACCATTTTCTTCATTCGAGGGATTTTCAATCAATACTCAACCAACTTTGTCCCTGGATGATCCCAGTTTCACTAAGAACGTTCGGCAGAGAAGTTTTGGACCAACCTTCTTTGATCTTCAAATTGTTCACAAGCAGGGGTGTATGGATCGTGCGTAAACTTATATCTTATTAAAATTTATGTTGTTGTATGTTTCACAACACATATGTTTCTATATTAACTGAAAATTGTACTTGTATATAGTGATAGCCCATCACTCGCCCATTTACAATGCCCATTAGCAGCTCTTGAACAGTTTTATTTATCTTTAAATAACAATGTACCCTTACCAATCCCTCCTCACAATCCCTATACACAGCGTTAATTGGTGGGACTCCCTGGATGTCGTTTGCCATCTCCTGCGAGGCAATCCTGGCGAGCTCTGGGGGATACTGCCTGAACTCCGGGTATCCCTACCATGAGACGTGCAAGTCGTGTGTGTGTCCCTGGGGGCTAGGAGGCGAGCACTGTGAGCGGGTCGCAGTCAGCAGCAGGGGTATGTAGGGAATTGATAACGGACATATCCTTGATTGTGCAGGAGGATGAGCGTGTGTGCAACTCCGTACACTAACAAGATGAAATATAATGTGACCTCTGGAACCGCCAGATTTGTATAAATACCACGATATTATCATACGCTTTGTCTTCTCACACAACATGACAGGTTGTACGGGGGCTGGTGAATACACAGTCGGTGTCAGTGTACAACCCGAGTGTGTCGATGTACAAGGTCCAGGACTAGCAGGCGTCAGGTGTAGCTGGCTACTCAGGGTGAGTGGCAGGTTGTACGGGGGCTGGTGAGTACACAGTCGGTGTCAGTGTACAGCCCGAGTGTGTCGATGTAGGTCCAGTACTAGCAGGCGTCAGGTGTAGCTGGCTACTCAGGGTGAGTCTCAGGTTGTACGGGGGCTGGTGAGTACACAGTCGGTGTCAGTGTACAGCCTGAGTGTGTCGATGTAGGTCCAGTACTAGCAGGCGTCAGGTGTAGCTGGCTACTCAGGGTGAGTCTCAGGTTGTACGGGGGCTGGTGAGTACACAGTCGGTGTCAGTGTACAGCCCGAGTGTGTCGATGTAGGTCCAGTACTAGCAGGCGTCAGGTGTAGCTGGCTACTCAGGGTGAGTCTCAGGTTGTACGGGGGCTGGTGAGTACACAGTCGGTGTCAGTGTACAGCCTGAGTGTGTCGATGTAGGTCCAGTACTAGCAGGCGTCAGGTGTAGCTGGCTACTCAGGGTGAGTCTCAGGTTGTACGGGGGCTGGTGAGTACACAGTCGGTGTCAGTGTACAGCCTGAGTGTGTCGATGTAGGTCCAGTACTAGCAGGCGTCAGGTGTAGCTGGCTACTCAGGGTGAGTCTCAGATTGTACGGGGGCTGGTGAGTACACAGTCGGTGTCAGTGTACAGCCCGAGTGTGTTGATTCACAAGGTCCAGGACTAGCAGGCGTGAGGTGTAGCTGGCTACTCAGGGTTGTACGAGGGCTGGTTGTCCGAGGGCTGGTGAATACACAGTCGGTGTCAGTGTACAGCCTGAGTGTCGATGTACAAGGTCCGGGACTAGCAGGAGTCAGGTGTAGCTGGCTACTCAGGGTGAGTCTCAGGTTGTACGGGGCTGGTTAGTACACAGTCGATGTCAGTGTACAGCCCAAGTGTGTCGATGTACAAGGTCCGGGACTAGCAGGCGTCAGGTGTAGCTGACTTCTCAGGGTGAGTCTCAGGTTGTACGGGGGCTGGTTAGTACACAGTCGATGTCAGTGTACAGCCCGAGTGTGTCGATGTAAAAGGTCCGGGACTAGCAGGCGTCAGGTGTAGCTGGCTACTCAGGGTGAGTCTCAGGTTGTACGAGGGCTGGTTAGTACACAGTCGATGTCAGTGTACAGCCCGAGTGTGTCGATGTAAAAGGTCCGGGACTAGCAGGCGTCAGGTGTAGCTGGCTACTCAGGGTAAGTGGCAGGTTGTACGGGGCCTGGTGAGTACACAGTCGGTGTCAGTGTACAGCCTGAGTGTTTCGATGTACAAGGTCCGGGACTAGCAGGCGTCAGGTGTAGCTGGCTACTCAGGGTGAGTCTCAGGTTGTACGAGGGCTGGTTAGTACACAGTCGATGTCAGTGTACAGCCTGAGTGTATCGATGTACAAGGTCCAGGACTAGCAGGCGTCAGGTGTAGCTGGCTACTCAGGGTGAGTCTCAGGTTGTACGAGGGCTAGTGAGTAAACAGTCGGTGTCAGTGTACAGCCCGAGTGTGTCGATGTACAAGGTCCAGGACTAGCAGGCGTCAGGTGTAGCTGGCTACTCAGGGTGAGTCTCAGGTTGTACGAGGGCTATTGAGTACACAGTCGGTGTCAGTGTACAGTCCGAGTGTGTCGATGTACAAGGTTTGAGACTAGCGGGCGTCAGGTGTAGCTGGCTACTCAGGGTGAGTCTCAGGTTGTATGGGGACTGGTGAGTACACAGTCGGTGTCAGTGTACAGCCCGAGTGTGTCGATGTACAAGGTCCAGGACTAGCAGGAGTCAGGTGTAGCTGACTTCTCAGGGTGAGTCTCAGGTTGTACGGGGGCTGGTTAGTACACAGTTGATGTCAGTGTACAACCCGAGTGTGTTGATGTACAAGGTCCGGGACTAGCAGGCGTCAGGTGTAGCTGGCTACTCAGGGTGAGTCTCAAGTTGTACGGGGGCTGGTGAGTACACAGTCGGTGTCAGTGTACAACCCGAGTGTGTTGATTCACAAGGTCCAGGACTAGCAGGCGTCAGGTGTAGCTGGCTACTCAGGGTGAGTCTCAGGTTGTACGAGGGCTGGTGAGTACACAGTCGGTGTCAGTGTACAACCCGAGTGTGTCGATGTACAAGGTCCGGGACTAGCAGGCATCAGGTGTAGCTGGCTACTCAGGGTGAGTCTCAGGTTGTACGAGGGCTGGTGAGTACACAGTCGGTGTCAGTGTACAGCCCGAGTGTGTCGATGTACAAGGTCCAGGACTAGCAGGCGTCAGGTGTAGCTGACTTCTCAGGGTGAGTCTCAGGTTGTACGGGGGCTGGTTAGTACACAGTCGATGTCAGGTTACAACCCGAGTGTGTTGATGTACAAGGTCCGGGACGAGCAGGCGTCAGGTGTAGCTGGCTACTCAGGGTAAGGTTGTACGGGAGTCTCAGGTTGTACGGGGGCTGGTTAGTACACAGTCGATGTCAGTGTACAGCCTGAGTGTGTCGATGTACAAGGTCCAGGACTAGCAGGCGTCAGGTGTAGCTGGCTACTCAGGGTGAGTCTCAAGTTGTACGGGGGCTGGTGAGTACACAGTCGGTGTCAGTGTACAGCCTGAGTGTGTCGATGTACAAGGTCCAGGACTAGCAGGCGTCAGGTGTAGCTGGCTACTCAGGGTGAGTCTCAGAATGTACGGGAGCTGGTGAGTACACAGTCGGTGTCAGTGTACAGCCTGAGTGTCGATGTACAAGGTCCGGGACTAGCAGGCGTCAGGTGTAGCTGGCTACTCAGGGTGAGTCTCAGGTTGTACGGGGCTGGTGAGTACACAGTCGGTGTCAGTGTACAGCCTGAGTGTGTCGATGTAAAAGGTCCGGGACTAGCAGGCGTCATGTGTAGCTGGCTACTCAGGGTGAGTCTCAGGTTGTACGAGGGCTGGTTAGTACACAGTCGATGTCAGTGTATAGTTCGAGTGTGTCGATGTAAAAGGTCCGGGACTAGCAGGCGTCAGGTGTAGCTGGCTACTCAGGGTAAGTGGCAGGTTGTACGGGGCCTGGTGAGTACACAGTCGGTGTCAGTGTACAGCCTGAGTGTTTCGATGTACAAGGTCCGGGACTAGCAGGCGTCAGGTGTAGCTGGCTACTCAGGGTGAGTCTCAGGTTGTACGAGGGCTAGTGAGTAAACAGTCGGTGTCAGTGTACAGCCTGAGTGTGTCGATGTACAAGGTCCACGACTAGCAGGCGTCAGGTGTAGCTGGCTACTCAGGGTGAGTCTCAGGTTGTACGAGGGCTGGTGAGTACACAGTCTGTGTCAGTGTACAGCCTGAGTGTGTCGATGTACAAGGTCCAGGACTAGCAGGCGTCAGGTGTAGCTGGCTACTCAGGGTGAGTCTCAGGTTGTACGAGGGCTAGTGAGTACACAGTCGGTGTCAGTGTACAGCCCGAGTGTGTCGATGTACAAGGTTTGAGACTAGCGGGCGTCAGGTGTAGCTGGCTACTCAGGGTGAGTCTCAGGTTGTATGGGGACTGGTGAGTACACAGTCAGTGTCAGTGTACAGCCCGAGTGTGTCGATGTACAAGGTCCAGGACTAGCAGGCGTCAGGTGTAGCTGACTTCTCAGGGTGAGTCTCAGGTTGTACGGGGGCTGGTTAGTACACAGTCGATGTCAGTGTACAACCCGAGTGTGTTGATGTACAAGGTCCGGGACTAGCAGGCGTCAGGTGTAGCTGGCTACTCAGGGTGAGTCTCAGGTTGTATGGGGCTGGTGAGTACACAGTCGGTGTCAGTGTACAGCCTGAGTGTGTCGATGTACAAGGTCCGGGACTAGCAGGCGTCAGGTGTAGCTGGCTACTCAGGGTGAGTCTCAGGTTGTACGGGGGCTGGTGAGTACACAGTCGATGTCAGGTTACAACCCGAGTGTGTCGATGTACAAGGTCCAGGACTAGCAGGCGTGAGGTGTAGCTGGCTACTCAGGGTGAGTCTCAGGTTGTACGGGGGCTGGTGAGTACACAGTCGGTGTCAGTGTACAGCCAGAGTGTATCGATGTACAAGGTTCGGGACTAGCAGGCGTCAGGTGTAGCTGGCTACTCAGGGTGAGTCTCAGGTTGTACGGGGGCTGGTGAGTACACAGTCGGTGTCAGTGTACAGCCAGAGTGTATCGATGTACAAGGTCCAGGACTAGCAGGCGTCAGGTGTAGCTGACTTCTCAGGGTGAGTCTCAGGTTGTACGAGGGCTAGTGAGTACATAGTCGGTGTCAGTGTACAACCCGAGTGTATCGATGTACAAGGTCCAGGACTAGCAGGCGTCAGGTGTAGCTGGCTACTCAGGGTGAGTCTCAGGTTGTACGGGGGCTGGTGAGTACACAGTCGGTGTCAGTGTACAGCCTGAGTGTGTCGATGTACAAGGTCCAGGACTAGCAGGCGTCAGGTGTAGCTGGCTACTCAGGGTGAGTCTCAGGTTGTACTGGGACTAGTGAGTACACAGTCGGTGTCAGTGTACAGCCAGAGTGTATCGATGTACAAGGTTCGGGACTAGCAGGCGTCAGGTGTAGCTGGCTACTCAGGGTGAGTCTCAGGTTGTACGAGGGCTGGTGAGTACATAGTCGGTGTCAGTGTACAACCCGAGTGTATCGATGTACAAGGTCCGGGACTAGCAGGCGTCAGGTGTACCTGGCTATTCAGGGTGAGTCTCAGGTTGTACGAGGGCTGGTGAGTACACAGTCGGTGTCAGTGTACAGCCAGAGTGTATCGATGTACAAGGTTCGGGACTAGCAGGCGTCAGGTGTAGCTGGCTACTCAGGGTGAGTCTCAGGTTGTACGAGGGCTGGTTAGTACACAGTCGGTGTCAGTGTACAACCCGAGTGTGTCGATGTACAAGGTCCAGGACTAGCAGGCATCAGGTGAAGCTGGCTACTCAGGGTGAGTCTCAGGTTGTATGGGGCTGGTGAGTACACAGTCGGTGTCAGTGTACAACCCGAGTGTGTCGATGTACAAGGTCCGGGACTAACAGGCGTCAGGTGTAGCTGGCTACTCAGGGTGAGTCTCAGGTTGTATGGGGCTGGTGAGTACACAGTCGATGTCAGTGTACAGCCCGAGTGTGTCGATGTACAAGGTCCGGGACTAGCAAGCGTCAGGTGTAGCTGGCTACTCAGGGTGAGTCTCAGGTTGTACGGGGGCTGGTTAGTACACAGTCGGTGTCAGTGTACAACCCGAGTGTATCGATGTACAAGGTCCAGGACTAGCAGGCGTCAGGTGTAGCTGGCTACTCAGGGTGAGTCTCAGGTTGTACGGGGGCTGGTGAGTAAACAGTCGGTGTCAGTGTACAGCCCGAGTGTGTCGATGTACAAGGTCCGGGACTAGCAGGCGTCAGGTGTAGCTGACTTCTCAGGGTGAGTCACAGGTTGTACGGGAGCTGGTGAGTACACAGTCTGTGTCAGTGTACAGCCCGAGTGTGTCGATGTACAAGGTCCGGGACTAGCAGGCGTCAGGTGTAGCTGACTTCTCAGGGTGAGTCACAGGTTGTACGGGAGCTGGTGAGTACACAGTCTGTGTCAGTGTACAGCCCGAGTGTGTCGATGTACAAGGTCCGGGACTAGCAGGCGTCAGGTGTAGCTGACTTCTCAGGGTGAGTCACAGGTTGTACGGGAGCTGGTGAGTACACAGTCTGTGTCAGTGTACAGCCCGAGTGTGTCGATGTACAAGGTCCGGGACTAGCAGGCGTCAGGTGCAGCTGGCTACTCAGGGTGAGTCTCAGGTTGTACGGGGGCTGGTGAGTACACAGTCTGTGTCAGTGTACAGCCCGAGTGTGTCGATGTACAAGGTCCGGGACTAGCAGGCGTCAGGTGCAGCTGGCTACTCAGGGTGAGTCTCAGGTTGTACGGGGGCTGGTGAGTACACAGTACGTGTCAGTGTACAGCCCGAGTGTGTCGATGTACAAGGTCCGGGACTAGCAGGCGTCAGGTGTAGCTGGCTACTCAGGGTGAGTCTCAGATTGTACGGGGGCTGGTGAGTACACAGTCGATGTCAGGTTACAACCCGAGTGTGTCGATGTACAAGGTCCGGGACTAGCAGGCGTCAGGTGTAGCTGGCTACTCAGGGTAAGGTTGTACGGGAGTCTCAGGTTGTACGGGGGCTGGTGAGTACACAGTCGGTGTCAGTGTACAGCCTGAGTGTGTCGATGTACAAGGTACAGGACTAGCAGGCGTCAGGTGTAGCTGGCTACTCAGGGTGAGTCTTAGGTTGTACGGGGGCTGGTGAGTACACAGTCGGTGTCAGTGTACAGCCTGAGTGTGTCGATGTACAAGGTCCAGGACTAGCAGGTGTCAGGTGTAGCTGGCTACTCAGGGTGAGTCTCAGGTTGTACGGGGGCTGGTGAGTACACAGTCGGTGTCAGTGTACAGCCTGAGTGTGTCGATGTACAAGGTCCAGGACTAGCAGGTGTCAGGTGTAGCTGGCTACTCAGGGGGAGTCTCAGGTTGTACGAGGACTGGTGAGTACACAGTCGGTGTCAGTGTACAACCCGAATGTATCGATGTGCAAGGTCCGGGACTAGCAGGTGTCAGGTGTAGCTGGCTACTCAGGGTGAGTCTCAGGTTGTACGGGGGCTGGTTAGTACACAGTCGGTGTCAGTGTACAGCCTGAGTGTATCGATGTACAAGGTCCGGGACTAGCAGGCGTCAGGTGTAGCTGGCTACTCAGGGTGAGTGGCAGGTTGTGCGGGGGTTGGTGTGTACACAGTTGGGCTGGTCAGTGGCGTACAGAACATTTCTTGTAGTCATCATACATATAAGATGAACTTCTTATTCGTTCAGTGGAAATGTCAGTATTTGTTCGTATTGATTTACAATTAATCCCACCAACTGTGCAAAAATTGCATATAGGTACGCTTCATAATCTCGGAAACACCATTTGTGATTCACAGAAGGGACCTGGTAACGCGAAAATCAAGTTGTGGTTTGAGGAATTCGATACCAGTTCTTGTTCTTCGAATTTCCTGGAAGTCCGAGCTGACCAATTTGATCATCGTGCGCCTTGGTGAATACCTCTCTAAACTCTACTCACCCCGTTACATGACAACTTTAGTCCTCATGTTACAAGCACATAGCTCATGAGTTTATCAAATTTGTTGGCTTATCAAGAATCAACTCTACGCGAAACACCATTTACCTTTTCTTCTTGTAAACCGTGAAGTATATTTGTTCGGTGAGGACTCCCCACAGCCAAAGCCACTATTGATGTACACATGCACTGAGGGAATGTCCTCAGTGCATGTGTACATCAATTGCAAACCATGAACACGATGCGATCGAATAAAACCATTAGAACAAGCAAATATTTACGAGGACCCTATTCTCTTGTAATATATTCCACCCGTGTTCAATGTTCCTTTCTCTTCGCCTCAGGTATTGTGATAACGATGGCCCGAAGGTTCAGTACGCCAACCGTTTTCTGATCCACTACCGCAGCAACACCAACGGCGGTAACGTCAAGTTCAGGATGTGTTGGCAAAGATCGCTTGGCCTCCAGCTGCCGTAGACCTGGGAGTTATCTCCCGCATTGTGATGACAAACATTGGAGCCTGAAACGAAGCACGAGGCCTTGAACGTTTCAAAGTTGATATGCGCCATAATCACTGTTGAAATCATGATGTCATCTATGACGGATAATACAATAAACTTTGCATCTGATGTTTTGTGTATTATCTTCAAAGAGAGCACTGTAACTCTGGTCTGTGGAGTCATTAAAGAACTTAGTTGGCGTGGTACCTGCGTCAGTGGCAAATTTTTGAGTTCCTGGGGCAGTGACTTGTGTGGCACCCTCCCTCTCCATGCCTTATTCTGTGGATATCATCCATGCGTGGCGAAATCAGTGTTGTTCACATATGTGTGGCATCCTAATGGCCAGTACTGGTCAGCTCCTTTGATTATAAAGTAATCCCATGACAAAATCATTTGTGAGCCGATATTTTCAGCGTTAGGGGAAATATTCGTAGGGTGATAAATCGGTAAATGTTATAGTTTTATGAAATGAAGTATCATTTCTCACACTCCACTATAATAGTGCACGATTTTTGGGAATTTTATTGTTCCAAGAATAAGCTCGAGTATGTGACAAGGAAATCAATAATATGGTTTCAAATTGCGATCATTAGCAATAAAGATAAATTGATTCATTGCAACATTTCAAATTTTAACATATTTATATTGATAAATTAAACAGAACATTGAATTTGATGTCGGGATCCATATTATAAATTACATAACATAGTGGTAATAAATTAGACATTAAATTATAAACAGTGACATAATATGAGAAGCAAAATGTTTTTCACGAGATATTACGACTTCAAACATATACGTTTCACCATAAAATTGCCATAAATGTATACAAGATAAATGGTTTTGTTCAACGTTATGATATTTTGGGAAAGTATTAGATTTCGCCAGATTGAAACAGCCTGAAACGACTGCTGTTTCTCCACTGCTTATATAAACGGATGATCGTTATCATGCCACATGGAGCAGATATTTGCTCACTCAATGTGACAACAGCAAGATGAAGATCTCGACTGGCCTACTGCTGCTCCTGACAGTCCTCTGCATTGCCGTCACTCTAGCGGAACACAAGAAGGTAAGAAAATTATCTGAGTTAGCTTGTTGTACCCAAACCAGTTATAGTTATACAACTAGTTAGTTATACAAGCATATGTGTTCTTTGCTTTTCTTTGGTATTCCTGTCCTCCTGAACATGTTTGGGGTCTTCTGTATTCCTTTCGCACATGAATGACATCAACGCTGGGTGTAATATCTACAATTGTAATTAATTTTTTCCAGAGTTTTTGGTTTAACGACATCACAGTCAAATGTGAATGTGACAGTAAATATAAGTTTGTTAAATTCGATGTTATAATATCAAAACCGAAATGCGAGATTAGATACGACAAAAGCATGCGCATAGAACTTTCGAGCATAGAACTGGGTTGGAAAGGTCTCCACATACAGTCTTCCAAACTGTGGAACACACATAATTCCCCAATCGGTTACTCATGCATCTATTCAAATGGAGTTTGTTCTCGATCCCCGACTCTTTTTTCATCGGTTATTAAGCAGTCGTATGCTAATTTAATCCAGTTCGCAGTAGAAACAATTATGTTCACACTATGTCTGCCCGATGATGACGGCAGTGTGCCTTCAGTTGGTAATATTTGATCTGGCTACATTAGAGAAAATTGCTTCAAGAATTTTCTATTAACCTTTTCAACAACTGATCAATTGGAAAATATATCGATACATTCTTCCCTCGGTGGCAGTCTTCCCTGGAGAAATGTTTCAACGAGGACGGTTCCTACAACAAAACCCTATGTCGCTTGAGGAAGGTAAAGCGGATCGGGAACAGGTGGTACAATGATATCCCTGATGACGTGAAAAGAAACATGACAAGAGAGGAATTCGTTGAGACTCAAGGACTCGGACGTGAAGGACTTGAGCAACTCCGTGCACTTGCTTCCGAGGTTCGGAGGAAAATGGAGGAAAAAATGGGGATCACTGTGAGTATCATGTGTACAATTTCAAGCGAAACGGATACTTCATTCAAATTTGGAGTTGCATGTGCTCAAAATCGGGTACAAAATCAGTGAAGGAAATGCATTTAAAGTCACACCCAACATCCAGTTGTTGTAGCTATACTATGGCGAAAATTAATAGAATTATGATCATTATTGGAATAATGATGATAGGACCAAAGGTAGAGTGTTTATTCAAGTTAATCTGGGGGTTCGACATATGCCTTCGAATGTGTTCATATTGTTTTGTTTCCAATATGCCACAGAATGGAACCACCGTGGACGAGCCTGAAGTCTTTGACGATATGGTTTTGAATGGAGCTCAGCTCCAAGCTCTGATGGACGATGATAGCCAGCAGGGAAGACTCGTGGAACAAAACGTCAACAAGTTATGGCCTTTGGTGCAGGGATGGCCCAACACACGTGTGATATATTACATGTTTGACCACACCTGGTTCAACAGTGCCACAAGTATGTTTTCATAGTTCCCTTTCATATTGCCTGTAGGGTTTTGTCTATCGTAAAAAAAATCGAATTATTGGGCTGAGTTTCGTATGAGTACACAAAATTGAATAATTATATCATTTGCATCCTATTATATGGGATTGTCAGCGTTTATCATCGTTAATTATCAACACAACAACATTCCTAAAACAGATGTCGCCAACATTGGGAAGGTTTTCCAAGCCATGCTGGAGTGGGAGCGCCTGAGTTGCTATCGTTTCGTTCACGTGGCTACACTCGGTGTGGGTAACTTCCCCCCGGGCTTTGTGGTAATAACCAGAGGCAATTTTGGTTGTCGGGCGAATCTGGGGTATCAAAAGAATGGAGCCCAATTCGTATGGCTCGGCACTTTATGTCTCTCCGTAAGTGCACCCATATACTACTCTTATGAGCATTTTTTTGTTATTCTTGTTTGCTGTATTTAAATTACATATACAAGATTTTCTCCAAACCTTAACATAAACCTTACAAACATGTCTCCACCAGTACTGAGCAGAGCTAACATGAATATGCAATATTTGGATGGTTGAACTAAACAAGAAAAGACATATAGTTAATACTGCTTATTGTTTTATTGCGAACAGTTGTGAAACTTTCGTCCTGGCCGTACAGTAAAAATGGGAACAATATTTAATTCACGAAATTTTGCATGTTGTGTTGTTATGTTTTTGCTATGTTCCATGCAGTCAGCCTTAAATTTTTATTGGGTGTTATCTAGAACAATGTCCAAAATTACTCGAGATGAAGGTTTCGGGGATCCTTCAGGAGACAAATAAACTATATGATAATTTCTACAGTATAATAGCACTGTCGAATATATTTATGGCGTGCAACGTAGTAATAATTAACGACTAATATTTCCAATCATTACTAAACCCCATTAATAGTTTTGATTTGTTGTGTTTTGTATCAGTCGGACACCATATTGCATGAATTCGGTCACACTATTGGAATCCAACATGAGCATCAGAGACCTGACCGTAACAGTTTTATCAACGTTCATCTGAATCAAGTAAAGAACGCATTCCAGTTCGCTTTTGATAGATTCTCTTGGAATGTCGTAGATGCCTTTGGAGTGCCCTATGATTTCTCGTCGATTTGGCATTATAGAACTCATGTAAGTACGAATTAAAAATGACAACAGAAACCACGAGATCACAAATTTGAATGATCAGAATGTGTAGCATGTCCCAAAGACCTTTCTCATCCATTTACTTATTCCAACGCTGAATTCAAATGACTCTGTGTTAATTCTCTGCATCATCTATTTATGTAAATTTGTATTAAAAAATAACCATATTGCAGGCCTTCTCGATCGGCAGTCTCCCAACAATCACTGCCAAAAATCCGAAATTCGAGAACAATATGAACGCCAGGGGATGGGGTCCCACATTCTATGACCTGAAAATTGTTCACATCAAAGGTTGCCATGAACGTAAGTGGAACCGATTTTCAACACCCAGAATCAGTATATATTTATAAAGTTCATCTATCATACTTATAATGGAATCAGCTAATTTCGATTTTTGAGACGAGCACCACAACATGTTTATTTCATTGATCTTGCAACAGCGTTGAAAATTCAGACTCCTTGGGGTCCCTGGAGCATCCCTTGTCAATCCTTCTTGAACAGTGTAGGAGGTCCTTGTCGCAATTATGGATTTGTCAACTACAAGACCTGCACGTCTTGTATCTGTCCCTGGGGTCTGGCTCCACCTTTCTGCAAGAATGTCATACCTGGCCCATTCAGTGAGTTTAGTGAGATGTAGTTGTCAGATTTTCTTTCAACTTGTTGGTGTTTTATTCGAAAATTTAATTCACTTCATATCTCAGATAAGTGGATTTGGTATCCCAGTATTATAAGCAGCGAGATAATAATAGTTGACCAAGCTATATGGTATCCATCTATAGCAAGCGAATCATCTTTTTTTTTCAAATCAGAATGTACGGGTGCTGGTGAGTACACGGTGCAGGTCAGCCATTTCAAGACATGTGTGAAGGTGAAAGGACCGGGCCTGACGGACGTGGACTGCACTTGGAAACTCAAGGTAATTATTTGATCGTCTGGTCGGTGCTTATCGAACACTTAGAACGAGCGTGTATCACGTGTAAATGAAAACACGTGTATA
This sequence comes from Terebella lapidaria, assembly GCA_949152475.1. Lineage (NCBI taxonomy): Eukaryota > Metazoa > Annelida > Polychaeta > Terebellida > Terebellidae > Terebella > Terebella lapidaria. The sequence continues at coordinate 9,381,923 of OX424568.1, read as the reverse complement.
ACCGGATTGAAGGTGATGGGTTTGAAGGTGAGGAATATACATTTCTGTCTGTCAAGAGGCTCTTGTTACTCTTCATGTGAACATATGTATTAAACTCCAAGTTCACTCAAACATCCTTGGGCAAGGTCAAGGTTACTAATAGATACAAGGTGCATGATGTCAGAAGTTCATTCGATGTAATAACCACTGATTGAAAGTTTAGCAGGTAGCTGAGCTACAATCTTTTTGGCGTCTTTCATATCAGGTCTTAATTATTCATTCTACCAGCAGGTTTCGAAAAAAATCTACTTATTCCTCACTAATATGCATTTGCAATTGTTCATACCAATATAACTATTGCTATTCTTACGTATTTATACATGTAAAAATATACATGCACAGCATTTGGATAAATTGTTATTGATCACCTATCATATCGTCTTCTACATATCCATCCCCATATGCATATTTACAGAAAGGTTCTGGGAGTCAAAAAATCAAACTGTGGTTTGAAAACTTCAGTCTTTCCACCTGCTCAAACACGTACGTGGAGGTTCGCCGAGATTCCATGTTTAGACGCCAACCATGGTAATTGTTGTCATTATAATCTATTAACACACATCATCAGGCCACATATTCGCAAAAGCTGAAAGTCTTTCAAGGAATTTTCCACAGGAAATAGGTTGACAGACTGGTATACAAAGAGGTCGTCTGAGGACGAACTCAAAATGACCAAACCAGGCAGCATGTATAATTTCGTATAGGCACATGCATTGAGTGATGCTGAACCATATATAACCAAGCTCGTTTATCTAAGTAAACGTTGATATCGAAAATCAACGGATATCAGCACCTACAATGAATGTGAGGCGACGTGCATATTTTCAACAGTTGTTGTTGCATGAGTTGTCGCCCACTTGATGTTCGTTTTTATGTTATGGTTCCATGATGTGACAATCTTTGTCGATCCCGTCACCTGCTACCACAATTAAGGCACATCTTTGTCCATTCCAGGTACTGTAATGGAGTGGCACCAGGCGTCCAATGGGGAAACCACTACTACATCCATTTCCGAAGCAGAGTGAATGGGAGTTCCGGCTTGAAATTCAAGATGTGCTGGCAGAGGCAACTCGGTGTCACTATCTAAACAACTTCCCTGCTCTGGAGGGTAAAACATCCATGGGACCTCTTGATCGTCTGTGTCTTAAGATGAATAAATATATACGGAAGCAACACAGGTTTCAGTGTCACTAATTCTATATCTAAAAACAAGGTATTGGAGTAATTGGCGGCGAAAATCACCAACAGACAGTGTATTCATGCATTTCATTAGTGCGTTGTATAATGATAAGTAATTAAATGAAGATGGCTACAGGCGAAAAGCAATATTATGTAACGAGAAAATTAATTAGCTATGTTTGTTTGTTGGAGTTGATCCACCACGACATTACCTCACTTGGGAACTGCCTGAATACTATATGGTGTTCATTGGTTTGTCGAAGTTGTATTCGTATAGGTTTTTTTTAGTCTCTCTATTAAAGTCCAACTGACTTTGACTTTGACTTTGAAAAATTTGACAAGATTTGACAATATGACTTTGACATATGACTTCGAGATTTACCAGTCAAGGTCATCTTGGTGAATTTCAAGTCTCCATTAGGTATGCTGCATATGACTATATGTTCATAATACAAACATATAAGCTTTATCAACAAGCATTTCGTCTGTAGAGGCCAATTTATACATGCCATCACAGGCAAGATTTTGAGATTTGGGCTTCAAGGTCTTTTAGGTTAAGTTCAAGGTCACCAAAACATGTGCCATATATACATGACTTTCTATAGGCTTATACACAATCCTAACCTGTATGTGCAAGTGTTTAAGCCTCAGAGGACACTTAACAGATTTCGCGCCAGACATGTAATGTAGACACTCAAGGTCATCTAAGTTTGAGATCAAGGTCGTCATTAGTTGTTCCATACGACTTCTTATATGTTCATAATGCAAACTTAAGCTCTATCTACATGCATTTCATCTGTAGAGACAAATTTGGGCATTCTTTGACTCCAAAATGGCTGTTTTGACCTTTCAAGCTCATCAAAGATCAAATTCAAGGTCACCTCACAAATCGCCTTATATGAATTCCTATTTGAAAGTGTCAATGTCTAAGCTCTATCTTGAAGCGTTCTATGAGTACAGTCCCGGCAGCTCCCATTATGAAGGAAAAAAGTGCCGAAAATTTTCTAAGTCCAAAATTTTTTTCAAAGGGTGAAACATTTTTTTTGTCTAGAATAACCCAAAATGGATAGTAACGCGATTTGGGGCAAAAAAAAAATTCAAAATGGCCGCCACACGGAGACCGGTGATTCAAGGGCAACAAAACTTATAAATATCTTAAAGGTACATAAGGGGACTGTTTTGGAGCAATAATCTCAGAACTGATCAGACAGTTTTCGAGAAAAGACAGACCAGGTGCAAATTTGAGCATTTTTCGACCCAAAAATGGCTGTTTTTACGTTCCAAGGTCATCCAAGGTCAAATTCAAGGTCACCACACAAGTCGCCATATATGACTTACCATCTGAAAGTGCCAATATCTAAGCTCTATCTTCAAGCGTTCTATGGGTACAGTCCTGGCAGCTCCCATTATGAAGGAAAAAAGTGCCGAAAAAGTCCAAATTTTTTTTCAATGGCCAAAAAAAATTGTTTAAATTTTTTTTGCTGGAAATGGCTCAAAACGAATAGTGACTTGATTTGGGACAAAACAATTTTTTTTCGCCGACCCGTCAAAAAATCAAAATGGCCGCCACACGCAGACCGGCGATTCAAGGGCAACGAAACTTATACACGTCATATTAAAGGTACATGAGAGGAATGTTAAGAAACAAAAATCTCAAAACTGACAGTTTTTGAGAAAATGGCCTCCAAAGTCCAAAATTGGCAATTTTTCGTCAAAAATGGCTGCCAAATAGGCAGAAACGATTCAATAAAAAAATTAAAAAAACGTCTTTAGATATCCAAATTTTTTTTCAAAGGGTGGACATTTTTTTGCCGTCAAAAATTCAAAATTCTAGGTGTTTATTCAACTCCAAAATTTTGTTGTTGATGTTAACCGTGTAAGGGGTAGACGTGGAATCAATATGAAGGAATTCATATTGATAGGGTCATTCATTCAAGATGGAGTGCAACTGTTCAAGAATATTTTTACCACGGCGTCGTCTGATGGTAATGTTCCTCCACTGGCGAGAGGTTTTCAGGATAATTCACAGTAACCAGCATACGCATTGGCAAAGTCTCCAACGGGCCAAACGGTAGTCTCTGAAGTATGTATATCACTGGGCTAATTTCATAAATTTTACATCAGTCTCATTATGGTAAAAGGATTCAGTCGGCAAGTGGAATTGAGATACATGTATGCTGCAAAATGAAATTACTAGTATTCATCACAGCAACTCGCCGTGGGCATCATCCTTGACATTATGTCTCGAAGAGGAACATTCAATTCGGTTTTGCATGGACTATCCTGCCTTATATCTGACGGATTTCCACGATTCAAACATCTACGTGTGTGTTTTTGCCTCCTGACCCGGCCTAGATTTACTGCGCATAAATTATAGTTTACCCTGTTCCCATAGGTCCTTGTGTCTCGTGCACGCAGATGCAACTCGACTGCGTTGCAACGCTTGTAAAACTTGACTGCGCATGCGCAACCCAGTAAAGGTGATTCAAGAGAACGTTTCATTGTGCTTGAGGAACTTGGATATGTGTTGGGCTTTGAGTGCATATGAATTGATTCTGAGAAAGTGTCTGCCATCATTGATTTGCAGCCATCAGCTCACTGAGGTTATGTCATTCTTGAGCATGAGCGGGTATTGCTAGCACAGTATGTCCTAATATACCAAAGTTGCCAAACCATCGGTCACATCCGTATGGGAATACGAGCACTTCAAAAGGCCTGAAATAAGCTGAGGGAATATCTAGTGTATATGTCAAGACACTGTCATATACAACACAACTATGTGTAGAATATTAAGCGACTGTAACGGCCCGTCCCTCCAGCACGTCAGCATAACAACACACCCACGCATACTTGACACGACTTGCTCGATCCATACACGATCAATACACGATCAATACATGTATAACCACACTAAACCATGCGGCTCAATCGATACACTTTACGTGCACGAACACATGCACCTATACTTCAGTACATGGAAAATTGCAGACACATGCTTACATCACGTGCACCAACATGTCAGAACAAGCACACGGGAATCACGCCACTTTCCATGACATCAGCATTCACACAACCAACCACACAACCCTATGATGGCTGATAGCGTCCATCTGACAATCTCGCTCCCTCGCGGAGAGAGAGCGAAGCGAGGTAGCGAAAGAGCGATACGAGCGCACGAGACAGCGATGCGCGGGAGCGAGAGAGTGATGCGAGGGGGCGAGAGAGCGATACGAGGATGCGAGGGAGCGATAAGATATTGACATAAATCCACCTCGCTATCTCGCATCGCTCTCTCGCTCTGTCGCATCGCTATCTCGCTCACTCGTTCTCTCGCTCACTCGTTCTCTCGCTCCCTCGCTCTCTCGCTCTCTCGTAATCTCATTCTCTCACTACCTCGCATCGCTCTCTCGCTCTCTTGTTCCCTCGTTCTCTCGTTCTTTCGCTCTCTCACTCACTCGTTCTCTCGCAATCTCGTTCTCTCACTCCCTCGCTCTCTCGCAATCTCGTTCTCTCGCTACCTCGCATCGCTCTCTCGCTTTCTCGCTCTCTCGTTCTCTCGCTCACTCGTTCTCTCGCAATCTCGTTCTCTCGCTACCTCGTTCTCTCGCTCCCTCGCTCTCTCGCAATCTCGTTCTCTCGCTACCCCGCATCGCTCTCACTTTCTCGCTCTCTCGTTCTCTCGCTCACTCGTTCTCTCGTAATCTCGTTCTCTCGCTACCTCGCATCGCTCTCTCGTTCTCTCGCTCACTCGTTCCTTCGTTTCCTCGTTCTCTCGCTCATATGACAGGTCACAATAAATTAATCCGTTCTAACGATAAATTTCTCGTTATCACGGGTTTATTTTTTTTGTTCAGATGCTAATTTTTTATTCGTTACCACGATATTTTTCGTGCACACGAAAAATAATGACGTCCACTCTGCTGCATTAATATTTATACGTGTATACCTACCAGTGAATATGTTCAAATATTATTTATTGCATATGGTCAAATATGATCAGTTAATCCTTTACGGCAAAACTAATCTCCCTGTACATGTTCAAGCGCAAAACATATGACGTTCAATACCGAAATAACGATTTATATAAATTTATATAAATTAACATGAATAAATGTTGTTGTTTTTTACCATCTATTTACCTATATACCCCGCCCCTTCCCTTTGCACAATGCACACAATAATCGATGTCAACAAATTATATTTAAAATTATTTATTGAACGTTAATCATACAACAATTTTGTGTCAATTGTGACAAAAACAAAGTTGTAATTGAAGTGAAAGAATATATCTCCGTTCAAATAACATTCTGACATCGGAACTTACATGATATTTCTGTAACTACTGATATTTAATGAATATTCTCAATCTGAATAAAATATGTGAGGATTTTATGGTTAATTCCTATGTATTAATATTATAATTTCGTCGGATTACATGTGTATTTTACAGGCCCTATATATCATATTTGTACATGGTTCAAGCATTTATAATTTAATTTGCACATATAATTTGCACATGCTCCGATCCTACAGCCCAGAAGATTGCGTAAGAGAGCCTGGTGAGTGGATAAGGCTCGCTACCACGTGACAGTGATATAACCAATGAGGTGACTTGCAGCGGATGAAGGTGTAGACTGGGTGGAGGGGTGAGGGTAAGGCGGCTAGGTGGGAGGTAGTGGTTCACGGATGAGCATACAATACACGTTCTTCAAATAACACGATAATCATCACCGTTTATTGTGATATTATATCATAATAGAGCACGATATGGAATTGTAATTTTCGAAACAATATGGGACTCATATTGCATAATTTCACAACTTGATCGCCTATGCATACAGTGGTTTTCAAAGAATACACTGTTAAGTAGAAACTGTGATGTACATTTCAGATCAATATCATCTATTTTATATGTCCTATTTTTATATGTCCTACAAGGAAACTGGTATGACAGGGGCGTGTCCAGGGAAGGGTGGGTACAGTCCGTACGTGCTCATTCCCTTCCATTATTTCTGTACACGCCCATGAGCATTGTAATAGCACTGACCATGTCGAAACCTTTATCAATATCATTAAAATATACATATAAAAGTTAGCTTCGTAGATGAATGTACATGTACATACATGGTCGTATGTATGGTTATATTAGAACAAAAAAAAATCATCGTGCGAGTTCTCAAAAGTGCGTTTTATTTGTATGCTGAAATCTTTAGTTAGTTTCTGATACTGTATACCTGGTACATGAAAATTAGTTTCTGCATACGAGACAGCTGCGAGGGAGGGAGAGAGCGAGAGAGTAAGAGAGCGAGAGAACGAGGGAGCAAGAGAGCGAGAGAGCGAGAGAACGAGGGAGCGAGAGAACGAGGGAGCGAAAGAGCGAGAGAGCCAGAGAACGAGAGAACAAGAGAACGACAGAGCGATGCGAGGAAGCGAGGTTGATCTATGTGAATATCGTATAGCTCACTCGTTCTCTCGCATCGCTCTCTCGCTACCTCGCATTGCTCTCTCGCTACCTCGCATCGCTCTCTCGTTCCCTCGCATCGCTTCCTCGTTCCCTCGAATCGCTCTCTTGTGCACTCGCATCGCTCTTTCGCTGCCTCGCTTCGCTCTCTCGCCGCGAGGGAGCGAGATTGACGAATGGACGCTATCAGCCACCATACAACCCCGTATGCTCAAGGCGGAAAATTCCACACATGTGTCCCTCGGCCCCGGCACTTGTTTTAGAGACTTCATAACGAACGGACGCGTTCGTGTGGAAGAAATATGTTGTGAATTAAGAAGAAATTAGAAGAGCAGTGATTATTGTGAACATTCGGACTATTACATAGAAGAAAATATCGACATAGTCGGGAGGAAATTTCACACAGGATGGAAACGTAGTACAGACTTTTTCTGTCGATTTATCAGCATCATAATGGTCTAAGACAACTTTTTTCAGAGGGTGTGTAAAATTTTCTCCTGGGGTAACTTTTTATGGCCTTTTTCAAAATGGCCGACATTGCAAATTTGGTATTTTAGGAAAAAATCAAAATTATCCTCCTGGCATGATGCTTTTGGTCTAATAAGGTGAAATATAGTTATATGGAGTTATATTCTTCATAACAATACTAATAATACCGATTCAAATACCCCGAAAATGGAAAAAAGCAAGATGGCCGCCAAATTCTCGCCATTTTTACACAAATGCTCATAACTTCCTGCCAAGTTGAGATAGGGAAGCCAATTTTGGTGTCTAACCCTGGGTTGTGGGGTATGAGGTTTTCAAATATATAACCAGTTTCGTGATTGGATGGTTTGAAGCTGCTCAGAATCCAAGATGGCTGCCAAATTTTAGCCCGATTTCGCAAATAAGCACCCTTAACCGTCATATCAAGATAACAAGCCAACTCTGATGGCCAGTCCTGGGCTTTGGGGTATGAGGTTGCTACTTGAAGAAATACTCTTGTGTGTAGATGGTGACTGACCAATTTAAAGGTGTACAAAGGCGAAGAGAACCATTAATTAATGTGAAACATGTGAACGAACCCGTCGAATAGCACTCACTTGCACAAAACCAACAGAATCAACCACTATCAGACAGAAAAAAAAATATTTCTGAGCCAACTCTTTGGGTAGGTCTGTTGGTGCTGGTCATTGTCAAATCTAACACACACATTGTGGTTGGCGTAGAGGTTTGGAACCTCCGATGATCTTCAAGATCGTTCCCATGACGCCATTCACCAGACCATCCTCTACAGTTGGATAATCACCATGGAGCGCTCATAGAGTGTAACTTCAGCAGAAAGGTTGCATTCGATGGGTATAGGTGTTTTATTCTTCTTCAAGCCAGATCTGTTCTCGATAACATCCACAGCCACAATCTTCGATTTCTGTCTGTTCCAAGAATCAGTCATCTTTACATTGTGTGCAGCAGCAACTCTTCAGAAAGGAGACATATGAAGTACATCTGCTGGAGTTGATCCAGCCGACCTCTGATGAAATTCAGCATGCCCCTGCTGAGATCTCATCAATGATTATCAGCCCAAGGTTTTAATACCTAACCCTTTGGGGCAGTGACGAGCTCTTCACCAAGTGGTATATATACTTTTGTCCCACAGTCCTTTGCATGGAAGCATGGTTCCGCCACTGGTGGTAAATGTTGCTTTGCCAGTTGGAGCCACACATCAGGACTTTGATGATATAAAACTTTCCTTTCCCAATACACTGAAAGTCCCCGAACATTTTCCAATCATCTTATCGATGCACGACCAGCGAGTATGAATGAAGACTCTCCCTTGCAAAGACATAGTGTTCACGCACTGCACACAACTTCAGCCTGGCTCTGTGGGATTGTCAAGATGCTGTCTTCTACTGACAATTGAGCCCATTTTGGTGTTGGAGCTCCGAGGCAGGCCACTCAATCTGGCAGGTCTTCCAGACAGATGTCCTCGAGGTCAGCATCACCCGGGTTGGCTTTTGTTTCCAAGCGTCCAGCCGCCACTTTCTGGGGCAATGTGTGCCAAGGCATCTTCTGCAAGATGATTTTCTTCATGGCCACTTGAACCTCTTTGTTATTATTTCCAAATAGCGCTTGCTTTTCTCTGATTATGATGCTGATGCTTGTCCTTTTACCATAGTAGGAAATGCCCCCACACATCTAAATCCATTTCAAAATATGGAAGATATGGAACCATGAGATTGTGATAATGTTTCTCACTGTCCCTACAGATGTGCAACCTTTACTGGAAGATTTCTGCGTTGAGATTTATCCTTTATTCCGAGTGAACTTCACTGAAGCATATGGAACATTGGACTGGTTGTCGTTGTTATGGGCAGAATTTTATTCGGATGGTTCATAATCTCTACCTGGTTTACCATCACCAATCCAGAGGGATATGATTTCAACCAGACAGGTCTTTGATAATATCTACAGGAGGGCGTGTATGGTACCTGTCTAGTACAGATGTAGCCTGCACGTCTTCACTGCCTGGATCTCAGTGACCCAGCAGTAAGAGCGGAAGTGTTAGTCTGGTACTTGTCGGATCTGCAATGTATCCAAACAACATCCCGACTAAAGTTTTCGAGAGGTGTGCCTATGACCTTGTAAATAGCATCCGTGACACTCATCTCCCTGTTGGTCAGGTATGTTTTGCCGAGTCATTGTAGCTAATCGTCTGTCTCATCCCAGTATATTGTGTTCTGCATGTTTTCATGGAGGAGCTGACCATCTTCACTCTGCTTCTTGCTGCAATAATATGACACAATATATCGAATGCAGGCGTATGCATCAACAACATATTGTAGGTCACAATTAGGATTCCAGGCTTTCAAACTGTTTTGGTTTGTACTGCTTTACCCAGCATTCTTTGTGTTTATGCTTATGTATGTAAAGTTATTGACTACCGTCCGCTCTTCGGGATCCTCGAGGATAGTCCTCTCTCATCCGAGTCCTTGCGGACGTGCATCCGCTATTCCGGATCCTTGCGGCAGGGCCGCTCACCGGAGGTCGCGGCGGACACGGTAACTACTTCAGCATTAACGGTAACCAGGTAACAGCCCACCCGACACTCCCAGGCCTACGGACACCGTTCAGAAACTAGTTCATCCCTACGGTGTTAACTGGCGGGGCCTGGCGAGCCGCGGTCTGCCTCGGGGACGGAACCCCGTACAGTCCGACATGCTGGCCAGAGCCTCTGTCACACGTCCCGGGAAGGGAGAGAGCTGGCGATCCACAGGGCCGAAGGCCCCCGAGTCAGCAACTTGTCTCTCCCAGCCCGGGCCTCCCCATGGAAATCGTCCCCAGGGCTCTAGGAGCCCACTACTCACAAACAGGGAACACAAAGCTCATGGCGAGCCTTGCGTGCGTCCTGTCTCTCGATCTTGGACAATCTCCTCGATCGAGTCGCTTCCAGTGTATATATAATACACCAGAAACTGTAGGGCGCACGCGAGGTTTAATCGATCCATTGTTATAGTTGGAGCGTAAATTACAATACGTCGCCGTGGCAACGCACGCTCGAACGGAGCATGTCAAAACAAGGCCAAGTACGAAAAGGCCACATAAATGGCACTTATGTTTACAATCACCTGCCGCGTGCTTACATGTACAACCATTTTCGTGGAGGATATATTGTTCCAGGCTTGTTCTTCAACAGCGTTTTTTCACTCATCTGGATCAGTGTCTGCTGGGACGGCACATAAAGGTCTGACAAGAACGTGATAAACTGAACCTGTAGGTCCTGTTACCCTTCTTGCATGACCTTGTATAATTCTTGTAAAGCTGAATATCATTTATAATGTCATGTAACTTGCTGTATCTCGTTTGATCAACGTCTTCTGTGTTGATATATTTGTTAATAGCGTCAACAACTTCCTCATCAAACTTCATGTCCAGCTTCCACCCAGAAAAGGCACTGAATGTAAGTATCAATGTGAGGCCAATCTCATTGTAGAAACTCAATTCAAACAAAGTAGTCACAGACTTTGCCAATTTGATTTGATGGTGAAGTGATCATCAATTTCATGGAGTTTTATGCTCTCTGATCAAACATTCTGGCGGCTGTTATATTGTTTTTAGATCTATATGATTTGATTTGATTTGATTTATTTGGGTAAAAATTATACAAGTACATGTAAAATGATGTATAACAATCACCGAGGATAGCACATAAAAGTATTAGTAAAAACACTTATTTCCAATGTGGTCCTCTGTATAGAAAACAAGACTGAGTGGCAACAAGAGTTGAATTTGGGCACAACAAATAAATTAATAAAGACAATTGTACAATGGAATAATATTAACAATAATAACAAAATAGACATATGAAAAAAGGCTAATAATACTGTTAAATAAATAGATGATAATAATAATTATAAAATAATAAAAATAATAATAATAATAATAATAATAGAATGAGAACAAAAGAGAGTACAAAATAAGTACAGAATAGTAATAAGGAAAGCACCAAACCAGTTATACAAAATGACTAGAAGACTCTGCAGAAAATCGATCCCAAAGGTATGTTTTGACTAGAATTTTGAACCTGTATTTGTTTGAGGACTGTTTGATAAAATCAGGTACTTTATTCCAGGCACTAATACCTGTATAAAAGAATGACGATGCACAAGATCCACCTACCCTAGGAACATGACAAGCTAGTTGACTGCCACGAGTGGCATACCTATGTTGATCCACAATGCGGCTTATATTAAAATTTAAATACTCAGGTGCACTACCATTAATGACTTTGTACATGTGGTTCAGTTTTAGTTGTTCAACCCTGTATTCAACAGGTAGAAAACCAATTTTTTTCAGTTCAATTACACCAATATGATGTCTGGGTGGAACATTCAACAAATACCTGACCATTTTATTTTGCATAGTTTGCATGCGATTCTTAAGTTTTTTGGTGAGACCACTGTACCACATGGAGCTGGCATAGTCGAAATGACATTGGATCAGGGCCGATACTAGTAACTTTTTAGTTTTCAAGTTGAAGTTTTTTGTGCTTCTGTATAAGAACTTTAGCTTGTTGGCACTTTTGGAGAGTACCTTGTTGGCAATAACCTCGCCTGATAGAGATTGATCTAAAGTTACACCAAGATAAGTTACACTAGACTTTGATGCAATGTCATTTCCGTTGCAACACACACTTATTTTGTCATCCTTTCTTAACCGGCTCTTAGTACCAAACAGAATAGATTCAGTCTTGCCGTAATGGAGTGAGAGTTTGTTTTCTGCCAGCCAGTTACTCACAGATTCAAGTTCCACACTGAGGACCTGCTCTATCTCTGATATATCCCTTCCTGGCACCAGCAAGGCAGAATCATCTGCATATAGCAATAACTTGCACTTAACTGCTGCTGTCATGTCATTCACATATATCAGAAATAGAAGAGGCCCCAGTATGGAACCTTGTGGAACACCACACGTTATGATTTCACTGTTTGACATAACGCCACCAACATCTGTAACCTGTGACCTTCCAGTTAGATATGACTCAAACCACTTGACAGACATTTCTTTCATACCCATGCATTTTAATTTGGACAATAAAATAGCATGATCAACGGTATCGAAAGCTTTCTGTAGGTCTAACAAGACCATGCCTGTGTAATTGCCTTTATCACTCTCATGTTTTACAAAGTCGGACAGATGAATCAAGCAGGAGTCAGTAGAATAAGAATTCCTGAAACCTGACTGGTATTTGTACAATATGTTGTTTTGTTTAAGGTAATCACTGACTTGGTTGAACACAAGCTTTTCAAAGACCTTAGATACAATACTCAATATTGATACAGGCCGATAATTACCGCATTCTGATTTACTATTTTTCTTAAACAATGGAACAACTCTGGCTGTTTTTAGTTGATCAGGAAAGCAACTGGTATTTACTGACATATTGAAAATATGACATATGTGTGCAGAAATGACGTTCATACTGGCCTTAATAAATCTGGCTGGAACATCATCTAATCCTGTAGATTTATTGCTACTCATGGCACTTAAAACCTGTAATACTTGATCGTTAGTAGCAGGTAATAAACTGAACATATTGGGTACAACACTCTTGCTCTGGTAGAAGTTATTCACAAACGAGACACCGAATATACCTTTACATTCTGGCAATTTCTCGACAAGGGTTGAGGCAATGGAAGTAAAAAATGAGTTGAAGTGATTTGCCACCGTGTGCTTGTCAAAACATAGGACATCATTAATAGACAGACCAATCGAACTTGTTTTTGATTTACCTTTACTTGACGTGCCAAGATCTTTTAGCACGGTCCACAGCTTTTTGGGTTCATTTTTGTTGTCATTCACTGCATTTTCATAATATTGAGATTTTGCTTTTTTGTCTTTTTTGTATTTAACTTGGTTTCTGTACTTTAGAAAATTGTCATAATCACCCTGAGATCTAGACCGTTTAAACTTGGCAAGACTTTTGTCTCGTAGCCTAATGAGCTCAAGGATTTCACTGGTCATCCACTGGTCAGACCTTTGTTTCACCCTCACTTCTTTCATAGGTGCTAAATCATTGAGAACAGACAAGAAGATCTCTTTAAACTTACACCATGCTACATTAGAATTTTCACATGTGTATATATCAGACCAGTCCTGATTACGAAGTCGATCAATGAATACTTCATCACTATAGTGCTTCATCGATCTCAATTTTACAGTATTATGATCATTGAATTTTGTTTTGAAAGCCTTCCTAGTGCAATATGTTAGGTAATGATCACTAAGACCAATATCCAATACCCCTGCCTGACATATTTTATCAGGATCTGAAACCAATATAAGGTCTAATATAGATTCAGAGGAAGGGCACACTCTAGTAGGCTGATCAATCAGTTGTTTTAGACCAAATATTTCCGAGAAGTCACACAAAGCTCTGACAAGAACATTGTTACATGACAATTTTACATTGGTATTAAAATCACCAAGTATAATACATTCGAACTCATTGAAGCTGTTACCAGCATTACATGCATCTTTAAGAAGAACATAAAAGTCATTCTGCCTAGGTGGCCTGTAACACACACCTGTCAGTATTGGTCGTGTTTTCGGTAGGAGAATGTCGACCCAAAGAGTCTCTAGATCCCCTTGGTGCAGATCCGGACGAGGATTGAACGCGAGGTCTTGTCGGATGTACAAACAGACTCCGCCACCCGTCCTTTTCCGGTCTCGGCGATGGATAACGTAGCCCGGGATGTCAACTTCCGCATCCGCAATCGTGCCATCCAACCATGTTTCCGTTACACCGAGAACAGCTGGATCCGCGCTGGATGCGATGAGTCTTAATTCGTCGACTTTTGGGAGAAGACTTCGAGCATTCAGATGCAAGAAATGCAGACCTCTTCTCCTGAAGCACTTGAACTGGAAGGGGTCAGGGCCGGGAGTGGGGCTGGCCGTACTTGGGACATCATCAGGATCAGTACACCTACTGCTAGTTTGTAGATCGTCAACGAGGCTTGAGTCATCACCTCGCAGTTCACCACTGGACTGGGCAACTTCAGCCAAAGAGCATCTGCTGCAAGTGAAGGGAAGATCAGTCCCAGTAGATACAGCAGCATCGTATAAGGCAGCCGGAATGTTGCCACATTTTATGTGCACCCATTGTTCACAAAGGTCACAAGATACTGCTTTACTGTTTTTTCTCACGCCCTTTTCACATACTCCACAAGGATATTTTGGAGTACGAGAGTTTTTTGGGCCGGGACATGGATGAATATCACCACACAGGAGCAAACACCAAGTCACCAACAGTTTGTTTGTGTCCACCGTCCTCGTTGCCAAGGGCCGCTTCCGCTTGTCAATGTTGTTAGTGGGCGATAATACAGTGTTCAGAAGTATGTCCTGGCCAAAACTAATAAAATGACCTGGCGATTGTCCTAATACATATCCCCAGCTATCCTCAACGATGTAAACATTCTCTGCAGGAATATTGCGATTCTGATTTATCCTCAGTGATTGAAATGTTGAAAACAGTAGAAACACGATCATGAAACACTTGTTGCCTGTCGCCATCTTGCTTTGAAGGCACAATATAACTTACTTGGTATTGATATGCCTAACATAATATACTTTGGTTTGATTGCTCGGAAAAAAATTATGCCTGGTATTGGTACTGTTTATTTCGAAGTGCGAGTTAGTGCTATTAAACAGGTTTGTATGCATGTGGGGTGACAATATCATACAGGGTCTCAGCGGGGAAGGGGTCGCCGTTTGGTTCCTCACCTCGAGGACGAATCTTGTTAGCGCGAAATACAGTTCATCTCTAGTCATTTCTAGTAGCTCCAGGCGGATAACTGCTTGTAGGGCCGTCGCCCTTCTTAATCGTATATGCGTTGCGACAGCTTTTCCAGTCGTTGAAAAGTCGGACCGTCCAGTCACTTTTGCGTTTGGTAGAATCTGATACACTGTAAATAATGAAGGAGAACGTTATTCAGCCATGCTTTTCACATGCGTCCTTCAGGCTTGATACCAGGAATTGATCTGGGGATGCCTCACACGTTGAGGATTCCGTTTTAAGTGACGTCATATCGCCAGATGTATGATTGCCTAGTGACACCACGCGCAGCGATATAGATCCACTTGCTGGTTTATTTTGCGCGAGTGGAAGCCTGGTTTTGGGAAAAGCAAAAATCCCGATGGTGTTACCCGGAATTTGGAGTAGAGAAAGGTTTTTCTGAATGTATGCTATGTCGGCAATTGCGATCTGAAAACGGGCTGAATTGACAGGGGTCCTGTTCAGCGTCATTCTATGAAAAATTGGTACTATCATGCTCTATAGTGACCTAGATTTTGTTGAACTAAAATGATTATACTATCACACCCTATCAACCGTTAAGCCCTATTTTTTTTTGGAAATGTGAAACGCGCATCCGAAGTTACCCATTTAACATTGATTTAAATGCAGCCAATCATTAGTGACATCAACCCTTCACTTCACATGCATGTAGGCCTAGATGTACGATATACAAATGGGGCAAATAATTTAAGTGGATTGGATGACTTGTATACATGGTATAGCATTACCTTTTTCTACTCTTGTCCTGCACGATTGGTTGGACGTAGTCAGATTTCCGAAGCGACTGCGCATCTCAACTGTGTTCTCGATTTTTTCACAGGTACTAACAAACTCTGTGTTGGAGATGTCAGAATAGTCCACCTATGTTTCTCAGTTGAACGTGATCCGCCGATCAAATTGGGTTCGAGCACTGCACTGTATTCTGTGTTGTCTAAATATTTCAACAGATCTGAATAGCTGATATTTAATAAATTGTCAGCAGCATCTCCGGCCGTGATGAAAATGTCGTCTGAATCTCCATGGCAAGACTAATATATATGACGAACTGGTTAGCATGCTGTGCGCACAGCCTTTTTAATAAAAAAGTTACGAATCTACAGTCTGACCACCGCGTATTTGGGTCGTGTAGAACGGCACACGCTGAGTTTTAAAATTCAATGGTTTGCAGTTTTATTCTCTATTCTCAATATTTTAAGTCAGAGAAATCACTCAAAAGATGTTGATTCGTAGCTTCCTAATCCACTCGCCCTCCGGGCTCGTGTATTCGGAGCTACGAATCAACACTTTCTCGTGCTTTCTCCCTGAAATAAGTATGTGTCGGCCCAACCGTCATACTTACTTTTGGGTCAGGTGCTGGCAAGACCGATGGCTCTCTCAACAATTTACATTGGGGACTCATCATGGGAGGCTTGGGTGGATCAGTGCTTGCACCCGAACCCACAGTCTTCCCTGAGGCAGCAAGTACAGACTCTGGCAGCCCATCGGGCTATCAGGGATTCTATTCCAATGCTGGAACGTTAGAGAGGATACACAAGCAATACGCACACGTGCTTGGGTGCTGGGAGCCAACTCCAGGTCTCGGGTACACCATGTTTGTATTAACCAATGCATGTGTCAGCCTGTCCGACGCACCAGCTCTGGTGTGCCACTGGGCGGGGCGTTCTAGCCCTAGAGAGGTTCTGTCAAATGTAGTCTATGTACAACCAAATGAATGTGTTTGTATCTTTACTATCCATACCTCCATATTTCTTTCAGATATCTTGTTTCATTCACAACCTGTGTGTGTTTTGTCCCAACACTAACAACAAGAACAGACACACAAGTCTGTTTTTTTGGTGTTGTGATCTTACCATAAGACATGTCCCTAAAAAACTTATCGTCCCTCTAAAAAAATATTCTGTATTCTCGGTATGTTGCCAAACCCATATCTGTGTGTCTAATCTACCCATAACTTGTGTGTCTTTCGTACCCATACCTGTGTTTCTTCAAGATACATCATCTTGTTTTGCCCAATATATGTGTGTATTTTTATTCCAACACTTGTGTGTTTAATGTATCCTCCGAACGAAGTTCGGCGGATACTATGGATTTGATTCCGTCGCGCCGCGTCCGTCGTATCCACCGTTCAGATTGTCTTGTGAACGCTCCACAGGTTGCAAATCTCAACCAATTACGATATTTTTTGGAGGGACATGTCTTCTGGTAAGATCACGACACCAGTCGATTTTGGTTGCTCTATACGGGTGGGAGTTTTCGATGAATGTTGACGAAACCGCACACACTCGATGAGAATGACAATCACATGAAACCTATTGTTTTTCAGAATGATGAAATAAATATTAATTAGTTAGCAGGCTAACTTATTATGACCATTAAAATACCCACTTTGACATCTGTAATCACTCCAATACCCTGTACTATGAAAACAAATGACACTGGATTCTTGTTCAGAATAGAGAACTGATGTTTTTGGTGAATAATATTACCCAATAAGTTAACATTAATTTACTAGTTAAGTCTACTATTGACCACAATAAAACTAGTTAAGACAAGAACAATTATTATTGGGCTCAACAAGGTAAAGGTTTTGCCCAGTAGGAATTTCATGGCTGTGCCCCTAATGATGGGGGATTGAGCGAGGTTTCATGATCCATTCTTGTGACGAGCTTTTTGAAAGTAGTTGTTAAGAAATAATAAGTTAATTAATATTTTAGTTAAGGTCTGGAACATTACTGATATCGATGAATCACACTGACCTGGCAGTATTGATATTTTGTCTGAATTAAGATATTGTGGGCAACAGGGATGATAGGGTCGTCGGCGGCCGAATCGTCTAATATTTCTTGTCAGTCTTTATTCATTGGTATGTTGTCAAACCCATATTTGTGCGTCTAATCTACCCATATCTTGTGTGTCTTTAGCGCACACGCCTCTGTATTTCGTTTTTTCATTATTTTTTTAATCCAACATCTGTGTGTCTTCTGTCTGTTGTTCGTGTTACTCCTCATGCATCAAAAGTTTGTGTTGTTTTATTGTCCATACATCTGTGTTTACTCTAACATGTTCATGGATTATTTTGACGAACAATTTAACTAATTTCTCACAAAATCTGTGTGTTTTATCTATTCGTGATTTGTGTCTATCGTGGGTTATTATGATTGCTAATGGAATAGCATGCTGATGTTTCTTTTATGTAAATATCGTGGGTTCCTATTAAACCCTACCAAATGGCATAGAGCGTTGTTATCTTGTTTAGGGGCCAGGACATGTTGTTGTCAACGCTGTAAGGCTAACTTTTTGGAAGCTGATGCCGACACTGGGTGAGTAAAATAAATTTTCTGTCAAATATTGGCCATATTACCTTAGAATGGGGATTCGATGCAGTGTCCGAGATACTAATGTACAAGCTCATGCTGTCCAATTATCCATATGAGTCTGATTTATTCAGGAATAGGCCCTGGCCCATGGATATGGCCCACAAATATGTTGTGTCCAAACATCACAATATTTTCGATACTTACGGCCCATGTACAGCAACACTTTTTGAACTGGAGATTTCAAATACTTCAAACTTCATTCACGAGAAATATGAAGGCGCAACGTCATCTAATTAAGAACTCTAATAATTTATTATTGTATCACTTGTGGCGTGTCAACGCTCTAAAGACATGGTCTACGCTCTAAACTGCTTGGTCAAAGTTATAAATCTCGATTTGCTTGCAGTGATGGGTAGTCTTTGGGTGGAACATCCAAGACGGTATCATGGAAACATTACATACAGCGGTTCGGAGAATCGTTCTTCGTACATCAAACACCCACAAGATATCCTCAGTGTTTGTTTACACTGCCAAGAGAAGATATATGTAATTTTGGCTAGGCTGCCTTAGAGCGTAGACCATGTCTTTAGAGCGTTGCACCTTCTCGGTTGTATTTTCTCTGCAAATGGTCGACGAGGATGCAAAAACGAAGAAAAGTTCTAGGGTCGGCAGACTAAATAATTGGGAAAAATCCTCAAAACTATCCACATCAAAGTGAACGAAAATATAAAATTATGGATGGAAGCTGGAAGCAGCCAACCTAAAAGCCATGGTATCACGATAATAGCAATAAGTGTCATATGCAATGTTCGATATTGTTTATTTTCAGGACTTTTACATGTCTGATTACTAGGAGGTTGTGCCAAGCGACTCAAACCCTCTTGAAGCACATTTTGAATCCTTGATCGCGTCTTATAAACTCTTGAAGCCTGAAGTGGATCAGGAAACGGTCACCATCCTGTTTATGCGGACCCCGATAATTGCAATACCTAAGGCAAGAACAAATAAAACGTTATGATAGATTTACGTAATACTAATGAGGAATGGCTACCATAACATTTTTATAATAATACTGTATGACAATTATTACACGATATATCAATGTGGAGGGAATTGACAGTTGTAACTTTACCAGGGTGCTCTTCGGTAAAACCCATTTCTTCTCACTTCAACATATGCTACTGCACATGAGGGAAGATTGAAGTTTGTGAATCTCACCCGGATTTTACGATTATATCTCCCAGTCAGTCCTTTCTGTAAGACAAGCGATCGATGTAGAAAAATGTAGCAATTGTTGTTTCTACCTTTGTCGAGGGATGTTGTGTATAACCTACTATTAAATGCCAGTTACACTGTCCGTGGATCCAAGGACCTCTAACTTCTATGCATGTTTCGCTCTCTCCATTCTTTACAATGTGTTGGCCAGTGCTGGGACATCCTTCAAGAAAACGAATGCGTATGTTGTGTCAGTAAAATCAGACCGGCGGGAACATCATTACATTGTGAACGTATGTTTCTAGGTTTTTTCTTGTGGCTTTCAAACCATATCAATAATCATGACAATATTCACAACGAGTATCAAAGCAAAATAATAGCTCCTACATTTCACAGTTCTGTTATGTCAGTTTCACGTTTACTTTGTTTCATTTGTTTCACGTAGTTTATTTCACGTTTAATTACACAATTTGTTTATGAAGGTTTTTTCTAACAATACTAACCGCGGGCACTGTCAGCAACCCGGTTGCAG
This sequence comes from Terebella lapidaria, assembly GCA_949152475.1. NCBI lineage: Eukaryota > Metazoa > Annelida > Polychaeta > Terebellida > Terebellidae > Terebella > Terebella lapidaria. Next base: position 9,361,848 of record OX424568.1, on the reverse strand, counting down.
AGAGGAGGAGCCAGACCTTGAGGACAGCGACAGCTGGTACAATCGTTAGGGTCCACATAGCCATAGTTCTTGCAGTATTTACCACGGTGGAGTTGATCGAATCTCTCTTGGCATTTGGCTATAGTGAATAAATAATGGTAATGCTCATACAATTTTTGCATTCGGTTAGTTTTTAGAAATTCATTCAAATGAGCGAAGCACATCAACAATCGGCAACATAAATTGTAGTTACAGTCGACACAGCCTTTCTTGTTGATGATCTTGACGTCATAAAATGTCGGACCCCATCCATTTGCATTCATATTGTTTTCGAAATTCTTATTTCCTTTTGGTGTAATTGTATTCTTACTTGAATCATTTGCAAAAAGCTGTAACAGAATAAAACATGATTTAAATGTATATGAACCAACCACAAAGAACATTGGTCGCAATTCGTTTGAGGGATTTATATGTACAATAATACTGACATGTGTGAAAATATCGTATTCATCCAACGGGTGTCAATAACTTGAGGCCTGCAGTTAATGGGTTATATTTATATATAACAAATCAAGTTGTGTCGCGACAGGTACATGTATAGGGGGACTGTTCCCTATTTATAGGGAACTAGGGCAGAGAGTCTGAACTTCCCGATTACATTCCGACTCACTTTGGTTGGATAGTGCATTACGGAAGAGTAGTCATAGGGCACGTTGAAAGAGTCTACTTTCCAGAAAGGCTCTTCTTCAAAGTTGTCCACAAAACCTTCCTTGACGTTAGCTTTGTGGACTGTGACGAACTGATCACGATCTGGTCTGGATTGTTCGTGGATAGCTCCCATTGCATGAGCAATTTCGTGCATGATTATATCTTCCTGCAATGTGTTAAATGGTGTATTTTCTAGATCAGCGTATTAAGGACATTCAACCCTTTTTATTCAGGAATTATGATTCGCTATGATTCGCTCATTTGAAGTCTGGGAAATATTGAATAATGATTTAAACCCAGGAATTAAAGCTACTGCATTTGAATGTATGCAATATTTTTTTTCAAAACTGAATTTTTGTGAAGCACATCTAATGCAAGTAACAAAAGGTGTGCTCAATGATTTTGACGATCACAGTCCGTCTGAGTTGTTTTTTTTCATCCGTTATGATACAGATTTTGTACCGGTTTTGTAAATAAACGAAGTGTATCCATCAAACCCAAATGTAAACAAATGCCCAAAGGGTGCTCAAAAGTCCACATCGAGTACATTTTCCAATTCGTGTGTGCATATATAGTGTAGTTATGAGAAAATAACCATTGATATATCATGATGTACGTGGAATTGTCAGTCTATCTCGCACTTCTATGCTTTGTTTACATCTGCGTGTGATGGGTACAGTTCCTGTATTTACGCGAGAACCGTCTGTTCAAATGAGCAAAATTTCCCTGAGGACCGGCTATAGTTATTACATTTGATGTGAGTATGTCTCATTCAGTTCGTTCAGCATGTTTAATATGAAATATAGTTTTCAAAAAATATTGACTGGTTTCGAAGGCAGTTGCTTTGAGTATTAAAACCGGGCAATCAGTATTAAATCCTGGACCTAAATACTTAAATCATGATTAAATATTGCAACCTTGAAATTGGTGTTATAACTGGGAAATAAGTATTAAAACCGGGAATTAAATATTAAAACGGGAACAACTACATTGTATTGAAAAACGAAATCAACCTTTCAAGTATTACAACCGAGAAATAAGTATTAGAGCCCAGAAATATCGAGTTCCAGGATGTAGTATTTATTTCCCGGTTTTGATACTTATTTCCCTATTTTGAATATTTAATTAAAGATTTTATTTTTTATTACCCGGTTGTAATAACTTTTCTTGTGTAAATATTTAACTCCATGTTTAAATTTTTCCTTCGATTTTAATATGTATTCCTTTGTTTTGAACATGTATTTTCAAGCTGTGGTACTTATTTTCCGGTCATAATATTCAATTCCAGGTTTCAATATTTAATTTCGGGATTTGAATATTTTATTTCCGGGTTTGAATATTTAAATACCAAAAACTGTAATTAAAAATAAAACTGGGAAATAAGTATTACAACCGGGCAATATATATTAAAACGCCGACTTGAATACTAAACCAGGGAATAAGTATTACAAACGGAAATATATCAACATTCGGAAATAACTATGCCCACGAAAACATGGAATTAAGTGATTGAGCCGGCAATTAACTAACTAGGGGCCCAAAGACCACCATACTTACGGTGTTTACTTCGATAACTGCACTATACATGTAATTGCATATAGTATATAATTGATCACATCGAGTCGTGTTCATTCAGTTCAAAATTGTTTGACGTGAACTTATATTATCAACAGATCAAGGCTTAACCCTTGCAGTCAACGTATACATGATTCTACTAGGTGTAGGCCTATATCAGTTTCCGAGATCTTTGATCTATTGTACTCATTTCAGGCCCATGCACGTAATCTACAGTCCAGAGAGATGTATCTAGGACTTTAATTTTTGACATTAGAGCGTTGGGGGCGAAGCCCCCAACCCTCTACATGTCTATGTGCTGACTTTTTCATGGAGGTTTCACGCCAACCTATCGACGTCCCTTTTGGCATGTGAACGTTTGAAAACCTACTTCAAATGAGAATTTTCTTCGTCCTTGACATGAAATCTCTCGAATTGATGGTAAACTTTGAATATTCCACACATGTATGATGCATAAATCGATGTGTTAGGTTTGAGAAAATTACGCAAAATGCTGAGATTGTTTGGAAAACGTCAAAATGGCGAAGCCGATGGAAATTGACGTTCCCAGAATGCAAAGCAAATTTTACCACAATCACGCGTATTTTGGAACACAATTACTGTTCAGCAATCCGTGCATGCATAGGCCTACATGTTGCATGTGGGCATCTGCGTGTGGACATTTTTTGGCGTTATGAAGTAAATACAACGATTCGTCTGCGATGCCACGGCTACATTTACCGTAATTTGACGTATTTTATAAAATGCCAATTAAGCTGGTGTTCTGTTCTGTTTTGGATTGCGAAGTCTTAAATGGTATTTTAATTTGCCCAGTAAAGTCATGTGTTAGGGAGAAAAATCTTGGAAATCCCCCAAAAGCCGAATCTCAAACAGTGGCCCTTTAAATCTGCAGATAGCTAAAATAGAAGAAGTGGAACTGCACGGTGACGCAAATTGACGTGAGTGGCGTTTTTAGGGCATACCTCAATATTGGGTCAGAATGAGAAGTTCATCCCAACTTATGCAATGTTAACATTTCATTTCATGTTCAGGACACCCTAAGGCTTGTAAGAATATAGTGATGAACGTTTGTGTGGGGGGGGGGGGGGGGGGGGGGGAGGGAAGCATGGGGGGGGGGGGGCTATCCGGGCTCATAGCCTACTTGTGGTTGGTCGGAAATGACAGCATTCGGGATACTTTGGCGGGAAAGTCTATGAAAAGGTCCATTCAAAAGGAATTCGGATATTGCTCGCCATGCGCGGAATTTACGCGAGGTAGATTAGCGACGCGTCTCAACTCATCGCTGCTTGGCGGATTTCCCCGATTCCACTAAGACTGGTGAGATAAAAAAATATCTGCTTTCGTGCAAATGTCAACAAATAATAATCATCAAGTTGTTACTTTCGTCTGAAAATGCTCCGACAGCAAGAAAAACGCATTCTGAACAAAACGTGCCCCGAATGAAAACGCCCCGTCGTAAACTGACAAAACGTGCCAGGGTTGTGACATACATACATCCATACACACATATCCCGACCATGACATATGCTCACCAAGGGTGAGCAAAAAAGACATCAAATATTTAAATCGTGAAACTAAGTATTCGAACCCGGAATTAAATATTAAAACCAGGAAATAAATATTAAAATATTAAAACCCGGAAAAATATTTAAAATATGCAATTACGGTAAATATTAGAAACCTGGAAATTAGTGTATATATAGCACATCGTGCTCTGTATACACAACTCTGGAGTAAATTATTTTTGGGATTCAACACTTTTTCCCAGTCTAAATATTTAATTCCGGGTTTTTAAAATTAATTTGACAGTATTGTTTTTTGATTCCGAGTTTTAATATTTAATCGCTAGTTTCAACAATTCCAGATTTTAATACTTTTTTTCCATATTTCACTACTTAATTCGATCCATAAACATATTAGGTCTGACTACGATCCGGCCTATTTTGCATGGTGCATTCAGACGTTTGTTTTTAGCTGAGAATCATTTCATCCTATCAATATGACCAATCTTTTATGGAATCATGAACACTGACTGTTTATATGAATGAGGAAAAACGTACATTGAAACAGCTTCTTCCACTTTTTAGCGATAGAGGCTGTCTTTCTTTGTGAAAGTATCCAACATACGACCAGCACCCATCGGCATCGACAAACGTCAGATATCCTTCTTTACTGGAGCCAAAGACGAAGCGGTAACAGGTGAGACTCTGCCATTTATCCATGGCATCCCGGACTTGTTTTTCTTCATCACCTGTTGGTAACCAAAATTGATATATAATTAGATCAAACATCACTTGTTCTCATTGGTTATTTTCTGTTTGATACGATTGATTACGATCAAATGTGAAAAGCATTAATTATACACAACTCAACATAATCCGTAACCTGTAGGAAACACAACATGAACTGCAGTGCTGCACGTGGATGTAAACATGGTAAACAAGAGTGCAGTAACAACATTCATTTGTTGGACGAGGTGATTCCGAATCAGATGGAGATTAAATCTGACATTTGGACGAGAAACGTTTGAACCTTCAATAGATTCACCCTGCATGCTCTCATACAGCTCATACATTGAAATGTGATACAACTACTACATGCATTATTATCAATTTAGTACGTTTTGATCAACCAAGTATTGTAAGATTGCATATGTTATTACCATAAATCCCCATAATGTGATTTGATTGAAAATTTTGAGCATGAATGAATGTTGTATGTGTATGCACATTATTCAGATTCTTTTATACTTCATAAAAATACATGTATGTTCGTAATACAACATCTATCTATCATCATTTTGTCAACAGAATCCCATTAACACGTTTAAAGGTCAGATGTGACGTTTACTCTGCCACTCAATTTCATCTGAGGTCAACTTCAAGACTACCAAAAGATTCGTAATATATGACTTCCCACCAAAGCTCAAAATTGGCCATTTTTTTTGGCGAAAGTAGCTGCTAAAATGGCAAAAACAATTGAATAAAAATGCGAAAAAGTATTTCAGGGTATTTAAAAGCCCAAAAAATGTTTTGGTAAATTAGGAAAAAAATAATCAACGCCAAAAAAAGGTATTTGCCGGACGGACAGAAAATGAACGATCAACGAAAAAACCACGACAATCGCTCATTGGCCTACATGGGCCAGTAACCTAAAAACTAAACAATTTTTCCCTTTAGGAATATTTTGGGGGAATTTTCGTGCAAAATTTCTGAAATTGCCACCAAAAAAAAAAAAATTAGACCAAAGGCTAAAAGAGTGTAACGGGTTCTTCACCCTTCTGTGACGTCTTGATAAACCGGTTTTCTTGGGAGGTGGGTAAGTTGTTGTTTAACCGGAGCTGAAACGGAAAAACTCCGGGAAACTGCTACTGCTGTACGGTTGAACTTCGGCTAGAAGTCTCTGAAGGTTGGTAGCGTGGTCTGGAATGGACCTCTTAACCGTTGCCCGACTGCCAATCTGCAACTGCACCTGTAAAGTAAGAATCCGGAGGCGTTTCCGTCTCCGGGTACTGCAACTGCTCCGTCGGGATACCGCTTTACTGCAACAGCTCCGTCGTTTTCCGCCTTACTGCAACTGCGACTGCACCTGGAATAGAGAATCCGGGAACGTTGCCGTTTCCGAATACTGCAACCGCTCTGCCAGGTTCCACCTCACTGCAAACTGCTCCGGTCGGCTCCGCCTCACCGCAACCTACGACTGCACCTGAAATGGAGAAACTCGGAAGGGTTCTCACTCCCGATTACCGCAACCGCTCCGTCAGGTACTGCCTCTGCTACTCCGTCGTCCGGTACCGCCTCTGCAACTGCTTCGTCGTTCCCGTCTCTGCAGCTGCTCTGCCCGGTACCGCCTCCGTAGTTGCTCCGTTGAATTCCACCTCCGTCTCCGTCTCCTTCCTTGGTGATCTGGGTTCTTGGATCACCCTTAGACGTCGTTACAACTTAGTCTTAACCGACTGTGGTCTTATCTCCCTTTTCTCCGTATTACTTTCTTTTCCGTGGAACTAACTTTATTATAAATTCCAGTTCCCTAACCAACACGGAAAAACAACTCGGTTGAAGTTTTCATGTTTATTTTCCAAGTGCCCAGTCGGAAGACATAAACTGCGATCATCTGGATGACTCTAGCCGGAACAAGGGAGTACTCTGCTAAGGGAGAAGGGGTCTGCACAGGTCGACGTCAGGACACCAACTCCGCCGTCCGCTGTGAAGCGGGGGCTTTTATAGACCTGAGACCCACGTCACGTGACCAACCTATTGTGACGTCATAGTCCGCCAAAACACTGATATTTTCCGGATTTCTAAAAACACTCTAGAACCAATCAGTGGCTGACACGTCACCTTTTAAACCGAAAACGAGGCTGATCACATGATCTTCCGGAAATAACGTCATAACGTTTTTGTACTCCATTGTTCTGGCTCCGTCTCCGCTTCCGTCTCCGTCTCCGGCTCCGTCTCCGGCTTTACCAACATCAAAAATTACTAAGTTCCAAGACGAAAAACCTTCTGAATTTCACCAATACGGAACCGAATGAACCTTTAAACACATATACATTTTAATAAAGGTTATTTAACCGTACTATCACGAAATTACCTATGGGAAACTTTTGGGAACACCCCAAAACCGTTACAAGAGGTTACCAGAGAAATTTATAATGTTGAGTCAAAAAATGTTTGTTTTGGAGCTTTTCTCAACAAAAAAGAACGTTTTGACCTCTCGAGGTCATTAAAGGTCAAATTCAAGGTCACCACTGAAGCCGCAACATATAATTTCCCATTCTAATGTTCCAATATTTAAAGACGGAGTTTTTAAACCGGGTGGTTTTGTGGGAGAGGCCTAATTGCATGTAGCTGGTCGGAGATTCGAGTGACTTGAGCATGATTTGATAATAATCCAGCAACCAGGTTGATAGTGAACCAGGTAGTTGTGCCCGCGGCTGGATCTGCTAACTGCCTGACAGTGTACAGTGTGTACTCTCCCTCTTACGTACTAGTACAGCCAGTACAGACAGCATTTATAGCGTGTGGTTATGTTTATAAACCAGTTTCGACTATACTGACTGGTGCCTTGTAAGAATATGATTGGCTGAGCGTTTAGAAACATTACCAGGTACCGAGTTTGAACTACCTGCAGCTTCAAAATTGTATGGTCTATTTTCACCACACTAGTATAGAGTGTGGTGTATCAATAACAAAAAAGTTACTTACAGATTTTGAGAAAATGACGGTCATGTTGTAAAAAAAAAAAATGCGTAAATAAAAATACCCCCATCCAAAAATATATTCAGGCATTTTTGTGCGAAATATCAGAAAGATTCAATTGTAATCAAAGATAAAAATGTTGATGGACAACGAGGACGGACGACGAACGAAATGCCAAGGCAATAGGTTATCAGACTATGGATCTGGTAACCTGATAAAGACGATTTTCGTGTTGAACCTAATGTTGTGTTAAACTTTCCCATTTGTGGGCAACTAACAAAAACCGTTTTCACGTTTGTGGTTGGAATTCGTTTTTACATTTGTCGTTGGAGGTTTTTTTCACATTTTGGGGTGATTTACAAAACTTATTTTCACATTCGTGGATTCAACACACTCGCCGACTTGTACTACGCCGCACTGCACTTTTTACAAGATGCATACATCCACTACCATGCACTCCTACATCTCCTTGACAACATCTGCATACAGTACAGCGCAACCAATTAGGAATCGACAAATAGCACACGTGACATATTCCTCTCCCTTCCAGCAGACTAGTCAGTTCTGATGAAGTAGTCACGTAGGCAAGAAACATGAATAAGATCTTGCACGGATAATACGAAATTTGGAGGGACATTGATTCACCAACTGATTTTGTACATAGAATGCACGTTATGAATTGATGTACCGTCAGTCGTTCGTTAGGAGGATATGTGAGAGCTTGAAATGTCATTGCTTTCATACGGATCGGTGCTAAATGAACATTTGATAGTTGATCCGACTTGACAGTGTACAACGATTCAAGATTACATACGATCCGTAATAGGTTTGGTCCAGACGAAAAATATGCCATCATAACAAATTATAAGAATGTCATGTTGAAACTATGGGTGAATTAACGACTGCTTCATACATTCATCGTAAGATAATCAGGTCTATTTCTGTCCATTATTCAACTAACCTCTTTTCGAACTAGTGTATTACCAGCATATGATTATGGGTTCATATCAGCGCAATATGCTGATTAGCGCATCTGTCAAAAGTCTGATACTCACTTGATAGGTTATAGTATGTGTAATGAACTTTCCTTGTGACACGTCCGTTGACAATTTTCTTGGGCCACAGTCTTCTAGCAGCACTCAGTACAGTTCGCCCTTCTGGTGTCCCTTCATCATCCTCTCCCTTCAGCTCTCTCAGCCAAGCCTTCAGTTGTGCCTCATTCAAGACCATGTCGTCAAATAATTCCGGCTCTTCGATAGATTCATACTGTTGTAGAAATGCCACAAATGTCTTATTCTCTGCCAAATAAATCCATACAAATAGTACACTCTAAAAATTTTGGAGTCTTGCACCAAACAATATTCATTTTGAATAATTGTCAGAAGCAAGCCGAATCAAAGCTGTACTTTATTTCTAGCTATGGAAATTTGTCTCACACTGACTAACGTTTACATATTATTGTTTTCTACATTTTCCAATACTTGATATTCATAGACTTGTTCTGACACTGACCTCTTCTCCGCGATTCTCAGCGAGTTTCTTCCTAACCTCATGAGCCAATGCACGAACTCGCCCTTGGGTCTCTCGTCCCATACCACGGGTTGCCAGGAACTCATCATCCGTCATCTATGGCAATGAAAAATACATGTGGATCTAGACATTCGGTGTCGTAAGGATTCTGGATCAAAGCAATCAATAGCCTGTAAATACCCGAAACGCTTTGTGAAATGATGTGTATAGGTGTCAAAATCTGATTTTGGAATTTGTTATAGATCAAAAGCCCATTCGATAGGTGGCAGCATTGTAATAGTGGTAATTTTGGCGCCAAATTACTAAGGAATATCGTGTGATGTGAGCCATGCACGAGACATATGGCGCGAAAATTCCGTATGTTTGGAGTAAGACCATAGTATCGTCATAATAAATAAGGTTATGACGTCATATTACCACTAAAACAGTGCTATCATCATTCTGGCGAGTAGGGATTTTTCTGCTCATGCCCCATTAGCTACAATATAATGTATGATATAGCACCAATCCTCCAAAAGACGCCCTGATGCCCATCTATGTTACTGAAGATCGACATGAAAAGACAGTGTCGATATTTTGTCTTAAATCCCGGTTCCACTGTCAAGATTGTGGGGGATGTTCACCAACATCATTCTGATTCGTTGTAGGTCGGCATCCCTTTCGGCGTGCATCGGAGTGGCCGCTGAGTCGCCACGAAAGTTTTGAAATGTTCAAAATAATCGTGGCTCCAACACGAATTTTGAGGTTACCGTCGTTGTCATTCGTCGGCGTCGTCCATCTACATTTTCATCTTTAAAGTTTACAATCGAATCTTTCAGATTTTTTGCACAAAAATGCCTATTAATATTTCGAGAGGGAGGTATTTTATCATTTTTTTCTATTTTCTCAGTTATTTCAAAATGGCGGCCAATATAGACGAAGAACTGCCAAGTTTGGGCTTTGACGGTCGTTTCCTGTATTTTGAGTCTGAGTCTGTTAAGTATTTTTTTTCTTATTGGTGCATAACACTCCTCATATATACCCCTATGATGTGTATAAGTTTCGTTGCTTTGGAATCGTTGGAAGTTGGTTATTTTGGTCCAAACTTGGCCCATATGGAACTTTCTCATGTTAATTTCTCCCATGCTTTAAAATGGGACATATTATGCCTATTATCCAACTTAATATTGAGATTAGAGATTGGAATCAATTTTAGACATAGGGGAACTGATATATGCTGAATATTCTCGTGTTCTTGGGATTGACCTTTAACCTAATTTTCAAGGTCACAGGACACAATGGCTATTATCTCGCTTATTTTCGACTTCACATCTTAGGCATCAATTGTGGACATATAGAAAAGGATAAATATTGAATATTGTCATGACCTTAAACTTGCTCTTTGACCTCATTTTCGAGGTCAGAGCACAAAATGGCTAATATCTCGCTTATTATCGACTTTACAACTTGGGAATCATTTGTGGACATATGGAAAATTATATACGCCGACTATTCTGATGACCTTGAATTTAACCTCTAACCTTATTTCCAAGGTCATAGCACAAAATGGCGAATATCTCGCTTACTATCAACTTTACAGCTCAGGAATCAATTTGGACATATAGGAAATGATATATGCTGAATATTCTTTTGACCTTGAATTTGACCTTTGACCTCATTTTCAAGGTTTGAGCACAAAATGGCTAATAAATTATATATGCTGAATAATCTCGTTATCTTGAATTTGAACTGTGATCTAATTATCGAGGTCACAAGACAAAACGGTTGATATCTCGCTCCTCTTTAGATTGGGAATCAATTGTGGACATATGAGAAATGATATAGACTCCGACAAATATTCTGATGACCTTGAATATGGTATGTGATGTCATCTTCAGACTGGCTGATTTGTCACTAACTTTTGACTTTAAAGCTTAGAAATCAATTGTTCACATATGGGAAATAATTTATGCTGGCTAATATTGGCTAATATCTCACTTGTTATCGACTTTACAGCTTAGAAATCAATCGTGAACGTATAGGAAATGGTGTATGCTGAATATTGTTATGACCTTGAATTTGACCGTTGATCTCATTTTCAGGTCATGACAAAATGGACGATATCATTTATTGTCGACCTTTATTGTCGACAACAAAATGGTCGATATCATTCATTATCCACTTTACAACTTGAGAATCAATTATAGCCACACAGGAAATAGTATATACTGTGTATTCTGATGACCTATAATTTGACCTTTGACATCATTGACAAGGTCCTGGGATATAATATGCTAAAATCTCAGGCTAATATCTCTCTTATAATGGAATTTACAACTTAGTAATCAATTGTGGCCATGTAGGAAATGAAACATGCTGAATATGCTCATGACCTTCAATTTGAACAGTGACCTTATTTTCAAGGTAAACGAGACAAAATTGTTGATATCTAAAACATGAAACATATATTGTCTGATCCTTTGGGTAAATTTTTACGATCGTTGTGTGTTCGCCTGTATTCCTCTGGCATATTACAATATATGTACCTGGATTTGGCATTTCGCAGAACCACTTTGACCTTATATGTTCTTTTGCAAGAGGAGTAGTTCATTTCATGCCAAATTAAGTACATATTTAAAATCTACATACATGGAAATATAAGAATAAACCAAATTCTGGACCAAATATCGGTGAAGAGAGTACATTATCTTCGTTCAGCTATGCAAAATTGTGGCCATCTTGGATTTTCCCCATGATGAATGCTTTGCTTGTTGGAAATGACATGTACATGTGTATATTTCAGATAAATGAACTAACTTAATGACATTTAATGTCACGTTTATGCACATTACATGACTTTAACTGTTGATTGTGTTCTAATTCAATATTGCTGCAATTGTGTTTATTGCCAAGTTCAATATATCTTTTAGCAGTTGAGGCATAGGGGACATTGTTATTTTAACCACTGATATTGTTAAGCACCATCAGCATGTAATTAAGGCACAAAATTGTTGATAATGGCTACACATTTGTTTTAAAATATTAGAGTTTTAGAAAAAGTATTATAAAATATGCCATTCTGGTTGCTGCCATCTTGGATTTCATGCTAATGGAGTATGCTAAAGTAGTTGAAAACAATATTATTGCATTTCCTAAACTCTAACACATTTGTTTAGGTACAAAGTTCGCACAATTAGGGTAAAAAATATACATGTATGCAATTTTGTGCTTATCATTGATCAATTTCGGTCTTGTCGCGATTGTGTTTATTGCCAAAGTCAACATATTCTTGAGCAATTAAGGCATAAGGGGCATTGTTAGTTCTACCACTGATGTTTTTAAGTACCAGTAGCATGTAATGGAGCACATAATTGGTGATAATGACCACACATTTGTTTAAAATATCAAAGTTTCATGAACAAAATATGAAAAAATATGCAATTATGATGGACGCCATCTTGGATTTCATGCCGGAGCGCTATGCTAAAGTAGTTGAAAACAATTTCATTGCATTCCTTGACCTCTAAAGCGTAAGTTTAAGTACCAGTTTGTGTCTCTAGCACAATTGGTAGCAAAAATGTATGCAATTTTGTTTATTGTTGATTAAATTTGGTTTTGTCGCAATTCTGTTTATTGCCAATTCAAGGTATTTTTTTTAGCATTTAAGGCATTGGGACATTGTAATCATTGCCACTGATGTTATCTAGTACCAATAGCATGTATTAAGGCACAAAATTGTTGATAATCTCCACCGAGTTCCTTAAAATATTAAAGTTTTAGGAAAAAATATGAAAAAAATATGCGGTTCTGATGGTCGCCATCTTGGATTTCATGCAGAAGGGTTATGCTGAAGTAGTTGAAATTATTTTTATTGCATTCCTTACCATCAAAAACATATGTTTAGGTACTAACTTTGTGTCTCTAGCATAATTAGGGGCAAAGATATATATAACTTTGTGTTTATTGTTGATTGAATTCGGTTTCGCCGCGATTGTGTTTATTGCCAAATTCAACGCATTTTCCAGCAATTAAGGCATTGGAGACATTGTCGTTTTTGCCACTGATGTTATCTAGTACCAATAGCATGTATTAGGGCACATAATTGTCAATAATGGCCACACAGTTCCTTAAAATATTAAAGATTTAGAAAAAATATGACAAAATATGCGATTCTGATGGCCGCCATCTTAGATTTCATGCTGAAGGGATAGGCTGAAGTAGTTGAAAATATTTTTATTGCATTCCTTGACCTCTGAAACATATGTTTAGGTACCAAAATCGTGTCTCTAGCACAATTAGGGGCGAAGAAAAATACAAATTTGTGTTTCAAAAAAATGTCTCGGTTTTGATGGCGGCCATTTTGAAAAGCCGCCATATAATATTTGTCTATATACAAGCGAATTAGCTATATATTTCCCTCATATTCTTTATTTAGCATCAATACACGGGAATTGTTCCGCACCAAACTATGCAGAAACGATGGCTTTCAATGTCAAATTCCAGAGAAATTTCAGTTACAGTTAATTTTCGTCAAGGATCATCTGTCTTGCAGGTAGCTGTTAATCTGTTTCGTGAGGAAACAGATGCTTATAGATTGCCTAATTGAACATAGCAACGAATGGGTCCCTATAGGTGTCACATATACTATATGCCAGTGCTTGCACAAATCTCTGATACCATGTCCGATATACTGAATAGAATAGTATATCCTAAATGAACTAAAAATGAAATTTCGACTACAACATGAATTGGATATTCAGCTGGGGTGACCACAAAGGATTAGCTGGCATGCTTATCAAATCTGAAAGTTTGACATATAAAGAAATATCGCACAATGCCTTCGAAACTTTTGAAACTTTCCCTGAGCATACCGTGCTGACTGGTACATTATGCAAGTCTATATAAACATGTGACTAACTGATTGTAGGAACATTTTGGTGTCGTCGGAAAATTGGGGTGGTGGGACAGTTGGGGTGTCGGAACATATCATTATCCCAGTTTTTTCCGTCGTATAAAAGACCGGGGCCACTACCATACAATGTGGCATGATCGATAGACCATGGAGACATTCACTCGCCCCCCAAGGGCACATTACTGTGTATTATTGTTGAAGAATATATCCGTACATTAACATTCATAGTATTGTTGTTGAATATATCATGTGGAGAGATGGTGATATGTCTGTCGAAATTTTTTTGTAATCCTATAACACGGATATGGCCACCCTTAAAAGTTCCAATACATGTACACGGTATATTACATTGTATACACCTATCGACATGTAATGTACGTTGAATATGAAAATGCAATTGTAAAGTCCTAATGTTTTACCAAACTAGAATAGTTTTGAAAAATGAGGTGTGAATGTTTGAGTTTGATTGTTCATCGTGATGTGCATGTTTGTTGTTCGGATGCGTCATGATTGACCAGCGTGATTAAACGGCTTTTCCCGACCGGAAGTTGAAAGTGGAAACAGATAGGGAAACCCTAAGAAAATTCGGGTCAGTGCCTCCGCTCTATGATGCACTGTTTCCGAGATATCGTCGAAAATGAAAACTGCTTACTCAGCAAAAATGCTGACGAGTCCGAAAATAGCGTCCTTTCATTTTATGACGCACCGTTTCCGAGATATCGACGAACACAAAAATTCCGATCTAGTGTAAAAGTTTAAATTCAAGGTCAAAGGTAATCCCAAGTACCCTTTAGACATGTTTGTATAGGGTGACGAGTCCAAAAATAACGCCCGTTTCGCTATACGGCGCATCGCTTCCGAGATATACAGGAAACCTCAAGGATGACTTGATAAAAATTCTTCCAACCTCTAGGTCAGAGGTCGTTTGACGGATTGATCCCAAAATCAATAGTGTTCTTCACTGGCGGTATATGAACCTCCATGCAAAGTTCTGCAGCCGTTGCCTTTACATCAAAGTCCAAAATCGACATGGATTTCATCCTCATGGACCTCAAGGACCTTGGATCCGACCGAAAAAAACCAATAGGGGTTTTCCACATAATATGTCTGACCAATGCTGAAACGAAAAAAACAAAAAACAAGAGGCCTCAGTTCCCAAGTCTCCATCGTATATATGAGCTACATGTATTCCGTAGTAAATCATGATTTAATACTGCGAAGTTCCTAATGCCCATTTCCCCACCGGCTTTCCGTAATATTGACTGAGCATCGTCAATATCACTGTGGCGAGACTGGATTCCACAACGATCGTTAGTGCATCCGACAGTGGCATTCAGTGAAATGGTCAGTTTGGTTTTAACCGTATTTCAACAAAATGACAAGTCCACTTGTGATAAATGTCGAAGGTAGCTCAACGTTTTGGTCAGTCATGTGCAATTATTTCAAGCAGATCACACTTTTTGGTTTAGACATAGATCTATTCAGGAAAAGAATCAGTTTATTTGAGGCATGGCTAAGAGATAGAAACAGTGGTTTACTGAGAGGAATTCAATCAGTGTTTTATGTGACTAGTGCATGGAAAGTTTATCATAAAGTACAGGAGGCATTATTAGATACGGCTCACTGATCAGATACTGATTTCACATGCCTAGCATTGTATATGATATTGCACGTGCTATATTGGACCACCGAGTGAGGAAAATACAACGGATATTATCGATTGACCGGCTATTGACCACTTTCACTCACTGCTTTAAACCTTCGAAGCAACATAACAGCCAACTAGCAATTTTTCACTTTTGACGAATAAGCACTATACTCGGATTTTTCTAACTCGTTTACACTGTTTTTCGCTAATATTTTTGTGATGCTAAATGCTATCGTTCTATAACTTGGCATACTTCACATGGGAGTCCAACAATATCACTAACCCTTGATGATCTTGACAAATCGCACGAATCAAGGTATGACAATTCGTTGATACATGTTACGAAAGTAAATCCAGGAATTGGTGTCTTATAAGATGATAATCAATTTGTCACAACAGTGGGAGAAGAGGCACATGTGTTCAATGATTATTTCTCTGCGCAATCGCAACTGTCTTTGTAAAAATTAGCCCAAGGGCTAAGATAGCTGACCGGGCAATATGTAATATCTATTTTGTCGCATAGCTTTGAAAATAAGGTCAGTGGTCAAATTCGAAGTCACGAGAGTATTCAGCATATATGATTCCCTATATGTTCACAATTGGTTACTAAGCTGTAAATTCAATAATAAGAGAGATGTTAGTAAGTATGTCCTATAACCTTGAAAAGGGAATCAAAAGTCAAATTGAAGGTCATCAGAATATTCGGCATCATTATATCATTTGCTGTATGTCCACAATTGATTCTCAAGTTGTAAAGTTGATAATGAGCGAGGTATTAGCCATTGTGTTCTTCGACCTTGAACATGAGGTCAAATGTCAAATTCAAGATCATCAGAATATTAAGCGTACATCATTTTCTATATGTCCACAATTGATTTCTGAGCTGTAAAGTCGATAATAAGCGAGATATTAGCCAGTTTGTGCTCTGACCTTGAAAATGAGGTCAAAGGTCGAATTCAAGGTCATAAAAATAATCAGCATGTATCATTTCATACTTGTTCACAATTGATTCCTATTCTCTGATCTCAAAATTAAGTGAGATATTAGGCATAATGTGTCCCATTTTAAAGTATAGGAGAATTTAACATGGGGAAGTCCCATTTGGGACCTGTCGAGAAAATGAAAATGGTTGCAACACGCAGACCGGTGATTCAGGGGCAACGAAACTCATACACATCACAGAGGTATGTGATGGCAATCTTCTGAAGTAAAAATCTCAAAACTGTCTAAGCAGTTTTTGAGAAAATGGCCGCCAAAGTCAGAAATTGGCCGTTTTTCGTCGAAGATGGCCGCCATTTTGAAAAAATGCGAAAATCAAAAAACAAATAAATACCCCCTTTCCAAAATATTTTAGGCATTTTGTGCAAAATTTCAGAAAAAGATTCACCAGTAAACTTCAAAGATAAAAATGTGGACGGCCGACGACACTGACGACGCCGACGGACGACGGATGCAACGCCAAAAGGATGCCAAAAGGTTATCAGACCACTGATCCGGTAACCTCAAAATACCCAACTCACTGCAACCTATTCAAATTATTCAGGACGCACGGCTATCCGACATACACATCTCTGCTCATGTTGTGTCGAGAACTATTTCCTTAAAGTAGCATAATCCGTTTTGGGAATTTGTTATAGAACAATTGGCTAGCATATTCCTGATGATACAGCACCAATGGATCCTTCAAACTATGCCCGGACGACCCTACAAGGGTGTTATGGTGCAGTGGCAGAGCGTTCGGCCGATGATCAACAGGTCGAGGGTTCCGAGTCCACAACATGTCCACAATTGATTCCCAAGCCATAAATTCGACATTAAGTGAGATATTAGCCATTTTGGGCTCTGACTTTGAAAATGAGATCAAATGTCATTTTTCAAGGTCATCAGAATATTCAGCGTATATCATTTTCTATATGTCCACAATTGGTTCCCAAGCTGTAAATTCGATAGGAAGCGAGACATTGGCGATCCTGTCCTGTGACAGTCAAATTCAAGGTCATAACAGTATTCAGCATAATAATATCATTTCCCATCTGTTCATAATTGATTCCTAAGCTGTAAAGGCGATAATAAGTGAGATATTAGATATTCTGTCTTGTGACTTTGAAAACTAGGTCAAAGGTCAAATTCAAGGTCACGACAATATTCACCATATATCATTTTTTTATATGTTTACAATTCATTTATAAGATGTAAAGTCGATAATAAGCGATATTTAGCCATTTTGTCCTGTGACCTTGAAAAAGTAGAAATGAATACCGACAAACAGGCAGATTCATATTCCAAGACCGAATCTATGGACGAATTTCACAAAATCAGTGTGAGTAGTCAAATCTGAGTGATACTAAAGTATCAAAGACATAGCCATGTGGAAATCACATATACCCATCCAGCTGAGTGGGAGATCAGGTGCTCCGGAACAGTGAGCATCTCCTGCTCCGCAAGTTGAAAATTAGGCCAAAGGTCAAATTCAAGGTCGCGAAAATAGCCAGAATATCATTTCCTATATGTCCACAATCGATTCCTGAATTATATTCTCAAAAATGAATGAGATATTCGGAAAAAATGTGTCCCATTTTAAATTTTTCCCCCATTTTGGGGCCGAGTTTGGGCCGAAATGGCCCAATTCGAGCAATTCAAGGGTAACGAAACTAATACACGTCATCATAAAAAAAATACCGCCATCATAGAAAAAATGGCCGTCGACAAACTGCTGTCGTAAAAAATGTGCTAACGACAAACCGCTGTATTTTAGTTTTGTAAACCTCAATAATTTTGTTTCGAGGCAGAGTAGATCAGTGATTTCTGTTGGTATGGCATTATACAATGAACATAAGTAACTTCCATCAATCTGGGAAATTACTAATATTGGACTCTTTCTGCCCAATTCATGTGGTTCATTTATTATACAGTCATGATTTAAGTTTCATGGGTATTTGACTGACTGCTCGTGTTTATTATTTGAAAGTTTTATAGTGTAACAAGGTTGTATAGCAAGAAATACGCCTCTGTTGAGACACAAAACCATACCTCCCTCGTTTCGACTGACGACAAACCATCGTCGGCCCTCAATAAACCGCAGTTGGCCGTGGAGAAATTATCGCTTGGCCGGTGATAAACCATTTCTCACGCTGTCGATTACGTACGGTGCATTAGGGAACCTTTTTATTTTCAGAAACAATCGTTAGTGACTCTAGTTTTTTTGCAGACGAGTTCCTCACGATCAAATCAATATAAATCGCCATTTATTCGCGACGAAAAGTTTCGTGCGTGTAAGAATCAGCAGCTGAACTTAAGTATCGATCACTTTCGTAACTATCGCGAAAATAAAGAGATCTTGAACGAACTGTGTGTGTTGTCCGCCATTGTCGGATGCACTAACGATCGTTAGGGAATCTAGTCTCGCACAGTGAATACCTTCAAAACCTTTCGGGACTTCTGAGTTGCTGCAATGCTAAGAACTGTCTTGCATGCTTGTGCGTGACACGTGTGCATTTGGTGCTATTGACGAGCAAAAGATATCTTAGTAATCAAAATGTTACCTCTTCTGCAGCTGTCCAGAGAATGGTCATGCAGCAAGCAATCGCCACGACAACAAGAACTCTGCTCGGCAGTTTCTCCATGTCTCTGTAGTTGAGTTCCGCCATTTCACTAATTTCTCACAACGATATTGATGATCAGCTTTCCATGGACAAGCGGATGTTTATATAGTGTACATTCTTGCGTGGGTTACATGTAAACATATCTGCATACATACAATGTGTAGTTCGTTCGTTCATCTAGAAGCATTTGGTTGATCAGATCGAGTCATTTGTCATAATAAAAAGTGTCAGTTTGTTTTGCATTCCTTGTACACAATCGTATATCATTTTGTCATATTAATGGAAACTAACAATTTAACCACGAAATTTTGAGACATAGATTACTGCGGTTGTATTGCACGTTTTATGACGCACATATTGCTTTATGACTTGAACTGCACAATTTGTTTGCTCAGAGAGAGGACTCAATCTAATCGAGAGGCCAATGTGGGATGATTGGATTCATTTTAAGGTTTATTGATCAGTTTTCAGTTGGGTGTGCCTAACTGTTACCTATGTAGTGTATGTATTTGCTTTATAGATATGAAATATATGCTGCAATATCTGTATATCTAATAATACCCTCTCCCTCCTTTTGTGGATACCGGTATGTTAACTCTTGCCAAATCAATTATCTCTGCTTGAACGCGAAATATTGATTCGATATATCAACTTACACATTTTAATATTTCACTGTTTCAACTGACTACAGATGTGAATCGCATAATTTGTACTATGACAAATAGCTCCGCGTTCTTCATAAAATATGCAGTTTTATAAAATATGTGAATTCATGGAATGTGGCAATAAACATATTTATTCGAATTGTGTGCACCTGTCGCGCTCTTTCTCAGTTGTGTTAGTTGACAAAATGGCGATTCCGTTACAGTGCACGAGGAGTATTTCCATTGGATAGTTATTAGATAGGCGGAGTTTGTCCAGTTCGATTCTGACGGAAATGACGAGGAATTCGCAGGTACAATAGTTGATTCGTACATCGCTCTCATAGCTCGGTACACAACCTTACGCAACAACACGAATTCAGGGACTCGTTACTTACCAAAGTGTTTGTTATTGTTATCATCATTAAAATCTGGTTCTTTTGGCAGTATTTTGGGATTTGTATCACCTCGGAATTTGTCATTTCAGACAAGCCATATTGTTGTAGACTATTGTCAATAATCCCGCAAAGACTGATCAGATCTATTTCAAACATTGTCTGCGATCGATATGTGATCGCTATCCAATATATATATATCGCTATCCAGTAGATATATATTGCAAGTACGCGAAAGATAACATGGTAGAACTTCCTCATGATTTCGTTTTTTCGAAACAATACTTACACAACATCACGTCACACTTCAGTGCAACGAGTCTTCCGGTAGCTTTGGATAGACATATATACACTTGCACATGAGGCGCCGTGAGACCCCCCTCCCCCCCCCCCCCCCGAGAAAAAATGGAATCTTTCCATTTGTGAGGTGCTATTTGGTGAATATCTGGGAGGGTAACTGCTCAGTTTATTTGTGTCATTATCAGGTGTGTCCTGATGTCGCTTACATCTTAAACTTAAGTTTTCGGTGCTTAGTGTATGTCTCAGCGCAGGCGCATGTACACAGTGACGGTGCACCAACACATTTTGATCCAAATTCTTTGGATTGCTTGCAAATTTAGACAGCCAATAAGATATTTACAAACGCCGTACTTTACACGTAAGAATTTAAACGTATCAAAACCTTTCCACTACGTTTTCAACCAATGAAAATGTTCCACATAGTGTTTTAGATCACGGAAAGAAAAAAACTCCCATTTTATAATAAATCAAGTTCGTCTGTGTTTGTCTTTATCTCCCCTCTGTAGATATTTCCATTTCACGTGTAATAAGAATCCTTTATGTTTGCACGAAACGTGCAAACAGATGTTCATTTTTTTCAGTCACATGCAATCCGTAAACCAAACAAGCATCTACATGTATGATATGTGATATCATAGCAAATTTGAAAAGTACTATTTTTGTTGAAAAATTGTGATGAAAAAGTGTTACAAATTGAGAAAACATTGATGCCACAATTTGTTTCAAATAGAAAGTGTCCATTTCACCACAGTTGATCAATCCTGAGGGCTCGTGTTCAGGGTGTATCATCTCGGCTGAAAGTTGGATGCACATTTCAAGTGGTAACATTACACCACATGTGTGTCTTAAGCATGTGCGTGTAGTAAAACTCAATTCAATTTATAACTGACGTCGTCTTAGCATAAAATGTACATAAATATGACAGCATGATATATGGCCATACATCTGGCCATATATCATGCTTTATCATGTAATCAAACATACCAGATACATTTAAAAAAATGGAATTTGAAAACGTGTCCGTCCAAAAAGTCAGACATGGCCCACGCAGAAATTACCTTCATATGTGCCTTCACTTGTCCATGGCAAATCAGATTGCCAACTCTGCTCTGAGAAATCGGCTGCACTGGCGGAAATCAACCAAGCCAGAATGGCGAAAAGAGTTTTGCTGATTGTGGCCATTGCCTGCTGTATGACCATTGGATGGACAACTGCGGGAGAGGTATGTTCTGTTTGTCAAAGTTGCGAAATAAAGAACAACAAATAAATATGACCATTGGTGAATCTCTAGTACGGTAGGGTTCGTAGATACCATTTTGCTTGTTCGAGACAATGGTTGAATTCAAAGGTAATATCCATGCACAAAAGTTTGAAATGTATACAGCATAACTGGTTTCTATATTTCGATCAGAATGAAAGCCCATATTTGAGGTGTACCTACATTGCATTTTCCGTGAAAAATAGTTAGTTTTCTAAACCAGCAAATTTGTCGTGTAGATTTATATGAATACACATCATGGGTTTGAATCTCCACGTCAATAAATAAAGGCAAGATTTGCATTCAGTGACATGAGCAACTTGGACACAAAGTTCCCTTAAAAATCGACATTCCATACTTTGCATATTTATGGAAAATTTCTTCAACAGTATTTGTTTGATTTTCCTTATCCCAGTTGACAGAAGAGGAGTCGCTATCGACCTATGGTATGGGAAATGCAAAGTTGGAGCGCGTCCGTCAACTGGCTCATGAGGTTCGAAGAATATTGGCGGAAAAAGAGAGAGAAGAGGTGAGTCCTAACTCGGTGTAGCCACTATCCTCCTATCCTGCACCTAAATCTACTATTGCAAGGCAGATACAAGAATCATACCTGGTGCAGAGCACCAGGTATTAAATAAAGAAATGCAGAAAACCTAAGGAACACCCAAAAAAAAGCTAAGGAACTTTTCATTTCTCACCATTTTACACCATGTGTTATGATTTTGTCGGAATTTTGAAGGCACTTGAACGTTAACATAAACACGACCTGACCCCAAACGCAATAGCCCCTACACAATTGTATTGGGTCGGATAACGTTTGGCAGCTATCTGCAGGGTGTCTAGATCAACTCACTGGCTCATCGTGATTTGTTACCATAATATTTTATAGTATTGTTGAGATAGTTCATGCATGAAGAATGCAATGAAACAAGTATTCTGGTTGCCAAACAAACAAACTCTGAAGTGTTGCGTGCTTTCAAAAGTAGCACAAAACTTCTACTTCGAAAACATTTCTACTTGAATTTTCACTTCTTTAACGTGGAATACTAGATCTAGCTAGACGAATTAGTTGTGACTTTTCACTTTCATGCCACCCATTATCACTGTCGGAACCCGACTACCGTAACGTCACGTTACGGTAGTCATGAAGATGGCGCAAGGTAAATCGATTCGTTTAATTGTCTGCTGTTTTCTCGCTAAAAATAATATACTGACACGAACAATTACAGAGGCTTTTAGTATAAGACATTTAGAATCCGCAAATTGTCATGCAGAATACGCTGTAACGGCATTTTCGGGATAAAAGCGATTGATAAGATTTGCTGTTGACTACCGTAACGTTTCGGTCCGACTACCGTAACGTGACCGATCTGCGGTTTAGGCCCAACTTTAATGTCACTGTGATTTGGCAAATACGCACGTAAAAATGAACAGCAATCTTTCCATCATTACATAAATGGGTTTCAGATGCAGAACATATGACAAAAAATATATTCAAACCGTCCGCTGTGAAAGCTGCTGCGATGATCTACAAATCAAATTGACATAATGAAACCTATGCCTATTTTGGAGTGACAACTTGCAAATTCCTATCCATCACACTAAAACATTAAGTTGACAACAACATTTTAAACTACGGGAGCTATAACCGGATAACTGCCAACACGCGAAGCAGGCAGAAAATCCAGGCAATCAAGTCCAAATCCGATACCTAAGTTCCTAATCCATGAACATATCAGTCAACGACAAACAAGGAGCTGCCACATACAATGTATATGTAATTTTTGATAAAGGGCTATATAACATTGAAAAAAATAATCACATCGTCATCCATTGTCGATACGTTTGATACGTGCCATGCAATTATAACATGGCATTGCTGTGACAGAAAAGTATTTCCGTAATCTGAAACGGCCAACAGCGATTTCTAATCGAGTACAGAGATCGAGGTAGATAGAAAACGTAAATTAAAAGTAACCAATCACATGCGTGTATTTGATCGATCAATATGCAAATGCACCCTGGCGCTACTCAGCCAAGCAGACTGCAACACCAACGGAAAGTTGTTGACATCACAAAATAAACCGGGTTTGTTGATCATTTTCATTGAAAGAAACCAACATGCTAGGATGCCATGTTATAATCGGGATAAAACTGTGTTTGGTTCGATGTCTGTGACTAACAAAAATCCCTCGGGATCTCCGTTGTGATCTGAGACACTCGAGGTTTCGCCTCTCGTGTCTCAGATCACAACAGAGATCCCTGTCACGTCACAGACATCGAGCCATACACAGTTTTATCCCATAATTAAAAAAATGTTTATACATATAATTATTTGCGACAGTCGGACTGCCTACTATTACGTAGTCCGATATATAATAATACTGGCCATAGATACAAAACGTGGCAGGTGTATAGCCACAAACGAAAACGAGATACATTTCTCTTGCATATCGCTCCATATTTGTTGTGGAGTATTATTAGCATATCAATGATCTGCGTGGTTTGAAACGTTACGGTAGTCGGCCGTTCGCGTTACGGTAGTCACTACTCTGATATCAACTGACGTTACGGTAGTCGTCATTGTTTTTTTTATCGAACTGCTCTGGTTACTCTAGTGTACCTGATAACTCCATAGATTTTATGGCTTCAAAATTGTTCCGATCTTAAGGTGTATCATACAACTTATCAAGAAAAATTGAGAGGAAACAAATCGAATCGACAGAGCTTCCGCCATCTTAATGACTACCGTAACGTGACGTTACGGTAGTCGGGGTTCCGACAGTGATTATAGCGGCGACGTGATGCTTTTTCCATCAAGACGAAGGGCAGTCCAATATATGTAACCTTTGACGCCAGCTACCTAGGGCGCAAGCGCCCCGCATCTGAGCACGGTCACGGCGGGCGTCGTAATTACTTAACTAAAACCAGGTAACAGTCCGGCCTCGATACATTACTCAAACATGCATTGCACCGTCATTGCAATGTAGCCTGGTGTGACGAGCCCGCGAGCCATGTGCGCTGCTTCTGGAACTCGCGCACATGGGAGTGTTGCTGGCCGGCTCGTCGACGGTCCGCCACGGGAATAGAACCTCGGACAGCCGACGGTCTGCCAGAGCCTTCACGCACCTTCCCAGGGCAAGAAACTACCAATCCATGGGGGCGTGAGCCGGCGGATCAAAGTAGCCCCCCTCCTGGGCCCCTAATTGGGATTGTCCCCGGGGCCCTCGCGAATGCCCTAGCTAGACAGAGGGGACTGGCAATGCATGTTCGTGCTCACCGTCGCACTCTCGCCTCATTTGCTCTGAGACAACTCAAAAGAAAACCAGACTAGCTAAAAAGCTAGCAGCGCACGAGCACGAGGCTGTGACGTCTTTGGCCATTGTTACAATATAGTGGAGAGAGCAAGGACAATGCCTCGTTAGGCGACACACGAACTTCGAACGTGAAGCAGCCAAAACAGGTGAGGTATGGAGTACGATAGCGGCCAAACTCTTGTCGCAATCTTTGGGCGAAATCACCACATATAGTTTTTTGAATCTCGTACACTCTGTTTCAGACAATCAATCTTTGCTATACCAATAACAGCATCTTGCTTGTAACAGCCACGCTGATTGGCTGCTGTCGCTGCATCATCTGATATACGCAATCACGCTTTCATTACTCGGGTCCAATATATAGTATATTTTCAAGAACAGACATGTTGATTGGTTGAGGCTTGCGCGCTGTCCGATACACGGATGCAATGTACCCTTTCAGGCTCCAGCATACATTATTTAGGAGTGACACGTCGTGCAAATTAACCAGTCAGAGAAAATGCTTCGTTCCAAGTTATTTATACATATGGGAGTAGTTCATGGTAGTTGGGCCAGAATACAGATGTCATACATCTACCCGCTATCTTTACAGTATGAGCCCGTCCGGACGCCAGAGATCTTTGATGACACAATATTGAATGAAGTACAACTGCGAGCGTGGCTGCAGGAGTTGAACGGAGACGATGATGGGGCTGCTCAGGGTCGAGCTGTAATGAGGAATCCGTTGTCATTATGGCCCAAGTCGGGTTCTCGAAGGATAGTGCATTACACCTTCCAAGGAATGTCAGGTCAGAAATTTATGGTATCCTTTGTAAGCAGGTTAGAAACAAATCCGATAGATATATTTGGCTATTTACCGATCAATTCATACCATTATCAAGAGATGATTAACGCCAAACCATGCCACGATAGGCCCAAGGAAAAGAGACATTCGAAAGGCGATCAGAGAGTGGGAGCGTCTCACTTGCTACAAATTTATCAAGGGAACTAGTAACACTGGCTACGTAACTTTCATCAACGGCAACGACGGGTGTTGGACTTACATTGGACATCAGGGAGGACAACAGTTCATATCCCTGGAAAATCCAAGCTGTTTCACTGTGAGTTTTAACGGCAATGAGCGTGTCTAATGCGTCACTGTGACAGTAAATATGAACGCATTTACGTCAAATGCAATATGTGAAAATGCAAAAGAGTTCATATATCATTTATGCAGGATGAATAAAGCAAGGTTCTTTTCTCACTGTTTTAGTCTGGTATCGCAGCAGACACAATGCTTGTTGTTTTCACATCGCTCATTCTCGTGAAGGTACAGGTATATGTGTGTGTTTTGATATAGTTTGTCCTCAACAGCTTCATTACATTGCGCACTTCATTGGGCACACAATCGGTGCTCTTCATGAGCACTCTAGACCAGATCGAGATGGATTTGTAACAGTCAACTGGAATAACGTGCAGGCTTCAAAACGACATAACTTCGTAAAACCAAATTTCTGGGAGGTAGATACATTCAATGTGCCCTATGACTACTCTTCCGTGATGCACTACCCAACATGGGTAAGTATTTCGTGAATATCAGCAACAGACCGAGTATTACTTGACTAATGGAGAATCATATGTGTTGGTCGTTTGGACGCAAACCCAATATTTACAGAAGTTTCCAATCGACCACACGAAGCCAACTTTGACACCCGAAGACGACCTTTTCGCCAGCAATATGAATTCACAAGGATTTGGTCCTACCTTCTATGATGTTAAGATAGTCAATAAAAAAGGCTGTCAGGACGGTAAATATTCCGTTATCACTCAATGTCCTCAAATCGCTCATATATCTCACTATATATTTCCTTCATTAAATTCCAGCTGGATGTGACACGATATTTAGCCAACAGCATGGTGGTAAATACTGCAAGAATTACGGTTTCGTTGACCCCAATGATTGTACCAGTTGTCGCTGTTCACAAGGTCTTGCTCCTCCTCTCTGCAACCGAGTGGCCGACAGCTCACCTGGTTAGCATCATTATTTGCAAGTATAATAGCCCAGTCCAAAAATGTAGGCAATATGCATGCAGGGAATATGTTGTATCAATGTATTGATGTCACAATATAAAGTTTTATTATACGACGTTGGTCTTTATCACTCGCTGACTGGCCGAAACGTTGTCACCTGGGCTCCCATAAAATTATTTATTTCTGACCCGCGGAATCTTATATTGGTCTCTCGAGCAGCCCATTATGACTTTCAACGGGTCCGCTGCTGCAAGCGTTGTTATATTTGTTTCGAACACTTCAGCTCGGGTTTTAAAAAAGTAGAAAACTATTTGTGCGTGTGGGTAAGAGTTCAGGGACATGATTTGGCTATTGTCGTATAATAAAACAATTATGGGCGCTAGGTTTAGTACAATATCACTTTTTATGGCACTGCTGAAAATTACATTTTCCTAAGTGCCATAAAAAGTGATATTGCACTCAACCGAGCCCCATATTTGTATATTATTAAGATGTTATTCAGAATATGGGTTCATTTTATGGGAAGTACACAAAACTGCCTTCATTGCATATGCATCCCGAAAATTTTCCGGATGTGGGTGATGGTATCGCTTCAGCAGTTTGTAAACAATGTTTGATGATTTTTTTCACCAACCATAGAAAATGTGCATATTGAAGTGGATACTCTCCTTGAGTACCCGGCCAAAAATGTTCATAAAGTTTTCAAAACTGATAAATCGACTTTCAGTCTATGATTTACATGAGATCAACAGATACTATGCAGATCAGTTTTTAAATACCAGTGATAAGCTCCGTATTACATTAACGTAGTCCGCTACAAACATTGAGGTAACGGAGAGTCAAAATTTAAAAGTCATTTCTTGAATATTATCTTTTCAAAATGACATTATTTTATAGAGTAAATGATCAGCATCCTAATAATAATAAGAAAATAGGGGGTCACCGTGCTTGTTTCTTCTACATATTCGATCAAAATCACACATATTTACCTGAAATGACATAAATTCTGGCATTTTTTGCACATTTTTTGGCCCATATTCACATGTTGCATCGTGTTTTCCATGCAAACGGATACGGTGACCCCCTATTTTATTTTTAGTTTGAGGATGCTGAACAGTTACTCTATAAAATATATCATTTTGAAGCTCTAGATTTTGTTGATACAGGTATTTATTTTTTAAAAAACCCTTTGCCCCCCTTCCCTCACTGTTTGGAGCGGACTACCTTAATGGCAAAGTCATGCCATGATACCAGAAATGGAATAAATGATAATAGGTCTACACTCTCCACTCCTGGTTGGTTTCTCGTGTAATAGTGACGAGTATGTTCAAGGGGTTTGTTTCAGAATTCAGTTATTTTTTTAACGTTTGACGCATGCTACCTAGGGCGCATGCGCCGCGCGCGGTGGCACGGTCACGGCGGGCGTCGTGATTACTAGAACTACAACCGGGTAACAGTCCGTCCAGACGAATCCGGTCGTCATACATCACATCATAACACATCACAAATATATGTGGAGATTTTGCCCAAAGATCGCGGCAGGCGTCTTTGTTAAACACTAACCAGTTTTACGGTCTATTTTGGACTGCTTCAGTTCGAAGCGAGCGTTGCTTGGCGACGCTCTCTAATCCTCTCGCGCCCAGTAAACTATAACAATGGTTTGACCTAGTTTCTCTTCGTGACTTGTGTTCTGGTGTTTTATATACTCTGGAACCGGCTCGATCTGGGAGATTGTCCCAGAGCAGGTCGAGAGGCAGGACGAGAAGCTCGCCATGAGCTTTACGTCTCCACTCCTTTGCTAAAGCCCTCGTGGGCTCCTGGGGACGATTTCCATAGGGGGCCCGGACTGAGGGAGACCGTGCTGACTCGGGGGCGCAAGCCCTGTGGATCACCGGTCTTTTCCCACCCGGGATGGTGCGATACAGCTCTGGCAGACTGTCGGGCTGTACAGGGTTCCTTCCCTGAGGCAGACCGCGACGAGCCAAGCCTTAGAGTTAACGCCACAGTGATGATCGTGTATCTGAGTGGCGTCCACACGTCTGGGCTCGCTGGGTGGGCAGTTACCTGGTTAATGCGTTAATGATAGAATTGTTACTGCGCCTACAGTGACCCTCAGTGAGCGGCTTCTCCGCGAGGATCTGAGGATAGCGGGTGCGCGTCCGCAAGCACTCGCGGTGAGAGGACTATCCTCGAGGATCACGAAGAGCGGACGACGTTAATACTTTACATTGGTGCCGTGACCAGGATAAGCCCGACGGCGTTCCATCGCAGCCTAACGTCGCAGCGTCTTGCTCCCTCGTCCCTGGGGACCCCTTGCTTCCTCCGGGACAATCATGAGCGGGAAAGAAAAGGCGAAAAAACAGAGTGATAATGAAAGTGCGGACAGGGTCTCCGACCATACCCGGTTGAAGACCAGCCGAGAGACATCCTCGGGTGACTTCGGCAATGGACAGACACGCGCGGAGCCCTCCACAGACAGGACCCAGTCTGCGGAGTCGACTCCGGCATCCTCGACTCCGTCTTCGGACTTGGAGTTGAGCCCCTCGGGGCCGCAACATGTGTTGCCGTCGAGGCCGGGCCTCGATAAGTTAGGCGCGGTAGGCGGAGCTGGCAACGGCTCTACGCTGCGCCTGCCCTTGTCCGGACAGACTTCATGGCAGACGACGCTCTTCCGTGGGATGTCTCCGGACATCCGGAATCCAGCACCAACTGTTGCGGTCACCTCCGGACAGGCAGACCAACAGTTCTGGATGCCTAATCCGGCCGGGTGAACTCCTTCGCGAGCCTCCGGCATCGATTACAGACGGTCCGCACCGGGTGCAGTGGAGCAGCTCTCCAACACACTGAATGAGTTGGCTCCGCTAGGGCGCTACGACCGTGCCCACTCGCCCCATCACGAACGACCAGATCGCCGGAACCGTTCCCCCTCTCCGCAGTCAAAGAGTCTTATGGGGCCCTTGTCGGAGAGGGAACAGCGGCTGATTTCTATCGCGCTTGAACAGTACAAGCAGAGTCAGCTCACTGCGGAGCTGACAGAGTCAGCTCACTCCGATCCCTTACAGTCCGGGGATGACTGGGCCTATGGCTCCTCCCCAAGTCCTGCCAAGTCCACAGGCGCCAGTGGTCTCCGCAATGGGATCCGTGCCTGCTCCGCGACTTGGAGGCACCACCCTGGCAACTGCTCTGACCGCCCCTGCGGTCGGAGTGGCAACGGCGTGGTCAGCTTACCCAGGCAGTTATGGTGTTCCGGGAGTGAATTGGCAACCGGCGGCTCCGGCCTCCAGCTACGCCAGTTTCGCCGCCCCGTCTGGAGCCTACCCCGTATGTTCAATGGGGATCCCGACTGCACCAAGCCAGGGTGGGCTACCGGTGGGTATGAACCCGGCGGCAAGCGTGAGCTTCCCTGCCCCTATGCCAACGGCGTTTGGGTCTGCACCTGCGGACTCCGCCGCGGGAACGGGTAGCACACGGTCTTTGCCGTCTTATACTGTCGACCCCGGAGTCGGATACGCCCGTGGGGCTCGCTCCTCACACGACAAGGGGCCCGACCAGTCTTCCTGGCGGAAGCGGTTCAACGGGGACAACGCCGACTTGGAGGACTACTTACTCCAGGTATGGCGGACGGCAGTGTACAAGGGATGGACCCAGGAGGAAGCTGGGCACATCCTCTCGGGGAGCTTGGAAGGAAAGGCTCTCCCAGTAATGCAGTGTCTGCCGGTGGGGACAGTTACGTTCGGCGAGGTTGCTCAGCAACTATGGCTACTGTTCACGCCGTCGACCAACAGGCAGATGTTTGAACAGGAGTTCAAAGCTAGGGTCCGCCTACGGACTGAGTCCGTTACCGAGTATGCATTCACCTTCGCATACTCGGCAGGAGAGCTTTTCCGGACATGGAAGCCAGTCGGTTTGAACCAATGCTGATCGATCAGTTCATCGATGGCCAGCCTTACCATTATCATATGGGCTGGCCACGCATGAAAAACGATAGAGGTAGCTGTCTGCCCTAGACAGCCGCCTCCGGCCGAGGCTCCGGCCTTGGCTGTGCCTTCGCAAGCGGCAGCGCCTGCTCCCGTACAAGCAGCACAGGGAGCCCAACCCTCAGTGGGTTGGTGCGCAGGCGTCCTCCTCAAGGAAGCCCGCACAGGCGGCAGCAGCTGTCGCGTCGTGCTCGTCCTCGGATGAGTACCACATGGAAGAATACGATTTATGTGTGGCGCAGATGATTGCGCATTGTGCAGGAATTGATGCTCCGGGACCCGCGGAATGTTGCGCGTTCACGTCCGGACCAGCCGAGAACCGTCCCTGGTACTTCTGCGGAAAACAGGGACACTTTTGGCTGAAGTGTTCAGAGTTGTTGGAACGCCTGCGGGCACACGGATATCA
Source organism: Terebella lapidaria (assembly GCA_949152475.1). Taxonomy (NCBI): domain Eukaryota; kingdom Metazoa; phylum Annelida; class Polychaeta; order Terebellida; family Terebellidae; genus Terebella; species Terebella lapidaria. Next base: position 9,330,410 of record OX424568.1, on the reverse strand, counting down.
AGGGGGCCTCCCTGATCCGTGCCGGAGGAATTCTTCCTTCCGGTCTAGTCCTCCGGGACAGCAAGGCCGTCTCTCTTGACAGGGAAACTAAAACCGGACGCGGTGGTGACCAATACTGCGTTCAGGGACAGTTGTTCGGTGGCGTCTCACGCCGCCCCACCTGCGGACAAGCCGGATGAATCTCAAGTAGATATAACTTCTCCGGAAGTGGTCCTTGAGGATCAGTCTAGCTCCTCCGCAGCTGAGGCGGATAACGATGACTCCGTAGCTGAGCCCAGTGCTTCAGGTGAGACCGAACGAACAATATGCACACTGGTGAGGGACCCCTGCTGGTACCTGCCCCTGTCCTTCGGACGGGAGCCGGTCCGGTTCCTCGTAGACTCTGGCTCGGAGGTTACCATCATAGCCACGGGAACGTTTAAGAAGGAGGCCGTGCTCCGCGACATTGTGTTGCAGGATCCCGGATGTTACACGCTCCATGGAGCGGGTAACAACAGCATCCGTATCCACGGTATCATCGATTTGCCTATTACTCTTGGGGACAAGGTGTATATTACAGAGGCAATCGTTGCGGATATCGGAGCGGCCGGGATTATTGGAATGAACTTTCTCCGGGTCCACAGGGTGATCGCCAACTTCAGCTCCTGCGAACTCCGGATGGGAGAGGACACCCACTACCTCTTCCGCACCGGACCGGCATGTTCATTTCAGTTGCGGACGGCGCGCACTACCGTTGTGCCGCCGATGAGCGAGATGATCATTGAGGTGAGGCCGCGTCGTCCCCGCATGCCCCTCGATGGTCGTCCATGCATAGTACAGCCGGTGAGCAGTTTCGCCCAAGGAACTGGACTCGTGTTGGGTGGGGCTCTGGTCAAGTCCGACCCCTCCGCGATGGCCATCCTTGTGGTGAATCCCACAGATGCTCCCGTTGTACTACGACGCGGCTGTGTGGCAGCTACTGCTATGCTCGCGTCATCTAGTCGGGTTATCCCTGACGATCCTGTATGTCGTGCTGCGTGCGCGGCGGCGGTCGCCGGAGATGATCCGTTCACCCTGCCGGACCATCTGGAATCTAGACTTCCGAAGGACCGGCTGGATGAAGGTCAGCGTCAGGCTCTCCGCAAGCTGCTCCGGCAGTATGCAGATGTGTTTATGAGTCCGGACGGTGCAGTTGGCAAGACGGACGTGGCCAAACACCGCATCGACCTCCTAGACGAGCGTCCTATCAAGCAACGTCTACGTGGGGCAGTGATAGTGCACCAAGAGGTCATAGACCAGGAGGTGCAAAAGATGCTCGACCTGGACATCATCGAACCCAGTGATAGCCCTTGGGCCAGTCCTGTGGTTATGGTGAAGAAGAAGGAGGGCTCGTGGAGGTTCTGCGTGGACTATCGTAAGCTTACCGATGCCACGCGGAAGGACTCATATCCTCTCCCGCACATCGAGGACACCTTCGATTCCCTGGCCGGATCGCATTATTTCTGTGCTCTGGATCTGGCCTCCGGGTATTGGCAGGTCGAGATGGAGGAGAGCGATAGGGCAAAGACTGCCTTTGTTACCAAGAACGGGCTCTACCAATTCAAGGTAATGCCGTTCGGGCTCTGTAACGCGCCAGCGACGTTCGAGCGCCTAATGGAGATGGTACTCAAAGGGTTCCTCTGGAAGCGATGTATGGTCTACATCGACGATGTCGTCGTGTATGGCCGGTCGTTCGAGGAAACCCTCACCAACCTCCAGATGGTGCTCCAACGCATCCGCGGAGCAGGCCTTAAATTGAAGCCAAGTAAATGCGAACTTTTCGCGCAGGAAATCCTGTATTTGGGCTTCATGGTAAAAGGCACCGGAGTTCGACCAGACCCCACAAAGATAAAGGCCGTGCAGAAATGGCCTCCGCCTTGTAGCGTTGTGGACGTGAGGTCCTTCTTGGGCTTCACGAGCTATCAACGCCGGTTTATACGAGGCTTTGCGGAGATTGCGCACCCCCTTGCTATCCTTACAGTGAAGGGCGCCGACTTTGTCTGATCAGCCGAGCAAGCAATCGCCTTCTCGGAGCTCCGGCAAGCTTTGGTAGCGGCACCCTCGTCCGGAATGCGAGTTCATCCTGGACACTGACGCGAGTATCTTTGCACTCGGCGGTGTCCTCTCGCAGATCGTGGACAGGCAAGAGCGGGTAGTAGCTTATGTGAATGTGGCTTTGAGCCGCTCTCAAATGAACTACTGTACCACTCACCGCGAGCTGCTCGCGGTGGTAACGATGACCAAGCGCTTCCGGCACTATTTGTTGGGACGCCATTTCCGCTTGCGGACTGATCACAGTTCGCTGAGATGGCTCCTCAACTATAGTGAGGCCGATGGCTTGGTGGCCGGTGGCTCGTCAAACTTCAGGAGTATGACATGCAAATTGAGCACCGCGCCGGAAAGCTGCACGGCAACGCGGATGGGCTGTCCCGTTGTCATAAGTGCAAGAATCCTGGCTGTGCAGGGATGACTCCATTCCAGCGCACCGGGGATTCTTCCTCAGACTCGGAATTGGACCTTCTGGGAAGGCCGCAGGCCGCCGCCCCCTCTAACAACACGGCGGCCGGAGCCACAAGAGTCCACCCCCGCACGAGGACCCGCCGTTACCGGCGATGGCGTCCCGCATTTGAACCGGAGGTGCAGCTCAGCTACATATACAACATGCATTATACATCAGTTATGGTAATGTAGCCGTATGCGGAGCCTGAGGTGCCATGAGTGCGGCACCACAGAACTCGCACACGTGGGCAAGTTGCTGAGCCCCGAATCAGCACAGTCCCCTTCCTGGGCGCCCTATGAGAGTCGCTCCCAGGGCCCTCGCGGGCCTTAGCCGGTGTGTGGGGATGTAAAGCTCATGGCCGACCCCTGCGTCGTCCTCTCGCCTTGCCAGCAGTGAGACAATTCCGAGTGAACAAGTCGGCAACAGCAGTATTTATATTGCTGGTGCACGAGCGGCAAGGGATGACGTGCAACCATTGTTTCAGTATAGTGGATCGAGAGTATTAGAGGGCGTTGCTAAGCAGCGCTCATGCTTAGAACACGAAGCGGCCAAAATGAGAGTAATGTTAACAAAGAATATCCTGCCGTGATCTTTGGGCGAAATCGCCACTTTTTATTTTGCAGTTTTATATGGATTCCCTCGAGTTTACGTAGTAAATCAGCCATACATAATACACACTCTGCTTTCATCCTAATATGTCTACCTCTAGTGTTTATTTTAGTTTGGCTTGGGTTTTATGATAGTTTAGATCAAAATTACTATTGGATGTTTCTCTCCTGAGGTGATACATTTAACTTGTTAACTCATGATATTGATATAGAACATATAATGAAAACACATATATTAGTGTTTATTTCATATATATATATATAAATATATAAATAAACACATGCATTTCCATGTTCAAGAATGTCCAAGCGCTGGTCTACATATCTTGAAGAACAGAGACAAAGTGTGCATCACCCTCAAAGGTCCTGGATTCGAAGGAGCCGAATGTAACTGGCATTTCAAAGTAAGTTTAAACGAGACACAACAATAATTATTGTGACGTTATATAGGAATGCACAACACTTCGTGTCTCATGTACCTCATAAAAAGGTAGATGTAGCGTCACAATCCTTTGAGGTGGCCCACTTGGAGCGATTCATGATGCCTGCCATAATGAGCTTTTTCCTGAATAGTTTTCGTCGTGAATTTAATTGTAGCGGCCAGAAAGTTTTCTCTGCGGCGAAAACATTCTATCCGCAACCACACAATTTCGTCGCAGCGAAATAAGTTTTTGTCGCAACTAATACATTTTTACGGCGGCTTATTTGTGCCATATTATTTTTTTTTATTTCAAACAAAATTATTTCCAAATAATCAAGGAAGAAAATATTTCCGCTGCAGCTAAAACTAATTTCGCTGCAGCTAAAATTATTTTCGCCCCAGCTAAAACATTTTCGCTGCAGCTAAAACTATTTTCGCTCCAGCCAAAACATTTTCGCTGCAGCTAAAACTATTTTCGCTCCAGCCAAAACATTTTCGCTGCAGCTAAAACTATTTTCGCGACAGCCAAAACATTTTCGCTGCAGCTAAAACTATTTTCGCCCCAGCCAAAACATTTTCGCTGCAGCTAAAACTATTTTCGCCCCAGCCAAAACATTTTCGCTGCAGCTAAAACTATTTTCGCCCCAGCCAAAACATTTTCGCTGCAGCTAAAACTATTTTCGCCCCAGCCAAAACATTTTCGCTGCAGCTAAAACTATTTTCGCCCCAGCCAAAACATTTTCGCTGCAGCTAAAACTATTTTTGCTCCAGCTAGAATATTTTTGCTCCAGCTAAAACTATTTCCGCCCCAACTAAAACATATTCGCTGCAGCTAAAACTATTTTCGCCCCAGCCAAAACATTTTCGCTGCAGCTAAAACTATTTTTGCTCCAACTAGAATATTTTCGCTCCAGCTAAAACTGTTTCCGCCCCAACTAAAACATTTTCGCTGCAGCTGAAACTATTTTCGCTTAAACAATCTCGCAGTGTCATTCATGTTTTTTAGAGCATTTTTTCAGATTTTGCGGGGATTTTTTTAGATTTATAGGGGTTTGGGAGATATTTGGAGATTTTCAAGTGACGAAAATAATTTTAGCTGAAGTGAAAATATTTTAGCTGGGGCGAAAATAGTTTTAGCTGCAGCAAAAATAGTTTAGCTGGGGCGAAAATAGTATTAGCCGCAGCGAAAATATTTTAGCTACAGCAAAAATAGTTTTAGCTGCAGCTAAAATATTCTAGCTGGAACAAAAATAGTTTTAGCTGCAACGATAATGTTTCAGCTGCAGCGAAAATAGTTTTAGCTGCAGCAAAAATATTTTAGCTGGAGCGAAAATGTTTTAGCTGGGGCGAAAATAGTTTTAGCTGCAGCGAAAATGTTTCCGTTGCTTGATAATTTGGAATTTATTTTCTGTGAAGTAAAAAAAATAAATATGGCACAAATAAGCCACTGTACATTTTGGTCGCAACGAAAACCTTTTTTAACGCGACCAAAACATTCTCGCCGCAGCGAAAACTGTTGTTGCCGCGAACAATACATTTCTGCATCGAGAATAATTACCACTGCGGCGATAATTGATAATTAACGATAATTTACAAATAGCAAAGCAATTTTATTTAATGATGACACCACTCTATTTTATTCACCACCTAATTTGCAATATTTATATTAAACCATACGTAAGCCTTGACTTAGAGATTTCACAGGTTGGTTTCGTGCCAGTAAATTATATTTGAATGTTGGGAAACTCACCATGTATAATTCACTTATGTACCTTCTGTAAAACACATTTACAACTCTTAACTGTTGATGATGTCAACGAAGAGAAATAGTTTATCAAATTTCTGGGTGTTTTCATAGATTCAGAGTTATATTGGGACATTCATGTAAATTCTGTAAGGAATCGAGTTGATAGTTCGGCGTATGCAATAAGGAAAGGAAAACACTCATTGCATTCCACACATCTAATTCAATAATTTTCAAAGGTATAACTTTATTTGGGTTATGGTATAACACTCTGTGGATCTACTAGTACACATAAATCACATATCAAAAGATTGTTCGCAGCACAAAAGAAAATTGTTTGTATTATCGCAGAAACGAGCTATAATGCACACACACTATAATGCACAAACGAGCTATAATGCACACTGGGATCAGCTATAATGATCCCATTATCAAACGAGATAATCAAACGAGATTGCTGACCCTCGACCCTTCAGAATTAGTTACTATAATTATAGCTGACAACCCTTGCATTTTCGACCTGGGCTATAAAATCGGGATTTTGGTCATACGACCATGGCTCATATATCTAATGGTTTGGAATTAGCCACAGAAAAATACAAAAATCATGGGACTAATAACAATTAATAAAAGTAACGATTTTTACGAGGTTGTTTGACCTAATTCTTAAACACGACCTCAATTCTTGATACAGGCTCTCCGATTTTTACTGCATTCAATTCTCTATTGAATATCGTCAGTGGTTTCAGAATTACTGGTGGTTGACATATTACAAATTGTCGACTCTGGGCGATAATAGAGAATTTTGTTCGTACGACCATAGGTTAAATAGCAACCAATGGGGGATTGGCAATTGAAAAATAAAAAAGGAACATAATTAGTGAATATGAGCAATGAGTAATGAGTAATTGCGATTTTTCGATTTTGACATTTTATGTGACCTTGATCTTTTCTTTCAATATTGAGCTGTAAAACATTCACAAAATTGTTCATATTAGGCATAAAATTAATTTTCTGTTTCTCGTCCCCGCCCGCCTGTGTTCAAAAGCAGCCTCTCGAATTTTCTTATTTGCAATTCTCAAATAAAAAATAAAAAGTGTTTCCGCCCCTATTTTGAGGATAGTGAATGACGGAGACACCGAATCACAGCATGCAACGTACGTATATGTTTAACTTACCTTCTTGTCTTCACTCTTCGCCAAATGAGACAAAGACGCTACCAGTTTTCAAAAACAGTTATTCCATGTAGTTACAACCGTTACATGTGTGTAATAATACATATAAATTTGTGATCACGAATTGATTTAGGCTACTATATTTCTTCTTGTATACATCAATAGATGTATTAACTGATAGAATGGTTTTCCAAACTTATTCATCATTGAAACAACACATTATCAGCTGATGGCTTCTGATAATAAAACTATTACACAGAATCATCCTGTCTGTGCTGACATCTAGGATGATGGCACACCAGCGCTGCTAAGGTGCCCGGTCAAGGTCTTTCAGGCCTAAATGAGTCAGGCATTTGAATGAGAATTATTGCTATTCTAAAGGCCTGATTTATTCGGACTTGAATCTGCTTGAATAAATAAAGCCGCTTTAGTTGGGTTTGAATGCCTTCCATACATGTGAAATGTTATCCCGCCAAAAATAAAAAATAAAAAGTGCCTCCCTACCAAATTTCCTCATGAGCTGAGGACGGTATTTTTTGCAAAATAAAGAAGGAAGAAAAAAAACATAGCACCAAGGGTGCTGTAGCTTACCGGCAATCATGAGAAACGCTGAGTATTGATTTTCCAACATATAAATTGTCACACTGATCTTGAACTCTAATTGTCAAATCATGTTCGTAAATGTTGCTGGAAACACATTTTCTGTATGGACTATATATAGTACAAAATCAAATTACACATCACAAAGGTACATAAAGAGAATCTTATACATGATTTTGAGAAAAACTATCTGAATAGATTTAGACAAAATGGCCACCAAAAGACAAATTTGGCCTTCCAAGGTCATTGAAGGTCAAATTCAAGGTCATCACTCAAGCCGCAATATATGATTTCCCATTTGAATGTGCCAATACTTAGGCTCTATTTTGAAGCTTCTATGAGTTTACTCCGCACAGCTCCCATTATGAAGGGAAAATTGGGTGAAATTTTCTCAGTCCAAAAAATTTTTCAATGGCCAAAAAAAATGTATTTTGTTTTTTTGCTGGAAATGGTTCAAAACGAATAGTGACTTGATTTTGGACAAAAAAAAATTTTTTTGCCGACCCGTCAAAAAATCAAAATGGCCGCCACACGCAGACAGGCGATTCAAGGGCAACGAAACTTATACACATCATAGAGGTACATGAAGGGAATGTTTTAAAACAAATATCTCAAAACTGATCAGACAGTTTTTGAGAAAATGGCCATCAAAGTCCAAAATTGGCAATTTTTCGTCAAAAATGGCCGCCAAATCGACAAAAACGATTCAATAAAAAAAACGATAAAAAAAAAAACGTCTTTAGATATGGGCCCAAGGTGTGTTCTGACAAATTTATTGGGAAATTCATCACGTCAAAAAAAGTTACAGACCCGGACGGACGACGGACGACGGATGACGGACGACGGACGACGGATGAAATACCACGACAATAGCTTATCGGCCCAAAGGGCCGGTAAGCTAATAAAAAGTCTCTCCCTACCGAATTTTGAAAAAAACAGGAAGACGAGAAACCGAAAATTACTTTTTAGGCCTTATCAAGGTACGTCTCCTGAAAGAAAACATATTTCAAACATTGAAAACTGGCTTCACAATATGCTCTTGAAGCTAAGAACACTCATCGTGACCCCCGAATTCTTTACCCTTGGCTATAATAGGGAATTTTGATTTTAAGGCCATCGGTCATAAGCCATACGATCAGAAATTGTCAAAAGAAAAATACAAAAATAGTTACAAAAATAAATATTTATTGTATCCCCCGAACCGCGTCCGCGTCCGGGGAGATTTTCTTGTGAACGCGCTACAGGCCGCAATTCTCACCCGATCATCATTATTTTTTGCAGGCACTTATATATTGGTAAGACCCCGACACCATTCGATTTTGGTTGCCGTGGCAACTGAATTGGTTGTTTGGTGACACATATTGCATTGAAAACAGCGTGTTTGAGACGCATGGCTTGTGAACGCTCTACAGATGGCAGTTTTTGACGAATCTCAATAATATTTGGAAGTGTTGTTGGGAAGGGCTGTCACACGAAACCAATCGTTTTTTAGAATGATCATATAAATATTAATGTGTTAACAGCCTAATTTCTAACAGATCTTTCCAATAGCCTGTATTATGGAAACCGATTTCTTGTTCAGAATGAGGAACCGATGTTTTCAGTGAAAATAGGACAATATTACTGAAAAAGTTAACATTAATTTTACTAGTTTAGTCTATTATTGTCCACAATAAAAATAGTTAAACGAGAAACGTTTATTATTAAGCTCAACAAGGTAAAGGTTTTTGTCCAGTACAGATTTCATGGGTGTAGTTGAATAAGTTAACATTATTTTTATTAGTTAAGTCTATTATTGACCACAATAAAAATAGTTAAGACAAGTAATATTTATTATTAACCTCAACAAGGTAAATGTTTTGTCCAGTACAAATTTCATTGGTGTAACCGATTAAGTTAACAATATTTTCACTAGTTAAGTCTATTATTGACCACAATAAAAAAGTTAAGTCTGAAATTGACCACAATAAAAATAGTTAAGGTGAGAACTATTTTTTATTAAGCTAAACAAAGTGAAAGTATGTCCAGTACAGATTTCATGGGTGTACTGAATAAGTTAACATTATTTTTACTAGTTTAGTCTATTATTGACCACGATAAAAATAATTAAGACAAGATATATTTATTATTGGGCTCAACAAGATAAAGATTCTGTCCAGTAGACATTTTATGTCTGTAACCAAATAAGTTAACTTTTTTTTGCTAGTTAAGTCTATTATTGACCTCAATAAAAATAGTTAAGATGAGAAACAATTATTATTGAGCTCAAAAAGGTTAAGGTTTTGTCTGGTAGAAATTTCTGGGTGTAACCGAATAAGGTAACATTATTTTTACATGTTAAGTCTATTATTGACCACAATGAAAATAGTTAAGACATGAAATATTTATTATTGGGCTCAACAAGGTAAGCTCAACAAGGTTAAGGTTTTGTCCGGTAGAAATTTCTGGGTGTAACCGAATAAGTAACATTATTTTTACATGTTAAGTCTATTATTGACTATAATAAAAATGGTTAAGACAAGAAATATTCACTATTGGGCTCAACAAGGTGAAGGCTTTGTCCAGTAGAGATTTTATGGCTGTGACCGAATAAGTTTCCCATTATTTCTTGCTAGTTAAGTCTATTATTGATCACAATAGCTTTTTATGAAAACATTGATCAACTTTTGCTTTGAATTTCAACTTGAGACCATGTTTGGCACACATTATGAGTTAAATTATAACTTGTGGCGAAAAATTCGATCTGGCTCCAATTTCGTCATCTTGAAATGCAGTTTTGGTCAGCTTTTACTTTGAATTTCAACTTGAAAGCATGTTTGGCACATATTATGAGTTAAAATATAACTTGTGGCGAAAAGTTCGATCTGGCTCCAATTTCGTCATCTTCAAATGCAGTTTTGGTCAACTTTTAGTTTGAATTTCAACTTGAAACCGAGTTTGGCACATATTATGAGTTAAAATATAACTTATGACGAAAAGTTCGATCTGGCTCTAATTTCGTTGTCTTGAAATGCAGTTTTGGTCATCTTTTAGCTTGAATTTCAACTTAAAGCCAAGTTTGGCACATATTATAAGTTAAAATATACCTCATTGCGAAAAGTTCGATCTGGCTCCAATTTCGTCATCTTGAAATGCAGTCTTGGTCAACTTCTACTTTGAATTTCAACTTGAAAGGATGTTTGGCACATATTATGAGTTAAAATATAATTTGTGGCGAGAAATTCGATCTGGCTGCAATTTTGTCATCTTGAAATGCAGTTTTGGTCAACTTTTAGTTTGAATTTCAACTTGGAACCAAGTTGGGCACATATAATGAGTTGAAATATAACTCATGGCGAAAAGTTCGATTCAGCACCAATTTCGTCATCTTGAAATACAGTTTTGGTCAACTTTCACTTTGAATTTCAACTTGAAGCCATATTTGGCGCATATTATTAATAGTAATATATAACTTATGGTGAGAAGTTCGATCTGGATCCAATTTTGTCAACTTGAAATGCAGTTTTGGTCAATTTTTAGTTTGAATTTCAACTTGAAATTAAGTTTGGCACATATTGAGTTAAAATATAACTTATGACGCAAAGTTCAATCTGGCTCCAATTTCGTCATCTTGAAATGCAGTTTTGGTAAACTTTTAGCATGAATTTCAACTTAAAGCCTAGTTTGGCACATATTATAAGTTAAAATATAACCCATGGCGAAAAGTTCGATCTGGCTCCAATTAAGTCATCTTGAAATGGAGTTTCAGTCAACATTTACTTTAAATTTCAACTTGAAACCATGTTCGGCACATATTATGAGTTAAAATAAAACTTGTGGCGAAAAGTTCGATCGGGCTCCAATTTCGTCATCTTGAAATGCAGTTTTGTCAACTTTTACTTTGAATTTCAACTTGAAAGCTTGTTTGGGCACATATTATGAGTTAAAATATAACTTGTGGCGAAAAGTTCGAGCTGGCTCCAATTTCGTCATCATGAAATGCGGTCTTGGTAAACTTTTAGTTTGAATTTCAACTTGAAACCAAGTTTGGCACATATTATGAGTTAAAAAACAACATGATGAAAAGTTCGATCTGGCTCTAATTTCGTCATCTTGAACTGCAGTTTTGGTCAACTTTCAGCTTGAATTTCAACTTAAAGCCAAGTTTGGCACATATCATAAGTTAAAATATACCTCATGGCGAAAAGTTCGATCTGGCTCGAATTTTGTCATCTTGAAATGCAGCTTTGGTTAACTTTTAGTTTGAATTCAACTTTGAAACCAAGTTTGGCACATATTATGAGTTAAAATATAACTTATGACGAAAAGTTTTATCTGGCTCCAATTTCGTCATCTTGAAATGCAGTTTTCGTCAATTTTTACATTGAATTTCAACTTAATACCAAGTTTGGCACATGTTATGAGTTGAAATATAACTCATGGCGAAAAGTTTGATCTGGCTCCAATTTCGTCATCTTGAAATGCAGTTTGGTCAATTTTTAGTTTGAATTTCAACTTGGAACCAAGTTGGGCAGGTATCACGAGTTAAAGCTATAATCACTTTTAGACTTGACAATATTTATTCATTCTGTGATAGCTTTATCCTGTCTATAGAATGAGAAACCGTACAAATTTGGGTCCGAAAATGTGTACTACATGCCTAAACATAACTTATGATGAAAAGTTCTATCTGGCTCCAATTTCGTCATCTTGAAATGCAGGTTTCGTCAACTTTTACATTGAATTTCAACTTAATACCACGTTTGACACATATTGTGAGTTGAAATATAACTCATGGCGAAAAGTTTGATCTGGCTCCAATTTCGTCATCTTGGAATGCAGTTTTGGTCAATTTTTAGTTTGAATTTCAACTTGAAACCAAGTTGGGCAGGTATCATGAGATAAAACTATAATCACTTTTAGACTTGACAATATTCATTCATTCTGTGATAGCTTTATTTTGTCTATAGAATGAGAAACCGTACAAATTTGGGTCTCACAATGTGTACTACATGCCTAAATTGAGTTTCCAAATCAAGATTTGCATCATTTTTTTTTCCTTAAAGCGGCCCGCCTTTTGGGCGAGTTCTATACACAGTTTGATTACGTCATTGGTATTTGTCTAGATACTGTGGCAACCGGCAATGTAGACAGGCCGATCATTTTCTATCCACTGTTTTCATGCATGATTAACGGCAATTTTCCGAGTATCTGTTGTGGAACTGTGCATATTTCCTATATATTCCCGACTATCTCGAGATGTACTTTCAAGTTTGTGTGACAAACGAGAATGCTGATTTTAAGATTGATTCCAACTTTAAAATATAACTTATGATGAAAAGTTCGATCTGGTTCCAATTTTGTCATCTTGGAATGCAGTTTTGATCAACTTTTACTTTGAATTTCAGCTTGAAACCATGTTTGGCACATACATGTATTATGAGTCGAAATATAACTTATGGTGAGAAGTTCAATCTGGCTCCAATTTCGTCATCTTGAAATGCAGTTTCGGTCAATTTTTACTTTGAATTTCAACTTGGAACCAAGTTTGTAAAATATTCTGAGTTGAAATATAAATAGGTGAAAAGATTGATCTATCTGTATTTTCATTATTTTATCAAGCATGTCGAAAGGGAAATTCATATAAAGAGATTTCAGTGGTGATTTTGAATTCGACCTTCAATAACCTCGGAAGATCAGTGCAGCAATTTTGGTGGGGAAAAGAAAACAGTTGTGAATTGAGATTTAACATTGCTCTGGTAATCTTTTTTGGCCCTTGCTCTAGTTTTTCACACTTAGCATTGATATGTTTGGGGCAACAGAGATGATAGGGCTACGGGGGATACACCCAAGCGGTCGTAGGCGACCGGAAGCGTCTAGTTATAACCGGAGTTATAACCAATTATGTGATTTTCACTTTTTCGGTTGCCATTGCAAACATTTTTATTCGATTTGACAAAACTTGAGGAGGACCGCGCCACTGCCAAAAAAGTTTCAAGTCGATTGGACGATTTGTTGTCGAGTTATACGCGTGGAAATAGAGAGAGGGAGACAGACAGACGAACAAACAGACACCCCCAAATGCAATGCCCTCTCCCCTTATCGGTGCGAGGGTAAAATAGTTTTATCGAATATCAATCCAATCACGAAATTGCTGCAATAACGCGTTGCATGCTGCCAGAGCACATACAACTTTCAACCGAAGAACGCGTTCCGATCTACCACCGTGATATAGTACCCACATGAGCTCCCATTGGAAGTTATTTTGAGCAAGGTTATCAGTTCTACCTCACGCACATTACATGAGCTCCCATTGGAAGTTATTTTGAGCAAGGTTATCAGTTCTACCTCACGCGGCTTCATTTGATTTGACTCAATGAAATTTGACGACAAAGAGGGGCGCATGTATTTTACCAACGAAAAGTATATACTGTTCTGTGACAGCAACAAAGACGAGGGCTCACTGATCGATCACTGATTTCTTTCTCACAAGAGGTGGTTGGATAATTTTACAGAGAGCATTAGGAGGTGAATACATTCGTCATATCACGATGAAAAACAACTTGTTCATCGTCAATCTTCCCTCTTGCAACACAACCTACGTTGAAGTGAGAGAGACTAACCTCTACAGCCGAGCACCATGGTAAATTGGATAATTGTGTGAATGAGTGTGTGGAGAATGGAGATCATTACTTAGAATGTACTTCAGTAAAATCTGCTCTGTACGTTTGAATAAATATAAAGGATATATTTTGGATAGGTTTTGCGGAAACCAAGGACCGCGTTTTTGGTTATTCGGCGCACCTATCCTGGTGCATTTCAGGAGCACAGTGGCTCTGACAGCCGACCAAGGATTCAGTATGTGCGCGGAGAGATTTGCTTGACTTGCTTTCCTATCCACCAGGATATGTATACATACTGATAATAAATAATATTGAGCATTGCATTTAGCCTCTGTCGAGTACGAACCATACATTATCTGTTGTTGTTTTTTTCGTTATTACAACTCCGTATATCATACACATGCAAAATAATATGTGGACAACTTGATTTGAAAAAAAATCATTTGTTCTTGTGATAACTCTGCACATCAATACTGTTATTTTCATAATCTCTCTTGTATTAATATGTTGAAATAAGCAGTGATAAACATGGAATCAATACTTCCAGATATAATATTTTTTTCGAGTGAACAAAACCAGAGTCGGTTATCATATGTATTCTTGTGTCAGGCGCGATCAGTAAATTTTAAGGAACTTAGGGCCATACATGTAGTGGGGTCCAAAAGTCTTGGACCACCTTGAGAGTGTCATCATAATTGGCGTACAATAGGAGATTGTGCTTATAACATGCGGGCTCTAAAGCTGAATCCTCTGCCTGTACTTATAGACATGTATCTCAAAATGACACCAGAAGATTTATTTCGGTATAATCAACAAATTTCATCGAAAAACTTGAAGCGGCATTTGCACATAGTTACTAATATTTGTTCGAAATGGAAAACCATGTCAGTTGACAAAATTATATCAAAACAATTAAACATGATCCCAAAATCGCATACACGTGGCTATTTATGTGCTATTTCACCCGAAACAGAAGGCTGAAAGTGGTGTTTATATCAAGATCGACAGGCACGCAAGTGTGACAATTCGGAGTTCTACAGGGTCCGATCAACCCTATAGCTTCGTATAATGTTCGAGAGTGTTGTGCTTGAATATCACAAACCAGTCCGAATTCAATTTATTCAAGTTTATTGCGATGAATAGTCTGATGACTCGATCACGGTCACATTCGCTACTTCCCGATATAATCCGAATTATAGTCTGCTAATGACGTTGACAATACCACCGATTTATCACAGATAACTTCTGTCACATATTTTATCACAGATAACTTATCACAGCTCTTCTTTGATAATCAAGTAACACGTCAGTGCTCATAGACCTCTCAAGACTCAATTCTGAATGTGCGGGGATTTTTCCATGGGTTGTCTGTGAGTTTCCCGCGTCATGGGGCGGAAGTTCTGTGTGATTTGTTGAATGTGATGTAATATCTAAGTTCACTGTTTGTTTATGTCTTGGAGTATGCTGATTGGCTGCGTGGTGTAGGGTTATGTTTTGTGCACGTGATCGTGGAGGGTGCGGCGGCTGTAGTGCATGTGTACGGGTGACGTAATCTGTGAGTATGGATTTGTTATTGATTCTGTGACGTGTATGTGGAGTGAGAGAATGTGTAAGGGAGTGTTCGGGTCGATAACTGTCATGAATATTCTACATAACACCCCTTCGTCAAATTACGCCCTCGGAATTTACCCTATCCGAAACCTAACAGTCCAAAAATCTAAACATAATAAGCTAAAAGTCCTAAAGGGACACACACTCACCACACGAGGCAATGGTAAAACACTGAGTACAATAAAAATTCTAACTGTCAAAATAAAGTCATCAGTCAGTCCATCAGCAGTCACTGGGATGATATGAACACATAGGACAAATACATGCATCACAACGACAGGTGAGGAATCAAACACATAAATCAAACATATAAGAACCATCAACATATAATGACAGAATATTTGGAATTGTCCTTGACGTCCCAGAGTGGAATGTAAATTGATTGAAGTTCGTTCCTGGAAGAATCCAGACAAAGTCCGACATAGAACACAAATTACCATGGATACGACATATTACCAAATAATGATCAGGATGAATACTGATATGACAACACACATATATATATATATGACATGTAATGACATTATGCAACATATAATCAATAAACCAAAGGGTGACCAGGATAACTAATTATTCCACAGCATGGCATAATATTCCGATTATATGCACACTATCCAACTAGTACGAGCCACGACTCGAGAGGATGATCCTCTTCGAGTCCGCCAGGCTGGTCTGACACAATGGCCACGATTCAAGGAGAAGACTCCCGAGTCCACCAGGCCTATTCCGACAGGTAACAGCTATCCAAGCGCTATCTGCTATCGAACATAAACTTTTAAATTCGACAAGTTCGACACACGACTCCAGAGGATGACCCTAATGGAGTCCACTGACATTTCGCAAGTCTGACAATCCGAACACAGCCTACTGAGGCAGGTCGCGTCTCTTCAGGGTGCGAGCTGGTGCAACAGGAGAGGTATGCACCATGAGTTCTAATGCCTCCTCATGGGGCAGGTGTGAGAGTACCCGAATTATCGTGGATACTAGTTCACTGGGAAGACTCGCAGTCTCTCATGTTGAGTCCGACTGTGGTGCGGGAGTACTGTCGAGCTGAGCTCGAAGACGGTCGACCTCACGCTGTAGGTCCGCGCGGGCCGCGTCGGACTGTGGAGTCGCTCCTGTAGTCGCTGTTGCTCCTCAGCCATGATGGAGGGCAGCGTCGGTAAGTGTTGTTCGTGCAGTGCGCCCATGGCAAAGCCAACCGACAGTCCGTTGTATTCCGCTTGATGGACGTGGGCGTCCATCGCACAAAGATATTTGCGGTGGGTCGCTCGGTTACGTTGTTCCGCCAAGTCATCAGCATGTGCAAGCGCCAACGTTGGTAGGTGCTGGTCTAGACGGGATGCTGGTAGCAGTGGATCAGCATTGTGGATCATTGGGGCAGCCTGGTCGTCCCAGTACGCTTCGTGGACATGAACGCCCTCCAGAAGCCGGTCCGCATCTTCATCCCAAATGAGGAAGTTGTACGCAGGATTCTCCCCTGGTACTGGGAGGGCCTCCATCCCGGGCAGAGTTCAGTCAGCCATGCACTGGCCATGCACGTGCGAAAACTGGTAGTCCATGGCGAATTCGCCTGATCCGTGGAGCGGTGACTGCTCTCCAGGTACTTGGGTAGAGGCGCTGGATTGTTGGGAATCTCCAAGAGCAGCCAAGTCGTTCGCATCATCACTGGTAACCGGCGTCAGAGGAGTTTGCAGGGTGAGGTGTTCCTCTGTTGAATATGGAAGCTGCGTGTCCATGCGGACGAGTGCCCATGATGGCTCCACGGCCGACGCTGAAGGTCGCTGTGGGGAGTCCGCAGGTGACACTGGGATAGCGACATGTGTCAGGGGAAGGGGCCTGGACGTGTAGGTCCGATCCCTCGTAATAGAGAGGGCAGGCGAAACTCCGAATCCGCAGTGAGTTTCGCTGGTGACAATTCACCGGTGGTGGTGGTCCTTGGGGACATGGGGGTCGCAGGTCCTGAAGCGGTACCGGCCGAGTCTGACGCATGTTGCTTGGCCTGAGGCAGGGCAACACTATCCGCGGGTCCGGAAAGTGCACTCGGAAGGGGAGGATACTCCTCTGGGGGTGGCACAAGCCCCTCCCAGACACGGTAGTCCGTTATTTTGGACTCAGTGGACCGTTCAATGACAGCTCTGGAGTTGTTGGAATCCATCTGGCGGGAACGTGGAGGTGTTCCATCAGTCCGCGCTTGCGCTGACACCGGTCTGCACGCCCTGGGCGTTTTCATGGCCGAAGTCCGATACGTGATCGACCGCGAGAAAAGAAAGGCTCCCGGTCGTCAGTACTTTACTTGCAGGTTGATGGTTTGAATTTGAGCCACCATGTTCGCCAGGCGTACCTCACCTTCCCTGGTTTCTGTGTTTGCGGCTTGGAGAAGGACCAGCATAACACGTGGGGCGAGATTCGTAGGGTACTGTTCCATCAGTTCTGGGGCCGTGAGCCAAATTCCGAAGGTTAGTACGGAGGACCATGTTCGCCTGAAGATGACGATGTGCACTGGTACGCAGGGTGGCCGATAGTGCGGGTTAGGTTGGCTGGTCGCCGTCAGTCAACCCTGCTTAAACAGGGGAAAGCACAAGATGTGTGCGTCCATAGGTGTTGACAGATGTTGTACCATTTCCGAATGGGTCAGGGTGACAAACCCATCATTCGCTGGGCATACGAAAAATCATATGAGTGGGTAGTGGTATGTCAGTACGTGGGCGTCCAACTCCTGGGGGGTACGAAAAGGTCTGTGGCGACTCACAGTAGGCTATACCAGAGATCCGGCCTGCTTTTCGGTCCCTGGACAGGAGGGGCTGTCGTAGTGCCCATTCTCTTGACTGATTGGTCGGAGAGTCATGATCTGGCCCTTGGACAGCGTTGATGGGACTGCGTAAACGTGCTCAGGCCCATAACCGGCTAGTCGCGTTACCCGATGGAGATAACAGGTGCGACGACGAGCATCATGAGCTCATTCACTTGTCGTCGGAATGGGATAATCCGGGGTCCCCGCTCCGAGTCTGGAGCTGACACAGACGATCTTGATACGGGCGGTGAGCACTGAACGTCGGGCAGGGAAACGGTGGGTTGAGCAGAAGGCGCGATTAGCGGTGCCGTCGTGGCGGGTGAAGATACGATCACCGGGGGTGCGGCTATGGCTGCCAAGGTGGCAGTGGTGGAGGCAACCGTGGCCGATTGCTGTCGCTGAGCCGCAAGGGTGCGTTCCACGATGCGGCCCCCCTCCTGTAGCCGGTCGAAACGAGGGTCGCTCAAGTCCGCTGGTTGTTCGGGCGGCGGACTGGGAGTGTGGCGCTCCCCCCGTAACTGCAAGTTATGCATCACCTGCTGCTGTAGTGGGAGCAGAGGCCTAGCTTTCAGGGTATCCGCTCCCTGAGGCTGGCCCGGGGTAGTTTCTGGCTGAGATCTTCCGAATCCATGATTTCTATAGGGTGTTCGCGTACGTCACCCTGATCAATCACTTCGACAGCGACACATTCGCCGTTGAGTACGACAGGAGGTGGTGGACAATGTCCAACTCGTCATCCACAACGATCGGGCTCTCAGTTCGAGCAGGTGTTAGTTCGCCTTCGTCCTCGTCTCCGGACGACATGCCCCGCCGATTGACACTGAGGTGTGTCGCTACAGCCTCCAGGCAATAGTCTGTTAACACACAAAGTCCGTCTTGGAGCCGGCTATATCTGTCAGCTACAACAATCTGCTACTCCTAATCGTGTTCTTCTTAAGCTTTAGAGAAACTTTTTGATTCGCCAGGAAAGTTATCCCAAAGTCTATATTTAGCCCGCCAAGTATCACAAACTTGCAGTGTTTTAGGAATATCCACAACATATACTCTTCATCACAAATAGATTTGTAAGTCCGCTTTAATGCCACATAGGTGTTATCCGATCTGTGGTCAGCAGGCAAGTGACCCATTTCCTAAAAACTTTCCACTTTATCCGCACTGTACACGCAAAGATGCTGACATTATCACTTCTTAGATTACCCAGGTGGGGGATGCGTTCTATTGTCTAAATACATCTTTTCGTTTCATGTGATTGTCTCTGCCTGTGTATGCGGGAGGTGGACCCGTCTCCTACGGAACGCTTGTACATCAAAGGTTGGCCTTTCGCGCCATCAGTCAAGGCGGTGGATTGACATACGACCGCTCTGGTTTCCGTAAATCCGACTATGACTCCTGGATATCACTGTCCAATCATATCACAAGTTGAACTGCCATACATTCGAAGTTATAGCACTTTTCATTGCTCCCAAACACTTATTGTTTTACGTGGGAAAAGTTTAGTGGGGGTGCCAGTTACGGCTTCAGAGTTTACTTGATTTCATGTGCTCCGTGGGAACTCTTCACAATAAATCCGTTTTTTATCTTCATGATTTAACACACAGTAAACAGTTAACCGAATTGCTTTTGCAGACGATTCAGTTCATTAAATGCAGTGGTATAAACACCAAACTCACAGGAGTCACGACAGTCCATACATTTTTTCAGCAGTTCGTAGGGCAGCGGGAAGTGGTTATTGCAATAAGGGGTGAGGGTCGTAATCTGGGTTGGCCCCAACCAGGCGCCTTGAGAGTGGTTATACAATGAGAGGTGACAGATCATGCTTTGGTGTGGAAAGGTGGTTACATAACCGAAATCCACTCTATCGCGTGCCCCTGTATGTTACTTAGGGGGAGCAGAGGCCCTATCCAGTGCATGCTGCGAAGACGGCTATCCTTTCACCTCAACAGTGACCAAGTGATCTTACTCTCGGCAGGGCTGTTGGACTGACACATGGGTGTAATTGCATGATTATGAACATTTAGGCAGTGCGTCACAGTGCGCAAGACTACACACATGCAAAATACGGTGATATATACGAATGCATTACTGATATATCACATTATACGGTCAATATTATAACCATGATTATTTTCATGACATCATATCAATAAAATATATGAAAAAGTGCCTCACTGACATCAAATACATGAGAAACTATTATGAATATAAATATACATGTTGTGGGTAAGTTATGAAATTATGGAAAAGATATGAAATGTACAATTTCATCAACATTTTTATCAATCCTTTAGCACGGCCAGGGTTATTTGAACTGGGCTGAGCGGCGAATAGTCCGTTTAGGGCGGCTGTACAGAGCGGGCTGGGACGTACCCTCACTCGCTGACAAGTCCGTACTGATCACTGGTTTTGATCCGCGTTTCTTTGGCATGTGCTGTGAAGCACTTGAGTTCGATTTACGCGATTTCCTTTTTCTGTGGCGGCGTCCGGTTTCCAATGAGGGTGGTGGTGCGTGTTGACGATTGGTCCGTGATGACGTAGCATCCGTCTCAGTAGTCCGAGCTGTCTCAGATGACTTATCCTGTATGGTAACATCCCAAGGATGGTACAACGCCTGGATATGTTCCAGGGAGTCACCAGACAACTTGTTTTTGGAGTCCGCATCACTTGGCGATTCAGGTGGTGATACAACGTTATCGTGATAGTTTTGGTGGTGTAGATCACCTTCGTACGGTTGATGACGTCAAGATGGACAACACGTGTGTTACGTGGGTTCGATACGAGAGCTATTCGATAGTCCACGTCAGTGACGCGTTCCAGAACTCTCCAAGGTCCGGTCCATGGTTGTGCGAATTTATTGCTTGCGTGAGGGTTAGGTAGTAATATAGTACCAGCTCTCCGGGTTGAACTTGGGGCCGGTATTTCGCGTAAGCGTCATATCCCAGTTTTTGGCGGCTTTCTGCATGTGGTCTTGTGCGAACCCGTGTGCAGATCTGATGGCAGTTCGTAAGTTTTCGACATACTTTAGTCCGCATGGGGGTAGCGGTTCCGGGTCGTGTTTGAAATACCAGATCCACTGGTAAATTACATTCATGTCCGTACACCAGTAGATGTAGAGTGCACCCAGTTGATGAGTGAACTGAGGTGCGGTACGCCATCAGAACGTTTGGTAGGTGCAGATCCCAGTCATTTCCTCGATCACTGACAAATGCACTTAGCATATTTAGCAAAGTCCGAATGAACCGTTCGACCTGACCGTCGTTTTGTGGTCGGTAAGGTGTAGTTCGTATTTTCTGCGTACGACATTACGAAAATTAGGCCAAGGGCCAAAGATAGGTTACCGAACAATGTTTAATATTTTAGATGTTAGCCAGGTCACTGGTTGAATTCAAGTCAAGAGAATATTCAGCATATATAACATTAAGCATATATCATGTCCACAGTTGATTGCTAAGCTGTAAATTCAAATATCAGAGAGATATTAGCAATTTGTGTTGTGGCCTTGAAAATGAAGGGGCAAAGCTCAAATTCAAGGTCATCAAAATATTCAATGTATATCATTTTCTATATCATGTCCACAATTGATTCCCAAGCCATACATTCAATAGAGGAGCAAGATATGAGCCAGTTTGTCCTTGGACCTTGAAAATGAGGTCAGAGGTCAAATTCAAGGTCACGAGAATATTCAGCATATATCATTTCCTATATGTCCACAATTGATTCCTAAGCTGTAAAATCGATAATAAGTGAGATATTAGCCTGTTTGTCCTGTGACCTTGAAAATGAGGTCAAAGGTCAAATTCAAGGTCATGACAATAATCTGCATATATCATTTCCTATATGTTCATAATTGATTGCTAAGCTGTAAAGTCGATAACAAGCGAGATATTAGCCATTTTGTCCTGTGACCTTGAAAATGAGGTCGTAGGTCAAATTCAAGGTCATCAGAATATTCAGCATATATCATTTCCTATATGTCCACAATTGATTCCTAAGCTGTAGAGTCGATAATAAGCGAGATATAAGCCATTTTGTGCTCTGACCTTGAAACTGAGGTCAGAGGTCAAATTCAAGGTCACGAGAATATTCAGCATATATTATTTCCTATATGTCCACAATTGATTCCTAAGCTGTAGAGTCGATAATAAGCGAGATATAAGCCATTTTGTGCTCTGACCTTGGAACTGAGGTCAGAGGTCAAATTCAAGGTCACGAGAATATTCAGCATATATCATTTCCTATATGTTCACAATTGATTCCTAGTCTCTAATCTCAATATCAAGTGAGATATTAGGAAATCAAAAAACTAAAAAATACCTCCTTCTTGAATTATTTTTAGGTATTTTTGTGCAAAATTTCAGAAAAATTCGCCCGTAAACAAAAAAGATAAAAATTAGGCCGAGGGCCAAAGATAGGTTACCGGACAATGTTTTAATATTTTAGATGTTAGCCAGGCCACTGGTTCAATTCAAGGTCAAGAGAATATTCAGCATATAATATTAAGCTTATATATCATGTCCACAATTGATTGCTAAGCTGTAAATTCAATAATCAAAGAGATATTAGCAATTTTGTGCTGTGGCCTTGAAAATAAAGACAAAGGTCAAATTCAAGGTCATCAAAATATTCAGTGTATATCATTTTCTATATGTCACAATTGATTCCCAAGACATACAGTCAATAGAGGAGCAAGATATGAGCCATTTTGTCCGGTGACCTTGATAATGAGGTCAGAGGTCAAATTCAAGGTCACGAGAATATTCAGCATATATCATTTCCTATATGTCCACAATTGATTCCTAAGCTGTAAAATCGATAATAAGTGAGATATTAGCCACTTTGTCCTGTGACCTTGAAAATGAGGTCAAAGGTCAAATTCAAGGTCACGACAATAATTTGCATATATCATTTCCTATATGTTCAGAACTGATTCGTAAGCCGTAAAGTCGATGACAAGCGAGATATTAGCTATTTTGTCCTATGACCTTGAAAATGGGGTCAAAGGTCAAATTTAAGGTCATCAGAATAATCAGCATATATCATTTCCTATATGTCCACAATTGATTCCTAAGATGTAGAGTCAATAATAAGCGAGATATAAGCCATTTTGTCCTATGACCTTGAAAATGGGGTCAAAGGTCAAATTCATAGTCATCAGAATATTCAGCATATATCATTTCCTATATGTCCACAATTGATTCCTAAGCTGTAGAGTCAATAATAAGCAAGATATAAGCCATTTTGTGCTCTGACCTTGAAACTGAGGTCAGAGGTCAAATTCAAGGTCACGAGAATATTCAGGATATATCATTTCCTATATGTCCACAATTGATTCCTAGTCTCTAATCTCAATATTAAGTGAGATATTAGGCATAATGTGTCCCATTATGAGGCATAGGAGAATTTAACATGGGAAAGTCCCATTTGGGCCGAGTTTGGGCCCACTTCGAGCGATTCAAGCGCAACGAACTTTATAGACATCATAGAAGTACATATGAAGAGTGTTATGTATCAAAAAGAAAAAAAGTTACTGAACAGATTTTGAGAAAATGGCCGCCAAAGTCCAAAATCAGGCATTTTTCGTCGAAAACGGCCGCCATTTTTAAAACAATGCGAAAATCAAAAAACTAAAAAATACCTCCTTCTTGAATTATTTTTAAGTATTTTTGTGCAAAATTTCAGAAAAATTCGCCCATAAACAAAAAAGATAAAAATGTGGACGATGACGACGGACGACGACGGACGACGGACGACGGACGCAACGCCATGCCAATAGGTTATCGGACCATAAGTCCGGTAACCTAAAAATGTGGACGACGACGGACGACGGATGGTGGACGCAACGCCATGCCAATAGGTTATCGGACCATAGGTCCGGTAGCCTGAAAAGTGAAGATTCAAATTCCGTCCCTTGATCACTGTGGATGGCTTTCGGTACTCCGTGGTACACGATCCACCGATTTACTAGAATGTCGGCGACATTCTTAGTCGTATGATGTCAGAGCGGGAATGCGTCCTTATACTTAGTCCGAAATCTTGAGGATATACCTATTTACATGTCCGGTAATTTTGTGGGTATCTAAGATATCCAGTGCAATCCGATCAAAGGGCGCTTCGGTCGGTAATTGCATCAGTGGCGATCACTCTGGTGTCGGCTTTCCTTTACGTGACACACATTGGGGGCAGTGAGCACACCACTGTGCAGCATCCAGTGACAAGCGCGGCCAATAGAATTGATGCCGGACACTGTTCATAAGGCAGTGGGTAGCACAGTTTGTACTACAGTTCGTCCGGCTGGGTCTGGCTTGGTATTTCGTATCAAAACTCCATCCTGCAGAGCCAGTAGACTCCATCGCAAGAATAGGGTCTTAACCTCCTCTCCATAACAGGCGACTTCTTTTGAGGTCGGTTTCCTTTCCGGCTGCTATCCACTGAGGTACCAGTCCAACGCTATGGTGGGCCTGTTGTGCGGCGACAATGTCAGCAGTGGAATAGTCCGTCAAACATTGTTGACCACTGATCTTCGTATCCAAAGTACGCACTCGTGCTGCTTGGCATATGGAGAGCATTCGAGACGAGACTGGTGATGTTATCGTATCACTGTCCAGGAGCTCTCTCTCGGGTGCGACTGGAACAATAATTATCTGCCGAACTGGGAGTTCGCCTGAACTCGTTTCTGGGTCCGTGGGAGGCACAATGAGGCACCCAGGACAATCCGAATGTTTACAGCTATGACACCGTGAAAGCTCATCAGCATTTTTGGTGGAGCTTTCCGGGGCAGTGTTCAATATCGAAGTCATACTGCTGTAATTTGGCTAACCAACGGGCTAGCATTCCGTCCCCATCGTTATAGTTTTTCAACCATCGCAACGAGCTATGGTTCCTCCGTAGTAGGAATTTCTGTCCCCATAAATAATGTCTGTAGTGCTGAGTCATTTCGACTACAGCCAACAGTTCACGATACATGGTGCAGTAATTCCGTTGTGTGTGGGATAAAGTTTTACTTGCAAATCCGATTGGAATCTCCTTTCTGTTAACACGCTGTGACAACGCTCCTCTGATAGCGTATCTGCTGTCCGTATCAAGGATGAAATAATCGTCCGCGGCTCAGCCCTAATGAGTGTGTCTTGTAGCCTCTTAAAGGCTTTCCATTGGGGCGACCCCCAAATGAAATGACGTTCACGTCTGGTAAGTGCAACAAGAGGTTCTGCGATTTCGGCATAATCTTTTATGAACCTCCGGTGATAGTTCGTGAACCCTAAGAAGGCTCAGATGTGCGTGGTCTCACATGAAGTTTGCCATTCCCTGATGGCTTTGACCTTGTTTGGGTCAACTCTGATACCTTGCCCACTCACAATAAATCCGAGATATGGGAATTCTCATTGGAATAGTTCACACTTTTTGGGCTGTAGACGTAACCCATCAGTTCGTATCCGATCTAGGACCACTTCCAGATTGGCAAGCGCCTGATCAAAAGTGCGTCTGTATACTAAAAAAGTGCGTCCGTATAGCACATCGTCCAGATAGCACATACATCTAGTCCATAGATATCCACAGATAATCATCTCCATGAGACGCTCAAAGGTTTCTGGTGTGTTTCTAAGTCTGAACGGCATAAGCTTGAACTGGTACAGGCCTTTCCTGGTGGCAAAGGCGGTCTTCGGTCGATCAACTGGGTCTACCAGTGTCCAGAGGCAAGATCCAGGGCCAAAAAATATGTAGCTCCAGAGAGCGCATCATGCGTATCCTGGATATTCAGCAGGGGGTACGAATCTTTCCAGGTGACGTCATTGGGTAGTCTGTAGTCAACACAGAATCGTACCTGTCCGTTCTTTTTCTGCACGAGCACCACTTGTGAGCTCCACGGCGAGTCTGAATGCATCCGAGCCGTAACAATTTGTCAACCTCTTCATCAATGATGTGTTGTTGAGTCTGAGGGACACAGCGTTGTCGTTGGGGAATTGGTGCAGTCGCTCCAGTGTCAATCAGGTGCTGCACGACTTGAGTTCGACTGAGCTGTCCGTCTGGGCACATGAAAGTGTCCCTATATCGGTGTACTAGGTTAGAGCATTGGTGCTGTTGTTCCGGTGCCAACCTGGTTTGATCTACCATGTCGCGTAGATTTGGCGGTAGATCATCGTAGTTATTGATGTCCGTCTGGGGAATATCCAGTTCTTCTCCAGGTTTCAGCAATGCACCCACAATGCTATCCACGGGGCTTGCGATAGCGACAGGGTCCCAACGTGTTACAGTCACGCCCGTATCCACAGGGTTCACCACTGTCACCTTCACACAGTTTCTATTGAGTGTAGTTAGTGTTCGCCCCATCACAGTCGCTGTATCCTAGGGAAAGTTCACCATTGGCTGAATGAGACGCGATTGTCGCCGCACTTTGACCTTCGAGGTCGAGACCAGGTCGGAACCAGTTCGACTTCACTGCGTGGTGGCACAGTGACTGCCCGGCGTACAGCCATACCCACAACGTTCACCTCAATGTTTTTGTGCGTGAACAGTATCTCTTTATTAACTTGTACTGTTCCTTCACCATAGTTAACAACGACGCAAGTTTGACGGAAGAAATTCATGCCCAAAATCAATCCATCATGAATTGCAGCAACACAAAATATCACCGTTATTTGCTTAGTTCCGACTTGGATAGCAAGGTTCAAGAGTCTGTCAATGGGGCTAGAGTCTCTGTTGACGTCACGGATAGTCGCAGTCGTAGGGCGCAGGGTGCGCTGTGCAAGGGGTAGGCAATGGAGTAGAGTTTAGTACTGCTTTGGGAGTTCGTTTACCCATGCGTACCGACAGTTTCCAACACTCGTTGGCGGCCCGGCTGTTGGTGATGACGACTGGTTCGTCCGAGTTGTCCGGGGGAGACCTCAACGGGAGTGTCAGCATTGCTAGCTTGGTTCCGGGTACGCACAGGAAGCCTTAAAAACTCCCTTCGTCCGATATCCATTCAATTTCGAACATACTATCTGTTTCAATTCAATCGGCGGTGTGTGGTGACATCCCTTCGTGGCTCTTGTTCAGCGGTGAATACTGAGGCAAAGGTTCCAACACCCCTTCGTGAAGCAAGTTCTGGTGGAAAACGACGAGGCGCACTTCGGGAAGTCTAGCCGCGGGTGGTGATGGCACCGTCCTGGCCGGTGTGGTCACTATGGTCGCTGGTACAACAGCTGGAGTGGAGCTGAGAGTTTTGCTCGGGTTATCGGAAGGTCCTTGTTCCGCAGTTCCTTCCTCCTCTAGTTTGACGGCTTGTTCGCTGGTGCTTGACTAGCCTGGGGTGGTGGTGCGACAGGTGGCTTGGCGTTAGGTATCGCCCTATTTGTCCGAACAGTATTCCTTGAGGCACCCTGCCTGTGTGTGAACGGTTTCATACCGTTTTGTAGGTGGAAACACCGCATCCACCTATGTCTGGGTTTCTTACAAAAGAAACAGATCTCAGTTTGACCTGGCGGTGTGGGACGATCTCCACGGGCCTGAGCCGTGGCTCGCAACACAGAGTATAAGTCCAGTCGTGTCGCTGTCGGTTGGGTCGTAATACGCGGCTATTTGTTCGGGAGTTGGTGTTTCCCAATCGTCAATTTTTCTGATAGCACACGATATTCCTCTGTCCGTATCTTCATCCTCTGCAAAGCTGGGAGTGACAGTTTCAGTCCGGCGAGCGCCGTGTTGTCAGTCTCGATTCGTCCGTTGTCATCGGCTTTCTGCTTTTAGAACAGCCGTGAGTGCTTCGCTATATGAACTGAATGTTAGCACATATAGTCTTTCCGCAATATAGTCCAGCTGGCCATTGATAAATTGTGAAATCACAGTTCTTTGCTGGGATTCAGGAGTGACATCATCGAACACTTGTTCCGCAAGGGACACTATCCGAATAGTCCAACCACCGATGGATTCGGGAGCTGCTGGGTGGTTGCGTCACCATAGAGGTCTTAATGTTCACTGATTGTACACTCAGCAGTTGTGGTAGAGTGTCAGTATCCGGTCTCTGACTTGTAGGCACAGAGTTCGCTCGTTTTCGATCATCGGTTGCGACCGGGATGGTCGGGCGGGTGTAGTTCGATACGACCTGGCGTGGGCGTCCAGGATGTCATTCATCGTGTGACGTGTGATGACAGGTCTTCACCTAACAGTTCGTTTACGTATTCTTCGTCTGCGAAGAGGTCCGGTTCGTAATATTCTCTCAACAATGACGACTCGGTACGATCACAATGTTCCGATACATGGTAAAGTTCGTTCGGCGGTTGTACGTGTGACTATGTTACCATGCCACTCATCCCGTGACGGCTGCTGGCTTAGCGGGACCGGCATTGACGTTGAAACAGTTTCTAAGCCAACTGGCCTTCGAAATCCTGGTCATAGGCGCCAATGCGACGATTCAGAGTTCTTCAGGGTCCGATCAACCCTATATCTTCGTATAGTGTTCGAGAGTGTTGTGCTTGAATATCACAAACCAGTCCGAATTCAATTTATCCAAGTTTATTGTGATGATTAGTCCGGTGACACAATCGCGGCCACATTCGCTACTCCCGATATAGTCCGAATTATTGTCCGCTAATGACGTTGACAATACCAACAATTCATCACAGACGACTACAACCCTTCTTTGATAATCCAGTAACACGTCCGTGCTCATAGACCTCTCAAGACTCAACTCTGAATGTGCGGGGATTTTTCCATGGGGTGTCAGTGAGTTTCCCGCGTCGTGGGGCGGAAGTTCCGTGTGATTCGTTGAATGTGATGTAATGTCTAAGTTCACGTATTTGTTTATGTCTGGGAGTATGCTGATTGGCTGTGTAGTGTAGGTCTACGTTTTGTGCACGTGATCGTGGAGGGTGCGGCGGCTGTAGTGCATGTGTAACGGGTGACGTAATCTGTGAGTATGGATTTGTTATTGATTCTGTGACGTGTATGTGGAGTGAGAGAACGTGTAAGGGAGGGTTCGGGTCGATAACAGTCATAAATATTCTACACAAGTTTATGTTTATGTTTACATTGGAATCAGGTCATTGAGAGTCCCTGACACGTCACACGTTCAACCACGGTGGCCATCCGTTCCGCATTGCTGCTGGTAAAAATCGATTCCCACGTAAGTATGGTTAGGGTCATTATAATATTGAACACGCTTGATGCGCCTACGTTCCAACATGATCCTTGTAAAAACGCGATACTTCATAAAGATACATAGAATATTGGTGTGCAACACCAATTTCTTGGAATATTGATTTTTTATGGCATGGCTGAAAATGCGCGGAATTTTTGTTTTAACCAGCAACAACGCAAAACGAATGGCCATCGTATACAAGACATCAACATTCACCAAACTCATGAATATGCAAATATCACGCCTGACCGCATGCTGGCCATAGAGTGAGCCGAGGAAATCCCTCGATATTCTAGCTTACAAGACCCATGTGTGTTGTTCTATTGTCGCTATTTTGCAACTGACATGTCTATCGGTTGATAGAACTCAAAATATTCATAGGCCCAAAAAATATTCTGAGAAGTGGAAGGAAGTGAAAGAGCCGATTTTAATAAATACAGAAATATAACATATTTATAGCCAGTCATATGGCACCACCAGCCACATGTCACCACCATATGTCAAATATGAAATTTGTTAAACATATTAAGATAACTGGTTACAAGGAAACTTATGTTGACCAACACACAATCACCAACCACATTGCACCCTAATCCTGTTACTATTCGCATTCCACCATTTTTCCCAAGTAAATTTGCAAACATTCAAATTTAGTGCTTTTTGCCTCAAATCAATCAAATATTCTCATGTTGCACAATCAGACTTTCTAAGTACCTGGTGTTATTTGTGCTTACATACATGGAGGTGACTGGAAGAACAAATAACAGGTAACTTAGATGAAATGAATTATATTTTAATGATAGGTTTTAGACAAGGTGATAATTTCAGGGTGGTCACAGAAGGACCCCACTGTATTTATCTTACTTTTGCAAGGTGAAACCCGATTCGTGGTAATGAATGATACCTTCCATTCATCAACCTTCAACTCGGTAGCCTTTCGGCTTGTGATTAGGTACTCATGTACTTGTCATACACCTATTTCGTGGGATTTGTTTCGGATTTCTAAACTGTTTTAAAAAGTTGTTTGGCGGGTGTGCAAATATGCCATCTGTTGACAGTGGAAACAACTATATTTACACACTGTCTGCCCCTGATGACGCCAGCGTGGCTTCTATTCTGAAAGTGTTTGATGTTAGGTCATGAAACTGAGCAACAGGAATAGACTGGTCACCTGTGGCTAACCACATTGAACAAACAAGACATGTTCAGTGCTCCACGTGAATGAATGAAATGATTGTACCTAGATGAAAACGAATTTGGCGGTACAATACACAAAATCACTAACAAATAGACACCAGTTGTCCCGCGTATACAACAAAAATCCCACACACACATATGATAGTGAATCATTCTCTGGAATTACATTTCAGTATATACTACTACTTATATGAGCACTTGGATAGGGTCAACAACAGACAGAAGCATATGAAACTAGAGATTGGGTAAATCATTTCCACCAAATAAGAATGTCAGACAGTCTGAAGCATGTATTGCAGTGAAAAATTCAAAAGGGTTCGAAAGAGTTACCGAGGTATGGTTGTGTTACAACTGCTTGTTTTCCACAATGAAAAATTCAATAGAAATTGTTTGGCTTGAAATGGGACTTCCATGCATGAACTAGAAAAAAACCACATGTGGATGACGAGGAAGATGCCGGATTACGACGGATTCAACGCCATGCCAATAGATTATCGGGCCACACGTTCCATAACCTGAAAATATTGTTGCAACAAACATTCACAAGGCTTATTTGTTCAGATGCTATGAAGAAACAATGAAAGAAATAAACAGCATGACATAAACAAAATAACAACGGATTCTACCCTATTCTAATAGGGCAAATTATGTTACAGTTGTCCTCCATTCACCTGCGATCAGATTTCAATATGCTGCGATCAAACTTCTGGATGACAGAGAGCACAAAGTTATGTGTTGGTGGCTTTCCAGGAATGATGGCCTATGGGAATCAGACTGAACAGTAACAACAGATGGATGTGCATTCTATCATGTTCACTGCAATATTCCTCGATTAGGCCAAAAACAAAAATTATATATTTCTGGTTACAATGGTCTTTCAAAAGTGATGCGGTGATGCGAATTTTTTTTCTTTTTTTTCTCCTAAATCGGCGTTGTGCTCGCCGATCGGAGTTGTGCTCGCCGAAGCCATGAAAGCTTCATTTGCCTCAGTAAAATACCTATATGTTAAATATATTGTGTGCATAGAACATCTAGCTGTTTGTTATATTCTACACAAAACATTTGTATTCTTTGATAAACATTTTATTAACTAAGCCTTGTGTGGCCCCGGATGCTTTGTAGCATTACGCATGTTTTGTACATATGGTTGTCCAAGTTGCTTCCGTGTTTAATTATTTCCTTTCTTTCATATTTATACCAATTTGCATATGCATTTCATTCATCCCATGGTGTGATAACAGGTTAAAGTATTGCCGGCCGCGCACGTATAAAACAGTTTGTTACCGGTTCGTAGCCGCGATTTGCCACTCATTGCTTCCAGATCGCCACACTGACCAAATCCACATTGTTATTATCTGTTAAATCTGTCAATTACTGGACTAGTATTCAACTTTAGTGATGTTTCACCTGAAACCTTCAGGCTTCCTCAGACTAATGAGCTGACTGAGAAGTGGACTCGTCTACCCTGGGGCTGGCTGGTAGCAGACGGCGTGGGGCGTGCCTCAGTACCCGGTCCCAAGTCCTAGAGTTGGAAGCGGAGTCTTTTGTCTAGTCTTTTGTCTATAGACGAAGTTTCCACATTTCTTGTTGGACATGACACTGAGATATAGCACTCAATGTTATCTGAGATCAAGTTCAAGGTCACCAAAAGATGTAGTATATATGACTTCCAATTCCAGCTATACCTAATAACATTTTTGGCTGTAGAGGCCAATCTACACACTCAGGGGGCCTTTTAAGCAATTCAAAGCACTCCATCTGTATACACAATATCAGGGACCCCAATTAGCATGTTTTATAACAGAAATCTCAAAACTGATCAGATAAATTTGAAGAAAAATTAATTTAATTAAATTTGGGGTCTTTTGAACCTAGATTTCGAGCCTTTCGAGTAATTCAAGGCACTCCATCTTTATACACAATGTCAAAAATAGAGCCGTAGGGCTCTGTGCTTACCGGACCCAAGATATATGTTTCAGTTTTATGTAAGCTGAAAGCAATGTCATGAAGTCATGAGAATAATTGCACATCATTCACGCCTAAAACTTGCTCTACGTACAATGATATGAAACTAGAATGGAACTGACTAGTACTGTCAAAGATATTCTTTGCTTTTGTATCGGTTTCAGTTTATGGAGGTCAAAGGTCAAATTTAAGCTCACAAGAATATTCGGCATATATAATTTCCTGTATGTCCTCAATTGATGCATAAGCTGTAAATTCAATAATAACCAAGATATTAGCGATTTTGTGCTCTGACCTTGAAAACGAGGTCAAGTGTCAGGTTCAAGGTCATCGAAATATTCGGCATACATCATTTCCTATATGTTCACAATTGATTCCCAGGGGTAAACTCAGCTTCAGCCATCAGTGAAACGCGCTTTTTGGCCATAGTTTTCTTTTGGATCATCGTATCAAGTTGAAATTTGGTATGGTTTAATTATGTATCATGGTGCAATTTTTTAACGAAATTTTAGAATTCTTTTTTAAGAATTGAAGAAGTTGGCAATGTAACCCAATATTAATTTCATCCCCTACTTGGAATTTCAGTGTGACCAAAAACAACTTTTTTTCGATGTACGAGTTAAATAATGCTTCAAAATAAACATATTTACTTAATATACATTGACTATGCCTTCAAACTCCGAAATCAGCTCAATATGTTCATTCTGTACGGGCATAAACACGATGGAAGCCCCGAATTTGTTTGAATTTATTTAATCCCATTTTGGACTGAAATTCAACAGGGTAGATTGAGCTCGAAATATGGTTCTCGTCACGAAACGAAACCAAATGGGACATCATCCCGATTGTTTCACTGATAGATCTAGATAGTATTATTCATTAAAACTTTTTTGCTTCTAATTTGATCGGAAAATACAAATTACAGTTAGTTTTGTCGAAGTTCGCCAGGTGGGGCAAAAATAGTAAATAATCATGATGTTTCTTTCAACCGCTAGGGCGCGCCACCACTCACACAGTTGCACAATCAATCAGAATTTGCAAGACGTTCCATTTCAAAGATCTGTTTCCAAGTAGGCAAGCGGGGCTGCCATAGTTTAGTGGTTTTTTTTGATCTCATAATTCATGAGAAGCATGCAGAATACATAGGATGCCACCTAAGAAAAAACTTAAATTGCCTTATGGCAATATTCGTGATATGTTCAGCAGGGTAACTGAGCATTGTAAATAATAATTATAATTGTTATTTCATATCAACTAATCAAGTAAAAAATATAATAAATAGATTGCAGATATATTTTACACAGGATATACAGATTGATATTTCGATATTTATAGTTATCAATGGATTTGAAATCGTGTCAATGATAACAAACGAATATGCTATGTTCCATTGAAACTTGGAATGGCCCATTGCTTTGAATGTGAAGGGGCCTACTGACCCACTGTTCAAATGCTCTAGACCTATCCCTGGATTCCTAAGCTGTAAAGTCGATAATAAGCAAGACATTAGCCATTTTGTCCTGTGACCTTGAAAATGAGGTCAAAGGTCAAATTCAAGGTCACGATAATATTCCGAATATACCATTTCCTATATGCTGACAATTGATTCCTAAGCTGTAAAGTCGATAATAAGCGAGATATTAGCCATTTTGTGCTGTGATCTTGAAAATTAGGTCAAAGATCAAATTCAAGGTCACGAGAATAATCGACATATATAATTCCTATATGTGCACAATTGATTCCTAATGTATAATCCCAATATTAAGTGAGATATTAGGAGAAATTTGTCCCCATTATAAAGCATAGGCTAATTTAACATGGGAAAGTCCTATCTGAGACACGTCGAGAAAATCAAAATGGCTGCCACACGCAGACCGACGATTCAAGGGCAACGAAACTTATACACAAAACAAAGGTGTATCAGGGGAATCTTTTGAAACAAAAATCCCAAAACTGATCAGACAGTTTTTGAGAAAATGGCCGCCAAAGTCCAAAATTGGTAATTTTTCGACAAAAATGGCCGCCATTTTGGAAAAAACGATTCAATCGACGAAAAAAAAATGGTCCGGAGACATTATTTTTTTATATCCATAGAACATATTTTGTGAATTACAGCAATATTCATCGAGCAGATTTTTCCCAGCGTTCGACAACGCCGACGCCGATGCTGACACCGATGCCAACGCCGACGGCCGGATGCCGGACGCAACCTGACATCAATAGCTTATCGGACCATAGGTCCGGTAAGCTAAAAACCCCAATGACTATGTTTTGAAAGTCACTGATAAATTCAAGGCCATGAAATTTTCAACAAATATATCACTTCTAGTATGTCCACAATAAATTCCTAAGCTGTAAAGTCGAAAATAAGTGAGATATTAGCCATTCTGTGATGTGACCTTGAAAATGAGGTAAAAGTTCAAGTTCAAGGTCATGAAAATCTTCAGAATATATATCTCTATATTCGCAATTGATTCCTACGCTGTAAAGAAGATAATAAGCGACGTATTAGCTATTATGTTCTCTGACCTTGAAAATGGGATCAAAGGTCAAATTCTAGATCACCAAAATATTCAGCATACATCATTTCCTTTATGTTCACTATGGTCCCCTAAGCTGTAAATTTGATAATAAGCGAGATATAAACCATTTCGTATTCTGACTTTGGAAATAAAATGACTGACCTTGAAATTTAGGTCAAAGGTCAAACTCAAGGTCATGAGAATATGCAGAATATGTCATTTCCTATATGTTCACAATTGATTCCTAAGCTGTAAAGTCATTAATATGCAGAATATATCATTTCCTATATGTTCACAATTGATTCCTAAGCTGTAAAGTCATTAATAAGCAGGATATTAGCCATTTTGTCCTGTTGACCTTGAAAATGAGGTCAAAAGTCACTAGAATATTAAGCATATATCGTTTCCTAGATGTTCACAATTGATTCCTAAGCTGTGAAGTCGCTAATAAGCAAGATATTGGCCATTTTGTCCTGTGACCTTGGAAATGAGGTCAAAGGTCAAATTCAAGGTCACGAGAATATTCAGCATATATCATTTCCTATATGTTCACGATTGAATCATAAGCTGTAAAGTCGATAATAAGCAAGATATTAACAATTTTGTCCTGTGACCTTGGAAATGAGGTCAAAGGTCAAATTCAAGGTCACGAGAATATTCTGCATATATCAGTTCCTATAAGTTCACAATTGATTCCTAAGCTGCAAAGTTGATAATAAGCGAGATATTAGCCATTTTGTCCTGTGACTTTGAAAATGAAGTCAAAGGTCAATTCAAGGTCACCAGAATATTCAGCATATATCATTTCCTATATGTCCACAATTGATTCCTAGTCTGGGCTTAATGTGTCCCATTATAAAGCATAGGAAAATTTAACATAGGAAAGTCACATTTAGGCCGAGTTTGGACCCAAAATGGCCCACTTCGAGCGATTCAAGGGCAACGAAATTTATACCTGTCATAGGGGTACATATGAGGAGTGTTCGTCATCAATAAGAAAAAAAGTTACTGAACAGATTTTGAGAAAACGACCGTCAAAGTCCAAAATTGGTCATTTTTCGGCGAAAACAGCCACTCTGACCTTGAAACCAAGGTCAGAGGTCAAATTCAAGGTCACGAGAATATTCAGCATATATCATTTCCTATATGTCCACAATTGATTCCAAATGGCTAATCTCAATATTAAGTGAGATATCAGGAAAAATGTTTCCCATTATAAAGCATAGGAAAATATAGCATGGGAAAGTCCCATTTGGGACCCGTCGAAAAAAAATCAAAATGGCTGCCACACACAGACCGGCGATTCAAGGCCAATGAAACTTATACACGTCACAGGGGTGTATGAGAGGAATCTTTTGAGATAAAAATCTCAAAAGTGGTCAAACAGTTTTTGAGAAAATGGCCGCCAAATTCCAAAATTGGCTGTTTTTCGACGAAAACGGCCGCCATTTCGAAAAAAATGCGAAAATAAAAAAACTACAAAATACCTCCCTCTCGAAATATTTTTAGGCATTTTTGTGCAAAATTTGAGAAAAAACCGATCGTAAACTTCAAAGATAAAATTGTTTACGGACGGACGCCGGACGCCGGACGGACACACAAACGGACGACGGACGCAACGCCATGGCAATAGGTTATCGGACCATAGGTCCGGTAACCTAAAAAGTTACTGAATATATTTTGAGAAAATGACCGTCAAAGTCCAAAATTGGTCATTTTTTGGCGAAAACAGCCACTCTGACCTTGAAACCAAGGTCAGAGGTCAAATTCAAGGTCACGAGAATATTCAGCATATATCATTTCCTATATGTCCACAATTGATTCCAAATGGCTAATCTCAATATTAAGTGAGATATCAGGAAAAATGTTTCCCATTATAAAGCATAGGAAAATTTAGCATGGGAAAGTCCCATATGGGACCCGTCGAAAAAAATCAAAATGGCTGCCACACACAGACCGGCGATTCAAGGCCAATGAAACTTATACACGTCACAGGGGTGTATGAGAGGAATCTTTTGAGATAAAAATCTCAAAAGTGGTCAAACAGTTTTTGAGAAAATGGCCGCCAAATTCCAAAATTGGCTGTTTTTCGACGGAAACGGCCGCCATTTTGGAAAAAAAATGCGAAAATAAAAAAACTAAAAACCTCCCTCTCGAAATATTTTTGGGCATTTTTGTGCAAAATTTGAGAAAAAAACGATCGTAAACTTTAAAGATAAAATTGTTGAGGGACAGACGGACGACGGACGGACGACTGACAACGGACGACGGACGCAACGCCATGACAATAGGTTATCGGACCATAGGTCCAGTAACCTAAAAATCTCAAGAACGATCAGACAGGTTTCGATTAAAAACAGACAAGGTGCAAATTTGGGCATTTTTCGACCCAAAAATGGCTGTTTTGATCAGACAGTTTTCGAAAAAAGAATTTTCGAAAAAATTTGAGCATTTTTGACCCCAAAATGGCTGTTTTGACCTTTCAAGGTCATCCAAGGTCAAATTCAAGGTCACCACACAAGTCGCCATATATGACTTCCCATTCAAAAGTGTCAATTTCTAAGCTCTATTTTCAGACGTTCTATCTTCAGTCAAAAATTTTTTTCAAAGGTGAAATTTTTTTTTGTCTAGAAATGGCCCAAAATGGATAGTAATGCGATTTGGGCTGAAAAAATTTTTTTTTCGTCGACCCGTCGAAAATTCAAAATGGCCGCCATAAGCAGACCGGTGATTCAAGGGCGACCAAACTTATACACATCACAAAGGTACATAAAGAGAATCTTCTGAAACAAAAATCTCAAATCTGATCAGAGAGTTTTTTGAGAAAATGGCCGCCAAAGATCAAAATTGAACGTTTTCGGACAAAAATGGCCACCATGTTGAAAAAATTCAAAAATCAAAAAAAAAAAAAAATAAAAAATAAAACCCTTCTCAAATTTTTTCAAGGTATCTTTTCCCAAATTTTCAGAAAGATTGGACCGTACACTTTAAAGATATAAATGTGGACGGACGACAACGACGACGGATGGACGCCAGACGCAACGCCATGGCAATAGGTTATCAGACCATAGGTTCGGTAACCTAAAAATGAAATGATGCGTGGGGTTTGGAGTGACGCGCGCGATAACCAGAAACATATACTTTTTGGGGCTTTATCCGCACACGCTTAGCTACTACATATAAGAGTATGATGAACTGTTGCATGGTGTAAGTAAGACTTTTTTGAAAAAGACTGATAATAATGATATATCTGATAGATTATATTGTACTGGTAACCATTCCATGACAACAATTGTATCAATTACGCACAATAAAATATTGATAACGTGTAGGTCTATATGTGTATGTAAATAGGTAAGCCAATAAATATTCTATTCTATTATTACAGAGCCTAAATTTCTGGTTCTATGCATGTGTATCAGTGTACAGAGTTTCGCATCCCCTTTTTTCTGGAACAATTGGATCCATGGTTATCAATTCTCATACGCATCATTCTCTCGAATGTACAACCTCACTGCCTCGTATAAACCACGATACTGATCCTGAAACAGAACATAATTTGGACATTTAGATGAAAAGAATATATGGTGACAAGTTCAGTGCTAATGCAGGTAATCTTCACACGAATGATTACCTAATAATACATCAGTCGACATGACCCCATTGGTCTAGAAATGTATATAGATTACATTATGACAACATTTTATTCGCAAAGCGTAGTGATGATATAATAACTGTTATGAATGACACATTATGATAACACATTATCAAATCATGA
The DNA here is from genome assembly GCA_949152475.1 of Terebella lapidaria. Lineage (NCBI taxonomy): Eukaryota > Metazoa > Annelida > Polychaeta > Terebellida > Terebellidae > Terebella > Terebella lapidaria. Next base: position 9,291,768 of record OX424568.1, on the reverse strand, counting down.
GAACTAGAATAAAATAATCACCACGGAGCTGATGAACTCTGGCCTGCTGTCCCGGATGTACTTGCAGACTTGGAACACGTCCACTTCCTGTGCCGTCTCCAGCATCTCAAACAGGTTACAACACGCCACAAACTGACCGCTGTAGTCACAGCCATTCCTGATAGACATGAGGGCACAACTTCTCATCACACATACTTAAATATTCCTGAGCTTTAGTGTTTGTAAAATGTTGGACGATGTACATGGTTTTGTCACATCATCATATTTCCTGTCAAATATAGTAAAACAAATGCAACATGAAAATAATTTACAAGCACATAATTCTAGAACCGAGTATTTTTCATACACTGTCTGTCTCTAATCAGGTTAGTGTGGCTTTGAATAGGAATGATCGGGATGTGTTATTATTAGAAAAAAAGGTTGTATTTAAGGTTTTTATTGTCACCATCAAAATGTGATTGTGCTGGTGGTAATAAGTTGATACGTATATATCTTGTATATAATAATATATCATCATGGCATAATCGTGATGATATCTTATATTATATAACCGCTTGTATAAAAGCACAAATCGATAACGACAAACAGACAACTTACAGACAAGTCACCACCACAGGGTTCACTCCGATCCTGCGCTGAATGTGTCTGTACACCTCAATGACTACAGCATAATCCAGACATTCTCTTCCTGGTTCAAATATGACTTCATGGACTTTGATTTTCCCCTGAAATTGTATCCCGTATAAGCGTTATATTTGACCTACAATTGTTGACATGAATGTCCTTGTATGAATTTATACAGTGGAAAAGGCTAAAAAGCAACAGCGATCTGCTTGTAAACAATACCAGAGAATTTGTGTGTAATGTTTTAGGCGATAAACACGAATGGATGTATTACAGATGTGATAGATATCGACATTGTACATCGGTGGAAACATTGATCACAACATCACCTTGTAGTGATGATAATTATAAAAAGTGTTTTTACGAACTAGTTCACGCCAACCTACCGCTTTGGACCTGGGTACATCTCTGACGTTCATGTATTCGTTACTGTCATCTGCGATAGGTCTGAAGTCGAGATCCACCGTCCTGTATGATCCTAGTGTCAGTGACTGCCGCTGTGTGGCGACGCCATCAAGCACATCCATGGGCTGGTTCCTGGCCGGCAGGAATAGGGACGCCTCCTAGCGAGAGAACTGATTGATTAGCATGCACAATTCGCTTGTCACAAATATACAACCATACAGAATTTCCGATATGGCTCGTATTCAATAGTGCATGTGGAAGATATGAATAGTTAATTGAGTTGGACTCAATGTTCGTAATATATTGAAGGAAGGTCGGCGTTGCATTTGACTGGAAGACTGGAAATCCAAGTCATTCCACATATCATATATTTTAAAGAAATATAACACCATTTCGCAGATATTATGAGCAGATTGGAGATTCAAGTCTTTCCAGATGTCATATATGAAAATTTTTTTAAAAATTGTTATGAAATATCGGATGTGTTTAAATTACCTGTGCCTGTTGAGCAGTTCTCAATAAGACGATGGTGTCACAGTTGTTATCTTGAAGCATGCGCCAGAAATCCACAACCGTCTCAGCCAGTGGCAACTGAGTCACCAGGAAGGCGTCTCTCCCCATGAAGCTCTTCATAACCGAAAATTTCGAGCATAATTAATTTTTCATATTGGGCAATATGGGACTGTCCACCATATAAAATAACCATATGAAGTTTAAAGTTAATAGTGCTTATGTTAACAAGCCTTTTACTGTACAAGCTTGACCACTATCGTTTCAGGATCATGTGTGCTCACCTTCACGCGTACAGCGTTGATGTAGTCATTTCTGTCGGGGTGTTGGTCTCTCAGGTACACTCTGCTGGCAGCCACTAGACAGATGTACATGAAGATGTTCAGTGAAAGAAGCCTTCTTCTCACAAGTATATTGACGATCATTTTCGGAATTTGACATTATTACCACTCTTGCCGTGGAACTGATAACATTTGCTGATAGATAAAAATAGATATTGATAATTGATTTACGAGGTATGATGTTCGAGTCTCTATTTTTCCCGAGATTTTCTGGAGACAGTGCATACTCTCTGGCATATTCTGATATCTTTGGAGCCATCTCTTCGCGCATCTAGGTAGGTTGCAGAAAAGAAAGCATACATCGTCACCATATTGTACATTCTAGCCACATTTGCACATTAGTCCTAAACGGGCATGCAGCATTGAACCTTGAATTCTCTGGAAATGTTCCTAGGAGGACGGCTCCCTTCCTGTTTGAAACTGGCCTTGGGAATGGTAGTGGATCCAACCCGGATGTACTCTGCCAGTGCTTCATGTAGAAACCTGTACTGCTCCTGAATAGAAACAACAATGCAAATGCTTTGGAATCAGTTTCGAACACGGAAGCATTTGAACTTGTTGGTATGTTGGTAGTGTTCAATATGACTATGACCCTGGAAATGACCAGCTCCTATTATTCATTTATCTGAATATTATAAGAATCCGTGACAGTATTCTTACACATCATACAGGATGTTACGTCACCATTTTACAAAATCATAACAATGATCATACCAGACTCTGGACCATGTGTACTCGCTGGTGTCGGAGGTTGTACACACAGTTATACACATCCACTTTACCCTCATTCTCGGCCTGTTTGATCAGGTAGTCCAGAGCTATCAGCGTACCGGTTCTCCCCACACCAGCACTAGAATGTATGACATATACATGTAATCAATATGTACATAGTTGATCATGTACGCAATGTTTGATATATGTACGCAATGCCAGATTTTTCTTAAATGACACAATTAAAGAATAGATACTTCTAGAAGACAAGTGTGTTATTTGGAGTTTCTTCTGACCTGCAGTGTATGATGACCGGTGCTCCAGCCCGTTTGTTCCCTAGAGCCTTGCGTCTGAAGTCGAGGAGAGCAGTGCCGTCAGTGGGCACGCCGTGGTCAGGCCACTGGGTGAAGTGGTACTGTCGTACCATGCGCTCATCATCACCCTTATTATAGGGGGTTGGGTGGGGTCAATGATAAATAAAATCTGACAGGTGTATTCCAATTATCTCTCAGTGTGGATATATGTTGTGAAAAATAAAGATACCTTTTGGATTGTCATGGTTCTGACCACATAACTGTGCCAGCTACTCTCTTCCTGAAGAGATACTACCACGTCATCGAACACCTCCTTGTTCTTCTTGGGCCAGTACTGGTCACACTTTTCCTAAAGAGGTATGAGTCACTTACACAAAGCAAGCGAACAGCTCAAATGTCAAAGTAACAAGCCTGCGTATCTTGATGTGGAAGGATCTTAGATAGAAGAACAAGCAAGGACAATTTGGCTCACCACGCCAGCCTCCACAAGGTTGGTCAGCATGACGATAGTGTCAGCCTTCTCCTGCCACACCATCCTCCAGAAGTCACCACACGTCCTGGTCCGCGGACCTGGATGGCCAACATGTGGCTTATCAATGGGTAAGTATTATACAGTGTATATCTCTGTCTTCCCTAACATGAACAATGAATTGCGGTTATCAGATGTTATGTCAAATCATGGATAGCGGTTGATTTTCATACCCATCGTAGCAATAAACCGATCCTCTTCGTGGTAGCCCTGTACATGATATTACATGGTATATAAGATAAATCATATACTACCGGGTGATATATACATCGAGTGTTACTTCCAATCATAATGATATCTCAACACAATGCACGTGTAGGCTTACTTGGATATGGGAAGCATTTATGTAGTCACTTCCCGGATCATCTTCTATCCTCTCTAGCACGACTCGGTTGTGATCGTCTAATGGAAATAAATTGACATTTGTGTGGTGATCACGCTGATTTCCTTCAATAACGTATTGTGATGTGTTCAAGAATGTTATAACATACGAACAACTTACATGGGTAGATGCCTTTGAATCTGTTTCTGCCCTTGACATCCTCCCTGCGAGCGTTCATGAATTCATACAGCTTCTCAGTCGGCAAACTCTACAATACAGAAATAACTGACAAAATATCCGTGATGTTGATGAACGCGAACTACTTACCATCTGCGTAGCCTTAATTATGTATTTATTGATTAGTATGCTTGGCTTCCAGTGCATAATTTTTTGCCTCGTTGTCACCTTGTATTCTTCAGCAATCCTCTCAACTGACGCCAGAAGAGTTTTGGTGTATTCAGCAAAGTTTGTAGTACGGATGGTGTGTTCACTTGTAACTGAGATGTTGTCCATTGCTTGGTTTACTGGTGCCGAATAGTCTGCATAGCACAAATTAATATGTATTCCCATCACTAATATGTGATTAGAACTTTTAATTCACATGACTATATGTAAGCTGTTTACCTATCTGTCCGGTAGTTCCTGTAAAATTTTCATATGACACATCAAGGCCAGGATTAGCAGTGCCTCTGTGATCCTTGGTTGGGTTCCTTCCCCTCCTGTAGATGATCAACATATACGTTTGTTATTGATGTTTTGTTTCAGGTGTTTGGTTTTCTATCGCAAAAATGAATTGTAAACATGCTAATCACATACCGCCAAAGGAAAATTCCCACAACAGCGATTGCGGCGAATGCAATTATTCCCAGGCAAATCCCCACAAGTGCCCCAGTGCTCATCCCTGCAACTACAATTTGATTAATGTAATTAATAGATGATCTTACAATCATGTTTGTCCTGAAACAAACGGTACAATATACAGTTTATATTACATATAATGCTTTGTTAAGGAAACTATTACCTTTTTCACAGGTGGTCCCAGACCAACCGTCCTCACATCCATAAGTACATGTTCCATTAGCTTGCTCACATATACCATCAACGCAGTGTGTGGAACATATCTCTGTGCAGGTGGACCCATGGAGCCCATCCTGGCAGTTGAAGCAGTGTCCAGTATCCCTCTGGCAAGAAACGCCCGAACAGTTTCTGGGGCAACCCCCCTCACATGTGTATCCATAGAAACCATCCACGCATTCCAGACAATAACCATTAGTCATATTACAGCCAGTGGAGTTACAGTTCTTGGAACACATCTCCATACAACTTGGGGAGTACCATCCATTCTTGCATCCACCGTCACAATCTCCACTATCAATATTACATGTCACAGCTATGCAGTTTACTGAACAGTTTTGGGTGCAGTTGGAAGAGTACCATCCACCTTCACACCCGAATACACAAGAACCATTGACAATATCACAAACTGTTCCATTACAGTTGGCTGAACATTGTTTTGTACACTGTGGAGTAAACCAGCCGTCATCACAACCACCAGAGCAAGCCCCATCATCAATGTGACACGCCTTCTCCTTGCAGTTTTCTGAACATGGCTGTGTACACTGTGGAGTGTACCACCCTGCGTCACATCCACTCTCGCATGCAGCATCATACTGTCCACATGCGTCAGTGATACAATTCACAGAACATGGTTCTGTACAGAAGGAACCATGTTGACCATCAACACACCCCCAGGGACATTCCCCAGACGCAATATCACAAATTCCATCAATACACTGTCCAGGACACGGTGTTGAACACTGTGTGGTGTATTTCCCATTGTCACATACTGGAAATTGATATTCATGATGGCTAACAACATACATATTGCAACATATTTTAAGTGAATTGTGTTCAAGAAAATCAGATCAGGATTTTAAGACTGGTTTAGTAGATGTTTGAGATTGGTTTAGTACTGCCAATTTAGATACCTAACAAAAGATAATACACTTCATATATATAATTCACCAGAAGTAAGGGGTTTTGCAAAAATATTTATCTCTCTTTTAAAATTGGTGCTATGTATCAGCGAATAATATGCACCATTAATGTTTATTTATTTCTTGAATGATAAGACAAACAATAGATATTACGACAACAATACGGTAAATATATGCAATATCTGATATGCAATACTTCAAACTGGGTATAACGTCGCTGTTGGGAGTGACTGAATATATCATCATCCATCCAGTTCTCTCCGCAAAACAAAATGATTCATTATTATCTGAGTATTATTATGTCTAAGGATCTGATTCAATCACAACATGTGTCGCTAGTCACCCTTTTTGGTCGCTATGGTTACCAAATTTCTTTGTGGCGTGGCCTTATCATTGAACTTCACCAGAGACAACATTTAAAGCGAAAAGTGATTTGTATCCACAAGATGATATCAGGCATGAGTAATATTTTCACGTTTTCCACGAACCAGTATAGATGCTGTGTCGGAGGTCGAACTCATTCCCTCCACCGCACTGGTAGGTCTTATTACATTTGAATTCACAAGAATCTTCTGCCAACGATTTTGCGGGAGAGTCCACACAGTAACACTCGGCATGGCTTGCGTCATTGCCGTTTCTCTGTGTGGGTGAGTCACCGAGGATTGAGACCATTCTGAATACTTGGATGATATGATCATTGTAATTTCAATCACCTGATCAGTACTATAATTTTATCTGACACATACCCGAACCGCATAGAAAGTAGATGGGTAATACACGGACTTGCACACGTTCAAGCAGTCAGTCACTGCTGAGCCTTGGGGATATTGGCCGATGTGATCCCAGTTGTCTTGGTACGTGCAAACTGGGTAGTCGTATCCTGAACATAATGGGATCATTGAAACGTTTGTTCATGATATCTTGATCAATCATGTGCGTGTATTTCAGTTATGAAGATTGTTCGTAATGAAACGTTACAGTTCACGAAATACGACGACAAGATACCCACTCTACCCGTAACCGTCAAATTCATTGTGTGTAGGTTGAATAGATGAGGGTTGATGTTCACACCCATTTATTTGTATCATTTTAAATTCCTCACCACTGACGTGATATGCCGCTTGGAGAAGAGCTACAGTCCACCTCAAAATGATCCTGCCGTGGTACATTTTGCCTGTACAAAAGGCGAAATGATTCACTACATCCCATGGATTATCGCTTATGAAAATATATTTAAAAAAAAAAGTAATATACATGTCTACTTGTCGCCGAGCAAGGTACCGTTGTATTTGTTTCACCAATAACATAACAGCACGTCACATTACCTTGTATTAGTAGTTGTGATGCACACATCCGTACGGAAAGATCATGACGTGCTATGCTTTATGCACAAGTTGTAGGGAGGTACTAGGTACAAATCGCTATAGAACTTATATGTTGGATGTATGTATGTAGGTAGGTATTGAATGACAATATAGTCACTATCACAGTCAAAACAAAATCAAAGCGATTTGTTGACGCAATTGCAATGAACCATGTCACACTGTACCTACTATTGAGAGGATTGTATCATGGGGAAAAGTATGTGTCACAAGCAGATTAATATGAACAACTTTCGTTGAAACCAGGGTGGAACATTCAAGAGAGAAATGCGAGTTAACTTACCTGATGTTTCTGCTGTAGGAACATCTTCTATTATATGGCTGATAATATGGCCTTTTATAAACGTTCATTGATATGTTATCCGCTAATAAGAAGGGCCAAATCGATGTATCTTCCGGGTCGTTCGATATCAGCAAAGTACATCGACTTTGTAGTTTGACAAACATTAAATATTGTTATGTCGCTGGCTGATAGGGTTAAGTGCATAATTTATGTATAATTTTCCATCAGCAGTCATTTGTATTCTGGTTAGAATATATAAGAACTGGATACAAATATATTCGTTACTGGTGTTTTTCTGGTATATTTGTGTGTGTTGTATGATGCATGTAACATTTTGCACATTATCACTGTGAAAATTGCAAATAAATGATTGCTATATTGGAATAAATTATGAATATATGTTACGGACATATATCCTCTTTCCAGTCGACCATAACTATAATTAATTTATAGAATTAACGTGCTAACGAGACAAATACATCAGCTAAGCGTGGGAATGTGTTCCATCCTGTGTACGACGGTATTCGGATCTCTAGCATATTCATGTCCTTAACGCTGAAAACCGAGTATACATGTATGTCCATAGTTTATCAATGAATCGTGTTGTTCGTATGTATCAGTAACTGAGATATTTTTGATAAGAGAGATCATGGTGTGACATAATTGCAAAGAACATATCGATGATCAGGCTATAATATCAATTTAAATATCACCAACGAAATTATTAGTATATCTTCCAAAGACGCATATGTAAATTTTGAATATATGAGATGAGTATTGCATACTCCTCATCGCCACCTATCTGTAATATCAAATTTATGTAGTGATGTCACGAATTGTACCCGATACCGATAATTATTTTTTAAAAGATGTTTCTTTGATTTTCTTCCGATAGTCACCAATCCAGATATTCTAATTTCTAAAATCATGCAGGCAATGTAAGACATTCTAAGATAATGTCATTGCCATATTTGATGATGATGAGAATAGTTGTTGAGTGAGAAGTCTGCTCAAATACATCGTAAGATTTGGTTTTAACAGACGACTCGGCTGCCTAGTAGTCCAGGGCTTTTATGGCCCAAATGGGGTCAGATAGGAAAAAATTGCAACACTACATATCATTTGTGATTTGATTACTGAAATATATGCTGAACAACATATCAAAAGTCTAAAGTTCTCAAAATAAGGGAAGTTGGACAAAATTACAATTCTTTGAACCCCCCATTTGAGTGATTTTCCGCACCATTTCGCCATGTCAGAATTTAGTCTACTGTCAGGGTTTGTGGTAGAAATTTGGGTGTCAAAGCTGAATTTTTGCACAGTGACTCTGGAGACCATATCGATAGCCCACAAAAAAGTCCCTATCAATCCCATGGGGGGGGTTCTATAAAATCCAAGATGGCCGCCATTTATATGCGAAATAGCTTAAAATTGAACTAGCGGGTTATCTACTGCACCTATGCACCTAAGTGTCTACCCCCATGTTTTCTGACCCAAGGAATCAGATGGTGGTATTGCTGAGTTTCTGTGACTGTTGGTTGTTTCAAAATCCAAAATGGCTGCCATGAAAAACCTGAAAAATTCGAAAAAAAAACTTTTCTAGCTAGGTTTCAGCTTCTATGTCAGATGGAGGCAAAATGTTGGTGTCTGCTCCTATTTTATCTGACCCAAGAAATACAGGGGTTTATACGGCCTTGTCTCTGTAACTGTTGGTTGCACAGAAGAAAATTTGGCTGCCATAAAAATATGTGACAATTTTCGACCATATATATGCTTCTGTTACAGATAGAAGCAAGAATTTGGTGCTCATATTGATGTTTTTACACAGGGAAAGGGATACCAGCACCAGTGTATCCATATTCTACTAATCAACTAAGCAACACATACATGGACTCACTACAATTTACTGATAAACATAATGACAATCACAGTACAGACTTGCCTATTGCATTTGCAGGAACGTGGAGGGACTGCATGTTAGCAGAGCCATTTGCTGGAGACAGGCAGCTCAGCTATGTAGTGACTTAGAGAAGCTCTACCTCTCGCACAATCATCTGTTTGATAGTAGCTTGGAATAAGTCCACCATTTTGATGAATAATGACTCCTCGCGATGCAATGATTCTCGATTCAGGCTTCGTTCAACCACAACTGTGTGGATGGTGCTTGCTCAGGACAGTTTTGATAATCCCTTGTCATATTCACAAACAGGAAGAATAGAGTGCTGCCAGAGTATACCTTTTTAAAAGTAATATACTTTTTTTGGCCTTGGGTACTTTTTATACTTTTTTAGGCCTTGGGTACTTTTTTATACTTTCTTGGGGGGTTATGTCAGATTTTTCTGGCAAAGCTGCCAAAAAGCCTGTGAAAAAGCCCGCGAAGGCAATATCTAAACATTGTTGTACTAGTATATTGTAACGGTTTTGGGGCGTACCCAAAAGTTTCCCCTAGGTAATTCTGTTAGTGTTTTGTGATATTATGGTTAAATAACCGTTTATTAAAATGTATATGTGTTTAAAGGTGCATACGGTTCCGTATTGTTAATGTTTTAAAGGTTTTCCGTCTCGGAACTTAGTAATTTATGATGTTGGTAAAGCCGGAGACGGAGCCGGAACCGGAGACGGAACCGGACACGGAGCCGGAACAATGGAGTACAAAAACGTAATGACGTTATTTCCGGAAGGTCATGTGATCAGCCTCGTTTTCGGTTTAAAAGGTGACGTGTCAGCCACTGATTGGTTCTAGAGTGTTTTTAGAAATCCGGAAAATATCAGTGTTTTGGCGGACTATGACGTCACAATAGGTTGGTCACGTGACGTGGGTCTCAGGTCTATAAAAGCCCCCGCTTCACAGCGGACGGCGGAGTTGGTGTCCTGACGTCGACCTGTGCAGACCCCTTCTCCCACAGCAGCGTACTCCCTTGTTCCGGATAGAGTCATCCAGATGATAGCAGTTAAGTCTTCCGACTGTGCACTTGGAAAATAAACATGAAAACTTCAACCGAGTTGTTTTTCCGTGTTCGTTAGGGAACTGGAAGTTATAATAAAGTTAGTTCACCAGAAAAGACAGTAATACGGAGTAAAGGGAGATAAGACTACAGTCGGTTAAGACCAAGTTGTAAAGACGTCTTAGGGTGATCAAAGAACCCAGATCACCAAGGAAGGAGACGGAGACGGAGGTGGAATTCAACGGAGCAACTACGGAGGCGGTATCGGACGGAGCAGTTGCAGAGACGGGAACGACGAAGCAGTTGCAGAGGCGGTACCGGACGACGGAGTTGCAGAGGCAGTACCTGACGGAGCGGTTGCGGAAACCGGAAGTGAGAACACTTCCGAGATACTCCATTTCAGGTGCAGTCGCAGGTTGCGGTGAGGCGGAGCCAACCGGAGCAGTTTGCAGGAGGCGGAACCTGGCAGAGCGGTTGCAGTATTCGGAAACGGCAACGTTCCCGGATTCTTTATTCCAGGTGCAGTCGCAGTTTGCAGTAAGGCGGAGAACGACGGAGCTGTTGCAGTAAAGCGGTTTCCCGATGGAGCAGTTGCAGTACCCGGAGACGGAAACGCCTCCGGATCCTTACTTTACAGGTGCAGTTGCAGATTAGCAGTCGGACAACGGTTAAGAGGTCCATTCCAGACCACGCTACCAACCTTAGAGACTTCTAGCCGGAGTTCAACCATACAGCAGTAGCAGTTTCCCGGAGTTTTACCGTTTCAGCTCCGGTTAAACAACAACTCACCCACCTCCCTAGAAAACCGGTTCATCAAGACGTCACAGAAGGGTGCAAACCCGTTACAATATTTTAACAGATTCCAATCCATTGCCACACCGATGCTCAGGAGCCCATGCACGCCTTGATGTCTGTAGTGCCATGGATCACAAGTTTCAGGTGACGGCACATGCAAAGACACGCAGCGAGCCCTTGACCATGCGGTGTGACAATGAAAAATGGAATGCTGAAAGTACTATTGGTTAGCCAATATATGCATCAAAACAGGTATGTCGATCTGAATATATACTTTTTTTGGACTGGCTTTTTTTTTGGAGGATTTCAGTACTTTTTTTCCAAAATGTTGGCTGGCAGCACTGAGAATAGCTTATCCAGTTGTTGCGGCCAGAGAGTTTGATGCTAACTTATGCGGGGCAAAGCATGTCAAACATCTTGATGGAGCATGCTTACATATACTTCTAGAGCAGAATATTGCATGACAGAAACTCTGCCACAACGGATCTGAACTCATCCACTTCCACAACTCCCACCCACAATGAAACCATAAGGCCTAAACAAGTGGTTCTGCTGAGATCCTTTCAACAACCCGCATGTTCCTGTAAATTCAGTTTTGGCATGGCATATATTTTGAGCCAAATGATTTCAGAGGGGAACTACGAGCTTGGAAGTTCCTGAATGTTGGCTCGGATCGTGCTGCTGTTCCAAAGGAACTGCTCAAATAGATTTACTCTGATTGACAACATGACGTGATATTTTCAAAACAACACGTTTTGTTGTGAAAGGTAACATGACAAGACGTGAAGTAGTAGCAGGTTATGTGGATGATGAATGTACTTGGGTATTGGTTTCATGTTTCCTGAGTACAGGACGCCAGCATGAGGCAGTCGCAACTTTGTCCAGAGTACATCGAGGGCCTTGAAATGGAGTGACTTGTCGCAACTGTGCAATACAAAAAGGTTCCAAAAGAGGCTTGGTGGAAGCATTCCTTGATCATGAAGCCTACACTGTTAAGGAGCCCAACTGCCGACTGCAGTACTTCCTCCAAGATCTCACGTGACACAAGCTGGTCGAGCATATTATATTGTAGCAGCTGCCAGCCAATCCAGGGTAGAGTCTATCAAGGCTACAGACTGTAGGGTCGTTGGACCTCCCTTGGCTGAGGCATGGGCACAGACACCTTGTTATGGCTGGATAAGTGGCGCAACGCCTCCTTTGGAGGGCCAAAACAGCCTTCTGGGAAGGTTCAAAGAGTTTTCGACTGCTTGGTATTTTCTCCCTTGTTCCTAAGAGCTCCCTGCCAACGGCGTTTGAAAGCTTGGCAAACACTCCAGCTCAGAGGCAACTGCTGATGAGCTTCAGCTGGAGGTATGGGAAGGCCGCAGGCCACCTGGTCCACCGAAGTGGACAACTTAATTGGGGGTTCAGGTGGGAACTGTGACCCCAGGCGTGAATGCACGAGAAGGAGTTTCTCCTTGTAGAGTAGGTCCTGCCATCCACTTCCTCGAGCTCATTCACCCCCATGGAGTCTTCTGGTGACGGCATTTCAGTGGGTGCAATACCAACGAGGAAAGCGGATAGGGTGGAGCCAGAGCTTTATCGGTCGCTGAGGCTGGCCTCGTGTAATAAAGCACAGGAAAGGCAATTGGGACGTAAACATACTCTGTATCAGAGTAGCCACGAGGAACTGTTCCCTTGGGTACGAGCCAGGGCTGGAAAGCCTGGCAGTGTCGAAGCAGGGATGACAACCAGCTGCGCATGGCTTCCCGTATTAAACCTGTGGAAAGCAGGAAGATACCAGGCAGAGACAGCTCTTGTGCAGGCTGGCATGCAACAAGCGATGGGTCATCTGAGTTTTCAGCTACTGACTCATAGAATTGAAAAACCGTCTGGGGCTGAAACGTTAGATGAGCGCCGAGGCTCAACTCCAACTGCCTGAGACCTTTGGGATAGCGCCTGAGGGTATTGTTGTACCAGATTAAAATCCCACGGAAAGGGCTTTATCCAGGAGTCCCACTAAGCTTTCCCAAAGCCAAGGAGAGCCCTAAGGAGAGTTCTAAATCCCTCGTTGCAATGGCGGCAGCGAAGACAAGCCTCGAAGCTGAGACATCGTCTGGAAAAATTCGACCCAAAGGTCCAAGGATGCAGTATAAGATATATTTTTTTTCCCGTGAAACACTATATACCCTAGACTATAGGCAGCACCGCATTTTATTTCATAATTTCTAGTATTTTGTTGTTCGTGGACTGTGTCCTTCATCAGTGGTGAAGTGTCACTATACCTGAGAAGATACTCGTACTTGGCGCATCGTATTGAAGTCATGATTTACAAAAGTATCAATCTAGTAGAACCAACACAAAGAATGATGAGAGAACTCCCGCATATTGCCTGTACTTTACTGTCAACAAATTTGAACATTACATGATTATAAACTTTATGTGAATTCGAATATTCGTACAGTGAGCTATCCATGCATATTCATGTGTGAGTGAGACAATAAAAATAGAAAAGGAAACAATGTTTATTTTATGAAATACATGAAAATGTACAGATATATGAATGATAATGAAACCTGAAGATGAAATATGACTGAAAAAAGCCACAAACTGATAGTTAAAATAAATAAAAGATAGAAAGATTGAACCATTATACATGAAACCCAACTTGGAGAAGGTAAGTCCAAATCTACAATGAATATAAATGTTAGAAAGTTAGAGCTAAAACAGAAAATCTTAAGAACAGACAACAGGGGATCTCTCACTATAATAAGTGAAATGCTAAAGTTCTTATAAATCAAATTACGTCAGCAATATACCGGTTGCAAACTCTTTTGACACTCGTTCGAAATATTTGAAATGCAAATTCAACGAGGTCATGGTTTTAGAGCTTCATAAAATGTTAATACATTTGTTCGATCACGTTGATCGAGTCCTTGGTAGCTTGCTTCAGTCACACTGAGATTCTCTACAGTTTCGCCAGTTTGTTTCAGAGTGGGCATGTCGTTCTCATTCAAAGCGCAATCTAGATTATTTTCCAAGGTTCCTGTGTCAACGTTTCGTGTGCTTGTGGATGAATTAGACGCCTTGCCAATTTTCCACTTCTGTATGTAGTGTGTAATCAGACCTCCGAGAACTGCCCCAACCACCTGAGTAAGCACCAGGACTGGCCAAATCCACACAGGTAGGTTGCCACATTCTGCAAATATACAAGTGTTAAACTGGCTTTAGGATGTAGTCAGATACATAACTGTGAAGGTGAATTTTGTTGGGGTTATTCTTCGTACTAGTAGGGTAGTTTTGCAGGAATGACGGAATGGCTAGTTCTTCGCATACCTGTGTCTTCACATCCACAATATCCACTGATTATGTTACAGCCGGAATCACATTCCTCCAGACACGGCTGTATACATTGTGGGGTGTACCATCCAGGCTGACATCCACCCTCACATACCGCTTCATCCTGACTGCAACTCTTATGAGCACAGTGTTTAGAGCAGCTGTTGCCACAGTCGTTGCCGTAGTAACCTTCAGAACACCCCCATGGACATTCTCCCGATTTATAGTCACAAATTCCATCCAAACAAGGTCCCAGACAAACGTTTGTACAAGATGGGCCATACATACAGACAGGACACACTGGAAGTTGCAAAACTTCCATTAGCATTGTGATATCAGAATTCGAAAGCGTGTCATGTGATAATAAACACTAATGGAATAGTGTTTTCAACTAACCGTGTGCATGACGCAAAATTTGAGATATACTTAGCAAAATGCATACACATTTCCCAATGTTTCTTTGATACTTCTGTTATATACTCTGATTTTTCTAACTCGTGTACACCGTTTTCTGCCCATGTTTCAGTCAAATTACTTCAAGCGAACTATTTGACTGAATATTACACGTCTATGATGCAAACAGCAAGATATTTTCACGAACCTGACTTTTGAAAGCGAAACATGGGTTTTCATTGCTTCACCGCCAGGTGGGGCAAGGGGCTTAATTTCTGGGGATGCAGAACTTTTTCCCGGCATGGTCATTCAAACGGCTGACCGCGACGGGAAAACATCGCTTTGATATCAACTGGTTTTGACTTCAAGCGAAAATGGGACAAAGAAGATTGCCTCGTTCATCACGTAATTCAACCGGACAAGTTCAAATTAGGTACTTATATGGGTTATTGCGCCGCAATATACAAGTACTTATCACATGCTGGGACGGTCCCATTTTTACCCCGCGCTCCCTGCGTAAATCACCCGAATAAAATCTTGTGTCAAGCGATCAGAATAAACAAAAATGTCGGTTGACATGCAGACGAAAAGTTTTCAGGAGAAATTTATCATTGCAGTAGATTACTAACTTTATCAGTTTCATGGGTAGAAGTCTGAAAGCATGCAGAAAATTTACTTTTGGTCCCTAGGTGAGCTATGCCAAGTTATAACATGATACGACTTAGCATCGCGAAAATATCGGCAAGAAAACTGTGTAAAGGAGTTGGAAAAATCAGAGTATAGTCGATTGAAACAAAATGCAATGTATTGTTATAGATTGCAGCTTGCCTCTGACTTACATGTATACACAGTGTGTCGGCCGCCATCACCTCCGCACTCGTATCCACTGCACAAGTAATTACACCCATCCACTGGGTGTATCGGCGGGAAATCAACACAGTAACACAGTCCACGATCTGGCTTGATGTTATTATTCTTCTGCAAAAACAAAATCGACAATTGTGTAGTATCTACAAAAAATAACATAATATATAAGTGTTCATGAAAATTTTCATCACCATGTCTAGTGTTGTTCACTGACCCGCACAGCGAAGAATGTCGTTTCATATGTAGCAGAGCTGCAAGCACCTAAGCACTCTTCCACAACTGACCGATAATGAAAGTCATCTGCATGTTTCCATGGCCCCAGGTATGAACAAACTGGGTATGTGCTTTCTGTGTAAATAATTACAGCCCGATTGAATATTAATAGATCACCATGAGCAATATTAAACATTGATGCAATGGGCAATGCCCTGAAATCAACTCCGTAAATGGTTACAATACGGGTGTGCCAGTTTGTGAACAGCAAGCCTCAAACTAGACAACTAAACACAGTAAACCATAGTCAACTGGGTTAAGTATCCAGTATCGATACATGTGATGATCCTTGAGTTTTCGACTGTCAACGATAATAGAAAATTCCGGTCATCTGGTCATTGGGCACATAACACATGAAGGGAGTTGGTCATAAATAAGAAACAATAACAAAAAACATTTATGAATATATTTGTATAATTGGACCATGAGACTTGACCATAAATGTTGACAATGAGATCCCAAACTTTAGAACGTTTGTCAAGCCTATGCTGCAAAAATTATGTTCAATATTTGTAAGTGGTTTTGGAATCGAAAGAAAGTTTGGGAGGGCAGCGTCAAGAATTGAGGTCCTGGACGACAACACGGTGGAAATTGAACAATCGCAGTAATTACTTTCGTTTATGATTATTTTTTCCTATGAATGTTGTATTTTTTCTATTACCAATTCTCATCATTCGATATATGACCGATGGTCGTACGACCAAAATTCCCTGTCATGGCCTGAGTTAAAGGGGCGATGGTTTGAAATCTCTGATTATATACGTCGAAATTTTGGTATAGCGTGTTAGCATATATTCAACAGCTGGCACTAAATAGGGAACAGATACGAAATAATTTTGCATTGTTTCACCGCATATGATGATCGCTATATAAGTGTCACATGTTCAAAAATATAACCAATTTATGTCGTAACACAATGTAGTAGCCCACCAGTATGTATGCACAAATTATTGCATAGTATGAACTTATTTGTTACAATACTGTACCTGTACTGTGAGAGATCCAGATGAGTGATGCTACTATCCAGACACCATACACAGTTTTGTTGTTGACCATATTGCCTACAGAAGGAATGATGTATCGGTCGCATCTCTGCCATGTATGATCGTAAATACGAATGTATTGTGTGGTTCAGCGCTATTTCCGACACCAACCATAACAGACCACCCATAACAGACTTTCACTAGCCCTTCTGAGCTTCACTGCATACTGTAGTTGGGCGTTGTCTCATGACAAGATTTTTCGTACTCTTTCTGATAATTGCACTACTTGGATTTGCTTATTACGGAGCTGCTGAGGTGACATATCAAATATATTTTCAAAATCGTGGCAACGAAATAATAATCCGTTCCCACGAAATAGCAATCCGTTCCCACAAATTAACATTTTGTTGTCACAAATTAATATTTTTGGCCATGAATTAATAATTCATGGGACTGAATTGTTATTTCGTGTGAAAAGATCTGTAGTAGTGGATTAATTTTTATAATAAATTTCTACAAAATAGCGATTCATGCATACCAAATAACAATCGTCTTTTCCTGGGAATGAATTAGTATTTTGTGAGCATGATTTATTTTGTGGCCAAGAATTGGTACTCAAGCACCCGAATTGCTATTTCGTGCACATGAATCATTCATTACGGGCATGGTTTAATGAATTGTGTGCACAAATTCTGATTTCGTGCATACAAAGTAGTATCTCATGCCAACGAAATATTTTTGATATATCACCTCAGGGGCTCCGTACCTTATCTTCTATCGAGCATGAAATAATATATGTGCAAGTATCAACTGCAAGCCTCTCATCTAAAAATATAGCTTTCCTAACAGTTTTGCTAGGATATATCGACATGGCACATTGATGTTTGTAGCAGTGATAAGGTCGACACAACCTTCCCCTTTTGCTGTGGTAAGTGATAATTGATATATGATTACAATATTTCAATTATACTCAGCCCTGAAAAAAAATCACAAATTTGTGGAAATCACATTGTGAAAACGTGACTGTGCAACATATTTGTACACAGTAACTATAATTAAACACTTGGCTGTCTTGCAATTGACAAACGATTATACAAACATGCATATGTGCTATACATTCTATCTCGACGAGTATCTTGTATGATTTATACTTTTGGAAGATCATCAGTGAAAAAGTATATGTGTATTCTTTCTGAGTAGATACCAGTGAATTCGCATGAAACGGATCGGGTTGGTTTTTTTTGCAGCCGCAGGCGGCTGTATATCACTCTCCAGGAAAGTGTTTGACTGCTGTGATTTTGTTTGGTCACTCAAGATGATGAGAATTAAGGATACAGTCAAATCTCCCTTAGTCCACGCACCAATGAACCGAAAAAACAGTTGGCCTGGGAAAGTTGTCGATTTGAGGAAGTGTGACGATCGTATGTGGCTGATTAGTTCGAGTGAATCTAGTTATGTTTTTAAAAAAATAAAATGTGCATTCAACATGTGGTGTAGGAAAAATAAATTTGTGTTTGTTTGTGTATTTTTTTCTGTGTGCAAGTTTGAGAAAATAACATCACATTTTGTGTTCATATACTACATAAGCGCATGTGTGAATATATTAATAGCCTACCACAGTCTACACAAATACAGGTAAGCAACAGCATGATTACATGGATAGAATACATAGCATGTATGGGAGAAACCATCTCAATCCATGTATTTCTATCTGACACATTGTTTGCCTACATTTTCTGTTTAATTGATCAATAATCACCAGGTAAAAAACATATTGATATGGTTCATTATGACAAACGAGCTTTTTGTAAATACCAACTATACCGTGATTGAAAAATATGGGCAGCTTCAAGTTAAATGTCAAACTGTTTTCATGCTTCCAGGGCATCATAAATCGTCGGGAAATCTTTGTCACGTTGTTTCAGCACTTCATAGCTTGAATCATTGACATGAAGATATTGCAGAGTTTCGCCAGGTTGGAGTCCAGTTCCCACGTCTCTTCCATCAATCGTGAAATCCACATAGTTTTCATAGCTTCTAACTTCAACATCTTGTGTAGTTGTGGATGCATCTGAGGTTGTACCGAGCTTACACTTAGGTGCGAAATGTCTGATGACACTACCGAGAATGCCACCAACCAAAAGGGTGAGCACCAGGACTGGCCAAATCCACACGGGAATGTTGTCAGTGTCTGTAATTATATTTGCATGTTATTACTTGGGCCATCGAATTAAGTGTCCACACGATGACAAGTTATGGTCGGATTTGTAGTGTAGTGTTCAGCATTTCCAGTGGATGTGGATTTGAAATATTTTGAGCATAAACGGTTTTACTCACCAATGTTTTCACATACACATTCTCCACTGCCTATGTCACACCCATGTTTACATTCTTCAACACACGGTTCAGTACAAGATGGCTTATACCATCCAGGCTGACAACCACCATCGCACGTTCCATTCTGTATATCACATGTGCCATGTAGGCAGTTTCCGGAACATCGAAACGTACATTGGGGCGAGTACCATCCATTCTTACATCCACCGTCACAATTTCCACTGCTGAAATCACACGTCACAGCCACACAATTTGTCGAGCAGTTCAGTGTGCAGTCGAGAGAGTAGTACCCAGCTTCACATCTATGAACGCACGACCCGTTCACAATATCACATACGGTCCCATTACAGTTGGTTGAACATTGTTTTGTGCACTGTGCAGTGTACCACCCTGTTTCGCACCCGAACACACATGATCCGTCCAAAGCATCACAAGTCGTAGCATTGCAGTTATCAGAACATTTCTCTGTACACTGTGGAGTGTACCAACCGTCATCACAACCACCAGAGCAAGCCCCATCATCAATGTCACACCCCTTCTCCTTGCAGTGTTCTGAACACGACTCTGTACACTGTTGAGTGTACCACCCTTCTTTACACCCACCCTCGCATGCAGCATCATCCTGTCCACATTGGACACCGACACAATTTTCAGAACAGTCTCCTTCACAGGCTGGACCATAGTAACCATCAACACACCCCCAGGGACATTCTCCAGACGCAATATCACAGATTCCATCAATACACTGTCCAGGACACGGTGTTGAACAATATGTGGTGAACTTTCCCTTGTTACACACTGGAAATTAATATTAAGGATGAATAACAACTAAAATACAGCCTGCCTCTAATCTTAAAACAGTATTTTTGTCATTTTACTCTCAATGAATAAAGTTAGGATTTTCTAGAAAGCAATCATCACATTGTTTGGTGATAGAAACCAAGTCCGACTGAGCATTTTACCCAAAGGCACACTGACGTTATGATGGTTATACAGTGTGTAAAATTGTTGTTCGACTTTACAGTATACCTATTGGAACTGGTACACTTTTGCCTAGCCAGTGATTGAATAATTCAGAATTCCTAATCGAACTCCACAAAATAGGTGTATGACAAGTACATCCACATGCGACTGGGTTTGACAAGTACCCAATCACAAGACAAAGGGCTACTGAGTCAAAAAAATTCTGCCAATATTATCAAGTAAACGAGAACGATGTCCGAGCCTTTGGCACAGTGCCCCACCTTGTTCTCTAACAAAGAGTCAAGATATGTTGCATGATGTATGATATCGCGTGCACGTGACTACAACAAAGGCGGTTTACATGTGAAATGTCCATGTAAAATATGAAAAAAAAATGTGTAAAATTATGAATGCAACATAATTGATTATGCTTATAAGTACAATTCGCAATATATACTTTGAATATCGGAATATGTCATTTGATACACATAATAGGTAATTAAATATGCATATAAATCATTAAATATATGTGACATTTAATAGCAGAATAATTGCGTCTATAAAATTAGATATACACGGGACTTTTGACATGTTCCCGAACCTGTGTAGAGGCTGTGTCGAGAGTCAGTATAATCCCCTCCACCGCACTCGTTAGTCCCATTACACGTGAAATCACAATGATAATAACTTTCAAAACTTTATTCACCAATCATTCAATTTACTGATATTTATCTGGCACTTACCCGAACCGCAAAGAAAGTAGACGGGTAATACACGGATTTGCACGCGTTCAAGCAGTCAGTCACCGCTGAGCCATGACGATACTGTCCAATGTGATCCCAGTTGTCTTGGTACGTGCAAACTGGGTAGTCGTATCCTGTACATAAGGAAACTATCAGTTAGTCTATTCATGATATTTTGGTTACTTTGTGCACTTCAGTTGTGAATATTGCTCATAGTGAAACGTAGACATGATACCCAGCCTACTCGTAAATATCAAATATGTAGCAATAATTCTTGTTTGGGTCAAGTTTGATGAGATTGAAATATTCACACCCGTTTACATATATCATTTTTATTTCCCACCGTTTGCTCACCACTGACGTGACAGGCAGCTAGAAACAGTGCTACAGCACAGTTTAAAATGGTCCTGCGGTGGAACATTTTGCTGTGAATAAGATGAATTAAATTATTTATTATATGCAATGAATTACCAATTATATGTCTAATATGAAGGACTTCATGTTGAAAATGTTGTTGTATAATGTACCGAGGTGTTTGAATCTCCAAATACACAGTAGCGCAACTAAGTTCCATGTATAGTCATAAGCCTGTATAATCATTATGCTCATCAGGAAAAGGTACAAAGTGCTATATTAGACACAAGTTGTATAATATTAGAGAGAAATACATATATGGTCAATAACACTGTCATTGCAAGAACAATATCATACTTTACCTGTTATTTGCCGGATTGTATTGTGGTGAACTATGTTGAATATTTTTGGTCACTTCCAGATTCGTTTCAATCTGTAAAAAATAATTTTGAAAATAGCTTTTTG
Source organism: Terebella lapidaria (assembly GCA_949152475.1). Classification (NCBI taxonomy): domain Eukaryota; kingdom Metazoa; phylum Annelida; class Polychaeta; order Terebellida; family Terebellidae; genus Terebella; species Terebella lapidaria. The sequence goes on along the minus strand of OX424568.1, from coordinate 9,269,914 downwards.
AAAAGAGTGAAACATTCAAGAGAGAAAATGCGAGTTAACGCACCCACTGTTGCTGATGCAGGAGCATCTACTGATCTATGGCTGATAATCTGTTATCATGTACTCACTCGTATCACCAGTTGTCCGATGAAAAAAGACCACTCGATGTATCTTCCGTGTCGTGTAATATCAGCAAAGTACATCGACTTTGTAGTTGGACAAGTTGATGTGTATTACAATTCGTTGACAGTGTGAATCAATAATTGTGGATGAATGAATAGTTTTCTTGAATATACTGTGAATATACAACGGACATATATCCTATTCACACTCAATCACAAGTAGAATCCAATGATTTCAGATATATATGCACGACTAATAACACAACATACAAATACCGAACTATTAGCTGAGTATATCACCATGTTCAGTCTGTGTAAATTGATATTTGAATATCTAGTGGAAATCATGCCTGCAACATGTATGTTCACAGTTCATAACGATATCCTGTTGTCGATCTGTATCAGTAGTTGAGATGTTATTATCGGTAAGGAATATAATGGCGTCATATAGTTTAAAAAGTACTTATTACACATTTCTTGATATAAAACTCTAACGTGCACAAATCATAGTATCCAATGTTGCCGTATGTCGACAAACGATATCAGCCCAAACGGTGTGATATGTGCCCCGATGGTCTGATATGGATTGGCAACGGTGTTCCTATAATAACAAAATATCATAAAACAACTATTTTCCAATCATTAAATCTAAGTACTTTCCAATCTATAAACTCGTAGTTACAGGTAGACATAATGTGTAATAAGTTAACGCTCGGTCCGCTATTTGCCACTTGGTCCCGATAACCGGTTCGTTATGAAAATAACCCTGTATTATTTTATATGTAAGTTTCAGGAAACTGTAATTAAATCTCTACTTGAGGGCGCCACTTCAGCTTGGTGGACCGTCGCCTGGGCAGCCTGTGGCCAGCGTCAGTGTGTTCACTTCGCCACGCATGCATGGTCAAGCTGACCGCCTGTGGACTTTCGTGTCACCCGCCCACCCTCCCTGGAATGTTATACGGACTGCGATTTTTAGAACTTTTTAGAAATTTTTACCGTACATTTATGCTTTATATTAATGTTGCTATGTAAATACTATGTTCACAAATATCCATGCATAAGCTTGTTGTACAATTCTTATATTCTCTGATGTAGTATTAGTGTGAATAATAAATGTCATATGCCCGAGAGTTGTGATTTAACAAAGCAATAAACTACGAAATGTGATATCACCTCAATGGAATCACCTGCACGTGATGAAGTATGAAAGAGCACAACTACCTAGGAATATATCCATTTGTAAGTTCAAATGCCACTTGCAACACATTTTTGTTGTGAAAAAAATATAAGAATATGTTGGAAACTGAAAAATCTTTAAAATTGAAAGAAAAAAAACAAATGCCAGTCAATTTTTAATTTTATAGACATTCTCGTATCTATGCCACAATTTATGTTAGATGGACTTGTCCATTTGACCACAGTTGACCACAACCCAGAGGGATGAAGGTTTCTCATCTCAGCTGAAAATTGGATGCACATCTCATGTGTAAAAATTAGCCCAAGGGCTAAGAAAGGTTACCGGACAATATACATTTTAGATATTAACCTTTTGTCCAGTGACCTTGAAAATAAAGTCACTGATAAATTCAAGGCCATGAAATTTTCAACAAATATATCACTTCTAGTATGTCCACAATAAATTCATAAGCTGTAAAGTCGATAATAAGTGAGACATTAGCCATTCTGTGATGTGACCTTGAAAATGAGGTCAAAGTTCAAGTTCAAGGTTATGAAAATATTCAGTATATATCATTCCTCTATATTCGTAATTGATTCCTATGCTGTAAATGTAAGTACCAATCTATTACCACCAATACAATCAGATTTTGATGATGCCAATAAGAAACGTAAAATACTACACTTTGCCATGGAAACAAACAAAGCCCAACCAAATAGTTTATCCAAAGACACACTGGCGTCTTCAGGGGCAGACAATGTGTTAAATGTAGTTGTTTCTACTGTACACCAGATGGAATTAGTACTAGGAAAATAATTTAGAAATCCGAATCTAACCCCATGGAATAGATACATGACAAGTACAAAAGTACCCAATCACAAGCCCGAAGGCTACTGAGTTGATGGTATCCTCGGGGACAGATTTAACGTCCGCCAGCAGTGACACCGACTCAGTGGTATAAATGTAAGTATCAATCTATTACCACCAATACAATCAAATTTTGAAGTTGCCAATAAGGAAAGTAAAATACAACATTTTGCAATAGAAACAAAGCCCGACCAAATAGTTTATCCAAAGACACACTGGCGTCATCAGGGGCAGATGTAAAGATGATAATAAGGGACATATTAGCCATTTTGTTCTCTGACCTTGAAAATGAGATCAAAGGTCAAATTCTAGATCACCAAAATATTCAGCATACATCATTTCCTATATGTTCACTATGGACCCCTAAGCTGTAAATTTGATAATAAGCGAGATATAAGCCATTTTGTATTTTGACCTTGAAAATAAAATGACTAACCTTGAAATTTAGGTCAAGGGTCAAATTCAAGGTCACTAGAATACTCAGCATATATCATTTCCTATATGTTCACAATTGATTCCTAAGCTGCAAAGTCGCTAATAAGCAAGATATTGGCCATTTTGTCCTGTGACCTTGAAAATGAGGTCAAAGGTCAAATTCAAGGTCACGAGAATATTCAGCATATATCATTTCCTAAATGTTCACAATTGATTCCTAAGCCGTAAAGTCGATAATAAGCGAGATATTAGCAATTTTGTCCTGTGACCTTGGAAATGAGGTCAAAGGTCAAATTCAAGGTCACGAGAATATTCAGCATATATCATTTCCTATATGTTCACAATTGATTCCTAAGCTGTAAAGTCGATAATAAGCGAGATATTAGCCATTTTGTCTTGTGACCTTGAAAATGAGGCCAAAGGTCAAATTCAAGGTCACGAGAATATTCAGCATATATCATTTCCTATATGTTCACAATGGATTCCTAAGCTGTAAAGTCGATAATAAGCGAGATATTAGCCATTTTGTCCTGTGACCTTGAAAATGAGGTCAAAGGTCAAATTCAAGGTCACGAGAATATTCAGCATATATCATTTCCTATATGTTCACAATTGATTTCTAAGCTGTAAAGTCGATAATAAGCGAGATATTAGCCATTTTGTCCTGTGACCTTGAAAATGAGGTCAAAGGTCAAATTCAAGGTCACGAGAATATTCAGCATATATCATTTCCTATATGTCCACAATTGATTCCTAGTCTCTAATCTCAATATTAAGTGAGATATTAGGCTTGATGTGTCCCATTATAAAGCATGGGAAAATTTAACATGGGAAAGTCACATCTGGGCCGAGTTTGGGCCCAAAATGGCCCACTTCGAGTGATTCAAGCGCAACGAAATTTATACATGTCACAGAAGTACATATGAGGAGTGTTATGCATCAATAAGAAAAAGTTACTGAACAGATTTTGAGAAAACGACCATCAAAGTCCAAAATTAGCCATTTTCGACGAGAACGGCCGCTATGACCTTGAAACCAAGGTCAGAGGTCAAATTCAAGGTCACGAGAATATTCAGCATATATCATTTCCTATATGTCCACAATTGATTCTTAGTCTCTAATTTCAATTTTAAGTGAGATATTAGGCTTAATGTGTCCCATTATAAAGCATAGGAGAATTTAACATGGGAAAGTCCCATTTGGGCCGAGTTTGGGCCCAAAATGGCCCACTTCGAGCGATTCAAGGGCAACGAAATTTATACATGTCAAAGGGGTACATAGGAGGAGTGTCATGCATCAATAAGAAAAAAAGTTACTGAACAGATTTTGAGAAAACGACCGTCAAAGTCCAAAATTGGCCATTTTTCGACGAAAAAGGCCGCCATTTTGAAAAAAATGCGAAAATCAAAAAACTAAAAAAAACCTTTCCTGGAAATATTTTTAGGTATTTTTGTGCAAAATTTCAGAAATATTCGACCATAAACTTTAAAGATAAAAATGTGAACGGACGACGGACGGACGGACGGACGGCTAGACCAACAAATTGTGCTTGAGGGCTATATTGATAAAGGGCTACCCATTTTGTCCAAGTTAATGTGGTACCTAAAAGTGTGCAAACATTTCAGGATAAGGCACTTTTTGTCTCGGACAAGGGGCTAGCCAAAAATGAATGTTCAAGAGCTATTTTTATAAAAGCTATCGGAATTGTTTGAGGGTTTATGGCCCATCAAAGCGTGCAAATTTAACGATGTAGCCCTTGTGTTTCAATCTATGCTGGGCTGCTGGCCTTCAGATTCGCATGCAAATACGGAGGAACTACTTGGAATATATACCAAATTTACCACATGAAATCACCTCTCACTCTAGGAATAGAACAATCCTTCTATTCTTCTATCAAGAAAACGATGAAAACACATACTTTTACAGAACAAATTATTTATTTGTTTTCAAGAAATGTGGCGCAGTAAAACACATTCGAAATTGAGAAGCCAGAAACATGAATATAACACTGTAAATTGCACCTCAGTATACTCGACACAACTTATCTGCAACTTCCTGATGGCAAAATTCATACATGTACATTGACCGAAATTAGTTGGATCAGCTGCTCGTAGAATGTATCTAAAGTATCTACCATACTATCGGCATTTCACTTCCACCTTGTATTCACAAGTACATGTGAACGTAACAACACAAAAAGTATTGAAAATCTGGTATGACAACAACAATCATATATACATAGATGTATCATTGACCTAAATTATTTGGATCCACAACATGTAGAATGTACCTGACATACCTGCATTCACAAGTACATGTGAATGTACCAACACAAAAATATATGTATATACATGTAGGTATCATTGACCGAAATTAGTTGGATTCACAGCCCCTTGACTGAAATTAGTTGGATTCACAGCCCCTTGAATGTTAGCAAGAATATTGCAAATGAAAACTCGGAAAGCTTGTCAGCTCCCTGAACAATTGATTTGTAAAGCCATGTATAAACAACCATATATTCAAACATCTTGACAAAAAATTGTTTACAACAACTGCAAACTGAGCATTCTGAAAAGTTCAATCTTCAATAAACTTACAATGTTCATAAACAAGTACATACTAATCAAAACACAAGATATTTGTTTGCACCTAACAATGAACAAACCTATTCAAAATCTACCGCAAGAGCAGTGATGAAACACAAATACCGGTACCCAGTAAATTCCGACAATACAAATTACAGTCAATTTGATGGAAGTCTGTGGTCATGCTAAGTATGTTTCCTAATCATGTGATTTACTTTTTTCTTGAGTGTCTCCCAGTAGCGCTTGCAAATGACCCCATTGTTAGCCTTGCTGTGGGAGATGGCAGTGTTGCAGTCGGTCTGTTTCGGACACTTCTTGGTATCGAAGAATTTTGCAAAGAGTACTTTTATCTCGTCTTCCTCTGCTTGAGTCCAGTGAACCCGATTTGTCTTTCGAGCTTCTGGAAAGAATAGACGAAACAAAATGAGTAAATCTGTTTGCATTCTTGTAAAATCAGTTTTATCGATGTTTACAGCCAACAGATTCTAAACCCACAGCTCAGGGTTATAGAAATCACATTATAAAACAAAGCCTGTATACTTGTTGATGTGTGTACAATTCCTAAATGAATTAAATCAATCGAATATATTTGTGTCTATAAAAAATGGATTTCCACAATAAAAACCCTGTGAAAATGACCAGAGGTGATTGCTTGCTAAAGCAATTGTATCACAAATAATTTGCAACACCACGGATATATGTTTTCAATATTTCATTGACTGTTTATTGCAAGTCCATATGCTTCTTATGTTACACAAATGGTTCTATGTACGTACTCTTTTTCGATTTTGAAGAGTCAAAGTCACCGTCATCTACATCGTCAATGATGTCATCCATGTCATATACACAGGCAGGTTCTGGAAAACGAAAGAAATTACAACTCTATATTTTTGCATTTTACAGTCACTTCTAATACAGATATAATTCTTCTCAAATTTAAACATGAATTTCATTAAGCCACGTATCAACTTTCACTACAGATTTCAAACCTGCAGACATTGATGCATCTTTCACTGCTTCAGGCGTGTCTGGTGGCAGTCTCTCACTCGAAAGGATATCTGAAATTATCAGTGTAGAATTGCAATATACATTCTCATCAATTAAGTCACTCGAGCTCATCCACTTTCATCCCCTGAAGTTTATTCACTACCAAATTCTGCTCAAGAAATAACCAGCCACAATAACATTAAGTATCGAATAAACATGAGCCCACACTTTCAAACATTTACATGAGCCGTACCTTCAAACTGGATATCGCTCAATGTCTTTCCAGCGTATTGGCCCACCAAGTTCCGCTCCTGAATCATCATCATTTTGGCTATTTCCACCCGTTCGATGAGTCCTGATGTGGCCCTGTAGTGGGCTTCGTGGACTTTTCTCGAGTGACCTAGATGGCGACAGAGCCATTCTACTTGATGGGCATCCAAGGAGAGAACCTGGTGGCAATCGATATCGATTAATTAGATGTATTCAAACATCTTCACGCCATGCAATTCCATGCTTCAAATGAACCTTGACCTGATGTGCACAAAAGTTCCCGAAGGCCATTCATTTTATGGAAAAGATCAGAATGGTGATCAGTATTTACAAAAATACATAATATTCAGACCACGAGAACAAGAATTCCACTGTGAGGAATAAGAGTTGACGGGGAGTAACATTTACAATATGAAATTGCTATTAACCTGAGTCATTGTAGCAGTGTATTTTCTCAAATTAACGGAGGTCAGCCTCTCTGGTGAATCCAAGGCAGCCTCACTACACACAATCTTGAGTGCATCGTAGCCCCGAATCACTCCTAGTGCTGCCAGGAAGCAGAAAAACTGTTTAATGAAAACATTTGGACAACCACAAATGATCACAATAAAATGTTCATCGCAATTGTAGTTAGTTGAAAGAACTTATAAAAAAAGTAGTCCATGCAAATCAATCTTACTTGTGTTGGCAAACAGGTAGCGGTTTTCGGACTTTATATTTGCAGATTCCCGTACTCCTGCATCCGCGATGTAGGCCAAGGTGGGTCGGGTGTCATCAGGAACAAGGACTGGTACACCTTTGCCATTCTGGGAATAAGCAGAGCTGATTTTCACCTTTTCTCATTTTGTGAGTTGCATACGTGCATAACCTCAAAGTCACCATTGGAAAACTTGACAAAATTTCGCAAATACAAGCATGAGTTGTGTACCAAAACTCGATAAAGTTAATGATTTGCTGACAATGTTAAGCGAAGTGACTACATACCTTCCCACGTATGTAAACCAAGTCCTGTGTCTCCACTAGATGCTTCTCAAGTGATGATAGCTCATCTCTCATCGCGACCTCAACATCATCAAGGGACGTCGAGCGATCCCTGTAGGCTTGAAGCCTAAATGAAATAGTTCAATACACATAACATGAAACAGGAAGGAGGTAAAACATATTTTTCACAATTCATGAATTCCATGATATCATGAAATATTTTCTCACGTCATGGCTTCCAATTCCCCAGCTCGTCGTTTGTTGAACAGCAGTAATCTGGCCTGGGAAAGAATCACTGCCTCTCGGAACATAGCAGCCGATGCATTGGAAACAGTCAGGTCAAGTGAAGCTAGTTGACTGATCAGAAAAGACGAAAGTTTCTGTAGGTCTCCTGGTTTGGGGAGTGGGTTTTTCCTGTTAAAGTGCCTCTGGAGTAAAGTAGTGCGAGCAATCTTTGAGACCCGAGTTGACCATTCCAGCTTCATGAGATGCAGAACATCTGTTGCCTCTTTACGGTGTTTATCACAATTGTTTTTTATTCCAAATGCCAGCTTGGCTGATGCTAGTCTTTGTATGTCAAAACCCAGTTTAAGAGCAGTGCTGGGACTCTGGAGCTCTTCTGTGTCAGAGGTTTGATAACATGCGTCAAGTGCTGCTTCAACCAGAGCGTCAAAATTTGGCGGGATGAGGACATCAGCCATCGTGGCCTCCGGCTGCGAAAGTTTACCTCTGAGCATGTTCAGCAATCGGCCTGATAACCTCATCCGAAAACTTGCGTAATACTTTCTTTTGAGTGCATTATCAAAATTTTTGGTGAGCCAGATGTCACCTAGAGCTGTGATGAGTGGGTCTGTCTGCGCTGTTTCTGTGGAGGCATCTCTCTTCATAGCTGGAAAAACCTCCTTGCGAAGGGCTTTGGAGCCTGTGGCTTCTATCTTGCCTGATAGAATGGACGCTTCGTATATTAGTTGTTTTGTTGTCTGAGTGTGGGTAGGGTTTCCAGGGCATGTTGTCTGATGCCTCCCAAGATTAGTCATGATCTTTATCCACTCTCTGCATACTGGACATGGTCCATAGTCCTCAGCGACGAATTGTTGATCTCGAGACGTTCTGGAAATCAGGAGTTCCCCTTTTTTCCTATCCATTACTAAATAATTATGTCGATCATCACCAGCGAACCGTAGCAGACTTTGTTTTCCTAGAACTTCCTTCTTTAATGCTTCCTTCGTGACCACGTCATCAGCTTCGGAAAGGAGCTTTTGTAATTGTAATATTTGCTTTACTTGCGGCTTGTGGGAATGACGCGCTTGAATGTGACTTTGGATATTAGTGAAGAGTTGTCCACAAAATAAGCAGGCATGTACTACATTGTAAACACGAGGGTGTTTCTTGTTCTTCCCCTTAGCTGATGTCCAACTCTTTTTCCTTTCTCGAACATACACTCCAGTGTGGTTCAAATCGAAGACTGCACCATCAATGCTGAGTTCTCTCTCGTGAAGTTCATCGTCCTCATCACTGGCATTACTACCCTGCATGTGTCCTGGATGCACATCGTCACTTTCGCTTGTAGATGGTCTGTCAATGGGAGCATCGATCTCTGTGCGTGGAGTGGGGTCATGATGCTGGTCGTCACTGTCGTTACTTCCGTCAGACTCGTCGCTTGGAATGTACTCAGAGTGTTCGTCTGAAATTGTTAAAATGACGATCCAAATACCTTGATAATCTGTATCACATAGCTAGCCTATGTGGTTGTTGATTCAAGGTCATACATAACTATTTACAAATAAATGGATATTCTCACACACAATTCAATTTGGCATGTTAAAACTTTACATGAAATTAAATCACCTGTCAAATTTTTCTCAATGTCCGATCAGAGTATGGAAAGGTCTCACCAGTGAACATATATTGTAAAGGCTCAGAAATCATGGGTCAATATAATGCATACCTTCAGCAGGGTTACTGCTCATCTCGTCATCAACGGGAACGCGACTTTGAGGAGATATGTCCCCACTTCCAGGAAACTCGGAACCTCTATCAGCTAAGTGAGAGATAGTAAGAAGTATTGTTCCAACTTACTAGTTATGTTCTGGCTTGCTGGTATTACCAAACTCAATCCTCAATGTGAAGCACATTCCACCTACAGACCATGTACCTTGCCAATAGACAATTAGCCCTGTTAGCAAATTTCATTTCAATAAGGTTGTCTGGGACAACATTTTGGCCAGCGTGTCGACTGCATGCATTTTTGACCCAAGTATTTGGAATTATTTCACCTAGAAACACAAACCTTTCTGGTTGACTCCGACGTACTTGCTGTGGAATCCTACGAATGGTATATCTTCTGAAATGCAAGCAAATGTTCTGGCTCACTAATAAATCGAGAATAACTTTCAAATATTTGAACCATTTGCACATTGTGCACCATGTATATAAGAAAAAAAAACATTTTACCCAATTTTATCTCAAGGATGTCTAAAACACACCAGCTTGTTAGATGTACACAATTTTGACACAATTAGCTGCTTTATTTTGCTTCGGCACATAGAAGTACAAACCTTCAGTGTCGACTCGAAGTCGCTTGCGGGGTAGTTCCTTATCGACTCGAAGTCGCTTGCGGGGTAGTACTTCCTTGTTAGCTTGAAATCGCTTTCGGGGTAATATTTCCTTGTCAGCATCACTGGATTGCCCTGGATCCGACAATTCAGCATCAAACGTATCATCTGAAATGCATGCAAGTGAACTGGCTCACTTATAAACCAGAAATAATCATGAAAATAAGGTCCATTTGATCTGCACATTGCGTAAGTTGTCCATAAAAAATAAGCCTCGTTAACTAATTTCATTTCAAGGATGTATTAATGGTTGCAATATTTTTATAAGCTTGGGAAATGTATACAATTCTGACGCAAGTATCTGACGATTATTTCGCCTCGACACACAGAAATACCAACCTTCCTTGTCGACTCGGCTTTGAGGTAGTCTTAAGATCAGATGGAATTTTCGAGGAATCGGTGATGCTGGAACCGGTGATGCTGAAGGTGAGAGCACTGAATCAGACAACTCAGGATCAGAGATATCATCTGAAAGGCAAGTTTCTTGCCACGATTACTACGTACTCAAAATAAGATACTAATATTGTTGTCGTTTCTACTCTACAGTCGGTCTTAGCTTGGGTAGTCAATGCTCTCAAAAACAAGTACGGTATATGTAATGTTAAGATCACAAAGTTAAAATACATACCAACACATGGATGTGGTAAAACAATGACATCTGGTTCCAAAGGAACCCTTCGATGTTCGGCAGCACACGGCTCACCTGCAATGTCATCAATAGATGTGGAACCGATACCAATGATAAAGTCAAAGCTACACCAAACCAATCTCCACCCACACATTCTTGAAGGTTAGAAAACAATTTTCTGATACAAACCATCAACTTGGGGTGGCTGACCGATGTCCAGTGGTTCTGTGCTATCAGTGTCATCTGGGGAGGAATTGACATCACATCTTTCATCTAGAAACAAACAAATTTCAGGCCAATGTCACTGCTGCAAGACGATTACGATCCACATTCTCGAAGGTTAGACAACAGTATTCTGATACAAACCATCAACTTGGGGTGGCTGACCGACGTCCAGTGGTTCTGTGCTATCAGTGTCATCTGGCGAGGAATTGGCATCACATCTTTCATCTAGGAACAAACAAATTACAGGCCAATGTCACTGCTGCAAGACGATTACGATCCACATTCTCGAAGGTTAGACAACAGTATTCTGATACAAACCATCAACTTGGGGTGGCTGACCGATGTCCAGTGGTTCTGTGCTATCAGTGTCATCTGGCGAGGAATTGACATCGCATCTTTCATCTAGAAACAAACAAATTTCAGGCCAATGTAACTGCTGCAAGACGATTACGATCCACATTCTTGAAGGTTAGAAAACAGTTTTCTGATACAAACCATCAACTTGGGGTGGCTGACCGATGTCCAGTGGTTCTGTGCTATCAGTGTCATCTAGCGAGGAATTGACATCGCATCTTTCATCTAGAAACAAACAAATTTCAGGCCAATGTAACTGCTGCAAGACGATCCACATTCTCGAAGGTTAGACAACAGTTCTCTGATACAAACCATTACCTTGGGGTGGCTGAATAGCGTCCAGTGGTTGTGTGCTATCAGTGCCATCTGGGCCATGATCTGGCGAGGAATTCACACCACATTTCTTGGCTGGAGAACAAATTTCAGGCCAATGTCATTCCAAAACGACAGTTTACTTTGAGTCTGAATACTCATATTTGAGAATATTGACTACAATTAGATAGAATGTGCAAACCTTCAATTGGTGAACTGTTCTGAGCTCTGTGTTTTTCTGAAATTGCAACATCCTGTCCTTATTAGTCAGTTTTATACATACATGTACATGAACTTGATATCTATGTCAGGAGTTTTAAAATCTGGCATAAAACTACGCCCGAAACCATTCTTCCAGTTTACGGCATACGCACCCTGTGTCCATACCACATCATCGTGAAATCTTGTAAGTGTATTTTTCATGCCCTTTTTCCCAAGGATTTCTGTGAATGTTGCAAATTGAGATTTGTACATAAACAAGTCTTGTACATGGACCAATAAGTGAAATACTTACTTACCAAGAGTGTTTCAGGCAAGGACTTTCAGATTATGACAGAAAGATAGATACTCTATACATGTACAGTTGTGTGATTTGTTGATTTCGAAACTACAAAATTATGTGCGAGGTAGTCTGTTAAATACACATAACCACTCTTCTGCCGTGCGTATTGAACAATGAACAAACACTTGACTAAAATCTTAGCATGTTTTGGTCAGGACAAAAGTGGACACTGAACGACACAATAATATATCTATGTTGAAAACTGTACTTTTTGCCATATCGATGTATGTAGAAGAATTATCCATTGAAGCATCACATGTTTTAACTGTGAACCTATAAAACATTGTAAAATATATATTATCTCTGGATTTGAATGTCAACACTATGAAAGTTGGCACAAAAACAGTACTGTTTCATGATTTACAAGGTATACCATGTATACATATACACGAAAAATATACTCACGTCATATCATCACTATGGCTGTAGACTAGCCATGACTTCGGCTCCCTCCTCCGGATCTCGACAGGCCACCACACATGGGACGGGAGTCCCGGGAAGATCGCCCACCCGAACATCCTGAAACTAAATTTAAATTGTTGATGCAGCTTCTTATACAGTAAACATGACACAACTCGCCAAATTTCGATGTCTAAATAACACTTCTAATGACTTCTAATATTGTGACAATATAATTCACATCATAGGCACAATAGACTAACTCAGCAAAGCTCTCATTAGCTCGGACGATCAGTGTCCCATCATTTCAGGACATCATTGAACTCTCAATGTTTGGACAACATAGCTCACAATGTTCGGACAACATAGCCCTCAATGTTTGGACCCCTATAGCTCCCAACCAAGGATGGTCACTGTCCCCTAATCAGGACATCATTGGAGCGATGGTCAATCCAAAAACTTCCAACAAGATATCCCACATCCACAGCTCTCAATGCTTGGACAACATAGCCCTCAATGTTTGGACAACATAGCCCTCAATGTTTGGACCTCTATAGCTCCTAACCAAGGATGGTAATTGTCCCCTAATCAGGACATCATTGAAGCTGTGGTCAACCCGGAAAGTTCCAACAAGATATCCCACGTCCGCAGCTCTTAATGTTTGGACAACATAGCCCTCAATGTTTGGACAAAATAGCCCTCATTGTTTGGACCTCTATAGCTCCTAACCAAGGATGGTAATTGTCCCCTAATCAGGACATCATTGAAGCTGTGGTCAACCCGGAAAGTTCCAACAAGATATCCCACGTCCGCAGCTCTTAATGTTTGGACAACATAGCCCTCAATGTTTGGACAAAATAGCCCTCATTGTTTGGACCTCTATAGCTCCTAACCAAGGATGGTAATTGTCCCCTAATCAGGACATCATTGAAGCTGTGGTCAACCCGGAAAGTTCCAACAAGATATCCCACGTCCGCAGCTCTTAATGTTTGGACAACATATTCCTCAATGTTTGGACAAAATAGCCCTCATTGTTTGGACCTCTATAGCTCCTAACCAAGGATGGTAACTGTCCCCTAATCAGGACATCCCTGAGGAGATAGTCAATCCAAAAACTTCACCAGAATACCCCACGTCCACAGCTCTCAATGTTTGGACAACATAGCTCACAATATTCGGACAACATACTGAACATAGCCCTCATTGTTTGGACCTCTATAGCTCCCAACCAAGGATGGTAACTGTCCCCTAATCAGGACATCATTGAAGCGCTGGTCAGTACAAAAACTTCAACTAAATGTCCCTCGTCCACAGCTCTCAATATTTGGACAACATAGCTCATAATGTTTGGACAGTGTAACCAGGACAAAACTTGCTGAAATCAAAATTGACAATATACTAGCCAGTTCACTGTGTGGAAAACACACTAGATCTAGAAGCTCCTAATGTTTGACCACAAAGTTCACCATGTTTGGATTGGCATTATAGGCAGGTGCTGTATTCATCGACCCCTTACGGCTGTTTTTCCACATTTAGGTGTTCATTTGGCGTTTTCAATGAGACAAAAACGACACATTAAAAATAATTTGAATGTTTTCTGTTGAACCATGACAAATTTCATAAGAAATTCCACAAGAAAACGTAAAAGAAGCGAGGGAAATACACCGGATTCAGACGATTTTGACAAAGTCGTAATCAACGACCCCTGGTGGATATTAATGAAAATCTATGATTTAGCTCACGAAACTTGACTAAAATAGTTAACAATTCAATGAACACCTAGCATGCGTTTTCGTTTGACCAAGTCTTCAACTGGCGCTGAGATTGAGAGGGGTCGATGATTACAACAGGGGTCGTTGAAAGTGCACGCGACCATATGGCTGGCTATCGCTACGAATATTTTGTATTGATTATCGTCAACATAGTGTGACACTATTAGTGTCAACATAGTATCAATAGTTAATCGACATCATATCATTGTCAGGTAAAATCTAGTCTTCAAATAATACTTCTAAGATGTTTTATTCAGAATATTTTCCGTGTCAGATTCGATCAGAAAATGGACATAGACTGGAATAAGATACATGTGTGAATTACAAACTCTGTTATGCAGAAATAACCAGAAATAGCTCACTGAATAATATCTAAATATATACAAGTAATATTATGAAATATCGTGAATTTACCACTCACTCCCCACTCCCCCAAATAAAATCCAACCCAATCTATTGCAATAATTCTTCGTGGTATAGGCCTACATCTAGAATTAGATCTAACAAGACGACCAAGTTACCGAGCCTAATGAATTAGCCCCTAATAAAAACGAACGATATAAGCCAGTTTGTAAACGCTTAACAAACTGAACAGCCAGGGAGGGAGAGAGGGGGGGGGGGGCTAGTTTACTCGTTACGATTAAAATTAGCGGCCAATCATGGGCGCTCGACTCATCGTTGTATCAAATGAAATGATGGCTGATGAATTCGACGATTGTTCAAACTTCAAATCAAAGTTCAGGCTAGAAAATATACTTTTGGCAGACACCGTCAAGAGTCAACCTCACCTCAGCACTGGCTGCTCACTAGGGCTTCAACAAGTACAAAATTTCGTGACCGGTTACTCGTTAGCTTGTAACCTAACTGTAACCGGTTACTCGTCCAAAAATATTGAGCTGAATATTGTCCCCAAAGACAAGTATGATACCAAAGTAACACCAATTTTTTTCGCAGTTCGCGTTTTATCAAATCTCGGTGTCAAAATGTCGCCTAAAACTCGACATTAGACATCATTTTCACTTGAAAATATGCAATATTATGATGAATAAACATTCTATTTGGATTGGAGAGTGATACATCGCTTCAATTCAGCGTGTTTGGACGGAAATTTAACTGATGTGAAGTATTTTAGGCTGAATTACGAGAGTGCAAAATACGTTCACGGAGCACATGTTCAATCTAGTGGGCAATTTTGGTTTTTCATGATAATCAATGATAATGACGAGTTCATCAGTGTCAAAAAATGATATTCACAGATAAAAAGAACAAATGATGTGTCATAGTAAACAATTTTCATCATAACCAGGTGTCATTCCGGATCATAACTGTAGGAAATCAGCTGGGAATGAAATTGCCCACTACATTTTACATGTAACCCACGTTGACGATTAACCGGTCACAAAATCTGTACCCGAACCGTAACCGGTTAACCGAGTACTCGTTGAAGCCCTACTGCTCACTGCAGCTCAGGCGCCGTGACCGGTGACCAGGTGACGCCCTGTCTGGCCTGAGGCTGAGAGACTGAGCCTGATCACCTATTTCGTTTTTCTAGATCTAGTCCCTAAAGTTCAGATCTAGGACTGTCTACAGTATGGTATTATTTTACTCACCGACTTGTATTCCTATATCAAGTGCACTAACACTGAGTAAAGCGTCGAAAACATGTAGATCTAGAATCAGCTGAGAATCCACGTTTGCGCGCCAAAACAAAATTTTCATTCAATATGGCCGACATCCGGTATTCCCAAAAGCTCATTGAGAGCAGTGTGCTGATTGGTTGAAAGTGACCTCATTTCTCTGCCGCATCGTATGGGGTAGATTCGCACGTTTCTCAACTCGAATGATATCAAACAAATTCCCAATATGTATATGATCGGCATCTAAGTTTTATTATAAACAAGAGGTCCATAGCAACTAGTTTTGTGAAACTATCCATGATAAATACCGAGTATGTAAACGTTTGCATGCGGACTATTTTCAATGTTGCTGGACATGTGCGTGATCACTGCGCACGTGTATACATAATAGTATGCATCATATCCATCCGCCGGCAACACGTGCGGTCATTGTCTAAAATAAAAAATAAAGAAAAAAACGATGCGAATGTTAGTGCGAGCGCTCACCAGGTGGAGACATGGTACAACATCTGTCCATATGCGTGGACAGATGCCTTATCCAAGACAAGGGGCTGAAATAGAGATGTACTTTCAAACGTGATATAAAAGCCCCCAAAGCAGTTCTAGACCAACGAGAAAAATGTTTAAAGGGCTTAAGCCCTTAAACCATATTAGCTCCTAAGCATTGGACAGACCAAAATTTAAGCCCTTTATGCTGAAATGTTGAGACGGACGGACGGACGACGGACGACGGACGACGGACGCAACGCCACGGCAATAGGTTATCGGACCAAAGGTCCGGTAACCTAAAATCACACCACATGTGAGTCCTGAAACATGTACATGTAATAAAATAGCTGGAATCAATTTATCACTGACGACGTCTTAGCATAAAATGTACATAAATATGACAACATGATATATGGCCGTGTAATCTATCCTGCCAAATAATATGTCAATAACGCACATAGAAGCCAGTACACGTTTCCAATGACCTTCATGAAATAGTCCGTCAAAATAATGGGGCACAACCCATGGCAGAATATATCTTATATATATCTTCATTTGTCAATGGAGAGTCAGATCACCAATTTTGGCCTGAGAAATCGGTTCCACTGACAGAAATCACTTGAACCAATATGAAGAAACTGCTGAGTAGATGTTTGCTTCTCTTAATGATTGTCTGATGTATGACCATCGGATGGGCAACCTCAGAAGAGGTATTGTCAAGGTTGCGAAATAACAATACATACATGTAAATATAATTTGTCGGTGATGTTACATTATTATTCGGTGCAGTAGGGTTTTGTGTAAGGAAACAAAACCCGTTTTTGGATGTTTGATATATGATGGTTGGTTCATCACTACGATTACATTCCAAACACAAGCGTCTGCTCAAGAATTGTATTGTAGTTCTAGCTAGTATACAATGGAAGCAACTAAATGTGTGTGAATGTCAACATGTCTACACATGGTGACACCAGTTGTGGTGTGGGTGTTAATGATTGGACAGAATCGGATTGTATTTCAAAAATGTTGTATTTTATGGTTGCTATTAACATCATCAGAATCTGGTTGTATGGGTGGTAACATTTGAGCACTTAACCATCACAACTGTAGGTCTATGTTTGATTTTGCATCATCGTAGATGACTGAAGAGGAGGCGATGGCAACCTGCAACGCAACGCTTGCGTGAGTTCGTCAGATGGCTCATCAGGTTCGACGGAACCAGGCTGAAAAAGACGGAGAAATCTATTGTGTAAGATCTATTGTTACAGATAACACAAGAATCGAGGCCAAGGTGCGAGAAAATACTCAAAAGCTAGTGGCTGATGTCTACACGAAGTAATTCTATCGTCACTGTATTTCTTTTTTATATCCAGCAAAATCATATTCTGCAATGATTTGTCTCGATATCAAGTACAGATAGCACTAGTAAATTGTCTCTTTGTCAGGGCGGGTAGATAGCTATGGTTGAGGCATTCGCCTCGTGAACAGCAGGTTGGTGCAAGGTATACCCTTGGGCAAGGTTGTTTTCTTCCTTACACTAAATATGATCAAAACGCGCGGCTGAAATGCTTTTGGCGCTAGGATCCATCATATCCATCCAATCCCTGAGACTATACCAGTAAAATAGTGTAGAATGGACAATAATGAACAATACTGTAATGGCTCGATTGAGCGCCGGGGCGCTTATTTGTCAATAAAGTTTCACCCCCCGGCGCTCTTTCCAGACAGGCGCTTATTCAAGGGAGGCGCTTATTTGACAACAAACTTTTCCAAGTTGAAACTATGATTTCAACTTATAGTTTCCAAGTTGAAACTATGATCTATATATTGCCGGTGAATGCCAATGTCCAGGCCTTTAACCGATGTTAATAGCAATTAGCATACCAAACTCAATCTAAAACTAATCAATGATTCCCAATTAGGAGATGTGATTGCAACGGACGACCCTCGGGCGTATGAAGCTTGGTGCGGAAGTAATTTTGGTGTAATAAATAGAAAACTGTCCTGTCGAGTGCCAGAAAAATGTTACCAACACTGGGCATACTCGGTTCATGTCTCAGAACTACTCCAGTATAATTCGTATTGAATTCGCATGGTAGACATCCATGTTATTCCAGTCACACAAAGTTTACATTGTATAGAAATCGAACATGTCCAATAGGGAAAGCCTACGGCAAATTACCTATTGAAAATTTGAAATTTCACCTGAACTTGACAGTAGGTCTGCCGTAATTTGTTACTAGTGTTCATACATACTGTTTCCGAGTAAATTACCAGAAGAAGGTAAAGCTAAATCAAAGTGCAATTGAATTGTCCTTTTTTCCACACAGCGTTAATCACTGATATAAATGGTATTTCTTGTGCAATGTCGGCGCTATTTGGAGAGAGGTGCTTATTCAAGGGAGGCGCTTGTTTGTCAAAAAACTTTGTACCCCCGGCGCTCATTTGAGGGAGGCGCTCTCCAAAGGACAGGCGCTTAACCAAGCCATTACGGTATTTTACCTTGATCAGCTAATAAAGGCTTGCGACGTTGGGAAGGCCACATAAAAAACGTAAATATGAAATAACGTGCTGATGCAATCACGTTAAGGACCATCAAATGCCTCACAACCTGTATTAGTATGCTTCGCAATAATACTCGTATGAATATGCTTGTTCAAACAAAGGACATTATGGATACATCCACGTGTGTTTTGATAATTCTAATTACCTGTACAGGTTTTAGGAGATATTCAACTTCCTTGAACGATTTTCTGAAAGGATTATTAGTTCGACTGGTTGTTTGCGACATGATTGGCACAATACAGATGTATCTTCATATATATATATACTAACCACATGTTTTAGTTCATGTGTATTATCTTCAACAGTATATTCCCGTCGAAAATCCAGAAATCTTTGACGATGTGGTCATGAATGAAATACAACTGCAAGCGTGGCTGCAAGATGGAGAGGCTGGTGGTGGGGCACAGCAGAGTCGACAAGTAGTGAGAAATCCACTGTCATTGTGGCCGGGTTCTGGTTCTGGAAGGACGGTCTATTACACAGTATATAGAATAGCAGGTTAGAATGTTGAAACATCCTGCCTATTTAGGGCTTTTATAGTTTTATAATGATTCATTTATCTTTTGTCTGGACGAATATATACTGGCTTAATTATATCTTCACCATTTCTTTTGCATTGGTCAGTAATATTGTACAAATAGAACATCGAGACAACCATGGGGTTACTCAGTTTCTTTGGTGAATTTGTAAAGATACTAGACCAAACTTCCAACCAGGACAAATGCAGACACGTCTATGATACACTGTGGGTTAGTGTTACTCATGATAGTTACTGATACGTGTTCTGAGACATGTTATGATTTTAATGTACTTACCTAATTAAGTTTTTCTCAGAGAACGTAACAAAGAGATGTTGCTCATGCGTTTGGTCATTTTCCGATGTCACCACACAAGATCGGCGTACCCCATGACCCCCAATATAGATAAAATCCTCTCAGAACTGAAAACTAGCAAAGTGAATGATTTTATATACGAACAAAACAATGGTTACTGACTTGAACCATGAAGCCGGACATATTGTTCAGTACAGACTAATTATAGAGGTTTTCATTGCGTCATATTGGTATCACATGAATAATCACCCCTTTATTCATCCCTCTTATAGTCCAACATCCGCCAATAACTACTTTTCTTTTCCACTTGTAACGATGACTACCAGAGGATAGAAAAGATGACATTCGAGAGGCAATCAAAGAATGGGAGCGTCTCACTTGCTACCATTTTATAGAATATAATTTTGTAACGGACATCGTAGGACATATCGTATTTTTCCACGGCTCGGGATGTTGGTCGCAACTTGGATTTCAAGATGGACGGCAGTATATATCACTGGAAAATCCAATCTGTTTCAGTGTAAGTTTCAACCGTTGTATTGCATTACCGATGTCACAGTCAGTGAAATAATGTACAAACACGGCAATTAGGATTTACATTTGCAGTTTTTAACTAAATTTCTATTCAAACTGATATAAGTCGATAGCTTTTGTAGGCGCAATGTTTGTTTTCATCTCGCTTACAGACGTGTGTTCATTTTGACATTTTGTTATTACTAGCGGCATATCATTGCGCACGAAATTGGACACGCCCTCGGTGTTCGTCATGAACACACGAGACCAGATCGTGATACTTTTGTAATAGTCCACTGGAATAACATCATGTCGTCGAGAAGAGTTAACTTTTTCAAACAAAATTTCTGGGAAGTAGACACATTCAATGTGCCCTATGACTACTCTTCCGTGATGCATTTCCCAACATGGGTATGTATATTTTTGAAAATCCTCTTAACAACAGACCGGAGACTTATATCGTTGTTGGGGAAAAGTTTTGTTTACTTTGCATGGAACCAATCTTTACAGGCGTTTACAGTTGACAGCTCGCGACCATCTCTGTCACCGATAATCAATTCTCATTTTATCAATAATATGAATTCACGTGGGTTCGGTCCTACCTTCAATGACGTCAAGATTGTCAACAAAAAAGGCTGTCAGAACGGTAACTTTGGACTGTCACATGATCGTACAATATACTCAATTCGTTCATTTATCTCACCATATGTTCCCGTCACTGAAATGCTCATTCCAGCTGCATGCGACCGGATATTGTCCCGACGACATGGACGATACTGCCACAATTACGGTATTGCGAACCCAAACAATTGTAGGAGCTGCCTCTGTCCACAAGGCCTTGCTCCTCCTCTCTGTAACAGAGTGGCCAACAGTGCACCTGGTAAGTGTCGATACTTTCATAACATACAAGTATTGTATTGTATAAATTGTTTACCTAGTGTATAGAGAACAAATATATATATTCGTTAGATTACATGATAATTAAATAATTATTAAAATATGGTTTTCAAAGTGCACTGCCGACAATTCTGTTACGGCTGTCGGGTTAGATCTATTCCGCTCCCAAGGTTGTTCATCTAAATTTTCCACTGGACAATGTCATACGCATACATTAGTGTTAATGCATGTAAATATTAAAGCATGTCCAAGCGCTGGTCAACACATCGTGGAGAATGTAGCGAATGAGATATGTATCGAAGTTAAAGGTCCCGGTTTCCAAGGAGCCGAATGTAACTGGCATCTCATAGTAAGTTAAAATACGACATGGTGATAATAGTTAATTTTTGGGTGCTTGCTTCCTAATATTAGAAAAGAACAACACGCTTTCTGTCTAAAAAAATGCATGCAAATTCACATGCATGCAAATTCGAGTTCAGAAGCAGGAAGCAAGTCAAAATGATTTGGTTTTATTGTGTGATCAGGCATTTTTTCTATGAAATAGAAAACCTGCTTTGAGTCTGTCTGTCGCAAACGATGCTGGAGGTCGGGCGCTATGCCAATACAGTATCAGACCATAGGCCGGTAAACTAACAATATAAAATCGCTAAAAGACGAAGACAGTGACAGGCACATTGGCACGGCTATTATAGGGAAATGATTTGTAGCAACAACAAAGATACAGACAACATCGATCACTCTTTCTCACATCGGTGAAAAATAAATGCATTCACAGAAAGGACTGCAAGGGAATTATAATCGGCGGATCCGGGTGAGATTTACTTCCTTCAGTATTCCGTCTTGTCGTACAACCTATGTTGAAGTGAGGAGAGATAATTTCTACAACCGAGCACCTTGGTAAATCTAGCTACAACCGAGCATCTTGGAGAATCTAGTCTTTGAGAGCGTACAAATTAAAAATATACGGTAGAGTACACTTCAGAAAAAACTCTTCATTGCACTAACCATACGTTTTGCCATAGGTTTTGCAGAAACCAAAGTCCTGGTAGGATGTTCGGGGACCGTTTCCTGGTCCACTTCAAGAGTTCAGTGATTTTGGGAGCCAACCAAGGATTCAGAATGTGCATTAGGAGAGTTTGATCTATCAGACAAGGATCCATCCGGAGATGTCCACATGTTGATAATAAATAATATCGAGCATTACACATAAACTTTATTTATGTTCGAAGATATCATATTCGCTGTTTTCACATCAACACATTTATTACCACAAGATGCAGAATCAGGTGTAGACAATCTGATATTTCGTGCATTATCAAATGTTCCTGTGAAATCTCTGCATAATTATGAAAATGCGTCCATGCATAGCTTCTCTTGTTTAAATATGGCAAAATAAAATCATCTTGTTTGGTTCTCATGCAAATAAGCCATTTGTAATAAGCCAAATAAGCCAGGCATGCTCATTCAGGTGTATCGAAATAACTGTATGCTAGTGAAGTTTGTGGTACGGTATGGTGTGACAGGAAGATTATTAGCTGGTTTTCATGCTCGATTGTTCAGTATGAGAGAGGATTGTTGTGAATTGTAGAACAGATACATACAGACGGTGCTTGTGACGATGTACTTTTGGGAGGAAACATTGAACGCCTTAAACCGTGTTAGCAACCATAATAATTTGATTCAGGTATATTCGGGACATCCAGTGTGAACTTGATATTGGTATTCTATGATTATACTCATCAAATTCTCGCAAACATCACGGCTATAAACATTATACATAATTTTACTAAGTATACATAATATATTAGAACTATAAATATACTTATCAAATTCAATCGTACTGTTCAGTTTGACACTGATCTATGGATACTTTGTGTGTATGTGTTCCAAGAATGAGTATGAGCTCAATCGTACAGTCGCTGATAAGTGACATTGTAAAAATAAACCTATTTATTTCTCGAAATAATCCTGATTGATACATAATCAACATACTTCACGCGTAAATAAAGTTATTTACGCATAAAAAAAACTTTACCGTATTGACGCGCATTGAGGCGCATGCGCCTATAAGCGGATTTTCGAATTTTGAAAGACGTTTTGAAAAATATTTTTATTCACATAGAGGCTCATGCGCCTATATCCGGGTATAAGCACACCCAATATTCACATTCAGGCGCACCCCAATATTCACAGGGAGGCATACCCCAATATTCACATACAGGTGCACGCCAGGTTTCAATTGGTCCTGTGTTATAGGCTACTTATTGGTCCTGTGTTTATAAATGTTACTAGCTAAAAAAATCCTGTTACGGGTATATATATCACATGAAAAAACCTTGTTTATGTTTCACGATATCACCACGTACATGACCTATTGAAAACAATGGAGGACAAGGTGTTTTTACGGAGATGGATTAAGGGGAAGGTGTTGCATAGTATGTTGTGTTGGGAGTCATTAAGGTGGAGAGAGATGTCGACCCTGTAGTATACTGAATGGACATGTTACTGAACATATGTTCACGCACACCTATTGGCCTTTTTCTTGACATGAAGCTTGCCCACTATGGTCTTCTACGGGGCCTTCTACGGTAGACATGAACCCCCTACCCTCACTTCACTATGCAGTATAGATCTAGCAACAAACAAGTTCGAGTTCGATATGACGTGTGCTTTAATTTTCTTTCAAGGAAGTGAACAATACACACGTTGCGTGGTTTAGACTACTCCGATATATAGGCGCATGCGCCTCCAACTGGATAATAGTTTTAGGTGGCGAAAATGTCAACTGCTTCGCATACTGGCGCATGCGCCTCTATCCGGATATAGGCGCATGCTCGCTTATAGGCGCATGCGCCTCTATGCGCGTCAATACAGTACGCAGAAAAAACGTTACTTACGCAGAAATAACATTATCCACGCGGAAATAACGATATTTCTTCACAAATTATGTCAATGATGAACAAGTCAAGATTACTCCGAAAAATAAAATAAGTTTTTTTCCGCAGTGTCACTTATCAGAAGTAGGTTGGTCAGATGAGGTTAAATCACAGTTGACCAACAAGCTAGGAAGAAGAAAGTATATGTAACGGATACTACACACTCCCTTTAACAGTGTGGGTAGCATGGTTTTCACGATGAATTTGACCGATAAAATATTCATCAATACACATAATCATAGATAAAATATTCACCAATGTGTGTAATAAAGAAGCACCTAACTAACAAAAAATAGAAGGAAACACATGAATATAATTTATTTCAGTTTTATATACAGGTGTTTTCAGTTTTATATACAAGATCATTTATAAAAGATAAAACCCATATAAAAATTAATACCTTATATAAAATTAGACCAAGAAGTGAATCAAAACATATTCAAAACGATCTCTGTTACAGGGGCAACAACAACGTATGGGACCCGTTGTGACCAGGTAAATACGTAGATGTGTACCATATATGTATTTCAGACTGTCTAAAATTATGTACTCAGTGAGCATAATGTATCCACAAGCTACTTTGTGGTATTTCACTTTCTGATGCGAAGAGCAAATAGATTTGAAATTTCAGAATAGAGCGGAAACTCTGGAAAAACAAAGTGCAAACTAATTTCTTCCATTCACATGAATATAGTATTGGAATCATTCTATCACGTGGTCATCACAAAGTGTCTTGGTAACATGTGTGCCCATTACAAACCCTCAAGTATAATAAATTTCCACACGTTCAGAATATTAAGTCTTTGGATAAACACCAATATACATACATTAATATGATGTATACGAAAAAGCGGAATATAATTTCAAGTATTGGATGGATGATTATCAATTCTCATACGCGTCGTTCTCTCGAATGTACAACTCCACGGCCTCATATAAACCATGGTACTGGTTCTGAAATAGAACAAAATACACAAACTCTCAATACTTGCCCGGAGTTCATGAGATTTTCTTTCATACAGGAGACAGCACGATCCCATAGGTCTACTTTCTATTTATTACATTATGATAGCACATCATTACATTATGATAACGATAACAATGTAATAATTCATAATTACGTATCATTATAGCACATTGGACAAATATTGACCTTCTTGACGGTGAATAAAAAAGTGATTATGTTTCGCAGCGTCTTATCTTCCATATAATATTATTATATTTTGATAATTATAAAATAGTAATTACCACAGAGCTGATGAATTCTGGCCTGCTGTCCCGGATGTACTTGCAGACTTGGAACACGTCCACTTCCTGTGACGTGTCCAACATCTCAAACAGGTTACAACACGCCACAAACTGACCACTGTAGTCACACCCGTTCCTGATAGACATGAGGGCACAACTTTTCATAACACATAGTTAAATATTCCTGAGCTTTAGTGTTTGTAAAATGTTGGACGATGTACATGGTTTTGTCACATCATCATATTTCCTGTCAAATATAGTAAAACAAATGCAACATGAAAATAATTTGCAAGCACATAATTCTAGAACCGAGTATTTTTCATACACTGTCTGTCTCTAATCAGGTTAGTGTGGCTTTGAATAGGAATGATCGGGATGTGTTATTATTAGAAAAAAAGGTTGTATTTAAGGTTTTTATTGTCACCATCAAAATGTAATTGTGCTGGTGGTAATAAGTTGATACGTATATATCTTGTATATAATTGTGATGATATCTTATATTATATAACCGCTTGTATAAAAGCACAAATGGATAACGACAAACAGACAACTTACAGACAAGTCACCACCACAGGGTTCACTCCGATCCTGCGCTGAATGTGTCTGTACACCTCAATGACTACAGCATAATCCAGACATTCTCTTCCTGGTTCAAATATGACTTCATGGACTTTGATTTTCCCCTGAAATTGTATCCCGTATAAGCGTTATATTTGACCTACAATTGTTGACATGAGTGTACTTGTATGAGTTTATACAGTGGAAAATGCTAAAAAGCAACAGCGATCTGCTTGTAATCAATACCAAAGAATTTGTGTGTATTGTTTTAGGCGATAATCACGAATGGATATATTACAGATGTGATAGATATCGACATTCTACATCGGTGGAAACATTGATCACTACATCATCTTGTAGCGATGATAATTATAAAAAGTGTTTTTACGAACTAGTTCACGCCAACTTACCGCTTTGGACCTGGGTACATCTCTGACGTTCATGTATTCGTTACTGTCATCTGCGATAGGTCTGAAGTCGAGATCCACCGTCCTGTATGATCCTAGTGTCAGTGACTGCCGCTGTGTGGCGACGCCATCAAGCACATCCATGGGCTGGTTCCTGGCCGGCAGGAATAGGGACGCCTCCTAGCGAGAGAACTGATTGATTAGCATGCACAATTCGCTTGTCACAAATATACAACCATACAGAATTTCCGATATGGCTCGTATTCAATAGTGCATGTGGAAGATATGAATAGTTAATTGAGTTGGACTCAATGTTCGTAATATATTGAAGGAAGGTCGGCGTTGCATTTGACTGGAAGACTGGAAATCCAAGTCATTCCACATATCACATATTTTAAAGAAATATAACACCATTTCGCAGATATTATGAGCAGATTGGAGATTCAAGTCTTTCCAGATGTCATATATGAAATTTTTTTTAAAAATTGTTATGAAATATCGGATGTGTTTAAATTACCTGTGCCTGTTGAGCAGTTCTCAATAAGACGATGGTGTCACAGTTGTTATCTTGAAGCATGCGCCAGAAATCCACAACCGTCTCAGCCAGTGGCAACTGAGTCACCAGGAAGGCGTCTCTCCCCATGAAGCTCTTCATAACCGAAAATTTCGAGCATAATTAATTTTTCATATTGGGCAATATGGGACTGTCCACCATATAAAATAACCATATGAAGTTTAAAGTTAATAGTGCTTATGTTAACAAGCCTTTTACTGTACAAGCTTGACCACTATCGTTTCAGGATCATGTGTGCTCACCTTCACGCGTACAGCGTTGATGTAGTCATTCCTGTCGGGGTGTTGGTCTCTCAGGTACACTCTGCTGGCAGCCACTAGACAGATGTACATGAAGATGTTCAGTGAAAGAAGCCTTCTTCTCACAAGTATATTGACGATCATTTTCGGAATTTGACATTATTACCACTCTTGCCGTGGAACTGATAACATTTGCTGATAGATAAAAATAGATATTGATAATTGATTTACGAGGTATGATGTTCGAGTCTCTATTTTTCCCGAGATTTTCTGGAGACAGTGCATACTCTCTGGCATATTCTGATATCTTTGGAGCCATCTCTTCGCGCATCTAGGTAGGTTGCAGAAAAGAAAGCATACATCGTCACCATATTGTACATTCTAGCCACATTTGCACATTAGTCCTAAACGGGCATGCAGCATTGAACCTTGAATTCTCTGGAAATGTTCCTAGGAGGACGGCTCCCTTCCTGTTTGAAACTGGCCTTGGGAATGGTAGTGGATCCAACCCGGATGTACTCTGCCAGTGCTTCATGTAGAAACCTGTACTGCTCCTGAATAGAAACAACAATGCAAATACTTTGGAATCAGTTTCCAACACGGAAGCATTTGAACTTGTTGGTATGTTGGTAGTGTTCAATATGACTATGACCCTGGAAATGACCAGCTCCTATTATTCAACTATCTGAATATTATAAGAATCCGTGACAGTATTCTTACACATAATAAAGGATGTTACGTCACCATTTCACAAAATCATAACAATGATCATACCAGACTCTGGACCATGTGTACTCGCTGGTGTCGGAGGTTGTACACACAGTTATACACATCCACTTTACCCTCATTCTCGGCCTGTTTGATCAGGTAGTCCAGAGCAATCAGCGTACCAGTTCTCCCCACACCAGCACTGGAATGTATGGCATATACATGTAATCTATATGTACATAGTTATGTCAAATGATCACCTTGCTTTTAGAACTACATATATCTACTGGATCGTCATTCACCTCAAAATTCAATATTTGATATATGTGCGCAATGCACGAATTTTTGTGGAATGACGCAATTAATGAATGGATACTTGTAGAAGACAAATGTGTTATTTGGAGATTCTTCTGACCTGCAGTGTATGATGACCGGTGGTCCAGCCCGTTTGTTCCCCAGAGCCTTGCGTCTGAAGTCGAGGAGAGCAGTGCCGTCAGTGGGCACGCCGTGGTCAGGCCACTGGGTGAAGTGGTACTGTCGTACCATGCGCTCATCATCACCCTTATTATAGGGGGTTGGGTGGGGTCAATGATAAATAAAATCTGACAGGTGTATTCCAATTTTCTCTCAGTGTGGATATATGTTGTGAAAAATAAAGGCCATCGTTTTTTAATTAATTGTTTTACGAACTTTTTTGCTTGAAAAATTTCAAGTCGGTCGGTAGGAAAGAATAAAAATAAAAGTTGCTGAAAATATGTGGTCGGGCTAATAAAAAAAAGTGTAACTGTGAACAATTCATCATTTCCTGCACGTTAATTTACCAGCGTGTTTGTGCACAAAAACTCAATGTGCATTGATATGCAGCCCAGAAATAGCCCTTGTCATAAACATATATAGTCAAAACTCACTTTTAGTATGGTCATAGAGATGGAAAAAGATTTTTTTTTTCACAATCGTTACTAGTTCCCTTGCAACCCAACTAAGACAGGATTTGCCAAATTTTCAGCTTGATTTCAATGACTGTATTTAGATGAGTAAAATATAAAAATTCAACTCTCTATGTATTGAAATTAATACAGTGCGATGACATCAGGAAACAACATCATACTCCAACACATTGCAGCTTGTTATTTTGATACAGAGCAACGAAAATCTCATCACATTTCATCTCCTGAATCATTTCAATATTTCATCATGTACTTGCCACACATTTCTTGATAATTCAAATATAAAAGTTACAGAATACATAAGGGCTCAATTTCTGAAGATCCACCCATGAAAGTACACATATAAATGTAACGAAATTGATCATTGAATAATCTATATATGGATCACCAGATCACCAGTTATATTCATGTCAGTAATATCTGGAAAGAACTATGAGCAAGTTATTGTAGAAGAACCATAGTCAAGCACAGACAGACAACCAGACATACAGACAGGGAGAGTGAGACAAATAATCGGTTTGAATTAGTGAAAGGAGACTAAATTCCTTTGCATAACCATGAAGGCAAAGACTGATCGTTTTGATGCTGTGGATTTTTATCAGGGCATTATTTCCAGTCGGTGGGTAAAATAAAAATAAAAACAGGAACTGTTGAATTTATTTCTTATCGGCCAATTTTATGTGGAGTCGGCGGGTTTGTAAAACAATCATTCAAAAAATAATGGCCAAAGATACCTTTTGGATGGTCATGGTTCTGACCACATAACTGTGCCAGCTACTCTCTTCCTGAAGAGATACTGCCACGTCATCGAACACCTCCTTGTTCTTCTTGGGCCAGTACTGGTCACACTTTTCCTAAAGAGGTATGAGTCACTTACACAAAGCAAACGAACAGCTCAAATGTCAAAGTAACAAGCCTGCGTATCTTGATGTGGAAGGATCTTAGATAGAAGAACAAGCAAGGACAATTTGGCTCACCACGCCAGCCTCCACAAGGTTGGTCAGCATGACGACAGTGTCAGCCTTCTCCTGCCACACCATCCTCCAGAAGTCACCACACGTCCTGGTCCGCGGACCTGGATGGCCAACATGTGGCTTATCAATGGGTAAGTATTATACAGTGTATATCTCTGTCTTCCCTAACATGAACAATGAATTGCGGTTATCAGATGTTATGTCAAATCATGGATAGCGGTTGATTTTCATACCCATCGTAGCAATAAACCGATCCTCTTCGTGGTAGCCCTGTACATGATATTACATGGTATATAAGATGAATTATATACTACCGGGTGATATATACATCGAGTGTTACTTCCAATCATGATGATATCTCAACACAATGCACGTGTAGGCTTACTTGGATATGGGAAGCATTTATGTAGTCACTTCCCGGATCATCTTCTATCCTCTCTAGCACGACTCGGTTGTGATCATCTAAGGGAAATAAACTGACATTTGTGTGGCTATCACATTGATTTCCTTTAATGATATTGTCTTTTGTTCAACATATTGTCTTTTGTTATATCATATGAACGGATTACATGGGTAGATGCCCTTGAATCTGTTTCTGCCCTTGACATCCTCCCTGCGAGCGTTCATGAATTCATACAGCTTCTCAGAGAGCAAACTCTACATCACAAAGAAGTGAGAAAATGTGTCTGAAGTTAAGTAAATGACACAGTGCATTACTCACAGTTTCATGCATTTAAGGGTTCATTATATATACATGCGTTTGATATTCAGCTGGAATTCATAGTAGTTCCGTGTTTTGGTTACCTTATACTCTTCAGCAAGCCGCTCAGCCGATTCGAGAAAGGTTCGTGTGTACTCGGCAAAGTTAAAGACACGGATGGTGTGTTCACTAGTAACTGAGATGGTATCAACTTTCTGGGCGGTGTGTGGTGTTATGCTACGTTCTACAAAGTATACAGCATATCTTACCGTCAACCAGTGATACCATCTGAGATATCATGGCATGCATTATAAAACAGTATAATATACCCATCTGACCAGCTGTGTCGAGGACATTTTCATATGCCGCGTTGAATCCAACATTGACGTTTCCTTCATGGTCCTTTGATGCGGGTTTCCGTCTACTCCTGTAGGCAGGTAAAGATCAGAACAATGCCATGTCGTGGAAGAATTATTTCAAATAATCAGTAAGTGGTAGCTGCACATATCTAGATACCTCCAGAAGAATATCGCAAAGACAATGAGTGCTGCGACAAGCGCAACCATCGCAACACATATACCGACGATCGCGCCTATGCTCAGACCAGTATCAATAGCTGAAAAGACACAAAGGAATTCAACCCCGATTCCCTAAATATGCAAACAAAAACGATATTTAGCCCATTGGAATGTGACAAATAATGTATCAGTACCAATTCCGCAGATATCACCAGTCCAGCCAGATTCACACCCATTCGTACAATTCCCTGTGGATTGCTCACACAAGTCGCCGGCACAGTTCTCGGGACATGACAGATCACAAACATCCCCATGGAGACCCTCCTTACAGCTGTAGCAATATCCAGTCTCTCTGATGCAGAAATCTTCAGAACAATTTTTGGAACACGGGATGTCACAGTTGTGTCCGTGAAGTCCATTGCTACACTCAGTGCAATGGCCGTCAGTCACGTTGCAGTCAGTGTTTGCTTTACAAGAGTCAGGGCATACCACTGAGCAGTTTGGAGTGTACCAACCAGTCTCACACCCACTATCACAATATCCACTGTTCATATCACACGTAACAGCAGCACATGTTGCCGAACAGTTCTGTGTACAGTTGGGAGAGTAGTATCCAGCATTACACCCGAATACACATGATCCGTCCAAAGAATCACAAGCCGTAGCATTACAGTTGGCTGAACACGGCTCTGTACACTGTGAGGTGTACCAGCCTTCTTTACACCCACCATCACAAGTAGCATCTTCTTGATCACATGAGACATTGGCACAATTCAGAGAACAATCATTGTTGCAGTGGGTGCCATGGTAACCAGCAGCACATCCCCAAGGACATTCTCCGGATTTAAGATGACAAACTCCATCCGCACAATTTCCTGGACAATCCGTTCCACATGATGCGCCATACATGCTTTCAGGACATACTGGATACAGAGTATATTAAGTTATATGATATCACATGATAATCTGGATAGAGCTAAATTGGAACAAATACAAAACAGTTATGTGAAGATATAAAAGCAAACACGTGAAGGTGACTTGATTCGACTGGGCCGAGAAGGAATTCCCTGTCGAGATTCACCGGCGAGATACTTGATTGTAATTATCAACCTATTACCACCAACACAGCCATATTGTGATGATGTGAATAACAAACACACACTTGTGAAACAAAAGAACGCCCAACCAAATATCTACAGCCAAGGTCACCCTTGACTGGACACTGACATTGTGTGAAGTATTGTCTGCCAATATCGATCAGATCTTCTAATATTGTTTCTTTTCCCTATAAAGATACATTGAAATTTGTCCCATCGAAACAATAACAAGGGACAATGCAACGTGTTGTCACCAACACCAAATTTGTGAGGATTTACCTGTATAGACACTGTGTTTACCATCATTCCCGCCGCACTGGTTTCCACCGCACAAATAATTACACCCATCCACAGTCGTCTCCGGTGGGAAGGGAACACAATGACATACTGCCTTATTCCCATGCTGACCATTTTTCTGCGTGATAGTATGGCATGCTGAAATATAGTATGTGCCGCATCTGTCAGTGAATATATATAAATATATTCATTATATATTGCATGCTCACCCGCACTGCAAAGAAAGTGGATTTCTGTGGTGAAGAAGAACTCCCACAGGTTCCTGAACAATTTGCCACCACTGAACCTTGAGGATATTCACCAGCATCATACCAATTCTGCTCTTGTTCACCACACACCGGGTATAAACATTCTGCAGTACAAGTTTAGGGAACAATCAGGTTGTTTTTATATGCTGCGATGCATTAAAAAGAAAAACAATGGACTGATTCAAGATCTGCCTGTAATGGTCGGGTATTATAATCACCAGAAATCGTTGAATATACTAGTGATGAAGTTGCAGAATAGATAAGATTAGAATACGACAGAATAGAGTAGACGTCCATCAGTTTTACTGTGGATGCCTAAATGTTTAATATTGCGGAGTACAGGCCCTATTGTTATGATGATTTAGGTCATTTTTTTTACGATTTGCTCATATGATTGGTAATTATGATAGTTGCAGTAGTTATTGAACATACAAGTGGCAATGTAGCAATTCTTAACTATCACTCGCCAACACATACACAAAACTAACACCTACAGTTTCCACATAATGAAAAAATGACACTATTCCACACATAATGTCACATGTTTTGTTACCTATATTTTTGGTAAGCCTACCTGTATTGGGAGGAATACATCCCAGCGATACTGTCAGCCAGAAGACAAAGACCGCCCAGCTTTCAAACATATTGCCTGATGGACCTATATATAAACAATACCCAAAGCGTATCCCGATAACGGTTCGATCAAATATTGCCAACTTTGGATCGGGATGTTACGCAAATTTTATCACATGACATATCAATGGATACAACACTTATTTTTTCGACCTGAGATATGTTATCAGTAAAGTGTATTTATAGCATCGTTATTGCCGATACACTTCCGTGTAAGTGACTGGTGTGCAGTTTGGTAATTTATAAGAATAATAACAATTGGCAATAATTGTTTGTTTGTTTTGTTCGTGTAAGTAACTGGTGTGTAATTTGGTAATTTATAAATAATGGGAAGATTAACAACCAGTAGTAAGTTGACACTGTTGAGATATTGGTGGACATAAATAAACATATTATTGGTGGGAATCATTGTAAAATATTTGTCGAATTGGTTAATTTGATTGTTATTTCAAAACCACAAATAATATCAAGGTGTGATTGCACGTAACTTGCCGGTGACTGCACTGAGGCACTTTTCCATTGACTTATAATGTGAAAGTAAAGGTAACAAAATCGCCAAAACAATACAATCCCCTGACATGAAACTTGGCTAGCACACACACATATACTCATGGATGATGAACCGAGACATGGTTTCATAAATGATATCACGAAAGCTGTGCAATTTGATGATTAGATAAATCATTTTATACGTTTCACCAAAACGAAGATTCGAGTGTTCTGCTTGACAAGCACTGGCTGTTGCATATATTTATTCCTTGTTGTCGTCAAAATAATGAGAATATCTAGGGCTTTATATTTACATTATAAGTGAATGGACAGCTGGTCACTGCCAGGTTCATAACGATCACATGCAATCAATCCTTAATGTACATAGCAACATTCTGTGAATGCAGAATCGTGGTATCATTTAAATGATTTACGGAATTAATTTACTGATATTGGATACCGTGTGGAAATAAAAAGAAATTAGGCCAAGGGCCAAAGATAGGTTACCGGACAATATTTAATATTTTAGATGTTAGCCAGGTCATTTGTTGAATTCAAGGTCAAGAGAATATTCAGCATATATAACATTAAGCATATATCATGTCGACAGTTGATTGCTAAGCTGTAAATTCAATAATCAGCGAGATATTAGCAATTTTGTGCTGTGGCCTTGAAAATGAAGGGGCAAAGGTCACATTCAAGGTCATCAAAACATTCAGTGTATATCATTTTCTATATCATGTCCACAATTGATTCCCAAGCCATACAGTCAATAGAGGAGCAAGATATGAGCCAGTTTGTCCTTGGACCTTGAGAATGAGGTCAGAGGTCAAATTCAAGGTCCGAGAATATTCAGCCTATAACATTTCCTACATGTCCACAATTGATTCCTAAGCTGTAAAATCGATAATAAGTGAGATATTAGCCATTTTGTCCTGTGACCTTGAAAATGAGGTGAAAGGTCAAATTCAAGGTCATGACAATAATTTGCACATATCATTTCCTATATGTTCATAACTGATTCCTAAGCTGTGAAGTCGATAACAAGCGAGATATTAGCCATTTTGTCCTATGACCTTGAAAATGCCGTCAAAGGTCAAATTCAAGGTCATCAGAATATTCAGCATATATCATTTCCTATATGTCCACAATTGATTCCTAAGCTGTAGAGTCGATAATAAGTGAGATATTAGCCATTTTGTCCTGTGACCTTGAAAATGAGGTCAAAGGTCAATTCAAGGTCATGACAATAATCTGCATATATCATGTTGATAACTGATTCCTAAGCTGTAAAGTCGAGAACAAGCGAGATATTAGTCATTTTGTCCCATGACCTTGAAAATGGGGTCAAAGGTCAAATTCAAGGTCATCAGAATATTCAGCATATATCATTTCCTATAATAATAATGCTTTATTTCAGGTATAAACACCCATATAAAAAGAGGACAATACATCATAAAAACGCATAACATAAATAGTATGGAGATGGCATCTATGTCAAATACAGAAGAGAGTGCCAATGATTAAACAAGTAATTGTTGCTGCACCAATTATTGTTATTGAGTGTTTGAATCAGTGTGTTCGAACTAATTTGAAGTCTCCTAATAAAGGAAAAGCACGACTTCCTATGTCTGGCATCAAAGGTATCGATCCGATTAGACAGAAACATATTCGAAGCACTATCCCACCTATTATAGCCAAGAATCTTGCGATATACATTGTTGTAAGCAACGCGAAGTTTAGACAGCGCTTGCTTACTCGAGGTGCGCCACAAGTAAGGGCAATAGAAGTTCAAACAGAAAGACTCAACCAAACGACATTTGACAGATATAGAACAATGTGCAAACTTGAGCAAAATGGTATTAGCACTAGCATATAGACTATGAAGTTGCCTTTTTATATCTTGGCGATCATCGAAAGACCTACTAATAATCACACCGAGGTACTTAGCACTATCGACTTGGCCAATAATATTACCATTAAGGAAAACAGATGGGGACGACAACTGCCTGCCCTTGCTTGGGGGAACAATAATACAGTTTGATTTCGATGGATTGTACAAAATATCGTGAGAAAAGCCATACAACTCACAAGCATTGAGAAGTAACTGAAGTCCTAAAGCTGAGGGTGCAAGGAGGCAAATATCATCTGCATAAAATAGATGATTCATAGATACTGAACCTAGATAGCAACCAGCCTGTAGCTTTTGGAGTACACGACTGAGGTCGTCCATATATAAGGCAAATAACCTGGGAGATAAAATTCCACCCTGACGGACACCGTTTGTAGTAAAAAATTCATCAGATGTAACCGAACCCCATTTGACACAAAACTCCTGAGTTCTGTACCAATAACACAAAAGTCGAACAATCAGGGATGGGACACCACGTTCAAACAATTTTTTAAACAATAGCCAATGATTGACACGGTCAAATGCTTTCGAGGCATCAAGATAACAAGTGGAAACTGTGCTACCATGACAACGATAATATTCTATGACACTTTTCAGTGTATAAACACACATGTCAGTTCCCATATTACGCTTAAAACCAAACTGATTATCAGTAGTAGTAATATATTCATCAATCAAATCCAACAGAATCAGCTCGAATATCTTTGAGGATGAGGTAACCAAGGCTATGGGCCTATAATTAGATTTGTCGCAGATATTGCTGGTCTTATTTTTTACCAATGGGACAATAATGGTTTTCAAAAGTACACTTGGCAAATAACCATGCGACATACAAGAAGTGAATAACATTGACAACAATACCGATATAGAGTCATGAGCATGAATAAAGTGCTCTGCAGCCAACAAATCGTGACCTACAGCCTTGCCCTTTTTGAGATGTTTGAGAGCACATGTGACATGACTGGGGCAAATGGAAATTAAGTCATGTTTAGAGACAGAACTACAATTATTCTCAACAAACTTTCTAGCAGAATCTGAGTGGACACAGTTCAATAAATCAGAATAATGATTCTTCCAAGTTTCACATATTTCACTACCACCAGAAACGTCATCAATGGTAGAAGCTAGAGGGACAGATTTTCTGTTTACTTTCCTGATTGTTTTCCAAAAAGTAACCATATCCTTATCACATAGTGAATTAGCGAGCCCATCTGCCCGTGTTGTATCTTCAATCGCTAGGCACTGTCGATAATTATATTTAAATCGAAGGCGGGTAGCAGTCATGAGATCACGAAGGGGCCCCTCTCGAGGCTTGCCCGAGTCTCGCCAAGCAATATAGGCCTGCCGTGCTTCCGTGTGAGAATCACGAACATAGTCATTCCAACCTGGGACAATATAATCACTAGAATTTGAACACTTTGTAATGGGAATACACATATCACCAGATTTGATCAATGATTGGAATATATCCCCATACATTCTATCAAGATATGCCCTATGAGCCTCTGATTTGCATTGGACATCGTTGCAAAGTATAACGTCAACGGGGAGATCAATATTAGACAGTAAAGAACGCGTCATATTATAATACCTATCGATATCTGTTTCCGAACATTTGGACCAATTCGAGATATTAACAGTACTATTACAAGATAAGGTATCACTGTCTTTCAGGTTACTAGTGACCCCATCAGGAATCACAAAGGACGCAGACAAAGGAAGGTGGTCAGAACTGGGAACTTTGTCTAAAATATCAAGGTCCGATAACAAACGATCTGCCCCATGACTACATATATAATGATCTAACCACGAAGTTGTAGCATGTGCATCGCTAACATAAGTGAACACATCAGCAAATCGACCGAACCTGTTATAGTCGGATACCTCCATCTCAGAGTCAGTACAAAACTTCAACAATTCCTTCTCAAACCTAGAGCCAACTTTAGCATTAAAATCTCCAAGTAGAACTAGATAAGAGGTTTCTGACTCATCCACTATAGCATGTAACTTGCCAAGATAGAACATATAATCATCATAATTTTCATCACATTGATATGGCATATAGACATTGAGGAACTGTACACAACAATTACCAACATTAACAGTGCAGCCTATGACATGATCGTCATTATAATGATGTATAGATATATGTTTAGCCAGAGACTTTCTCCACAGTACACCAACGCCGCCATATGGTCGGCCAGTTACGATATTTTCACAAGTGACCATGCTACTTATCCCTTGACCAATAAAATCATTATCTACAGAGTTAAAACAATCCAACTCATCACTTCTGAGCCAATGTTCTTGAATAAAAATGATATCGTATGATTGACACAATTTTTTAATGTCAAAAACTGATGATTTGAATCCATAGCAGTTCCAGGTTATAGTTTTAATATTGAAAGTTCTGGACACAACATGGAACACAAATGTAACAGTCAGAGCTATTCGTAGTAAGGTCGCACAAGACTGCTTGCCGGCCAGAGGTCTGGATCCAACAGCTGACTAGCATCGCGACGCGAGGCATGGATGTGGAACGAGCTGTACGAGTTGTACTTCGTCTGTACTGGCTCACATCTAACATGCAGTCCAGTCTCCATGAGAACGTGAGCAGATACGTCCTCTGGACGTGTATTCCGGGCAAGTCGGGACACGAAGACACCAGTGATGCGACGAACAGGCCGCTGCAAGTTTTTCTTGTATTTCTTAGCAGCAGTTAAAGCGAATCTGGTTCCACTGCCGATGATAACGTTCGCTCTCTCACGAAAATCACCAGCAGGATCACGATCCTGTGAATCCCGATGTTTATGGGTTCGGTGATTACGCTTGCCAACTACTGTGAACCTGATAGAAGAGGATTGCGTCGTGTGATCATTCGAGGACGTCGGGTGCGTGGACTTGAGTGCTGAGGAGTACCTCCGTCGGGATGTATGCTTCGTCAGAGGAGCGTGAGCATCAATATCGGAGTCGGTACTATCACTACTGTCACTAGACTCACTGTCACCTCCAGTAAGATCACCTCGGAAGCTGAAGATTGAACGACAATTTTCTTGTGTTGAGCATACTTTAGGAGGAGAGGACGTCTGGTTTTTCATAGAGTCAGTGTCTATCATATCCTGACCTTGAACGGGCTGTGCGTTAGACATGAACCAAGCTGCGTGTTTTGACACTGTTTCTGACACAGCTGTCTGAGCAC
This sequence comes from Terebella lapidaria, assembly GCA_949152475.1. Lineage (NCBI taxonomy): Eukaryota > Metazoa > Annelida > Polychaeta > Terebellida > Terebellidae > Terebella > Terebella lapidaria. The sequence continues at coordinate 9,231,026 of OX424568.1, read as the reverse complement.
GAATAGAAGACGTAAACCCTTCCTCCAAAATTTTCACTTGTTGCTGCAGTTTCTCCATACTGTTCACCAGAGAGGAAACATCAAAGTTACTAAGGCTCAAAGGTGGGAGTTTGCAAAGATCTCTCGCGACATAGACAGGAAGAGATGATACTGGTAGCTCTAGTAAAATGTTAAGTATATCCTGTAAATCATTCTGCTTTTTGTTGCTACCCCGTCGCTTTATTTTTCGAGGGGGTTGAGAGCCAACAAAAGCAGAATCAAAGAGCGTGTCCTTGGCTGACTCAATGTCCTGTTCAGAGTAGAAATCAAGACATAATTTCACCAACATGTCGTATGCCATGGTTGACATTTTGCAGACTAGGAAGCACAATAGCTCTGAGACCACAAAATCACAAGATTTAGATCCGGATTGGGTAGCCTCACAATCACCAGTGGTGCTGCTGGATAAATCCCTCGCAGTCTGGTGATCAGGGTTATCCAGTCGATCAGTGGACGAGGCAGCAGTAGCAGAGGAGATGTCGTAGGAATACTTGGAGTCCTTCACATTGTGTGTATGTAGACACGGCTCACAGAGTAACTCGTCACCATTAGATAGCTTAAGGTTAGGGCCTCCTTTACCACAATGTTCACAGTTTTTCTCTCTGCCTGATCCAGGGCCTCCATATGGACGCGGCATGATAATTGCATGCAACTCGCCAGATGGCGCCACCTGTTCAAACGAGCGTCACAACGTTCCAGTAGATGAGGTCTAACTTTGTCAGGGGACCCCTATGATATTGGCGGGCTTGTTTACATCCACAGTTGGCACTGAGCGATAAATAAGACCATAAGGATGAACCAGCATAAAAAACACTCAGTGCATATGGAAAGTCATGTCAGGGTATCAACTTGTTTTCTTCAAGTGTTCATATACCTCGTGTGAATATCTGTAGATGCACAACTGTTCACGAAACACAGTAAAACAATGATTTCTTGGCAGATTTTTCACAACTTGTAGGAGCTGACAACTACCGACTAAAATATGTCCACAATTGATTCCTAAGCTGTAGAGTCGATAATAAGCGAGATATCAGCCATTTTGTGCTCTGACCTTGAAATTGAGGTCAGAGGTCAAATTCAAGGTCGGGAATATTCAGCATATATCATTTCCTATATGTCCACAATTGATTCCTAGTCTCTAATCGCAATATTAAGTGAGATATTAGGCATAATGTGTCCCATTATAAAGCATAGGAGAATTCAACATGGGAAAGTCCCATTTGGGCTGAGTTTGGGCCAAAATGGTCCACTTCGAGCGATTCAAGCGCAACGAAATTTATAGACATCATAGGAGTACATATAAGGAGTGTTATGTATCAAAAAGAAAAAAAGTTACAGAACCGATTTTGAGAAAATGGCCACCAAAGTCCAAAATCAGGCATTTTTCGTCGAAAACGGCCGCCATTTTGAAAAAAATGCGAAAATCAAAAAACTAAAAAATACCTCCTTCTTGAATTATTTTTAAGTATTTTTGTGCAAAATTTCAGAAGAATTCGCCCGTAAACAAAAAAGATAAAAATGTGGACGACGACGACGACGACGGACGACGACGGACGACGGACGACGGACGCAACGCCATGCCAAAAGGTTATCGGACCATAGGTCCGGTAACCTAAAAATTGGGTCTCAGTGGTACGTGGCGTTTCATCAGGGAACCATTGTTTCGTTGAATTTCACGTGTTTCTGTCAATGCTATTTCAATAACAATGCCCAGAACAGCATATATACGATGCAGTTGATTTCACTGATTTTGTATTTAAACGTGTAACATTTAAGAGTGCAACCAATGTATTTGCTTTAAGTATTGTATCTATGCGATGATATTTGTCACACGGGAATGTTTTAAGGGACATTCGTTGCCTAGCCTTTCCACTAATACGTTGTCATTTGATATCTATGATGCGAGATGGCTCGAAGCGCACTTGTTTTATAGGCTTGTACCATACCAGCATCTTGTTTGATGTATATTCGCAATTCATGGTAAGACAGTGTGGTAATTAGTCTGAGTACTGGGATTTCTCTCAATTATGTTCAAGGTTACCGAAAAACAAACCATATATACGACTTATTATGACTTCATAATTCTTGGTTGAAAAAGAAATTGTACATTTCGTGGTACACAACTCCAAGTTTCATTTTAAAATATCATATTTCATCGTATCTCGCGTAGTTGTCATGTACTCACATGGGGTTTGTTCCGGATTTTAAAATTGTTCGTGTTAAGTTCAATGACACGATTTATGCTTATCAAAGTAAGTGCATGGGTTTTGTAGTATTTACCGTATACCGATATCTCGATTATGTTTACAATTTTATTGTGAAGTGCTATACTCATACAAAAGTTATAGAAATGCATAAAGAAATGCGAATATTTACGATAAGACTGTCAGGAAAATTTACAGTGATTTGTTGATATCAATTTGCAAAGAACCATGTTCTGCTGTATCTACCATGCACAGAAGCAAAGTATGCGTCACGTACAGATTGATATGAAGAATGTGCCTTGAAAACCTAATGAAACATTCGAGAGACAAAATGCGGCTTACCTGATGTTGCTGCTGCAGGAACATCCACTGATAAACGGCTGATAATATAGTATCATATAAATGTACACAAGTTATCCTTGTGATAGAAAAGACCACTCAATGTATCTTCGGTCTTGTGATATCGGCCACGTTCATCGACTTTGTATTTTGTCAAAACGATGTGCATTAGATTTTTTTGTATGTCCCTTATATGTATCAAAATATGACAACCAACACCGCAAGATTTTATTTATCTTGTGGTGATTTTGATGGTGACAGAATGAAAATACTTTTTTCATAGATACACAACCCTATCAATCATATTAATTCAAAGATATTTGTGTGTCAGCCGATAAATCGGTCTTAATCGTGATTTGTTTGTTTTCGTCCCGCGCATTAATGTGGGCCTTCTTGGACGCGCTCCGCGTCGCTTGGGCTGCTTGTCGGTGCGTTGTATGTGTGTCCACTGAGGTCGGCTGCTGGCTTGCGTCTGCCGGACCGCAGTGTTGCTATACGCTGGCTCGGCTTTGCTCAGCTCGACTGGCGCGCTCCACTGGAGTGGCTCTGTTGTCATATCTGAGACAAAAGAGTACATTCCCATCCCATAGTGGCCGCACAAACGATTATACCATAACCACAAAATAAACACAGAAACCAACCCCATGTAACACATAACAAAGTAGGTACTGTGGTATTGATATCACCAATAACATAGTAACACATCGCATTACCTTGCCTTGCCGTAGATAGTAATTGTGGTGCAGAAATCTTTGCGAGAAGTTATGGTGCTATATTCACACACGAGTTACGAAAAGATATGAAGAGAAGAAACGTAAATATGACCAATGACACTGAAGCAAATTTACAGCGATTTGGTAACAGCAATCTGCAATGAATCATATCTCATTGTACCTACTATTTGAATGACCATATTAATATGGTGAAAAGTATGCAGATTGATATGAACAATTTGCTTTGCAAAAACAGGTGAAATATTGAAGAGCGACTTAACTCACCCGATGTTACTGTTGCAGGACCATCTACAGATAAATGGCTGATAATATGTTATCATATGCTTGTTTATAGGTATGTTATTCGGTAATAGAAACGAACAATCGATGTATCTTCCGTGTTGTGTGATATCAGCAAAGTATCTCGACTTTGTAGTTTTACAAAACGATGTGCATTATATAATGTTATGTCCCTCCTTGATAGGGATACGTACACAATTGATGTATAATTGTATGTATAAATCTATTTTTATGAACACCACTGAGGTTTTTTTTTTTCGTAATGATTTTTAAAAAAACTAGAATGAAACAATTCTGGATTAGAAACAAAGCCCGGCCAAACGCTCTAATCAGAATACGATCTGGTGTTTCTATATTATTTATTTTGTTTCGTTTTGGTGCATGTAGGGTTTTGCACATTAATTAATTTATTGTTACTGTGAATAAACTGCAAATTTACAACTTTTGTCTGTTTACTCAGGTAATAAACCAAATTATTTGACCCGAGGGATGTGATAGTGTTAGCGAACTATTTCCCGATGGCGTAGCAGTGTCAGTATTATTACACTGTGTAAATTCACAATGCATTGAAGTCAATCGAAGCTCAATGACGCATGCTTACATTCCCCTACTCCAAAGAGAACATGCATATTATTTTTCTATATTAAACAGAACATCTTTATGAATGCCGTTAGTAAAACACAATTGAACACAAGAAAATAATGAATTAAAATATTGTTTATTCAGCACGAATATGAATATAGGGTCAAGGAGTATGTTTTAGGTTGTGCAGCACAGTTGCTGAAATTCATGATGACTTTGCGTGTCGTCAACAAGATCCGTCAAACGTTCTATCCCACGACCAGGAGATAGTACCAAAGACTATTTCATGGCAGATCGTGATCTGGCAAAATAGACAAATATTTCATTTGATCACGCGACGGGTTTGAACCAATCACGGTCCTTAATTTTCACCCAGTAAATAATAATAAATGATATATCGCGAGGACGTATATATCCCATTTACAGTCGATCATAACTAGAAGCAAGTTATTGACAAAGTCCCAGTTTCTAATGAGACAAATACATTAATATTAACAAAGTGTGGGAATGTGTTCTATCCTATGTAATATGGTACTCGAATATCTAGCCATGGTAATGTCCTTATCACTGATAACCAAGTTTACTTGTATGTCCATAGTTCATCAAGATATTTATTGCTCCTCTGTATGAGATGCTATTATTGATAAGGGAGACCATGTGTGACATAACCTGAAAGAACATATGCTTGTTCAGACTGTGATATCAGATTAAATCTACCAAACGAAATTATGGGAATATCTTCCTAAACACACAGGTTGGACATGAATGATGAGTATTTATAAGGCTTTCATGTATTCTCGTGAGCAGTGATTCATGCTTGCATCAATGTGGCAACAATTATATCCGTCATCTTCAGATGCGAGGCGAGTGATAACTTACGATTCATAATTGCAACTTTTCAAGGGTTTGAGGTTGAAGTACACTTCGTTCTTTGATCGAACAAATCATATATCTTGAGCACTCACTTGGCCAGGGGTTTAAAGACGTTTTTGTATGTGAATGAACGATCATTACAGGAACTGCATGTTTGAGAACAATATTTCATGAATAACTAGTGTAGACAATAGAATTATAATGAAAAATATCATGATAATAAGTGTGTTTCAAGTAAAGTTTACACTTTGATTGTACCATTCTGCTTACTGCCTTGGATTTTTGATTAGGAATAGCAGTAAGTCACTGGCCATATATAGTCACACGGGAATGGTATGCTTGGGCAGCACATGATGTAAACGACTTTTTGATTTGCTTTGGAACAAGAAGAATAAAGTTTTCCATTCTTATCAACACGATGTTTGTTGTTTCAAAGTATGTTCCAATATTATATAAATTAAATTACAATACAGCTCATGCATATGGGGTATTACGAATCACATGTGTCCTCACACCCATCACTTTTCATATTATCAAATGGAAAAGAGCGTTGACTGAACTCGTTCTTTTGTTTAGGGGTCAGGACATGTTGTGGTAAACGCTGTAAGGTAATTTTGAAGCTAATAACGACACATGCTGAGTAGAGTTATTTTCTGTAAAATATTGACCATATCCCGTTGGAACGGGGATTCGACGCAATGTTCCGAGATATCAATGAACAAGCCTGTGTGTCCAGTTACCCACATGTATCTGATTTGTTCAGAAATAGGGCCCTCGTCCATGGATGTGGCCCACAAATATGTAGGTTCAAGGTGAAGTCTTTGTGATCATTTTAATAATACCCATTCCTCGTCTCATCGAGGAATACACTGCAGTCAACAACTCACGTAATGCTAGACATATCGATGTGTCAACTAATGTGCGCCTGTGTATCAACATATTACCCCCAAGATTCCATGCCTGATTGGCGTCATCAACGACATCGTAATCATGAACATGTATCTCGTGATTGTCGCGCATTATGTTATAAGAAACTGCTAGATATGATATATAAAGAAAAGTGTAGCAATTTGTCAGCACTTACACCATAACGGTCTCGAACACCCACAGGTTGCACCTGAATAAAATATGGGACTATGACACGCACATTATCATTATTCCTATGTCAATATATTTCGGTAGCTGTCAGGTGGCCAAATATAAGACACCAATTTGCTAGGTTAGATGTTTGGAGAAAGATGGTGTGTCTATTATATATACTCCAGAGATTTATATTGTACACCTCATTGTTTTTATCAAAGTGTCAGATTGTCAAGGTATGTCAATATCAGTTGAATGTTGTCTCATCCGATTTTGATCTTGCTGGTGCAGAAAGAAGTGTTCATGATGTGAAGTGTACTCGATTAATTAGAAACTTTAAATAACGTATCATTGTGTCTAGTATCAGCTATGTAAATAATTAATTTCATCTATTGAATATTATGTTGGACAATCATCCGATTTTTTACCAAAATCAAATTACCATGTCAAAGGAATCAACCAATCAGGTTCCTAGCAATCATGTTTCGTGGGCAGCATAATGTGCAGGAAAACCCGCTAGCGATATGTTTCAGGGTTAGCAATTGCATATCGGCAGCACTGAGTACAGTTCATGTGAAAATTTAAAGCTGTAAGTATGCTATATAAAGAGATACTGTACAATCCCTTCGACCTTTTGAGACATCCCCTGAACCTTTCGTGCTGACTGGTGACGTAAGTAGGTGCCTTTGGCCTAGGCCGACCAGGGGGATTTTCGGCCGTATAAAAGGAGGGGGCGACTGGCCTACAATGTGGCATACTCAATAGACCAAGGAGGCATACACATCGTCCTCAATGTCCGTATGTAATGCATTTCATTGTGTATATCTATATTTCAGTGTTTATAGCATATTGGTTGAATGTAGGGTGTGACAATATGGGTGACATCTCTGACGGAATATTTTGTAATCATATAACATTGATAGCGTCACCCTTGATAGTCTGTCCAATTGTACATGTACATGCTATGTTACAGGTATGCACCTATTGGCATGTACTCTGGGTTAGTAATATAGCATACAATGACTGAGCACTGCTCAACAACATATGAGTACAAAATTTACCAGGTCACAAAGCCTGTTTGTATGTTGTGTACAAATATGTATGATAACTTTACTGTTGATGTGGCTACATTACGGGGATATATCTATGCACGTGAATTACTGGGAACCATACAAATTCGTCACACCAATGGATAATACGTTCATTACGGCTAGGAGGGAAATATGTAGCCCTAATTATATGAGTAAATGTGTGCACGTATGGATATTATGCAATTATACTTTGCAGTTTGTGTGTTCTCTGACATCTGTGCTGTGGGGAACATGTCAAATGATCATCGACACACACTGCAAGAATGGCTTTATACCACTTCGCCGTTACAGCCGACTGCCTCTGGCCTCTGTCGTGGGCGGCCTGACTTGCGCCAGTGCATAGACCCGCCCACATTCGAAGCAAAACAAACAACGCGTGGTTCTGTGGTTTTACGTTCGGTTTATCCGTCGGGGAAGATCGTGGTCGTTATCATAATATTTTTTTTTACATGGTCGTTTATCTATTTATAACATACTTACAGCTTTAATGAATTAGCCTTAGTACTGTTCTTGTCCCACTAGGACTACGCCAACTCTTTGTTGTATGGCCTCCCGGCAACCATATTATATCTTATTCGCAGAATTCAGTACCGAGCGGCCAAACTAGTTCTCAATCGTGGTCGTTGCACTCAGAACCTTTTTTTTTTTTTTTTTTTTTTTTTTTAAACGTAATTTATTTTACGAGGATTACTACATCGCATGACGCACAGGGTAGTGTTCCTCGGTCGGGGCGAATGAAACAGTCGCGCACATTTTTCCAGTTTGTACGTAATCGTAAATAATCATTCAAATCTATCAGATTCAGAAATAAAAACATGGAATGCATCAAATAGAGATTTGTTCTGTGCTGGCATTAAATAACTGCTGTCGTTCAAGAATGCGCCAGTTAATTCTTTTTTGTGGGATGTAGTGAGATTCATAAGATCAATATTGTCAATTATTAGTGACAAGAAGGGGGAGCAGGTGACAAGCAACTTATTGCGAGCAGCCATATAGGTAGGGCAGTCGAATACATAGTGTTTGACGTCTTCCGTTCTATACCCGCAGGAGCCACAAGATGCGTTCAGAATGAAGTTGTACTTCTTTCTATGGAAGTTCAAGCCACTCAGGCCCATTCTCATACGAGCCTGGTGTATAGGCGCGCGACCTGTACCGTAGGAGAAGAGAGGGTTGCTGTCGGGGAATATTGAGTCCTTTAGCCTGATCTTGAAGCGAGGGAGAGTTCTGACATTGCGTATACTGCGATCTAGGTTATTCCATGCTTTTGTCGCGCTTGGGAAAAAAGACCTCTTATATGACACGGTTTTGGCACGAGGTATTCGCATATTGTCAGCATTACGGACATAATGTTCATGTTGTTCAGAAACAAAGCTAGGACAGGTTTCTCTTACATAAGCAGGCGTCAAGTCATTAATTATTTTGAACATCATACAAAGCTGGTAATAATTACGACGAGTTTTTAAGGTCGGCCAGCCGAGTTCCGACAGCAGGGCATTGTGGCTTACAGATACATAAGCGCCTGTGCAAGTGATAGCAGCCGAACGCTGAACCTTTTCCAAGAGATTGCTGAGTTTGTCAGGACAATTATTGTATAGATAACATCCGTATTCCAAAATTGGCCTAATGAATGTACAATATATATTTGTTTTACATCTTCTGGGTAATAAATGAGCTGACCTTTTCAGCATGTTCAACATGTTCCCGGCTTTTTTTATACGGTCTTGTATGTGTCGTTCCCAAGACAGATTTTCGGTGAATATTACGCCTAAATGCCGGTGCTCACTTTCGTAACTGACTACTTGGTTATTGAAAATTATATCATCGTAATGTAGCCGCGTCTGATTTTTCGATACAATCATGGCGCTTGATTTGGAGGCACTGAATGACACGGCCCATTGCTTTGCCCATTGATTCAGTGTATCCAAATCTAAATTGATTTCCCGTATGCTTTGTCGAGGGTCGGTGATGACCTTCAACAAGGTTGTATCGTCGGCATACAAAAACATGTCACTGTGTATATCAATGATGATGTCGTTAATAAAAATTAAAAATAGCAGCGGGCCTAGAATCGACCCCTGCGGTACTCCGGAATCGATGGACAATAGCGAGGACTCCTGTCCGTTAATAATTACCCTTTGCTTTCGGTTTGATAAATAGGAGTCTAGCCAACGTAATATGGAATTTTCAATACCTATGGTTTGTAATTTGTGAATTAGCCCACAATGCCACACGCGATCAAATGCTTTCGATATATCCATATAGATCATACATATGTCCTGTTTATTTTCTAGAGCTTGGTGAATCTTATGGGTCATCACAATCATTTGATTCATGGCGGAGTCTAGTGGTTTAAAACCAGAGTTCTCCATGTAAGTATGTTGTTTGTGATGCAATATGCATAGATATGATTATAAACTAAGCGTTCAAGTATTTTTCCCATGACAGAAAGAAGAGACACCGGTCTATAATTGGACACTGATTGGTGGTCGCCCTTTTTGTAGATAGGGTTGACATTTGCAACCTTCCAGCTCGCTGGAAATGTACCTCGCTGCAAGGAGTAGTTATACAGGTCTGTCAGATGGTGTGCCAGTCCAGTGGAGACATTTTTGAGCAATCTGCAACTGATACCATCCGGACCATTGGCTTTGTTTACGTCCAGACCCTGTAGGATTTTTAACACTTCTCCGTTTGTAACTACGAGGTTCTGCAAGCGTGCTCGTGTGTGGAATCGCAGTGGCGGTAGGGCCGTTGGTGGCTCGAATATAGAGCACTGTTGGGCAAAATATTCGTTCAATATTTCTGCTTTTTGCTCATTAGTGGAAAATACCGAACCGTCTTTAATAAGCGCGGGTATGGTATTTTTCACTTTATCTCCTAGCATGGATTTTGCTATTTTCCAGTATTGTTTGGGTGTAATCGCGGAATTCAACCGTTCTTGCATTTTATGGTTATATGCCATTTTCGCCAGAGAACGAACTGTCCTAGATTTATCTCTAGCTTCTGTGAACATCTGAAAATCACGTGCACTCCCCGAACGCTGGAAACGTCTATGCCAGCGGTTTCTGACCCGGTCAGCGTGTCTACATGCACTAGTGTAATATGGCTTATCTGCAGGTCGAACAACAACACTTTTGAAAGGTATGAATTCCTTAGACTTCTCTAATATGAACTGAGTCAGCTTGTCGACACGGGTGTCAACATCGTCGTTTGTAACAAAGGTGTAGTCAGACAGTGCGGAGTTCAATCCAGAAAAATTGGCAGCCGAGTAATCCCAGACTGTTCTACGATATGGTTTATCTTTCTCGTATGCGAATGATAGGCTGCATGAAATCATGCAGTGATCCAGGTTAGCGAGTGGCGGGTGAACATCTATGTTTGATACTCGACCAGGTGAGTCAGTAATTAGCAAATCCAATAAACTAGCGGATACATTTGTATAACGAGTTGGTTCGTTCACCAATTGAAAAAGATTGTTGGAATTAACAAAATTGTATAACTTGAGCTTCAGGTCGCTAGAAGGATGTGCGTCATTCCACTCCGTACACCTGTCATTAAAATCGCCCGCTATGAGGATGCAGTCCCGATTTAGGGCCAAAGCGCCGTCTACGCTGGATAGTAAAGCATCCATAAAAGCGTCAGCACGTATATTATCTGTAGATGGTGCACGATAATAGGACGCAATAAGTAAGGTTTTTGGCCCAATTTTCACTTCTAACCATACGGACTCAATGTCGTCCATCTCAAGGTCAGTTCGTCGAAATGACACAAGGTCGTTCGAGACATATATCATCACGCCACCGCCATGCCTATTTCGGTCTTTCCGATAACTTGTGTAACCGTTCATACATATAATCTCATCACAAACTGTATCGTCAAGCCATGTCTCATTGACACATATTATGTCAAAATTCTGGTGCGTCACGAAAGTCTCAATTTCATCTAGTTTAAAGTTTGTTTGAAGCTTGTGGTCGGTGGTCGCAATGCTCCGAGCATTTAAATGGCACACAGTAAGACATTTTTTGGATTCGCGGGGACCGGGATTTGTATGTACGTCGCCTGATAAGAGTAAAAGTGTCATAAGCATACATGTTATTTTGAAAGGTACAAACTCTGAACATCTTGTGCATGCACGTGTTTTCAAGGGTCTGCGGGTGCAAACAAGGTTCCACATACCAATGGCTGCTCTGTATTGACTTAAACTTATCATGGTGGATGATAAGTGAAGAAGTGGAAGCACTCGACACCAACGCCCCCCTCAGGACGATAACTTGACATAATAGTAACAAAGAACGAACAACGTGGCATAGTTTTTTCAACGATAATTTGTGGGTTTGGTACCGTACTGGATCGTGTGGTGACAGTGTCAAATGCCCCAGCGATCACAAATAGGACAAATAGAAAAACGACGTATAACACGATTGGATGGTGTCGGAGGTTAATTGTCACTCAGAACCTTGCGGTGGCTTCCGATTGACAATCGTGGCCATTTCGAAATATCGTGCTCGGTGTTCCAGTGGCTCCAAGGTGCTGCATCCAATTACCTGCAAGACTGAATATTAAACTGAGTAATAAAACTGAAGTGCCCTAGAAATGCACGGAAAAGATTTGCATATCGCTCCTTCTGCGTTTCTGCTCCCATTATCTGGAATGCTCTCCCATGTCACATCCTTAAGGTGGTCCGCTACCTTTGGATCCGGTGAGAGGAGTTAAAATTTAAAATTCATTTGATGATTTTCACACTTTTAAGGAATCTTCAATATGACATTGTGCATTCGAAAACAGAATGTTGGGATCACATTTTCTCTTTAGCGTGGAATTATGGGTGATTTTACTATAAAAAAATACCGCCAAAAGGGGCCATTTCTGGTCATTTTCACTAAAATCAATATTTAATAAAATCTTGTGAATAGATTTTTCTGCTATTTTGTTTATTTATCAACGAACCGCTGTGCATGTTTTTGACACACAAAAAATGGGGGTCACCATGCCAGTTTTTTTGTCACAGGTTGTCATATATGTGGATGTCAGTGAATTTATACAAACTTTTAGCAAATTTGGGTGGAAATTTCGATTTTTGCTTCATATGAATACCTTTAGAAGAAAAATTAGAATGGTGACCCCCATATTTTTTGTATCAGAAACATACACAGCAGTTAGTTGATAAATAGACAAATTTCCAGAAAAATCTATTCAAAAGCTTTCATTGAATATTGATTTTAGTGAAAATGGCCAAAAATAACCCATTTTGCTGGTATTTTGGGGGTAAAATTACCCATTATTCCACACTAAAGAGAATATTTGATCCCAATTTTCTGTTTTCGATTGTACAATGTAATATTGTGCGAATTTCAAATTTTAGCCCTTCTGTTTGGATCGAAAAGGAGCGAACATCCTTAACGTCCAAACATATCCTGCTTTCAAAACAACTCTCAAAACCTATTACTTCGTAATGTATTTCTTTATACAGCCCCGCTGATTACTTAGTATGTTTGTAAATATATAAATGTGCGTTTTATAAATGTAAATGTAATGTAATGTAGTCACAAAAGTATGTGCCTTCACTGCCTCAACGATGTGCTTGCAAGGGGCATAACCACTGGCTACGGAACCTTGAACAATCATATAATATTCATTTAGACCATACAATATGATCAATATTGTCATGATAATATTGATATACTATAGGATGATAGGTGTGTGGACGCAGGAATCATTGGACCACACTCAATGCCTAGCGAAAACCGAATATATCGCCAGAAATTAATCTTTTCCTCTCCATCATTTCCATGAGTATCTACAATCTGGTATCTGTCTGAAATAGTCTTAAGTGTAAATAATCTGGTTCACTATGTCTCTTACTCACCTCATCCCAGTCGTTAACTTCCTTTTTGAACCTAACAATATTTATCTGGTAAGGTGGTGAATTCTGATCATGAAATTTAACGAGGTGGCGAATTTCAGGACGGTTTTAGCCACTCAAACTTACATGTATCTCAAGGAAGAACCATTAGAACATGGTTCTGCAAAAGCCGAATCTATCAACATACGGTACGGATTTCGATACCATGCTTGAATATTCTCACATGGTAGGCATCGTTGAGCTAAAGTGATAAGCGAAACACAAATTTATTTGCAAGTAAAAGGACCCAGCAACATCATTTTGTAATTTCTATCGAAAAATTATATATCAGTCTGAATAATGCAGGTAATGTATTTGTAGTATTTAATATGACGAATGTAACCAACTTAAACATCCTATCCCTTAATGTGTGAAATGTGACAATAGTAAGCTCTTGTGAAGTGCGATAGTCAACATTACCACATACATATTATATCTCAACCATTTAGAATGTGGATCAAAATTAAATAATGTACACCGCCGATTTACAAGCAATGAAAAATGTAATGTCATGCCTCTAGAGCAGCATAAACTGTCGGAATAGCTTCATCATGCAGCTTGAGCGTTTCATAGCTCGAACCAGTGATATTGGCAGGTTCCATCATTTCCACAGGCTTGTGTACGTGACCCGTTTCTTTTCCTTCATTGGTGAACTCTACATCGATTTCGTAAGTTCGGATGTCATCAACATTCTCAGCCTTTGATGTATTTGATGTTGTACCAAGGCTCCACCTGGGTGCAAAGTATGTAATGACACTGCCGATAACGACACCCACCAATAAGGTGAGGACTAGGACCGGCCAAATCCACACTGGAAGGCTATCAGTGTCTGTAACAAAGTATGCAAATTAGCACTTGGGATGTAGATAAAAATGTCAGACAAATGGTGAAAAAATTTCTGTGAGTTAGCTGATATTCACACATAAGTCACACAAAGAACACGCTTAAACTCACCAGTGTTTTCACATACGCATTCACCGCTGTCTATGTCACATCCGTGCTTGCATTCTTCAACACATGGTTTGGTACAAGATGGCGTGTACCATCCAGGCTGACAACCACCATGACACGTTCCATTCTGTACATCGCAGGTACCATCTACACAGTGCTCCGAACACGGCAGTGTACATTGAGGTGAGTGCCATCCTTGCTTACATCCACCGTCACAACTTCCACTATCAATATTGCATGTCACAGCAAGACAATTTGTCGAGCAGTTTAGCGTGCAGTTTGGAGAGTGGTATCCAGCTTTACACCCAAATATACAGGATCCGTCCATAGCATCACAAGCCGTAGCATTACAGTTGGTTGAACATGGCTCTGTACACTGTGAGGTGTACCAGCCTTCTTTACACCCACCATCACAAGTAGCATCTTCTTGATTGCATGAGACATTGGCACAATTCAGAGAACAATCATTGTTGCAGTGGGTGCCATGGTAACCAGCAGCACATCCCCAAGGACATTCTCCTGATTGAAAGTGACAAACTCCATCCGCACAATTTCCTGGACAATCCGTTCCACATGATGCGCCATACATGCCTTCAGGACATACTGGATACAGAGTATATAAGTTTTATGATATCACATGATAATTCGGATAGATCTGCATTGGAACAAAAGTCAAAACAGTGATGTGAACATTTCAAAGCAAATGCGTGAAGGCAACTTGATTGGACTAGGCAGAGAGGGCATTCACTGTCGAGGTTCACTGGTGAGATACTTGGTTGTAAGATAAATAACCTATTACCACCAACACAACAAAATTTAGATGATGTGAATAATAATCACACAACTGTGAAACAAAAGAACGCCCAGCCAAATATCTATAGCCAAGGTCAAAAAGTAAAGTATTGTGTGCCAATATTGATCATATTTTCTCATAATTTTTCTCCTTATAGAGATATATTGGAAATTGTCTCATCGAACCAATAACAAGGGACAATGTAACGTGTTGTCACCAACACCAAATTTGTGAGGATTTACCTGTATAAACACTGTGTTTACCATCATCCCCACCGCACTGCTGCCCAGCGCACCAGTAATTACACTCATCCGCGGTTGTCGCCGGTGGGGAGGGAACACAATGACATACTGCCTTACTGCCACTTGGGCCATTTTTCTGCGTGATAGTATGGCATGCTGAAGTATAGTATGTGCCACATCTGTCAGTGAATATATATATACATATTTATTATATATTGCATGCTCACCCGCACTGCAAAGAAAGTGGATTGCTGTGGTGAAGAAAAACTCCCACAGGTTCCTGAACACTCGGCCACCACTGAATCTTGACGATATTGACCAGCATCATACCAATTCTGCTCCTTTTCACCACACACCGGGTATAAACATTCTGCATACAAGTTTAGGGAACAATCAGGTTGTTGTTATATGCTGCGATGCATTAAAAAGAAAACCAATGGACTGATTCAAGATCTGCCTGTAATGGTCGGGTATTATAATCACCAGAAATCGTTGAATATACTAGTGATGAAGTTGCAGAATAGATAAGATTAGAATACGACAGAATAGAGTAGACGTCCATCAGTTTTACTGTGGATGCCTAAATGTTTAATATTTCGGAGTACAGGCCCTGTTGTTATGATGATTTAGGTCATTGTCTCCACGATCTGCTCATATGATTGGTAATTATGATAGTTGCAGTAGTTATTGAACATACAAGTGGCAATGTAGCAATTCTTAACTATCACTCGCCAACACATACACAAAACTAACACCTACAGTTTCCACATAATGAAAAATGACACTATTCCACACATAATGTCACATGTTTTGTTACCTATATTTTTGGTAAGCCTACCTGTATTGGGAGGAATACATCCCAGCAACACTGTCAGCCAGAAGACAAAGACCGCCCTGCTTTCAAACATATTGCCTGATGGACCTATATATAAACAATACCCAAAGCATATTCCGATAACGGTTCGATCAAATATTGCCAACTTTGGATCGAGATGTTACGCAAATTTTATCACATGACATATCAATGGATACAACACTTATTTTTTCGACCTGAGATATGTTATCAGTAAAGTGTATTTATAGCATCGTTATTGCCGATACACTTCCGTGTAAGTGACTGGTGTGTACTTTGGTAATTTAGAAGAATATTAACAATTGGCAATAATTGTTTGTTTTGTTCGTGTAAGTAACTGGTGTGTAATTTGGTAATTTATAAATAATGGGAAGCTTGACAACCGGTAGTAAGTTGACACTGTTGAGATATTGGTGAGCATAAATAAACATATTATTGGTGGGAATCATTGTAAAATATTTGTCGAATTGGTTAATTTGATTGTTATTTCAAAACCACAAATAATATCAAGGTGTGATTGCACGTAACTTACCGGTGACTGCACTGAGGCACTTTTCCATTGACTTATAATGTGAAAGTAAAGGTAACAAAATCGCCAAAACAATACAATCCCCTGACATGAAACTTGGCTAGCACACACACATATACTCATGGATGATGAACCGAGACATGGTTTCATAAATGATATCACGAAAGCTGTGCAATTTGATGATTAGATAAATCATTTTATACGTTTCACCAAAACGAAGATTCGAGTGTTCTGCTTGACAAGCACTGGCTGTTGCATATATTTATTCCTTGTTGTCGTCAAAATAATGAGAATATCTAGGGCTTTATATTTACATTATAAGTGAATGGACAGCTGGTCACTGCCAGGTTCATGACGATCACATGCAATCAATCCTTAATGTACATAGCAACATTCTGTGAATGCAGAATCGTGGTATCATTTAAATGATTTACGGAATTAATTTACTGATATTGGATACCGTGTGGAAATAAAAAAAAATTAGGCCAAGGGCCAAAGATAGGTTACCAGACAATATTTAATATTTTAGATGTTAGCCAGGTCACTTGTTGAATTCAAGGTCAAGAGAATATTCAGCATATATAACATTAAGCATATATCATGTCGACAGTTGATTGCTAAGCTGTAAATTCAATAATCAGCGAGATATTAGCAATTTTGTGCTGTGGCCTTGAAAATGAAGGGGCAAAGGTCAAATTCAAGGTCATCAAAACATTCAGTGTATATCATTTTCTATATCATGTCCACAATTGATTCCCAAGCCATACAGTCAATAGAGGAGCAAGATATGAGCCAGTTTGTCCTTGGACCTTGAGAATGAGGTCAGAGGTCAAATTCAAGGTCCGAGAATATTCAGCCTATAACATTTCCTACATGTCCACAATTGATTCCTAAGGTGTAAAATCGATAATAAGTGAGATATTAGCCATTTTGTCCTGTGACCTTGAAAATGAGGTGAAAGGTCAAATTCAAGGTCATGACAATAATCTGCACATATCATTTCCTATATGTTCATAACTGATTCCTAAGCTGTGAAGTCGATAACAAGCGAGATATTAGCCATTTTGTCCTATGACCTTGAAAATGCCGTCAAAGGTCAAATTCAAGGTCATCAGAATATTCAGCATATATCATTTCCTATATGTCCACAATTGATTCCTAAGCTGTAGAGTCGATAATAAGTGAGATATTAGCCATTTTGTCCTGTGACCTTGAAAATGAGGTCAAAGGTCAAGACAATAATCTGCATATATCATTTCCTATATGTTGATAACTGATTCCTAAGCTGTAAAGTCGAGAACAAGCGAGATATTAGTCATTTTGTCCCATGACCTTGAAAATGGGGTCAAAGGTCAAATTCAAGGTCATCAGAATATTCAGCATATATCATTTCCTATATGTCCACAATTGATTCCTAAGCTGTAGAGTCGATAATAAGCGAGATATCAGCCATTTTGTGCTCTGACCTTGAAATTGAGGTCAGAGGTCAAATTCAAGGTCGGGAATATTCAGCATATATCATTTCCTATATGTCCACAATTGATTCCTAGTCTCTAATCGCAATATTAAGTGAGATATTAGGCATAATGTGTCCCATTATAAAGCATAGGAGAATTCAACATGGGAAAGTCCCATTTGGGCTGAGTTTGGGCCAAAATGGTCCACTTCGAGCGATTCAAGCGCAACGAAATTTATAGACATCATAGGAGTACATATAAGGAGTGTTATGTATCAAAAAGAAAAAAAGTTACAGAACCGATTTTGAGAAAATGGCCACCAAAGTCCAAAATCAGGCATTTTTCGTCGAAAACGGCCGCCATTTTGAAAAAAATGCGAAAATCAAAAAACTAAAAAATACCTCCTTCTTGAATTATTTTTAAGTATTTTTGTGCAAAATTTCAGAAGAATTCGCCCGTAAACAAAAAAGATAAAAATGTGGACGACGACGACGACGGACGACGACGGACGACAGACGACGGACGCAACGCCATGCCAATAGGTTATCGGACCATAGGTCCGGTAACCTAAAAATTGGGTCTCAGTGGTACGTGGCGTTTCATCAGGGAACCATTGTTTCGTTGAATTTCACGTGTTTCTGTCAATGCTATTTCAATAACAATGCCCAGAACAGCATATATACGATGCAGTTGATTTCACTGATTTTGTATTTAAACGTGTAACATTTAAGAGTGCAACCAATGTATTTGCTTTAAGTATTGTATCTATGCGATGATATTTGTCACACGGGAATGTTTTAAGGGACATTCGTTTCCTAGCCTTTCCACTAATACGTTGTCATTTGATATCTATGATGCGAGATGGCTCGAAGCGCACTTGTTTTATAGGCTTGTACCATACCAGCATCTTGTTTGATGTATATTCGCAATTCATGGTAAGACAGTGTGGTAATTAGTCTGAGTACTGGGATTTCTCTCAATTATGTTCAAGGTTACCGAAAAACAAACCATATATACGACTTATTATGACTTCATAATTCTTGGTTGAAAAAGAAATTGTACATTTCGTGGTACACAACTCCAAGTTTCATTTTAAAATATCATATTTCATCGTATCTCGCGTAGTTGTCATGTACTCACATGGGGTTTGTTCCGGATTTTAAAATTGTTCGTGTTAAGTTCAATGACACGATTTATGCTTATCAAAGTAAGTGCATGGGTTTTGTAGTATTTACCGTATACCGATATCTCGATTATGTTTACAATTTTATTGTGAAGTGCTATACTCATACAAAAGTTATAGAAATGCATAAAGAAATGCGAATATTTACGATAAGACTGTCAGGAAAATTTACAGTGATTTGTTGATATCAATTTGCAAAGAACCATGTTCTGCTGTATCTACCATGCACAGAAGCAAAGTATGCGTCACGTACATATTGATATGAAGAATGTGCCTTGAAAACCTAATGAAACATTCGAGAGACAAAATGCGGCTTACCTGATGTTGCTGCTGCAGGAACATCCACTGATAAACGGCTGATAATATAGTATCATATAAATGTACACAAGTTATCCTTGTGATAGAAAAGACCACTCAATGTATCTTCGGTCTTGTGATATCGGCCACGTTCATCGACTTTGTAGTTTGTCAAAACGATGTGCATTACATTTTTTGTATGTCCCTTATATGTATCAAAATATGACAACCAACACCGCAAGATTTTATTTATCTTGTGGTGATTTTGATGGTGACAGAATGAAAATACTTTTTTCATAGATACACAACCCTATCAATCATATTAATCCAAAGATATTTGTGTGTCAGCCGATAAATCGGTCTTAATCGTGATTTGTTTGTTTTCGTCCCGAGCATTAATGTGGGCCTTCTTGGACGCGCTCCGCGTCGCTTGGGCTGCTTGTCGGTGCGTTGTATGTGTGTCCACTGACCGCAGTGTTGCTATACGCTGGCTCGGCTTTGCTCAGCTCGACTGGCGCGCTCCACTGGAGTGGCTCTGTTGTCATATCTGAGACAAAAGAGTACATTCCCATCCCATAGTGGCCGCACAAACGATTATACCATAACCACAAAATAAACACAGAAACCAACCCCATGTAACACATAACAAAGTAGGTACTGTGGTATTGATATCACCAATATTACACAGTAACACATCGCATTACCTTGCCTTGCCGTAGATAGTAATTGTGGTGCAGAAATCTTTGCGAGAAGTTATGGTGCTATATTCACACACGAGTTACGAAAAGATATGAAGAGAAGAAACGTAAATATGACCAATGACACTGAAGCAAATTTACAGCGATTTGGTAACAGCAATCTGCAATGAATCATATCTCATTGTACCTACTATTTGAATGACCATATGAATATGGTGAAAAGTATGCAGATTGATATGAACAATTTGCTTTGCAAAAACAGGTGAAATATTGAAGAGCGACTTAACTCACCCGATGATAATATTGCAGGACCATCTACAGATAAATGGCTGATAATATGTTATCATATGCTTGTTTATAGGTATGTTATTCGGTAATAGAAACGAACAATCGATGTATCTTCCGTGTTGTGTGATATCAGCAAAGTATCTCGACTTTGTAGTTTTACAAAACGATGTGCATTATATAATGTTATGTCCCTCCTTGATAGGGATACGTACACAATTGATGTATAATTGTATGTATAAATCTATTTTTATGAACACCACTGAGGTTTTTTTTTTCGTAATGATTTTTTTAAAAACTAGAATGAAACAATTCTGGATTAGAAACAAAGCCCGGCCAATCGCTCTAATCAGAATACGATCTGGTGTTTCTATATTATTTATTTTGTTTCGTTTTGGTGCATGTAGGGTTTTGCACATTAATTAATTTATTGTTACTGTGAATAAACTGCAAATTTACAACTTTTGTCTGTTTACTCAGGTAATAAACCAAATTATTTGACCCGAGGGATGTGATAGTGTTAGCGAACTATTTCCCGATGGCGTAGCAGTGTCAGTATTATTACACTGTGTAAATTCACAATGCATTGAAGTCAATCGAAGCTCAATGACGCATGCTTACATTCCCCTACTCCAAAGAGAACATGCATATTATTTTTCTATATTAAACAGAACATCTTTATGAATGCCGTTAGTAAAACACAATTGAATACAAGAAAATAATGAATTAAAATATTGTTTATACAGCACGAATATGAATATAGGGTCAAGGAGTATGTTTTAGGTTGTGCAGCACAGTTGCTGAAATTCATGATGACTTTGCGTGTCGTCAACAAGATCCGTCAAACGTTCTATCCCACGACCAGGAGATAGTACCAAAGACTATTTCATGGCAGATCGTGATCTGGCAAAATAGACAAATATTTCATTTGATCACGCGACGGGTTTGAACCAATCACGGTCCTTAATTTTCACCCAGTAAATAATAATAAATGATATATCCCGAGGACGTATATATCCCATTTACAGTCGATCATAACTAGAAGCAAGTTATTGACAAAGTCCCAGTTTCTAATGAGACAAATACATTAATATTAACAAAGTGTGGGAATGTGTTCTATCCTATGTAATATGGTACTCGAATATCTAGCCACGGTAATGTCCTTATCACTGATAACCAAGTTTACTTGTATGTCCATAGTTCATCAAGATGTTTATTGCTCCTCTGTATGAGATGCTATTATTGATAAGGGAGACCATGTGTGACATAACCTGAAAGAACATATGCTTGTTCAGACTGTGATATCAGATTAAATCTACCAAACGAAATTATGGGAATATCTTCCTAAACACACAGGTTGGACATGAATGATGAGTATTTATAAGGCTTTCATGTATTCTCGTGAGCAGTGATTCATGCTTGCATCAATGTGGCAACAATTATATCCGTCATCTTCAGATGCGAGGCGAGTGATAACTTACGATTCATAATTGCAACTTTTCAAGGGTTTGAGGTTGAAGTACACTTCGTTCTTTGATCGAACAAATCATATATCTTGAGCACTCACTTGGCCAGGGGTTTAAAGACGTTTTTGTATGTGAATGAACGATCATTACAGGAACTGCATGTTTGAGAACAATATTTCATGAATAACTAGTGTAGACAATAGAATTATAATGAAAAATATCATGATAATAAGTGTGTTTCAAGTAAAGTTTACACTTTGATTGTACCATTCTGCTTACTGCCTTGGATTTTTGATTAGGAATAGCAGTAAGTCACTGGCCATATATAGTCACACGGGAATGGTATGCTTGGGCAGCACATGATGTAAACGACTTTTTGATTTGCTTTGGAACAAGAAGAATAAAGTTTTCCATTCTTATCAACACGATGTTTGTTGTTTCAAAGTATGTTCCAATAATATATAAATTAAATTACAATACAGCTCATGCATATGGGGTATTACGAATCACATGTGTCCTCACACCCATCACTTTTCATATTATCAAATGGAAAAGAGCGTTGACTGAACTCGTTCTTTTGTTTAGGGGTCAAGACATGTTGTGGTAAACGCTGTAAGGTAATTTTGAAGCTAATAATGACACATGCTGAGTAGAGTTATTTTCTGTAAAATATTGACCATATCCCGTTGGAACGGGGATTCGACGCAATGTTCCGAGATATCAATGAACAAGCCTGTGTGTCCAGTTACCCACATGTATCTGATTTGTTCAGAAATAGGGCCCTCGTCCATGGATGTGGCCCACAAATATGTAGGTTCAAGGTGAAGTCTTTGTGATCATTTTAATAATACCCATTCCTCGTCTCATCGAGGAATACACTGCAGTCAACAACTCACGTAATGCTAGACATATCGATGTGTCAACTAATGTGCGCCTGTGTATCAACATATTACCCCCAAGATTCCATGCCTGATTGGCGTCATCAACGACATCGTAATCATGAACATGTATCTCGTGATTGTCGCGCATTATGTTATAAGAAACTGCTAGATATGATATATAAAGAAAAGTGTAGCAATTTGTCAGCACTTACACCATAACGGTCTCGAACACCCACAGGTTGCACCTGAATAAAATATGGGACTATGACACGCACATTATCATTATTCCTATGTCAATATATTTCGGTAGCTGTCAGGTGGCCAAATATAAGACACCAATTTGCTAGGTTAGATGCTTGGAGAAAGATGGTGTGTCTATTATATATACTCCAGAGATTTATATTGTACACCTCATTGTTTTTATCAAAGTGTCAGATTGTCAAGGTATGTCAATATCAGTTGAATGTTGTCTCATCCGATTTTGATCTTGCTGGTGCAGAAAGAAGTGTTCATGATGTGAAGTGTACTCGATTAATTAGAAACTTTAAATAACGTATCATTGTGTCTAGTATCAGCTATGTAAATAATTAATTTCATCTATTGAATATTATGTTGGACAATCATCCGATTTTTTACCAAAATCAAATTACCATGTCAAAGGAATCAACCAATCAGGTTCCTAGCAATCATGTTTCGTGGGCAGCATAATGTGCAGGAAAACCCGCTAGCGATATGTTTCAGGGTTAGCAATTGCATATCGGCAGCACTGAGTACAGTTCATGTGAAAATTTAATGAATTAGCCTTAGTACTGTTCTTGTCCCACTAGGACTACGCAAACTCTTTGTTGTATGGCCTCCCGGCAACCATATTATATCTTATTCGCAGAATTCAGTACCGAGCGGCCAAACTAGTTCTCAATCGTGGTCGTTGCACTCAGAACCTTTTTTTTTTTTTTTTTTTTAAACGTAATTTATTTTACGAGGATTACTACATCGCATGACGCACAGGGTAGTGTTCCTCGGTCGGGGCGAATGAAACAGTCGCGCACATTTTTCCAGTTTGTACGTAATCGTAAATAATCATTCAAATCTATCAGATTCAGAAATAAAAACATGGAATGCATCAAATAGAGATTTGTTCTGTGCTGGCGTTAAATAACTGCTGCCGTTCAAGAATGCGCCAGTTAATTCTTTTTTGTGGGATGTAGTGAGATTCATAAGATCAATATTGTCAATTATTAGTGACAAGAAGGGGGAGCAGGTGACAAGCAACTTATTGCGAGCAGCCATATAGGTAGGGCAGTCGAATACATAGTGTTTGACGTCTTCCGTTCTATACCCGCAGGAGCCACAAGATGCGTTCAGAATGAAGTTATACTTCTTTCTATGGAAGTTCAAGCCACTCAGGCCCATTCTCATACGAGCCTGGTGTATAGGCGCGCGACCTGTACCGTAGGAGAAGAGAGGGTTGCTGTCGGGGAATATTGAGTCCTTTAGCCTGATCTTGAAGCGAGGGAGAGTTCTGACATTGCGTATACTGCGATCTAGGTTATTCCATGCTTTTGTCGCGCTTGGGAAAAAAGACCTCTTATATGACACGGTTTTGGCACGAGGTATTCGCATATTGTCAGCATTACGGACATAATGTTCATGTTGTTCAGAAACAAAGCTAGGACAGGTTTCTCTTACATAAGCAGGCGTCAAGTCAATAATTATTTTGAACATCATACAAAGCTGGTAATAATTACGACGAGTTTTTAAGGTCGGCCAGCCGAGTTCCGACAGCAGGGCATTGTGGCTTACAGATACATAAGCGCCTGTGCAAGTGATAGCAGCCGAACGCTGAACCTTTTCCAAGAGATTGCTGAGTTTGTCACGACAATTATTGTATAGATAACATCCGTATTCCAAAATTGGCCTAATGAATGTACAATATATATTTGTTTTACATCTTCTGGGTAATAAATGAGCTGACCTTTTCAGCATGTTCAACATGTTCCCGGCTTTTTTTATACGGTCTTGTATGTGTCGTTCCCAAGACAGATTTTCGGTGAATATTACGCCTAAATGCCGGTGCTCACTTTCGTAACTGACTACTTGGTTATTGAAAATTATATCATCGTAATGTAGCCGCGTCTGATTTTTCGATACAATCATGGCGCTTGATTTGGAGGCACTGAATGACACGGCCCATTGCTTTGCTCATTGATTCAGTGTATCCAAATCTAAATTGATTTCCCGTATGCTTTGTCGAGGGTCGGTGATGACCTTCAACAAGGTTGTATCGTCGGCATACAAAAACATGTCACTGTGTATATCAATGATGATGTCGTTAATAAAAATTAAAAATAGCAGCGGGCCTAGAATCGACCCCTGCGGTACTCCGGAATCGATGGACAATAGCGAGGACTCCTGTCCGTTAATAATTACCCTTTGCTTTCGGTTTGATAAATAGGAGTCTAGCCAACGTAATATGGAATTTTCAATACCTATGGTTTGTAATTTGTGAATTAGCCCACAATGCCACACGCGATCAAATGCTTTCGATATATCCATATAGATCATACATATGTCCTGTTTATTTTCTAGAGCTTGGTGAATCTTATGGGTCATCACAATCATTTGATTCATGGCGGAGTCTAGTGGTTTAAAACCAGAGTTTCTCCATGTAAGTATGTTGTTTGTGATGCAATATGCATAGATATGATTATAAACTAAGCGTTCAAGTATTTTTCCCATGACAGAAAGAAGAGACACCGGTCTATAATTGGACACCGATTGGTGGTCGCCCTTTTTGTAGATAGGGTTGACATTTGCAACCTTCCAGCTCGCTGGAAATGTACCTCGCTGCAAGGAGTAGTTATACAGGTCTGTCAGATGGTGTGCCAGTCCAGTAGAGACATTTTTGAGCAATCTGCAACTGATACCATCCGGACCATTGGCTTTGTTTACGTCCAGACCCTGTAGGATTTTTAACACTTCTCCGTTTGTAACTACGAGGTTCTGCAAGCGTGCTCGTGTGTGGAATCGCAGTGGCGGTAGGGCCGTTGGTGGCTCGAATATAGAGCACTGTTGGGCAAAATATTCGTTCAATATTTCTGCTTTTTGCTCATTAGTGGAAAATACCGAACCGTCTTTAATAAGCGCGGGTATG
This sequence comes from Terebella lapidaria, assembly GCA_949152475.1. Classification (NCBI taxonomy): domain Eukaryota; kingdom Metazoa; phylum Annelida; class Polychaeta; order Terebellida; family Terebellidae; genus Terebella; species Terebella lapidaria. Next base: position 9,205,117 of record OX424568.1, on the reverse strand, counting down.
GTATTTTTCACTTTATCTCCTAGCATGGATTTTGCTATTTTCCAGTATTGTTTGGGTGTAATCGGGGAATTCAACCGTTCTTGCATTTTATGGTTATATGCCATTTTCGCCAGAGAACGAACTGTCCTAGATTTATCTCTAGCTTCTGTGAACATCTGAAAATCACGTGCACTCCCCGAACGCTGGAAACGTCTATGCCAGCGGTTTCTGACCCGGTCAGCGTGTCTACATGCACTAGTGTAATATGGCTTATCTGCAGGTCGAACAACAACACTTTTGAAAGGTATGAATTCCTTAGACTTCTCTAATATGAACTGAGTCAGCTTGTCGACACGGGTGTCAACATCGTCGTTTGTAACAAAGGTGTAGTCAGACAGTGCGGAGTTCAATCCAGAAAAATTGGCAGCCGAGTAATCCCAGACTGTTCTACGATATGGTTTATCTTTCTCGTATGCGAATGATAGGCTGCATGAAATCACGCAGTGATCCAGGTTAGCGAGTGGCGGGTGAACATCTATGTTTGATACTCGACCAGGTGAGTCAGTAATTAGCAAATCCAATAAACTAGCGGATACATTTGTATAACGAGTTGGTTCGTTCACCAATTGAAAAAGATTGTTGGAATTAACAAAATTGTATAACTTGAGCTTCAGGTCGCTAGAAGGATGTGCGTCATTCCACTCCGTACACCTGTCATTAAAATCGCCCGCTATGAGGATGCAGTCCCGATTTAGGGCCAAAGCGCCGTCTACGCTGGATAGTAAAGCATCCATAAAAGCGTCAGCACGTATATTATCTGTAGATGGTGCACGATAATAGGACGCAATAAGTAAGGTTTTTGGCCCAATTTTCACTTCTAACCATACGGACTCAATGTCGTCCATCTCAAGGTCAGTTCGTCGAAATGACACAAGGTCGTTCGAGACATATATCATCACGCCACCGCCATGCCTATTTCGGTCTTTCCGATAACTTGTGTAACCGTTCATACATATAATCTCATCACAAACTGTATCGTCAAGCCATGTCTCATTGACACATATTATGTCAAAATTCTGGTGCGTCACGAAAGTCTCAATTTCATCTAGTTTAAAGTTTGTTTGAAGCTTGTGGTCGGTGGTCGCAATGCTCCGAGCATTTAAATGGCACACAGTAAGACATTTTTTGGATTCGCGGGGACCGGGATTTGTATGTACGTCGCCTGATAAGAGTAAAAGTGTCATAAGCATACATGTTATTTTGAAAGGTACAAACTCTGAACATCTTGTGCATGCACGTGTTTTCAAGGGTCTGCGGGTGCAAACAAGGTTCCACATACCAATGGCTGCTCTGTATTGACTTAAACTTATCATGGTGGATGATAAGTGAAGAAGTGGAAGCACTCGACACCAACGCCCCCCTCAGGACGATAACTTGACATAATAGTAACAAAGAACGAACAACGTGGCATAGTTTTTTCAACGATAATTTGTGGGTTTGGTACCGTACTGGATTGTGTGGTGACAGTGTCAAATGCCCCAGCGATCACAAATAGGACAAATAGAAAAACGACGTATAACACGATTGGATGGTGTCGGAGGTTAATTGTCACTCAGAACCTTGCGGTGGCTTCCGATTGACAATCGTGGCCATTTCGAAATATCGTGCTCGGTGTTCCAGTGGCTCCAAGGTGCTGCATCCAATTACCTGCAAGACTGAATATTAAACTGAGTAATAAAACTGAAGTGCCCTAGAAATGCACGGAAAACATTTGCATATCGCTCCTTCTGCGTTTCTGCTCCCATTATCTGGAATGCTCTCCCATGTCACATCCTTAAGGTGGTCCGCTACCTTTGGATCCGGTGAGAGGAGTTAAAATTTAAAATTCATTTGATGATTTTCACACTTTTAAGGAATCTTCAATATGACATTGTGCATTCGAAAACAGAATGTTGGGATCACATTTTCTCTTTAGCGTGGAATTATGGGTGATTTTACTAAAAAAAAATACCGCCAAAAGGGGCCATTTCTGGTCATTTTCACTAAAATCAATATTTAATAAAATCTTGTGAATAGATTTTTCTGCTATTTTGTTTATTTATCAACGAACCGCTGTGCATGTTTTTGACACACAAAAAATGGGGGTCACCAAGCCAGTTTTTTTGTCACAGGTTGTCATATATGTGGATGTCAGTGAATTTATACAAACTTTTAGCAAATTTGGGTGGAAATTTCGATTTTTGCTTCATATGAATACCTTTAGAAGAAAAATTAGAATGGTGACCCCCATATTTTTTGTATCAGAAACATACACAGCAGTTAGTTGATAAATAGACAAATTTCCAGAAAAATCTATTCAAAAGCTTTCATTGAATATTGATTTTAGTGAAAATGGCCAAAAATAACCCATTTTGCTGGTATTTTGGGGGTAAAATTACCCATTATTCCACACTAAAGAGAATATTTGATCCCAATTTTCTGTTTTCGATTGTACAATGTAATATTGTGCGAATTTCAAATTTTAGCCCTTCTGTTTGGATCGAAAAGGAGCGAACATCCTTAACGTCCAAACATATCCTGCTTTCAAAACAACTCTCAAAACCTATTACTTCGTAATGTATTTCTTTATACAGCCCCGCTGATTACTTAGTATGTTTGTAAATATATAAATGTGCGTTTTATAAATGTAAATGTAATGTAATGTAGTCACAAAAGTATGTGCCTTCACTGCCTCAACGATGTGCTTGCAAGGGGCATAACCACTGGCTACGGAACCTTGAACAATCATATAATATTCATTTAGACCATACAATATGATCAATATTGTCATGATAATATTGATATACTATAGGATGATAGGTGTGTGGACGCAGGAATCATTGGACCACACTCAATGCCTAGCGAAAACCGAATATATCGCCAGAAATTAATCTTTTCCTCTCCATCATTTCCATGAGTATCTACAATCTGGTATCTGTCTGAAATAGCCTTAAGTGTAAATAATCTGGTTCACTATGTCTCTTACTCACCTCATCCCAGTCGTTAACTTCCTTTTTGAACCTAACAATATTTATCTGGTAAGGTGGTGAATTCTGATCATGAAATTTAACGAGGTGGCGAATTTCAGGACGGTTTTAGCCACTCAAACTTACATGTATCTCAAGGAAGAACCATTAGAACATGGTTCTGCAAAAGCCGAATCTATCAACATACGATACGGATTTCGATACCATGCTTGAATATTCTCACATGGTAGGCATCGTTGAGCTAAAGTGATAAGCGAAACACAAATTTATTTGCAAGTAAAAGGACCCAGCAACATCATTTTGTAATTTCTATCGAAAAATTATATATCAGTCTGAATAATGCAGGTAATGTATTTGTAGTATTTAATATGACGAATGTAACCAACTTAAACATCCTATCCCTTAATGTGTGAAATGTGACAATAGTAAGCTCTTGTGAAGTGCGATAGTCAACATTACCACATACATATTATATCTCAACCATTTAGAATGTGGATCAAAATTAAATAATGTACACCGCCGATTTACAAGCAATGAAAAATGTAATGTCATGCGTCTAGAGCAGCATAAACTGTCGGAATAGCTTTATCATCTGGCCTGAGCGTTTCGTAGCTCGAACCAGTGATATTGGTAGGTTCCATCATTTCCACAGGCTTGTGTACGTGACCCATTTCTTTTTCTTCATTGGTGAACTCTACATCGTTTTTGTAGGTTCGTATGTCATCATCGTTCTCAGCAGTTGATGTATTTGATGCTGCACCAAGCCTCCAACTGGGTGCAAAGTATGTAATGACACTGCCAAGAACGGCACCCACCAACAAGGTCAGGACTAGGACTGGCCAAATCCACACTGGAAGGCTGTCAGTGTCTGTAATAAAGTATGCAAATTAGCACTTGGGATGTGGATTAAAATTTCAGACAAATCGCGAAAAATTCGTTGTGAATTAGCTGTTATCCGCACATGTGTCACAGCAAGACCAGTGTACAAGTATATGTGTTGTTAAAACTCACCAATGTTTTCACATACGCATTCACCGCTGTCTATGTCACATCCGTACTTGCATTCTTCAACACACGGTTCAGTACAAGATGGCGTGTACCATCCAGGCTGACAACCACCTTCACACGTCCCATTCTGTATATCGCAGGTGTCATCTACACAGTGCTCCGAACACGGCAGTGTACATTGAGGTGAGTGCCATCCAATCTTGCATCCACCTTCACAATGTCCACTGTTGAAATCACATGTCACAGCTACACAATGCGCCGAGCAGTTATCTGTGCAGTTGAGAGAGTACCATCCTGCATTGCACCCGAAAACACAAGAACCATCCACAGCATCACAAGTTGTTCCATTACAGTTGGTTGAACATTGTTTTGTGCATTGCGGAGTGTACCAGCCAGCGTCACAACCATTAGAGCAAGTCCCATCATCAATGTCACACGCCTTCCTCTTGCAGTGTTCTGAACACGGCTCTGTACACTGTGGAGTGTACCAGCCTTCGTCACATCCACCATCACATACGGCATAATACTGCTCACATGCAACGTTAGTACAGTGGTAAGAACATTCTCCTTCACAGGCTGGACCATGGTGTCCATCAACACACCCCCAGGGACATTCTCCAGACGCAATATCACAAATTCCATCAATACACTGTCCAGGACACGGTGTTGAACAACCTGTGGTGTACCTCCTCTTGTCACATGCTGGAAATTGATATGCATGACGACTGACAAGAACTACACCCTGCAACATATCTTGAAGTAAGGTTTTTGTCATGTTGCTGTCAACGACTTCAGATCAGATTTTTTAGAACACAGTCACCACATTTGAAAAAAAATAAAAGCAAGATTCGACCGTGTATTTACCCAAAGACACATTGATCCGGGGTTTTCCGTAATATGGCGCTGGGCGATCTTTCGGAAAATGGCATCTCAGCGAACAAAATTCGAATCCGAATTATCGCCCATGGGCGATCTTTCGGAAGAACCGTTTTTCCACCTATACATCGGCGAAATACTGAATATATGAGGGCTTTATGTTCAGTTATGAAATGCATGCCTGTACTGGATAGGCCTATACATCAGGCAACAGAGAAAGGAATCACACCGACAGAGAATAAAATGTGTATCGGTGTCTCTACATGTAGACTATGGAACATACCTCGGTATACTATACTCAAGTCAAAATTAGATTCAAATTCTTATGTTTTATGTGAGAGAAAAAGCAAAAGCCACAGTGCTGGCATTTACAGAAACTCAATGTCGTCAAGTTCCGACGTCGACCGTACGTTGTCGAGATACAATTTTGTGTTAAGTTTTAAGAATATTTGTACTTAAAATTTGAAGCTCATTTTTTTACTATTCATGACGTCACATGAGTATATTGCTTTAATTAGCAACTTTCATAGGCTCTCTCTGAATCACCATGGTAACCCTGTTGTAATTCGAATGCCTTATATCATTTTTCGATGTGAAAACTCGGCCCATGTTTGATGAAATATCTGGATTTTCGATAATCGTTCACATTTTCATCCAAATACGATGAATGAAGAAAATCATATCACCAAAAATTTAATAAAAAATGAATCCGAATTATGGCCCATGGGCAATCTTTTGGGATTTTTTTCCCGAGAGATGGCCCATGGGCCATAAATCGGGTGGGCCATATTACGGGGAACCCCGGTACCAGGTGGCAAAAAGGGTGTAAAATAGTTGTTTTTACTGTATACGTCATAAAATTAGTATACATCTGGTATACATCTGAACAAACAATTCCAAAATCCGATTAGAACCCCGCAAAATATGTGTGTGATAAGTACGTAAGTACCGGATCGCAAGCCAAAGGCCTACTTAGCCAAACTTTTGCCAATATTACACAGTGCCATACCTAGTTCTCCAACAGCAAGTCATTACCTTCATGTGACTACATCAGATACGACTTACATGTGAAATATAGAAAATAAGGTCTTCAATTTTGAATAGGCAACTTAATTGAATGCGCTCACTTGTTATAAAGTTAATATGTAATATGGACATGAATCATTGAATACACATAATACATTTTAAAATATACATTACATCACCAACTATATGTAACGTTTCCTGGCGGATTTATTGCATCTATGGAAGTAGGTATGCAAGGGACTTATGACATGTTCCCGAACCTGTATAGAGGCTGTGTCGAGAGTCAGTATAATCCCCTCCACCACACGGGTAGCTCCCATTACAAATGAAATCACAAGAGTTTGCTGCCACCGATGTCGCGGGAGAGTCCACACAGTAACAGTCGGCATAAGTCCCTTGGTTACCATTTCTCTGAGGCGGCGAATTACAAAGCATTGTTTTCATTAAAATACTTGAATGATGATCTCTCTGTAAATTTCACAACGTCACAAATAGTCACTACTAGTATTTATCTGGCACATACCCGAACCGCGAAGAAAGTGAATGGCCCACGCAAGTGTTTGCAATCGTACAAACAGTCAGTCACTGCTGAGCCATGACCATATTCACCGACATGATCCCAGTTGTCTTGGTACGTGCATACTGGGTAGTCGTATCCTGAACATAATTGAAATATTAGTTAGTTTGTTCATTATATATTGGTTGTATTTCAGTTGTGAATGTTTTCCGTAGTGAAACAGCTTCATTTATTAACTATAGTGGACATATTACCTGTAAGTGCTAAATGTGTTTGCCACAATTATTATTTGTGTGTAGGTTCAATATGACGAGGGTAAGGGTCGTATGCTGATCCCACACTTTGGAAAGATAACTTCCAACTGAAAGTGTACTTTCAGTTTGTTTAAGGGTTCGTTAAAAGTATACTCTCCAAAGTTTGAGTTGGTATGCTCATGACTTACTACTTTTTACAGAGTGCTCTTTCATCCAAAGCTCACCTACATTTACATCCCTATTCCTAACACTATGGATAGGTAATCCAACTCAATTTCCAATGGCATATTATAAAAATAGTAGCAATTATAGGTCTATCGCTCTGAGAAGTCTCCTGGGGAAGTTATCGGATAACATTATATCAGAACAAAATTGAATTGAATTGAATGTGTTTATTTCAGACACAAGGTCCATATTTAAACAAGAATAAAAACAGAGGATATGCCCAAATAAATGTGTGACAAGATGTATATAGACGATGACAACCAAAACAATTGCACATTATACAGTTCGCCTAAGATACATGCAGTTGTAAAACTCCCGTGTAGATGGCAGGGCAAAAAACGTTTTGTAAGAATGTAAATTTGCATAAGAATATTTGTAGATTTCGAAACACGAGCGTTAAAACTATACATACACTTCCTTCTAAGAATATTAAAGTCATCTATATTTGCGGTAGAGAACATTCCACTGGCACTACATCTCCGGTCATAACCCATAAGAAGTCTAAAACTATTGTTAAAAGCTACTCGGACCTTGCGAAAACTATCTTGGGAATAGTTCCACCATAACTGAGTGTAGTAAAAACTAGTACAAAAGGTGCGGAATAAAACGAGCTTCACACCAAAAGAACAATGATAAAACTTGCGTATCAACATATTTGATCTGGCATAGATGCTGCGAAGAGTTCGTTTAATATCATGTACATCACTCAGGTCGCTGTTGATCATATATCCGAGGTATCTGTGACACTCCACAAAATCTAAACATCGTGAGCCTAGTGTGATTCTGGGAATATTACGTGCTCGATATTTGGATGATTTTATGTACATGTGTGACGAAATAGCGGAGTTCTTCGGGCGGCTATTACGCCCACCGATCGAATAGTTCGATGTATGTTGTGCGTTGACACACAAACGGGAAGTCCGACGTAAGTTTCAATAATATCCGAGTTTATTTAGATGATTCTGGTCCGATGTACGATCACTCTCACATTCAATCGTAATCCCCACAATAGTCCGAAGTATTAATAGTCTAATATGAATTTAATAGCTTCTAATAACAATATTTGGCGTAGTACCTCTCAATCCAACTTCTCTCTCCAACAGATTCTACACAACTACATTGTCCGTGGGAAAGCGCGGGGCTAAGTCTATGATGTGTGTGGGTTTTCCCGCGTAACGTGGCAGGTGTTCATGTAAAATGGCGGGAAAGTGATGTCATGTCTGTGTGGGCGGAGTCATGTGTCTGGGAATGTGGTGATTGGTGGGATTGTAGGAAGTGATAACAAGTGAGCAGTGTTGTTTACATGTAGATGTGGTGCGAGGACGGTGCGTGCCCGGTGACGTAAGGTAAGTAAGTATGAAGTCATGTGATGAATCTGTGCCGTGTATGTCGAGTGGGAGAATGTGTCAGGGACGGGTTTCGGGCCATAACAGTCATAAATATTCTACAAAACACCCCTTCGTCAAATTACCCCCTGGGAATTTACCCTCCCCGAAACCTAACTGTCCAAAAATCTAAACATGATAAGCTAAAAGTCCTAAAGGGAAAACACATTCACCGCGCGAGACAATGGTAAAACAATGGATACAATAAAAAATGTCTTGATAAAAGTCGTCTTGATAAGGTTCGGCAAAGTCCGGATTAATCCCGGGGAGAACTTGTAGTCCGGGTAGAGTCCGTTCGAGCAATCTTTGCCCGTGCTGGCGAAGTAGCTGGTAGTCCGCACCGAACTCACCAGATCCGTGAAGTCCGAAGTTGACCTCCAGGTCGCGAGGTAATGGATCCTGGTCCTCCAGGACCTCCATCCTTAGCCGAGGCCTGTCCGGGTCGTTGGCCCGAGTGACCAAGGTGGTCGTTGGTGGCAACAACTCCTCCTCGTAATCCAGGTACGGAGGAGGCGGTCCGAAAGTGATTAGGCCGCGGGACGGCTCCATGGGGGAGCCCGGCCTGCTGTCGGGTGTTCGACGTTGTCGAGACTCTGGTTCGTCCTCGAGTGTCCGAAGTGGTGGCGGCTGGTCGCACTCCATTGGCTGGGTCCGAAGTTTTAACTGAGTCCGAAGATTCAGCCGCGCCTGTCTCGACCGTGGGTCGACTCGTCAGGGGCGGATATTCGTCCGGGGGTGGCACAAGTCCCTCCCGAACTCTATAGTCCGTAACATTAGGCGCTGTAGGCCTCTCAACAGTCCGACTTTTGGGTATCGCCCCCGAGGGCGAACTCCGTGCGGGAGTGGAAACTCCGGTGGTTGGTGAAGCCGAGGTCCGAGATTCGGCGGCCTTCATGGCCGAGGTCCGGTAGACAACGGGGCGGTCGAAATAGAAAGCTCCCGACTTTCGGTAGCGGACGTGACGGTTGATCAGCTGGATTCCCGTACCATCCATTCGACTTTTACTTCGTCAGCCCTGGTTTTTAGCTGAGCAAACTCGATACGAACCAGTACCAGTTGGACCTCAGGTGCGGAATTGGGCGGGTACTGTGACATCACCGCGGGCGCCATCACCCAGATGCCGAAAGTTAATACGGAGTCCGGCGATGTCGTCGCGTGCGGGAGCAACGCGAGAGGTCGTACGGGCTTGGCCGGTTTGGCTGAAGCAGGCGAAGTAGCCGACACGGCGGTCGGTCGTGCGGCTGTCACTGGCGGGGTAGCCATCATTTGTTTTGGTCCGGAGTCCGAAGTAACACTAGCCGTGGCTTTAGCTGCGTCTCTGGCAGCCATGGCTTGCTCCACAATTTTCCCGCCTTCTTCCAGGCGCTGGAAGTCAGGCGCACTTAAGTCCGACATCGAGTCCGATGATGGACTCGGCGTATGACGCTCTCCACGTTGAGCGAGTTTCGCTATTACTTTCCTACGAATGTCCGTTTCGGCCCCAGAGGCCGTTTCTGTATCTGATATCGTGATCAGGTCCGAGGTAGGGGAAACTGTTCCCGGTGCGCTGTCGGCTGTCGCCGATTCTCCAAGTACGATGGGATGTTCCGGCTCATCCCCAGCCTCCACTATTCTCACAGCAAGTGGAAGTTCGTTGTTATCGGCATCAGATGCCGTCTTCTTGTCCGGTGGCTTATTTCTCTCCTTGTCGGAAGACGACATAGTTCGAACTTCGCTCACTGGCGTGAGCCCTTACTCAATAGTCCGACTGGTTATTTAGTACAATGTACGTATCAAATCACACACAAAGTTCGTGAAATGTTATTCAATAGTCTGTGCTATTGCCGTACGAAATATATATACTCCAAGTAGTGTCTAATTGTCTCTCAAGATCACTGTATTATCAACACTTTTCCGCTAGATGTTCACTCTCCAGTGTCCGCAGCCAGAATGACCCACTTCCAAAACTTTCCTACCTTATCTGGCATCCGTACACACACAAAGTGCTGACAGTGTCTTTTGCGGTTTGTCTCTAATCGGGGGGTGCGCTCTGTCTATTGTCTTTATACGTCTTTTTACGTTCGCATGATCCATCTCGGCTCTCAGTCGTGCGAAGAGGGGGCGGTCCATCACCTAGGCAACGCGTGTACATCAAAGCTCTGGTTCATCACACCAGTCAAGCGGGGGCAGTAGGTTAGCACACAGCTGCTCTATTTTCCCATAGTCCGACACAAACTTCATTTCACTGTCCTTCTAGCATACAGTCGAAATTACTGCACCTTTTACGTGCTTCCACTCTCTATTGTATTAGCTGGGAAAGTTTATGGGGGTGCCGCGGGCGGCTTCAGTGTTTACTCGTGCTTCATGCTTTTCCGTGTGATCTCTTACAATTAGTCCGTTCCTTATCTGCACAGTTAGCACACAATAAACTTTTGACCAACTTGTTTATAACAGTTGATCACTGTCCGTACATATTCTGAGGTATAAATACCAAGCTCACAGAAGTTTGCTCAGTCCGTTCATTTTCATCTAGTGCGATAGATAATGGAACCGCTGATATTATCGTGAGGGTGATGGGGTGATCTGGGCGGCCCTGCCGTGGCGCGTTGCATAATTTTCAATGAATGTGATGACAGATCGCGCGTTGGAATGCAGAGGTTTGTTCATAGCTGAATCCTGCTCCTGAGGGCATTCCCCTGAATTGTGCATAGGGGGAGCAGAGGCTCTTATCAGACGCTTGCTCGGGAGACGGCTATCCTCTCACCTCGTCCGCGACAAAGTGATCTTACTCACGGCAGGACATGACGGAGCAGGCTGGGGCGTAGCCTCGCTGTGAAGCGCTAGAGTTCGACTTGCGCGATTTTCACTTCTGGCGACGGCGTCACGGTCCGGATGTATGGCTTCTCCGACTGGCGGGTGATGACGAAGTATCAGTCTCGGTAGTCCGATCTGTGTCTGACGATTTGTCTTGTACGGTGACGTCCCAAGGATAGAGGAATTCCTTGAGGAGCTCCAGGGGATCGTTCGATGGTTCGGTCTTGGAGTCTGTACTGCTTGACGACTCAGGTGGCGATCCGACTTGAGGTTGAAGGTTCAGCAACTGTGCGTCGCTTTCGTATGGTTTAATGACGTCCAGATGGACGACTCTAGTATTTCGTGGATTGGAGACTAGAGCAATTTGATAGTCTACCTCAGTAACACGTTCCAGGACTCAGGGTCCGGTCCAGGGTGGGGCGAATTTGTTGTTCTGAGTGAGGGGCAGGTAGTAGTACCGTACCAACTCTCCCGGCTGGAACTGAGGGCGAGATTTCGCATGTGCGTCATACCCCATTTTCTGGCGGGTTGCAGCTTTTTGCAGATGATCTTGCGCAAACCCATGGGCAGCTCTGATAGCAGTTCGGAGATACTTGACGTATTCGGGTCCGCATGGAGGTAGCGGTTCTGGGTCATACGTAGGAAACATCAAGTCAACAGGCAAATTGCATTCATGTTCGTATACCATCAGGTGTGGTGTACACCCAGTAGAAGAATGCACCGAGGTGCGGTACGCCATGAGTACATATGGTAAGTGCAGATCCCAGTCATTCCCACGATCACTGACGAATGCACTCAACATATTCAACAAAGTCCGATTGAATCGTTCGACTTGACCGTCACTTTGTGGGCGGTAGGGCATGGTCCGAATTTTCTTGGCGCCCAGAAGGCGTACAACGCTCCGAAATAATGACGACTCAAATTCCGTTCCTTGGTCGCTGTGTATGGCTTTCGGTACCCCGTGGTACACGATCCAACGATTCACCAGAACATCGGCGACATTTTTGGCCGTATGGCGGCGGAGCGGGAATGCGTCCGTGTACTTTGAAAAGTAGTCCGATATGACAAGAATGTACCTGTGACCTCGTCCGGTAACTTTATGGGTATCTAGGATATCCATGGCAATACGATCAAATGGCGCCCCAGTTGGTAGTTGCGTTAGAGGCGATTTCTTGGGCGCTGGTTTTCCTTTCCGTGACACACACTGCGGGCAGCGGGCGCACCAGCGGGCAACATCCAAGGCGAGAGCTGGCCAGTAAAACCGGCGCTTTACTCTCTCAACAGTCCGTTGTATTCCGAGGTGGCCTACGACCTTGAGGTCGTGGAGTTGGTGTAGAACCACCGTTCGTAATGCCGCTGGTAACACAGTTTGTACGACAGTCCGACCAGCTGGGTCCGGCTTGGTAGTTCGTATGAGGACTTCATCCTGTAGCACTAACAAAGTCCATCGTGAAACCAAAGTTTTCACTTCCTCACCGTAGCGGGCGACTTCCTTTGACGTGGGTTTCGTTCTGTTCAATACCCACTGTCGTACGACTCCGACGCTCGAGTCGACTTGTCCGTTCCATTCTTGTCCGTTCAATTTCACATCCAATGCTCACACACGTGCAGCTTGGCGTATGGAGATCATCCGAGATAAGACTGGTGATGTCATAGTATCACTGTCCAGGAGGTCTTTCTCGGGTCCGACAGGAACCACCGTAATTCGTCTGACGGGAAGTTCTCCAGAACTTGTTTCCGGGTCCGTGGGTGGAACGACTAAGCGTCCAGGGCAGTCCGAATGTTTGCAACTATGGCAACGGGAAAGTCTGTCAGCATTTCCGTGGAGCTTTCCAGGACGATGTTCAATACGAAAGTCATATTGCTGCAGTTTGGCTAACCAGCGAGCCAACATACCGTCCGCATCGTTGTAATTCTTTAACCATCGCAGAGAGCTATGGTCAGTTCCTAACAGGAATCTGCGTCCCCACAAATAATGTCGGTAATGCTGAATCATTTCAACAACAGCCAACAATTCTCTATAGGTCGTACAATAATTTCGTTGCGTGCGGGACAGCGTCTTGCCTGCAAAGCCAATCGGGATTTCCTTTCCATTGACACGCTGTGAAAGCGCGCCTCCGATGGCGTAACCGCTGGCGTCGGTATCAAGAATGAAATAATCGTCCGCATCTTGTGACGGATGGGCGAGGTTGGGGGCCTTGATAAGTGCGTTCTGGAGCCTCCTAAAGGCGTTCCGTTGGGGCGATCCCCACGTGAAGCGACATTCACCCCGGGTGAGTGCCACCAGAGGTTCAGCAATTTCGGCATAGTTTTATATGAACCTCCTGTGGTAATTGGCAAACCCCAGGAAAGCTCGTATGTCCGTAATCTCGCAGGGAGTCGGCCATTCCCTAATAGCCTTGACCTTGTTCGGGTCCACCCTGATTCCTTGTCCACTGACGATAAATCCCAGATATAGGATTTCCCGTTGAAAGAGTTCGCACTTTTTGGGTTGTAAGCGTAACCCGGCAGTTCGTATCTGATCGAGGACCGCTTCCAGATTGGCAAGCGCCTGATCAAAAGTGCGCCCGTATGCTATCACGTCATCCAGATAGCACATACATCTGGTCCACAGATATCCGCGCAAGATGGTCTCCATGAGACGTTCGAAAGTCGCTGGCGCGTTGCTCAGTCCGAACGGCATAACCCTGAATTGGTATAGGCCTTTCCGGGTGGCAAAGGCCGTCTTGGGTCAGTCCGTCGGGCCTACTTCGACCTGCCAATATCCCGAGGCGAGATCTAAGGCCGAGAAGTAGTTCGCTCCAGCGAGTGCGTCATGCGTGTCTTGAATGTTCGGAAGAGGGTAGGAATCTTTCCGTGTTACGTCATTGAGCAGACGATAGTCCACACAGAATCGTACCTGTCCGTTTTTCTTTCGTACCAACACCACTTGTGAACTCCATGGTGATTCCGAAGGTTCGATGCATCCAAGTCGCAACATTTTGTCAACTTCCTCATCTATGATGTGTTATTGCACTTGGGGTACGCGACGTTGTCGCTGACGAATTGGGGCGCTTGTACCTGTGTCGATCCGATGTTGCACTACATGCGTCCGTCCGAGCTGTCCGTCGGGGCACATGAAAGTGTCTCTGTACCGATATACCAAATTGGCACAGCACCGTTGCTGTTCAGGTGCTAGTCCAGCACGGTCCACCATCTCCTGTAGGTGTGGCGGGAGGTCTTCATAATGGTTAACGTTCGTGTGGGGAACTTCCGGTTCCTCTCCTGACTTCGGCAGAGCGCCCACAATACTTTCAACAGGGCTCGCTATGGCTATTGGATCTGAGCGAGTCAGAGTTACGCCCGTATCCGTGGGGTTCACCACAGTCACTTTAACACACTTCCGGTTCAATGAGGTCAATGTGCGACCCATAATCAAGTCCGTTTCTTCCGGAAAGTTCGTCATGGGCTGAATGAGCCGAGGGTGTTGGCGCACCCTGACCTTTGAGGTCGGTACAAGTTCGACTATGGCCTCGCTGCGTGGCGGTACCGTAACTGCTCGACGTACAGCCATGCGTACAACATTAGCTTCGAAGTCCTTGTATGCAAACAGGATTTCCTTGTTAATTTCGACAGTTCCATCACCATAATTAACGATGGCTTTCGTTTGTCGGAAGAAATTCATGCCCAAAATCATTTCATCATGAATTGCCGCTACACAAAATGTCACTGTCATTTCTTTCGTTCCGACCTTGATCGTAAGGTCTAGAAGTCCGTCGATCGGGCTGGAATCTCCGTTGACATCCCGAATGGTCGCCATGTTCGGGCGTAGAGTGCGCTGTTCGACAGGCACGTGTCGCATCATGTCCTTTCGGAGCAGAGAAACCTGTGCTCCTGAGTCCATTACTGCTTTAAAAGTTCGTTCCCCAACATGCACTGGCAATTTCCAGCACTCATGGGCGCTGCCAGACTTCGACTGATAACAATCGGTCCATCGAGGTCCTCCTCAGGCAGTAGTAGTGGAAGTTTCAGTCTTCCCGGCTTAGTTTCAGGTCCCGATGGGAAAGCGTAAAAGCCTCCATCATCCGACACCCATTCAATTTCAGACATAGAGTCCGTTCCTGTATCGCCGGTGGTGTGTGTCGACACCCCTTCGTGACGATTAGTCCGTGATGGCCTGCGCGGCAATGGTTCCGACACCCCTTCGTGGAGGGATTCCGTACCTGAAGTCGACGAAGCACACTTGTCACACACCCCTTCGCGGAGCGGAAGGGCCCGTGGTGTCGGCGCCAGCTTGGGTGGCGTCGTGTTCGTAGCCGTGGACACAACCACTGGTTTGGAGCTTTGAGCGTAGCTCGGTTTAACGGAAGGTTCTTGCTCCGCAGTTCCTTCCTCCCTTAGTTCGACGGCCTGGCCTGTGGTGGTGGCTGGGCCGGTGGCGTCGTAGCCATTGGCTGAGAGTTCGAGTTCGGTATACCGATCTGTCCGTTATTCCGATTTGCGCCAGGGCGTGGCGGGAACGGTTTCATCCCGTTTCGTACCAATATGTCCTTCAAACGGAAACACCGTATCCATCTGTGTCCCGGTTTCTTACAGAAGAAACATATTTCAGTTCGACCTTGAGGCGTAGGACGGTCGCCACGAGCCTGAGCGATAGCTCGTAGAACGGAGTATAGCGCGTCCTCACCATATTGTCCGCACTCATCACTAACAACACACTGGAACGCTTCTGCGACCCATTCGCGGGAGCAGCAAGGGACGGAATGTTCTTCACACCCTTGCAGTCCGGTCGTGTCGCAATCGGCGGGATCGTAGTATGCAGCGATCTGATCGGGAGTTGGTGTATCCCAATGGTTCAACTGTCCGATCGCACATGAAAGTTTGTCATTCGCTTCCGTGTCGTCGGCATACCCGTGGTAGGTAGCGTCCGCTCGGCGGGTACCGTGGGGCCGATCTCGCTTGGTCCGCTGCTGGCGACTCTCCGCTTTCAGTACAGCCGTGAGTGCGTCGCTGTACGAAGTAAATGTCATTACACAAAGTCTATCCGCAATATGGTCAGGCTGACCATTGACAAATTGCGAAATAACAGTTCGTTGGAGAAACTCAGGCGTGACGTCATCAAACACCTGTTCTGCTATGGCCTGTAACCGTTCAAGGAAATGTTCGGCATCCTCTTTCCGGTCACGTTTCAAGAACGGAAAGTCGTCACGTTTCGACTGTCGGCGGGCGGCGGGTTCCCACTCTTCCAGGAGACGACGCCTGAATTCATCCCAAGGCGTGTTGAATGGAATGTTCAGAGCGATTGCTTCCGCTCGTCCGCGTAACGTACTACGGAATGTCGTAGTTTTGTTCAGGTCCGTGTACGTGAATGCAGCCGTAAACTGTTCGAAGCTGCGGAGGTATTGGTTCAGATTACCCTCCTTGAACGTGGCTCGCCACTGTGCTGGTTTGGCAGTGCTCAGCGCTAGCGTCGGGATGATGGGCGCTTGTGATGCCGCTGTCGTAGCGCTGGCAGTCGTCGTAGAAACGGCTGGAGTTGGCGGCGCGACCTCCGTGATCGGTGCGGCAGTGGTCGTGGTGACCGATACGACGTATGGCGTGGCGTCGGGTGCGGGCGGATAGCCAGCGTGATTTGGCAACGGCACGGTTTGGGAGACCGGTCCGTATGGCGGCGACATTTTCGGCATTCCGTATGACGGAGTTGGGTGTGACATTTGTGGGAACTGATATCCCGAACCAGGAGCGTACACACTTGGAACTGCTACTCCAGGGTTTTGTGGCACAATTCGCAGATTGGGCACTATTCCGTGATTGTACGCGGCGACACCGTACGCTGGTACTCCATGGTTTGGTACAGCTACTCCCCCATGATTGGGTACTGCTATTCCCCCATGATTGTGCATGTGCACCGCATTTCCATAGTTCGATACTGCTACTCCCCCACGATTGTGCATGGACACCGCATTTCCATGGTTGGGCACGTAGCCGTGTGAGGCAGAATGTTCCGCGGGTAGCGACGGTTCGCCGTTCGATGGTCCGATGTTGACTACCGGTGGTGGTAGATGCGCAGGGTGCGTGTTTTCGCTGGTGTTGGAGATCGGTACTCCGATGTTGCGCGGTCGGCGATCGATGGTGTCGCTGGTGTATCGGACCTCCGATCTCGGCGCGGGTGCGTGGAATCATGTCGGCGAGTCGTTCGTCTGGGCGGCGTTGAACCTGGGGTCGGCCGCGGGGGTACTCTCGGTGGCGGCTCTTCTCCGGTTCGTCAGGTGGACATCCGGCAGCTCCCCCGTGACGACTGGGTCGGCCGGCACTCTGGAGTACACCGGCGGGGTTCGGTCGGGTCGCGTCAGTGTGTGGATCGTTACCGATGGGCGCGACATTACATTGTCGTGTCGCGGATACAGTTCAGCACGCGTATCCGATTCATGCGACCATTGTTGGACACGCGACCGACTCGGCGGGTGCGTTAACATTGAATTGTCATAGTTCGTTGGGCGTACACTCACCGACTTGGGTAGCGGGTCGGTATTGGGTTGGCGTTGGAAGCGCGCATAGTCCGTTTCACTTCCGTCGCTTGGTCGCGACCTTGGCGGTCCGGCAGGTGTCGCGTGGTATGACCGCGCATGTGCGTCAAGGATTTCTGTCACCGTGCGCGACGGCTGGTACGGGTCACCGTCCAACAGTTCTTCGAGGTTACTATCGGCTCGCATCCAGTCCGGCATGTACTCTACGGATGCCGCCGACGATAGTTCGTACAGTTCGTTTGGCGGTTGTACTTGCGATAGCGTAATAGTATCGCTCATCGCCACTGACCTTGGTCGTGAAGTTCGCTGGTTCGACTGGCCGGATTCATCGTCACCTCATCTTCCGGGCTTGGTCCGATCGGGTTCCGAGTCGTAGATCGGGTATTCATTGGAAGTTCGTACGTCGGGATAGTTCGTAAGCCGAGAACTGGCCTTCGCTATCCTGGTCACGGCACCAATGTGACGAAATAGCGGAGTTCTTCGGGCGGCTATTACGCCCACCGATCGAATAGTTTGATGTATGTTGTGCGTTGACACACAAACGGGAAGTCCGACGTAAGTTTCAATAATATCCGAGTTTATTTAGATGATTCTGGTCCGATGTACGATCACTCTCACATTCAATCGTAATCCCCACAATAGTCCGAAGTATTAATAGTCTAATAGGAATTTAATAGCTTCTAATAACAATATTTGGCGTAGTACCTCTCAATCCAACTTCTCTCTCCAACAGATTCTACACAACTACATTGTCCGTGGGAAAGCGCGGGGCTAAGTCTATGATGTGTGTGGGTTTTCCCGCGTAACGTGGCAGGTGTTCATGTAAAATGGCGGGAAAGTGATGTCATGTCTGTGTGGGCGGAGTCATGTGTCTGGGAATGTGGTGATTGGTGGGATTGTAGGAAGTGATAACGTGAGCAGTGTTGTTTACATGTAGATGTGGTGCGAGGACGGTGCGTGTCCGGTGACGTAAGGTAAGTAAGTATGAAGTCATGTGATGAATCTGTGCCGTGTATGTCGAGTGGGAGAATGTGTCAGGGACGGGTTTCGGGCCATAACAGTCATAAATATTCTACACATGCATATTGACTTTTTATGATTATATGTAATATCATGTGAATCTGCATATTCAGCGCAGATGTCGAGCAGACGTTGAAGCGCTTTTGCAGATGGTGCTACAACACACATATCATCAGCATATACCAGGTGATTGAAGATAACATCATTGACCATGCATCCAATTCGCGTATTGTTAAGACATACACTGAGATCATCCATATATACATTAAAAAGAAGCGGTGACAGTATTCCACCCTGTTTTACACCATTTGACACATTGAACGAGTGTGAACTACAACTGCCCCATTGCACATATATTTTTTTACTAGAATACCACACGACTAGTAGTTTGACAAAAAATAACGGAATACCACGATCAATCAATTTATGAAACAATACCCAGTGATTTATTTTGTCAAAAGCTTTAGACGCATCCAGAAAGCAGATAAAAATAGGACTGGAGTGTTGTTTGTATATATATGTAATATTTCTTTCAGAGCATACACACACATATCAGTGGAGTGTTCCCTCTTAAAACCAAACTGGTTGTCCACTGTGGTGAACAAATGTTCATAACGTTCCATGAAAACACGTTCAAATATTTTTGACACTACTGTAGACAAGGCGATTGGTCTATAATTACTTTTATCACATGGATCACCCGTTTTGTCTTTAATAAGAGGGATCACGACGGAATGTGTAAAGCGCTTAGGAACGAAACAATGACTAGACATACACGAGAAAAGGAGAGATAACAACACTATGAATTGATCACCTGCATATTTAAAATGTTCCAGTGATAAACTGTCAGGACCAGCTGCTTTTCGAGTTTTCATACCATTAATGGCCTGTATGATTTCAGATGCAGAAATATACATGTCTGGATTTCTCTGTATATTTTCCAATCTACATTCAATATCCTTCCTATATGCATCATTTTTAACCTTGTCGCTAGAATTCAGCAGCTCAGAGTAGTGGTTTTTCCACATCTCGGCTATCTGTTGACATCCGGATACACCATCCACAGTACTTGCTAACGGAATAATCTTGTTGTTGATGTCGATGTTCTAACGTCTAGTAATCTACAATTTGGTTTCAAACCAAAATCTTCAACTGCACAGTGTATATTTGTTCTAGAGGAATTTATTGATTATTACACTCGGTATGATTCTTCAGTGTATTTGGTTCTTTTGGATGCCTCACAGGCATTTGACCGTGTACATTACATAAAACTGTTCGAATTACTTTTGAGTAAAGGCATATGTTTAGGTTTTTGGCTCGATTGTATACTAATCAGTTTCTCAGGGTACGATGGAACGGCATTTTTAGTAGTGAATTCAAAATATCTAACGGTGTAAAACAAGGTGCAGTTTTATCACCTATAATGTTGTTCTGTGTGTATATTGATGAATTGTTGTTGAGCTGGCGTTGGTTGTTACATTTGAAACGTATTCTGTGGTGCTTTTGGCTATGCGGATGACGCCAGTCTATTGGCACCCAGTCAAAATGCTATAAACAAAATGCTCAGGATTTGTGAATATTATGGTAAACGATATGATGTAGAAAGCGCGTATACAGTCGTTCAGGCAGTTACGAGAAACATTTTGGAAAAGTGCATATATCTTTATAATGATCGTCGAATGTTATGATATTTTTGCTGCGATGGATAGCAAATATTGTACCCATTTAACAACTGAAAATCGTGCGAATATAATTCCATTGTATTTTTAGCTGTAGGCCATAATCTAATGAATGAAGTTTGGGTAGTTGAGATAGAATTCCGGCAGTATCGAGGAATGTTATGTTGTGAACATTTTGAGCGACAAAGGACCATCGCATTGGTATACACAAAGATTATGACAACTATCGGAATGCTCTATGTAATATTGAATCATTACTTTATGCAATTTGTAAAGATTTATGCAAAAAATATCACACCGATTACCAACATCACGGGCGAAAGGCGAGAAACTCGAAAACGTAAATGCCGTGTACGTGATACCCACGGCCGCGGGTCCGTGTTTCGGAAAGGTTATCGACCCGCCGTAATTCAATGTTGCTGACAGGCCAAGCAAGGGTTGCTTGTGTTAACATAGGCCTATAAACAGTACATGAGATAACTGTTTATTTAAAAATTAACAGCCGTCACCGACTCAGTAAACATGTGAATGGACGTACGGAATCGACGTGTCACAAGCATGAACTGGAAACACAGTTAACGACAATACAATGCATAATTTATTCGATGTTAATTACATGTATTGATGAAAATTATTTAACAGTCGTTTCGACACGTTTTTCGTGTTCCTATAAAAACAAATATACATAGTTTGGATATTAACCCAATAACTCGTGCTTATAAAGCCCAAAATATATACTGTACATGTAACACATGAAACAATTTAAGCAATGTTACATGGATCATTGGGTGAATCAACAACACTGTAACCATAGATATCTAATATGACTGTAGCTACCATTTTACTATCCTATTGTTATGAGCGTACCAAAAACGAGATTTAAAACGTCAAATTGCGTGACTTTGATTTTCTGGATATTGAATCCATGTACATTTCCCGCCAATTTTCTGCCAAACATTTTTTTGATCTCTCTCTCTGTTTCCGACTCCCCCTCTAATCCCACCCACCTGCCCCGTCTCATTATTATACATTTAGGTGACATATTCGACTCTCGCAGGTAATATTTACCAAACTAATATATGTGTATTGTCTATGGATGTTTCCATTTTGTACTCCGTAGCATCCTATTGATAACCTTTTCAAGCCATAATATGCAAGCTTTGTGATAGTATAAATGTAGAATGTTTCAATGAATTATCATTATCATTAATTCGCTATACATAAAATAAATGCCACGAATTTATATTTTGACATATAACAGAATTATACGTGTCACTTGCGACATTGCGTGAATGTTATTTTTATTTCATCATATATTTTTTAAATGGAGCTATGCTGACAAATCCACATCGAACTATGATATGCGTACGACGATACCAGCCCAAAATGACGTTTCTCGTAACTGACTGAATTTCTGCAAAAGGTTTCTTACTCAGCATTAACTGATAAAATACTGTAGATGTCTCAAACTCTCCTATTTTACTCCCGATACATACCCCATACATATAAAACATAAATATATGAAAAAATTCAATTGCTTTAGGATGGTCTCAGTTGCCTTTCGCAGCATGCGCGATTTACGACAGTTTGTGAGGTACAAATATAAGGCGACTGCTATATGCTCATCCTTGAATCTCATGTAAGGAAAATACGGTTATGGTGTTCTTTCTCCACCATAAAAGCGCAAATGATATGGTTTCAACGTAATATCAGTACCTTTGGAAAACAATAGATATTCTTATTTTTAACACCGTACCAAACTTTACATTTCTCGATACTGCCTGAATCTCGTAACTGCCTGAATGACTGTATACTGCGTGGAGGAAATGCGTTCGTAAAATATGGGGATTACCATAGAGAAGCCATGGGTCTATACTGCATCATCTTATCGGCAAAAATATTGAAGTTGATCTCCTGAACAGGTTCCTTAATTTCTATCGCAAGGCTTGTAACATCCATAATTCAATTGTAAAATTATGTTGTAATCTATGTTCTTTCTCAACCACGTCGGTGGCGGCCAATAGAAGGTTTTTGTTGTATAAATTAAACGTGAATGATGACTGTGTGTTGGATCATGCTTTGTCAAAGTTAAAGCAATGTATAACCGAGCAATATTTGTGGGACGTAAATTCCCATTATTGTGGTAAAACAATTCGAGAACTATGTTTATTGAGAGATGGTTTGCTGACTTCATTACTTGACCCTGAATCAGACGGGGCAATCATAGATTTTTTATGCATTACATAATGTAGTTTCTATGTTCTACACTCCAAACAAATGTATCAATTATACCTATCAATTGTATTGTGCTTTTTCTCTTCCATACTCAACAATTGTACCAAGACGATGCGAAATAAATGATATATATGTGGTGATCATTGTCATGGAACAACATAGACTACTTGTACTATTGCCAAGTGCACACTTTTCATTTGTCTATATGAAAATCACGAAAAAAAATATTTAGGGATGCCCGTTTCCACAAGGTGTTTACACAAAGTTGATACCTAGACTCATAATATTAAAATCATTTTTTTTCGTTCAGTGGACCTAATGGACAGAATTGTACTAGTTGGTGTTGAATCACCGGACTGTTTGTGGGTAAATTCAGCCTATGGGCTACTTGATTTGTCAATACTACACGTGTACAGTCAATCGCACCTATATGACCAGTTACATGAAATCGTAGTGCTATATTCGAATGGTAATCGCTACAGATTCATCACTGTGTCTGATGCATCGCGATAACATCGGCATTGCAGGGGGCATAATCGTTGTTTAACGAATGAAATCGTTCGTGAATTCCTTTCCCTAGGGTTCATTGTTTGCGCGTGAACAATTATTTATTTCGGTTAATGTGATCCGGAAATACACCTTCTCGTCACATATTACGCGCAATTTTCATATCATAGTCCAACGTGTCTAAAATCCACAAGGGTTTATAAGTTATGTTTACACCAAGTAGGCTATACACTAAAATACAAAAATAAAGTGTTTAATTAATACAGCTCATGTTCTTCATGATTTATGTGCACACTTTATTGAAGTATTCCTGATGAAGGGACCTACTAGGCTCCCTTTAACTTTTCTTTCACATCGGCCTTATCGCAAGTGTGTAAAGAACATACCGACTTCTACGGAAAGTGAGGGTGAAAGGGTTACTTTTCGGAAAGTATGGTTTAAGTGTGGGATCAGCATACGGCCCTAAAAGTTCACACCCATTTATGTGTATGATGTTTCCAATTTTGTCCCTTACTTACCATTGACATGACTTACAGCTTGGAGCAAAGCTGTCACACAAATCAAGATGATCCTGCTGTGGTACATTTTGGCTGTGCAAAAGGAGAAATGATTCATTGCTGGCCATGGATTACCACTTACAAATATATTCTTCTAAAATAGACTATTAGACATGTATATTTGTCGCTGAACAAAGTAAGTATTGATGTATTTGTTTCACCGATAACACATCACATCACCTCATGATAGTAGTGATAGTAGTGGTGCTCACATCTATACACAAAAAATGACGAAATACTATGCTCATGCACAATTAATGTAAAGGGAGGTATAAGATATAAAACGATATACAAATTATCTGTACTTTGTATGTATGTAGGGCGATTATAGTCAATAACACTGTCAAACAAATTTAAAGCGATTTTTAACACCATTTTCAAACACAATCGCACATTTGCAATTTTTTATCACAGTGAGAAGTATGTGTTGCACATATATAGTAACAATTTGCCTTGGAAAAATAGTGAAATATTGAGATAAAATGCGAGTTTACTTACCCGATGTTACTGCTGCAGGAGCATCCACTGATGAATGGTTGAATTTATGTTATCATTTACATCTTCATAGATATGTTATCTGGTAATAGAAAAGAGCAATCGTTGTATCTTCCGGGTCGTGTTATATCAGCAAAGTACTTCGACTTCGCAGTTTGACAATACGATATCTTTCTATATCCTCACCTGATAAGCACATAATTTATGTACAATTGAATGTATCAATCTATTTTGAGAAACACCACATATTTTTTTTTTTCATAATGAGTTTAAGAAACTAGAACGAAACACTTCTGGATTAGAAACGAAGCCCGTCAAACCTTTCAATCAAAAGACATTTGTGTTTTTGGTAAGGAATTCTAAAAACTGAAAACAAATATATTATACCTCATGTAAGAATCAGGCTCTGTGATTGGCCAATACACGTGAAGTAATACGCTCTGCTGGAGCCCTGTATGTATATTGGTACCGCAGATTATTCCCCTCGTGAGACATTACCACCCTCGGCTTACTCCTCGGGCAGTAATCTCTCCCTCGGGGAATAATCCACCGTACCAATATACATACAGGGTTGTATTTATATAATATATTTCTGTTGTTTCTGTGTGCTCTTATTTTTTCTTCGTGTTGATGCCTATGGCGTATTGCACATTTATCTTGCATATTATCAAACACCACAAAATTGTTTTTTTTTCCTGATGAATTTAAGAAACTAGAACAAAAAACTTCTGGATTAGAAACAAAGCCTGGTCAGACCTTTTAATTAGAAGACGTTCTGGGTAGAGTATTCAGAAATAGAAAGCAACTATTATCGTTCTAGTGTTTCCATATATGCTTTTTTATTTTTTTGCATATTTATTGTTACACTAAATATATGGCGAATAGATAAATATCGCGAGGACGTATATTCCGTTTCCAGTTGATCATAACTGGAAATAAATTATGGAAAATATCCCAGAGGTTAATTAGACAAATACACTGTAAGACGGTATTTCAATTTCTACCCATAGTAATGTCCTTAACACTGATAACCAAATATACTTGTATGTCCATAATTCATCAAGATTTTCTAGTGTTCAACTGTATGAAATGCTACTACTAAAAAGGGAGACCTGTGTGACAATAATTTGAAAGAACATTAATGTTCAGACTCTAATATCAGTTTAAATCCACGAAGAGAAACTATGAGAATATTTGCCAAAACTCTTAAAGCTGGGAGCATGTATGATGGGTCTTTTGTGGGGCTTTCACGTTTTCTCGTTAGCAGTGATTCATGCTTGCATCAATGCAGCACAATGATATCCATCAATTTCAGATGCGAAGCAAGTGATAACATATGATTCATAATTGCAACTCTTCAAGGGCTTGAGGTTGAAGAACACTTTGATAAAAAAAATCATATATTTTGAGCGCTCATTTGACCAGAGGATTAAAGAGGTTTTTTTTGTGTGAACTTACAGGAAGTGCATGTGTCAGTGCATAATTGGACAGCAGGGCTTGTACATTGGTATCTCGAACACTGCATCAAATCCCCGTTCTGATGTTATATGGTCAGTATTTTACAAAAACTGTATTTTACTCACCATGTGTCGGCATCAGATTCGAAAAAATAGCCTTACAACATTGATACCAACATGACCTGACCCCTGAACAACATAACTAAGTCGGTCAATACTCCATAACATTCGGCATGGAGTTTATCACAATGATTAAGGTCCTGAAGGTCCAGAGGAAAATGTTCTAGGTGAGCAGAATCGTCGAATGTTGAATGAAACATGGGTCTTGATCTTGATCAATAAATGAACTTTATAAATATAGCAGCATTCAAACAAAGCCCATTGTATCCAAGATACCCTAGCGTCATCAACGGCATCACAAAAATGACAGTGTAGTTCATGATTGTCGTGCATTATGATCTGGGAAACTGCTGGGTATGGATGGATGTACAAGGGACAACAATACAACAACTTAACAGAACAACACCCACAGGTTTAACCTAGATAAAACATGAGACTATGTCACACACGACGTCATGATTTCTATATCAATAAATTTTGGTAGCTGCATGGAGCGTATTTGATCCCAGCAAAACTGTCGGATGAAGAGATATCAAATACCAATTTGCTGTGGAAAGATGGTTTGCTTTATTATACTCCAGCGATTTATAATAAGCACTCCAATGTCAAAATATTTTATGTGTCATACAGTATCAAGTATCTGTTGAATGTTGTCTTACCTGATTTTGATCTTGCTGGTGCAAAAAGGTATTCTTGATTTGTATTGGAATCCTTTTAATTAGCAATATTAAGTTACATTTTATTGTGTCTAATATAAGCTATGTACTTAATCAATTCCTTCTATTGAATATGTTTGACAAGTATCCCACTTTTGACCAAAATCAAAATACCATGTCAAATGAGTCAACCAATTATGCTCCCAGCAACAATGTTTCTTGTGTAGTGCAGTGTGCAGGAAGAACTATAAGGATGTGTTTTGAGATTAACAATTGTGTATTAACAGCACTGAGTACGGTCCATGTGAAAATTCCCTGAATTAGCATTGGTCACAAAATTATGCGCAATGTGCGCGTAAGGGGCTAAATCTAGCAATGTAACCTTGAACAATCACAGGAGATTAATTGGAACCATACACCATTAATATACTATGGGATCTTACGTGCGTGGTTGCAAGATCATTGTACTATCCTCAATATCGGCTAAAACCGAACATATCACTGAAGATTCATCGTTTCCTTTACATAACTTCCATGAGTATCTACCGAGGTATCACCCTCTTTAAGTCCAAATAATTGGTCTACTGTGTCTCTTATTCCTAGGTCGATTTAGTACTATACCTCAAACTCCAGTCGATAATATCCTTTTTGAACCCAACAAAATTTATCTGGGGAGGTGGTGAAAACTGGTTATGATATTGAACGAGATGGCGAATTTCACGATGGTTCTAGGCATTCAAACATATGTATCTCAAGAAAGAACCATTAAAACATGGTTCTGCAAAAGCCGAAACTATCAACATATTGAACTCGATACCATGCTTGAATATTCTCACATGGCATCGTTGAGGTAAAGTGATTAGCCAAACAAATATTTATTTGCAAGTACAAAAACCCAGCAGCATCATTTTGTAATTTCTGTGAAAAGAGTCTGATTAGTCTGATTAATGCAGGTAATATATTTGTAATATTTAATATGACGAATGTAACCAACATAAACATCCTATCCCTTATTGTGTGAAATATGACAACAGTAAGCTCTTGTGAAGTACGATAGTTAACATAACCACATACATATTTTATCTCAACCATTCAGAATGTGGATCAAAATATAATGTACACAGCAGATATACAAGCACTGAAAAAATTAATGCGTCTAGAGCACCATAAACTGTCGGATTAGCTTTATCATGCAGCTTGAGCGTTTCATAGCTCGAACCAGTGATATTGGTAGGTTCCATCATTTCCACAGGCTTGTGTACGTGACCCATTTCTTTTCCTTCATTGGTGAACTCTACATCGATTTCGTAAGTTCGGATGTCATCAACATTCTCACCAGTTGATGTATTTGATGTTGTACCAAGCCTCCACTTGAGTGCGAAGTATGTAATGACACTGCCGAGAACGGCACCCACCAATGAGGTGAGGACTAGGACTGGCCAAATCCACACTGGCAGGCTGTCAGTGTCTGTAATAAAATATGCAAATTAGCTGATATCCACACATATGTCACACAAAGAACACGCTTAAACTCACCAATGTTTTCACATACGCATTTACCGCTGTCTATGTCACATCCGTGCTTGCATTCTTCAACACACGGTTCAGTACAAGATGGCGTGTACCATCCAGGCTGACAACCACCTTCACACGTCCCATTCTGTACATCACACGTGTCCTGTGCACAGTTTTCAGAACATTGAACTGTACACTGAGGTGAGTACCAACCGTCCTTGCATCCACCTTCACAATGTCCACTGTTGAAGTCACATGTCACGGTTACACAATTTGTCGAGCAGTTCATTGTACAGTTGGGAGAGTACCATCCTGCATTACACCCGAAAACACAGGAACCGTCCACGGCGTCACAAGCTGTTCCATTACAATTGACTGAACATTGTTCTGTGCATTGTGGAGTGTACCAGCCGTCATCACAATCTCCCTCACAGGCACCAGTATTGATGTCACATGTTCTACAGTTATTGGAATATTTCTCAGTACACTGTGGAGTGTACCACCCTTCTTCACACCCGCCATCACAAACAACGTCCTTCTGTCCACATTTGACATTGACACAATTTTCAGAACATCTGTCCTAACAAGCAAGGCCATGGTAACCACCAGCACACCCCCAGGGACATTCTCCAGACTCTATTTCACAGATGCTATCAACACAATTTCCAGGGCATGGAGCTGAACAATCTTTGGTGTAATGTCCCTTGCCACATACTGGAATATGATATTTTTTAAGACTATCAACAAATATTCGCCATATTGGCATGCTTAAAATACATACATGTACCACACAAAGCAGTGGGACAATGGTACAATACAGGCATCAAGTATACGAATGAAATATTGGATATGTGAATTTAATTATGAAGGGTGCACGTGAAATATTTCTGAAAAAGTGATATTAAAGTGCAACCCAAATTTACAAATATGCATCATAAAGTATGTGCGATATGTTATTGTTCACGTACATACGAACATTTATTTCGCATTTAATTTATCAAATATGTCTGAATAAACTTTTTAATTTTTTTTGGAAAAAATGGACTGTCCTGATGAATTGAATGCATTTATAAACTATTGTATATGTGCTGGGAATATTTCAAACTTTCAACGTTTTACGAACCCGTGTAGAGGCTGTGTAGAGAGTCAGCACCATACCCTCCTCCACACGGGTAGGTTCCATTACACGCGAAATCACAGGGATCTGCCATCAAACTCGCGGGAGAGTTCGCGCGGTAACACTCCATTGTAGCCATTTCTCTGTGCGGAAGAATGGGGTACCCGCTGATGCTACTGTTTCCTACTCGATTGAAATATATTTCCTGGCTAGCCATTTTAATAGATGGTGTGCAGAGGGAGGCATAATTGGGTTAGTCATCATTTGAACAGACTTGCAAAAAACTGTGACTGTGTGGGAACGCCCTTTCCACACACATCTCTCACCTATGTGTCCGGAAAAGTCCCTGGTAAGACCGTGTAGTAAGGATGTGCATTGGCCATTTTTGTGGATCTCGACCTAGTGTTGATTGTTCATACAAACTTAAATGGGGAAAATAATTAATGAAGTCGGGGGGTAATAAATTGACGTGGGGAAAAAGAACAAAAGGTTTATCGTGGAGGGTTTAGGGCAGGAATGTGAAATTAATGAAGGAGAAGATTGCAAATTTGCAAATTGCAAAAGAGTAGGGAATGAAGCCAAATTGCAATGGCAAACTAGAGAAAGAGCAAACGGCGAATCGGTCATGGCTGAGCAAGTTTGCCAAAAAAGTTCAATATTAGCATGCAACCATGCTGACCAGGAAGAGGGATTTGTTCGGAACGGAGTTGGGGTGAATGTGAAGAGTGAATTTCTCAAATTGGGCCTGATAATAAAATTTCATATTAGTTGTGCAGCGAAAAAACACAGTCGAACATCACATATCGGCAGACCATGTATTCGAGCATTCGCTCTGCCTGGCGTGTTCATTGGGATGCAATGTATTAGGGTTTGATAATGTTTCAGTCTATTCACGGATTTCGTTCACGTAATATCAAGCATTAGATGAGTAACATTAGATTATATATTTAGAGGATATGATTGTGATATTAGGAGAAATATATACCGAAACAATGAATGAGCATACATCAATCATACGGAAATAGTTTGA
Organism: Terebella lapidaria; assembly: GCA_949152475.1. Taxonomy (NCBI): domain Eukaryota; kingdom Metazoa; phylum Annelida; class Polychaeta; order Terebellida; family Terebellidae; genus Terebella; species Terebella lapidaria. The sequence goes on along the minus strand of OX424568.1, from coordinate 9,175,134 downwards.
GATTATTTGCCCGAGTACCCTTCTCACACCTTTTAATCTTTACTGCAAATAGATGCAACATACGTTACTTGGGCCTGATTATATTACGGCAATTTTGTGGTGAAACATTTTTTTTTCTATCTCTATAAACGTCAGTAACAATATCAGTTAGGCTTATACATTGACCAAAAGTCATTTTTGTATAACAATGAAAGTATTTGATAAGAATAAATCGGATATCGCTGTTTTCGTGTTTGATTACCTATGTACAGACCAACACATACTGTAGAGACCTTATCAATTATACAAAAAAAAATCAAAAGTAAATGTGTTGCTTATCGTCGGTTGATATTGTGTTTCGTAACAGGTCCCACTCGTGTCTATAGTATTCTACTTCTGAAGTAGCCATCGATTACTCGATACTGTGCTATACAAGCTAGAAAGAGAAAGGGTATTTGACCATTCTCATACAACGTCTTGCTGTGGGACGAAACAATGCGTTAAAAAGTCCCATATGTCCGGCCATTGATTATCATGGATGATTATCAATTAAGCCCTGTTATGTTGAGTGTATCATACTGTTATCAAATCTTGCTGTGACCAGTAGATATGCATCGCGACATTGCGTGTTGATACCACGTTATCGATTTATTACTTCCTGGATCAATGATCAGATTCAGGCAATGATATCAAAAATATATCAAATGGCCTTGCATTCCCACAACACAAGGCGATGCGGTCTGATTCAGGATAAATAACACCAATGTCTTTCCACTTATGAAATCATCATGTTTTAATTTTAGTTTGAACAAAGTATCAAACGTTCCGATGTATTGAAGATATAGTAGCAAATCTTATCAATGGTTGTTTTGAGTTGAACATGTAATCTCGTAAGTGTGACATCCCGCTACCAACAACATGGATGAAAACAGAATGAGACTATTGCTCTGTTTCGTTCCACTGTTTGGATACAACTTTCACCAGACTGGTAAACAAATCGTTTTGTTGTTACTTAACTTGAATTAGTTGATAGTTTCGTCACAATTACTTATTGGTTTGAACTACATTTCAAATGAACTGTCTAATGCTAGAACGGTCAAATGAATCAAATTATTGACCAATATGGATTGTTGTTCATGTGATGACAAAACACACAATGGTACAAGAAGCAGTAAGTATTATGACACCCATAGCCTATCTGAATTGGAGTGATAATGTCCTTGACGTTGAATTCTATACTTCAGAATGCACATACCCAGTGTGTGCTGAGATGGGACAATGGCAGTATATTACTGACTATTCCCAAGGTTCAGCTGTGGGGGACTGTTCAGCCGCTTGTAAAACTAATCCATACAATACTACGTTCTTTGCGGTCCGGGTAAGTTCCATCATTGTCGATCAGATATTGGTATTCAAATACACGTATATTAATTCCAGTCGATTAATTGAAGATGTTATTCATTGGAATGCATTATAAGTAGCAAAAATGTTTCACACAGAGGAATGGCATAAACGCAAACAAGGCAGCGTGTTACTGTGTTGACTCCCCGCCGGAGACAACTGTGAAAGGATGTGGTTGGGTGTGCGGAGGTCAACCTTGTGGCGGCAACCCAAACAACGAGAAAGTGTACAGTGTCTACACGGGTAAATTGGTTGCGATTGGTCAAACACATTTCGCCTTACATACCAAAACAGTCCATTATCCACAATATATAAACATCCACTTTTTGATGGTGTATTGAATACAAATCAGCGTGACACGACACGCAATTGTCTGATTACAGTATGTGATGAAGGCATGTACAGCGCAACTTGCACATTCTTCTGTTTGGGACACTGTTTTGATGGAATATGTGACTTTTTATCTGGAGACTGTCCCTGGGGGTGTCAGGATGGCTACCATGGTACCCAGTGTGAATTGCAGTGCTCGTCGAACTGTGCCACAAATAAGTGCAATCAACAGGACGCTGAATGTGATGGAGGGTGTATTGATGGCTGGTACACTCCGCAGTGTACAGAACCGTGCTCCACAAATTGTAAGAATACAGCATGTGAAATCAATGATGGTGAGTGTGAGGCAGGATGTGATGACGGCTGGTACACTCCGCAGTGTACAGAACCGTGCTCCACAAATTGTAAGAATACAGCATGTGAAATCAATGATGGTGAGTGTGAGGCAGGATGTGATGACGGCTGGTACACTCCGCAGTGTACAGAACCGTGCTCCACAAATTGTAAGAATACAGCATGTGAAATCAATGATGGTGCCTGTGATGGAGGATGTGTTGACGGTTGGTACACACCTCAATGTACAGATCCGTGTTCTATACATTGTAAGAGTACAGCATGTGCCATTAATGACGGTGCATGTGATGGCGGCTGTGTTGACGGCTGGTACACTCTACAGTGTACAGAGCAGTGTTCTCAAAACTGCAATGAAACATCCTGTCAGACTGGGGATGGGTCCTGTCTTTTCGGGTGTAATGATGGATGGTACTCCCCTAACTGCACACTGGTCTGTTCGGAAAATTGCGTCGATGAGATATGTGACATGAACAGTGGACACTGTACTGGTGGGTGTAATTATGGCTGGTACACTCCCAACTGTTCAGTGGCGTGTCCGGACTCTTGTAAAGCAAACAGTGGCTGCAACATCTCTGACGGAAACTGTAATGAATGCACAGACGGACTCTATGGATACGACTGTGACAACCAGTGCTCCACAAATTGTTCCGAAGCATTTTGCGTCAGAGATACTGGATATTGCTACAGCTGTAAGAAAGGTCTCCATGGGGATGTTTGTGATCTGTCATGTCCCGAGAACTGTGCCGGCGATTTATGTGACCAATTCGCAGGGAATTGTACGGATGGGTGTGAATCTGGCTGGACTGGTGATATCTGCGCAACGGGTACTAATGATTTTTTTTGCACCAAATTACATTTCTCCCATGAAAATGTGTGTGTTTGTGCCTACACCTGCTACCACCGTAACTGACTACCAAACATGTTCTTTCAGCTGTACCGAACAGTGGTTTGAGCACCGGCGCTATTGCTGGTATAGCTGTGGCACTAATTGTTCTGGTCACGGCACTGTTGATCTTTGGGATGTTCCTCTGGAGGTTTGCTCGCTTCAGAAACGAGTCCAGCTTCGTAATATATATTGAAATAGCTCACTCTCTAATTTATGTTGGAATGAAGTGTTCAATGCATCGATCATCGACATTTCAGGAAGAGACATGATTCTGCACACAAGGAGCAAGAAGTCTACACCAATGCTGGATTTGATTCTGTCTTCGAAAACCCGAATGACCCTCCAGGTAGTCGCGAATTACAATGTACGATGTGACCCCGTACAATGAACAATCAGCTTTGTTTGTGAAAATGAGAAAATATGCATCTTATCATTTGCAGAGGACACTACAAAGGGGCGTCAGATAATGGACAACATATCGGTTACCAGTGAACACACCATCCGTGTCACGAACTTTGTTGAATACACCCAAAACCTTCTCGAGGCAGTTGAGAGAATTGCTGACGAATACAAGGTGACATAAAAACATCGAACTTTAAATTAGTAATTGAGAGGGCGCAAATCGTGTGACTAAGTTCGGCACGGTAAGTTGCCAACGGAGAAACTAAAACTATTAGAATATTTCTGAATTGGACGAATAGTTTCTGAAAAAAAATACACCTCAAAATTACACCTCACATATCATGTTGAATGATACCAAAGCCCATAATTTTCTTAGGAGGTTAGGGGCCCTCAAACCCCTAGACCGGAAGGTCCTCCGAGCCGGGAGGAACTGCGCTCGCTCCGCTTGTTCGCGTTTCTTAAAACAATTCAGAATATCCGAACTGCACCCCTTATGGCATATTCATGGATCCGCCTCTGTGTGGTGTCATTAGTTACAATTTAAGGCACCTCCGTCGTTGGTTTGTGTTTCAGAGTTTGCCATCTGAGAAGCTGTATGAGTTTATGAATGCCCTCAGACCAGAGGCCAAGGGAATGAACAGATTTAAGGGCATTTATCCATGTAAGTTGCACGATTAACTTATTATCGTATCCCAACATAATAATGTATCATATGACAAAAAGTGTTTCACGCAATAGTTGTGGGTTGTGATATATCCTCAGACGATCACAACCGAGTTGAACTTGATATGATCGAAGGTGATCCGGGAAGTGACTACATCAATGCCTCGTACATTCAAGTAAGTCTTGAGCCCCTGCCACACAAAAGCCAGTCTATTTATTATACTGGTTGTGTATAGGTTGTGTGTGTGTGGGAGGGCGGTAGGGGGGGGGGGGCGGGGAGGTGGGGGTGTTGAACCATGACAGGCTGATTTGTTTGTAATTTTTTACCAGAACACACATTGGGGTCCATTACGTATAAAATCTAGACGTTTTCGACTCAACGTACGATAAGATATACGAAGATTTGTGAATATAAAAGATGGCGGCTCACTGGAAAAATCTTTAGGCCGAGGTTGACGTTCGGCCAACCTCGGCCCAAGTTGCGCACCTTACTCTACTGACACTACTCACCCACTGAATGTATACCATATTTAATCCGTCTGGCACCTTTTTAATCTTCATTGAATTTAGAAGAAATAGTAAGCTGCGCTACATGGGCCCCAATCTCTAAGACATGTTTATCTAGGGCAACAGGAAACAGTTCCTCTCCGACACTATATCAACCCATTTATCAAGATTCAGAAGTGTAGCACAAGTGCTTTGACAGAAAAAAAATCATCCTCACGGATTCACCGAACCTCAGAGCCGACTCCAAAACAATACGGTTCGTCTACGAAAATGTGTGATAACTGGTGAAAATTTTCGCAGATTCTCTTCAAGGCATTCTTGAGTTGTCGGGCAGAACCGAAAAGGGAAATAAAGAGAAAGAACAAAATTCTGACAGAACCATGAGGATATTTTGCCCTGAAATACCCCCAACAATGCATCAAATCATGTGTGGACCAAGAAATTCTATGGTGGGGCTAAACTCAACATTGGCGTAAATCGTCAATTTTTGCAATGAGTCTAAAAGTTGGTAGATAATTACCGTTTGATTTCCGTGAGGTGACGTACGTCAAGGTATAGCACGATATCATCCAGCATGAAAAAAAATTAGCCCAAGGGCTAAGAAAGGTTACCGGACACTATATATTTTAGATAGTAGCCTTTTGTCCCATGACCTTGAAAATGAGGTCATTGGTCAATTCAAGTTCACGAGAATATTCAGCATATCATTTCTAGAACATCCACAATTGATTCCTATGCTGTAAAGTCGATGATAAGCAAGATACTAGCCATTTTGTGCTCTGACCTTGAAAAGACAAGTATGATACCAAACACCAAACAATCCGCAAGGATGTCAAAATAATGTCAAGGTCAAAAGCAAGGTTATCAGAATATTCAGTGTATATCATTTTCCATATGTCCATAATTGGTTCCCAAGCTATTAAATCAATAGAGAAGTAAGATATTAACCATTTTGCCTATTGACCTTGAAAATGAGGTCAAAGGACGAATTCAACGTCATGACAATATTCAGCATATATCATTCTCTATATGTTCACAATTGATTCCTAAGCTGTAAAGTCGATAATAAGTGAGATATTAGTCATTTTGTCCCGTGACCTTGAAATTTAGGTCAAAGGTCAAATTCAAGGTCATGACAATAATCTGCATATATCATTTCCTATATGTTCATAATTGATTCCTAAGCTGTAAAGTCGATAAGAAACGAGATATTAGCCATTTTGTCCTGTGACCTTGAAAATGAGGTCAAAGTTCAAAGTCAAGGTCATCAGAATATTCGGCATATATCTTTTTCTATATGTCCACAATTCATTCCTAAGCTGTAAAGTTGATAATAAGCGAGATATTAGCCATTTAGTGCTCTGACCTTGAAGCTGAGGTCAGAGGTCAAATTCAAAGTCACGAGAATATTCAGCATATAGCATTTCCTATATGTCCACAATTGATCCCTAAGCTGTAAAATCGATAATAAGTGAAATATTAGCCATTTTGTCCTGTGACCTTGAAAATGAGGTCAAAGGTCAAATTCAAGGTCATCAGAATATTCGGCATATACCATTTCCTATATGTCCACAATTGATTCCTAAGCTGTAAAGTCGATAATAAGCGAAGTATTAGCCATTTTGTGCTCTGACCTTGAAACTGAGGTCAGAGGTCAACTTCAAGGTCACGAGAATATTCGGCATATATCATTTCTTATATGTCCTCAATTGATTCCTAGTCTCTAATCTCAATATTAAGTGAGATAGCATGCTCAATGTGTCCCATTATAAAGCATAGGAGAAGTTAACATGGGAAAATCCCATTCGGGCCGAGTTTGGGCCCAAAATGGCCCACTTCGAGCGATTCAAGGGCAACGAAAGTTATACATGTCACAGGGGTACATTTGAGGAGTGTTATGCATCAATGAGAAGAAAAGTTACTGAACGGATTTTGAGAAAACGAACGTCAAAGTCCAAAATAACCTAAAAACGATGTAAATAGGAGTCAGAATATAACATCATATATTTCTATTAGTCAAGTGTACATATCTTCCTTACACACACAGGGCTACCACGAAGAAGACAAAATAATCGCTACAATGGGTATGTACACTAGTTGATATAATAGCATCAGGATTAAGATAACACATCTTTTATCAAAACATAGTTGCAATATTAACAATTTCACTCCCCTTCACCAGACATGAGTAGCCCTCTTTCCATTCCCCAGGTCCGCGGACCCGTACGTGTGGTGACTTCTGGAGGATGGAGTGGCAGGAGCAGGCTGACACTGTCGTCATGCTGACCAACCTCGTGGAGGCTGGCGTGGTGAGAAATAGATTATCTCTGTCTGAGAGTTCCTAAAACATGTGGCTTTATTGTGATGAGACATATAATGCAAACAGTTAAACTGTAGCATTTTGATGTTGGGATGTACACTGTCTGCCCCTGATGACGCCAATTTGTCTGTGGATAAACTATTTGGCCGGGCTTTGTTTTTATAATAACGTAGAATATCGTATTTTACGTCTGTTATTGGCATCATCAAAATCTGGTTGTATTGGTGGTAATAGATTGACACTTACATTCTTAGGGTAAATAACTCGATGTATAGTTTTGGCTTGGAATTTTATAGGAAAAGTGTGACCAGTACTGGCCTAGAAAGAACGAAGATGTGTTCGGTGATGTGGCAGTTTTCCTACAAGAAGAAAGCAGATGGCATAGTTACGTGGTCAGAACTATGATTATTCGAAAGGTATGAAATGTAGAGTTGATCGGCGTCCAGTAGAGCAAAATCTTTTAACGAAATTACAGAATGTATTCACGAATCGATGCTATATGTGAGCCCCAGTAGCGAGGTGGGTGAGCTATTTTTTTGATGGACACAATCAGGCTTGTCAAACACGATAAGTATCGTTTACCATTCCTGCCTTCGAATTAGGGTGATGATGAGCGTATGGTGCGACAGTACCACTTCACCCAGTGGCCTGACCACGGCGTGCCCACTGATGCCACGGCTCTCTTGGACTTCCGACGCAAGGCACTAGGGAACAAACGGGCTGGAGCATCGGTCATCATACACTGCAGGTCAGAATGGAGATCAAAACTGCCTATCAATGATGGTATCGACTGAGTAGGTATCCACGTGTCTTTGGATATAAAAAGTCATTATATTATTACCTCTTCACAATCTAGTATCATTCAAAATGTATGGGAATGGATACTTCACCTTTGTCCGACCTGAATTACAGTGCCGGTGTGGGGAGGACTGGTACGCTGATTGCTCTGGACTACCTGATTAAACAGGCCGAGACTGAGGGTAGAGTGGATGTGTACAACTGTGTGTACAACCTCCGACACCAGCGAGTACACATGGTCCAGAGTCTGGTATGATCATTGCTACGCTCATGTAGGATGTGTGAAAAGTAATCAAGCAGAAGTTTGATCGTATTGCGTCGTCTGCTATGACAGATCTGATTTTGAGTGGTAGTAATCATAACGCATACAACAAAGATATACTCACCAATTTCACAATTTTACACATATATTGTTTTCATGTAGGATCAGTACAAGTTCTTGCATGAGGCATTGGTTGCAAACTTTCGACTTGGGACCACAGCCATTCCCAAAGCCATATTCAAAGACAGTTTCCAGGATGGAAACCGTGTTTCTGGGAATATCGCCAAAGAGTACAAGGTCCAAGACTATATGGTGCTTTTGAGAAAATAAGAGGTAAAGTGTACTAAGAGTTAACAATTTGGTATTGAATTAGCTTTTTCTTTCCTGCACTTACTGTAGATGCTTCAAGAAATGGTGCTAAAGATATCAAAGTATGCCAGGGAATATGCCCTGTCTTCAGATAATCTTGAGAAGAACAGAGACCCAAACATTTTACCGAGTAAGTGATACAAACAAATTTGTATAATAGAGCAGTCATATTTGATATTTTACCACAGTTATTGGACATCCGCACCAATTTTTATATAAGGGAATATATTTATCACCGACCATCAACCTAATTGTATATACACATGTACCTGTGTCCAGTGGCTGCCAGCAGAGTACACTTCAAAGACCAGCATCGTGACAGGAATGACTACATCAACGCTGTACACGTGAAGGTGAGTAGCATGTATATGTTTGTTAGGTGAACATTAGATGTTGCGAGGTGTACCCCTATGATAAAATGCCCCGCATAGAATAGTTTATATGCTCGAAAACAAATACATGTCTCCTGAATAATATCACTTTCGCTGTACGTTACACGTAACGAAGAGCTTCATGGGAAAAGATGCCTTCTTGGTGACTCAATGGCCACTGGCTGAGACGGTTGTGGATTTCTGGCGCATGGTACAAGACTATAACTGTGACACTATCGTCCTACTGCGAACGACTGACCAGGCACAGGTGAGTACATTTCACGCTAATAATGTTGATCTTTGTAACGTCTGTATCTGCTAATCTGCAAAAATATATCCACCGAAACATGACACATTCGAAATTCAGTTGTCAAATATAAATTAATTTTCATACCTCCCTCACCATTTCGAACAATCCAACCCATCTAATAAACAACGTCTCGAAATCTATTCATCGCACCAACGACCTGGAACATAGGGTGACATTTGGTATTTGTTCAGATATTCTCATTAGGTTCTCTCTCCAGGAGGCGTCCTTATTTCTGCCGACCAGGAACCAGCCCATGGATGTGCTTGATGGTGTCGCCACCCAGCGAAAGTCACTGACACTAGGATCATACAGAACCGTGGATCTCGACTTTAGACCAACTGCGGATAAGAGTAGTGAATACATGAACGTCGCAGATGTACCCAAGTCTGAGGCGGTATGTTGATGTGAGCTAATTGGCTACATGCATTGTCTGTTTATCCTGGAGTTCTTCAACTATCACAAACTGCTAGCGTGATAACCATACACGGTGTCGCAGTAAAAAAAACACAAACATGTTTGGAAATGGCATCCATCTGTAATTAATTCGAAATAATCTTACAGTGATATGGATGGGGTTACCCGAGAATGCACGTTATTTGATCAATATATATAACACGTTGTGTTTTCCACGTCCAGTTGAATATCAAAGTCCATGAAGTCACCCTTGACGAAGGAAGAGAATGCCTCGATTATATGTTGGTAATTGAGGTGTACAGACACATTCGACGCAGGATCGGAGTGAACCCCGTGGTGGTGACTTGTCTGTAAGTCATATAAGTGGTTGTACATGATTGTTTATGACCATACGATATGATTCCTGAATTAAAACTTATGTTCGATATACAAAGAGCAAGAACGTGTACACGTTTGTATATAGAGTGTATGGAAAGCATGGGAAAGAGAAAGATAAACACATGCCTATCCGGAATTTGTGCTAGAATTGCAATATGGGATTACTGGTGATGAAAATATATGTTTCCTTATGTGTCTATCAGGAACGGTTGTGACTACAGCGGTCAGTTTGTGGCGTGTTTTAACCTGTTTGAGATGCTGGAGACGTCACAGGAAGTGGACGATTTCCAAGTCTGCAAGTACATCCGGGACAGCAGGCCAGAGTTCATCAGATCTTTGGTAATTATACTGCCTATGGTTTATGTACTCTGTTATGACCACAAGACCATGATGTCATATGAAATCGTGCATAACACCGATGAACAGTATCCATTCAGTGCATTCATGGTGTTGTTAATAATAATATTGAACTTTTTAATAAACGTATCAGTAGATATCATTGATATTTAAATATTCATATTTCAGAACCAGTACCGTGGTTTATACGAAGCGGCCGAGCTGTACATCCGAGAGAATGATGCCTACGAAAACTGATAAAATCTCATTCAGTGGTGATTGCGATTGATGATAAGGCTACATTTATTTGGTTTCCTCGTGGGGTGTGAATTGTTCTTGACATTTGGCCAAAAGGACGGGTAACTTGCAATCCGGCCGTTGTTAACTTTTGACTGCATGTGTTATTAGCGTTCACGTATACTTTGTTGATAGACGAAGAATTGAGCACAAATGTAGTAATAATAATATTGTACTCTATATGGGCGAATTACATAATTTGATGACATTTGGTGTACATATCGTACACAACTCATCCAAAATACTAGATTTGAGTGTTTTTACTTATTACGCAGAATGCAACGTGTACATATTGCTGAACCATGAGAGATTTACCAATCAAAGTTATCAGTGTGATCTTCGATTTCACCATTACATGTACGTGCGGTATTTGATTTTCTATATGTTCATAACACAAAGATACATTCTGGGTGCGAGCGTATTGGCCGCTCAGGCCAATTTACACATTCTGAGACAGACATTTGGCACTCAAGGTCATTTGAGGTCAAGTTCAAGGTCATCATTAGTTGTGCCATATATGTCTTCCTATATGTTCATAATGCAAACGTAAGCTCCATCTCCAAGTATGTCATCTATAGAGGCAAATCTGGGCATTTTTTACCCAAAAATGGCTGTATTGACCTATCAAGTTCATCGAAGGTCAAATTCAAGGTCACCACACAAGTCACCATATATGACTTCCCATTTGAAAGTGCCAATTTCTAAGCTCTAAATTCAGGCGTTCTATGAGTACAGTTCTGGCAGCTCCCGATATGAAGGAAAAAAGTGGCAAAAACTTCTGAGTCCAAATTTTTTTTCAAAGGGTAAACATTTTTTTTGCTTAGAAATGGCCCAAAATTGATAGTAACGCGATTTGAGCCGAAGAAAAATTTTTCGTCGACCCGTCAAAAATTCAAAATGGCCGCCACAGGCAGACCGGCGATTCAAGGGCAAGCAAACTTATACACAGAGGTTCATAAGGGGAATCTTTTGAAACGAATATATCAAAACTGTCTGAACAGTTTTTGAGAAAATGGCCGTCAAAGTCTAAAATTGGACATTTTTCAATGAAAATGGCCACCAATTCGAGGAAAGTGCGAAAATCAAAACCAAAAAAAACTTTCTTGCTGATATTAGTTATTTTTGTGCAAAATTTCAGAAAGATTTGACCGTAAACTTTAAAGATAAAATTAGCCCAAGGGCTAAGATAGGTTGCCGGACGACGACGCCGGACGACGAACGCAACGCCATGCCAATAGGTTATCGGACCGGTAACCTAAAAATAAAGTATTTTAGGATATTGTTTGATTGGCGTATTCCGTCTCGACCTAGTCCACAATGAACCGAGGATCAAAGGTCCTGTCGTTCACTGGCGCAGTACTTGAACATGTCACCATTTGTCATGATTGTACCAGCAGTTCGCATACGGATTTATTCATTGTGTTCAGTTGTCAACAATGTTTTTGTTTGCTTGACTAATTTTCCATTCGTCCTGTTTCTTTGGCAATTTTACACATAAAATAGCTTGTTTTGTAGGTGTTGCATTTCTAAAAGTCATTGCAAAATGCAATATTTTCACTCCTCTTTTATAGTTCCAGATTGTATGTTTAATTAATTACCGTCCCTGTTAACGCCTGCATGTTTTTGGCTAAAACATTCGGTCGGGTTTTCTTTCTATTCCCAAATGGTGTATTCATGTTTCTTATTAATATCATCAAAATCTGGTTGAACAGATTGATACTCGCATTACAAAGGTGTATCGTATCCATGTTGCCAAACAGATTTTAGCGGTTATGTGGTTGCCAAATCGGGCAGATGGGTTTTTGATAGGTTATTTTTTTCCTCGCACATTAGGAACCACCCTTACATCAAGATCCGAGCTATTTTTGCAACTGTATTCGAATCCAGTGCTCTGAATGGTGAGAATACGGATCAAGTCAAGATTTATTGTGATTTTTATTGTCACCTTTTCCTTGTCAAACTGAAGGAAATGATGGTAGTGGTGATGGCACCCATAATTTTGGTTGTATTGGTGGTAAAATGTTATACTCGCATTACAAATGTATCATATACATTTTGACACATTTTGGGTGTTTAAATGTTGAATTGCACGGAATAATCAAACTGAAGAAAAGGATGATACTGGCTGTGGTATACAATGATATGGAAAATCAATGAAATAGCAATACTTTGCAATGCCCGACAGCGTTTATTATCAGTTTGCGTACATGATCCAAATGGAGTCCAAGTAAATCAAACTCTCCTGAAGCACATCTTGAACCCTTGGGAGGATGTTAGAGCCAATTGACTCTTGAAATGGATCAGAAATCGATCATCCTGTTGCGTTCCTGGGGCGTCATTGCCGCAAAACCTATGACGAATGGGATGCATTATGACAGTTCTGGCCACATATATTGAAGATTGAAAGACTATGACTTTTTTTTTTGAATGAAAGGAAGTAACTTTCATTCTGAAGTATATTTTACTCTGAAACAAATTCTGAGGAATGACAGTCATGTATATACCATGGTGCACGTCGGTAAAATCCTCCTTTTCTCACTTCGACATATGCTGATGCACAGGACGGAAGATTGAAGTTTGCAAATGTCACCCGGATTTTACGATTGTAATTGCCAACCAGCCCTTTCTGGAAGATAATTAAAGTGATCACTGTAAGGAATCGTGACTAGTGGTTTTTCTACCTCTGTATCTGTATTTGATATTGATTTTACCTACGATCAAATGCCAGTTACACTCCTGTTCGTTGAACCCTGGACCTTTAACTTCGACACATATTTCGTTCTCTCCATTCTTCACGATGTGTTGACCAGCGCTGGGACATGCTTTGCGTTCAAAATGGTATTTGTGAGGGTGAAAATTCGACAGGGCAAATTGACAAAGCACTCGAATATCTCTCGGGAAGAGAAAACATAGCTTTTTCTTTCATGTCACACATTCACCACATAGACGTCAAGTTAAGATATTTTTCTACACAACAAGTCGAACCCCTATTTTATCAATTGATCATACACTTATAGAATTCTGATCCGATAAGTGGACATACTAACCAGGGGCACTGTCAGCAACCCGGTTGCAGAGAGGAGGAGCCAGACCTTGAGGACAGCGACAACTGGTACAATCGTTAGGGTCCACATAGCCATAGTTCTTGCAGTATTTACCACGGTGGCGCTGATCGAATGTCGCTTGACACTGGGCTGGAGAGTTTAATTTCTTATGTGTAGTGCATGAGATGTAATCCATGTGTTATTAATTCTAGTGACCAGATATTTTATTCAAACGTATTTTTTTAAATATGTAGTTACAGTCAACACAGCCTTTCCGGTTGATGATCTTGACGTCATGAAATGTCGGACCCCATCCACGTGCATCCATATTGTTTTCGAAATTACGGTCTCTTCTGGCTGTCAATGTTGGCTTTTGAGAGTCCTTTCGAAAGCCCTGTAACATAAGCAAACGTGCTTTATATAAATATGAACCGATTCCAAAGAAAATTGGTTGCAGTTATTTTTAGAGATTGAAATAGGCCTACACGTAGAAAAACTCATAAATATCATTGCGGGTGTCACTTCAGATATAAACTGGCAGCTATTAATTGAAAGGTCAAGTTTTTGTGTATAACGCATCGACTATCATAAAGCATATGATATATGACCACTATGTAGCGGCTGTTCGCTAGTTGACTACAAATATTCTTTCGTTGTGCTAAATGTTTTTATATCTGTATCATGAACACTTATCCAAGTTGGATAATGCATCACGGATGAATAGTCATAGGGCACGTTGTAAAAGTCCACCTCCCAGAATTTTTTTATGTAAAAGTTGTGCTCGAATCCTTGTATAATATTACTCCAGTGGACCCTGACGAACCGATCACGATCTGATCTGTTCTGTTCATGCGGAGCTCCCATTGCATGAGCTATCTCGTGCATGATTGTACGTTGCTGCAATGGGTAAATTGATGAATTACACGCAGATGTGACTACATGACTGTAATCATCATACACCAGAGGAGCTGTAAAACATGCTGAATCCCACTCAAGGAATATTGTTACTGATGTTTTGAAGACCTTCGTTTACATTTAGGTTATCATTTAGACTGACGGACCCATAATGAAGTTTCAGAAGATCCCATGCATCTGGTGATCCAATAATTTATCAGACCAATAAGGCACGGTGACCTAAAATTAGGTATAACATCATCCGAGGCGATTTTAGAATGGGTATGGAACTATGGACGTATAGATTGAAACGAACACCTTTCCATTCTCAATTTAATATCAATTCAGAAAGTTACATTAGGGTACACTATTTATATGACTGAAGACAAACGTACACTGAAGCAGCCTCCTCGTTTTAGCGATATGAGTTGCTGTCCACTTTGACGTCCAACGTACGACCAGCACCCGTTGGCATTGACAAATGTTAAATAGTCTCCGTTAGTGGAGCTCTCGAAGAACCGATAGCAGGTGAGACGCTCCCATTCTTTGATGGCATCCCGGACATCATCTTCTTCTGAGTCTTTTCAATTTTTGAAGTAAATGTCATCACATATTCCTATTGTTTTTTTTACATAAAGGTTAGTTTTAAAAAAATAACTGTTTTTCTGAGTAAAATGTTTGTAATGCATGGCAATATATGATGGTTAAAAGAATTGAAAGTCCTGAGTTGAAAATCACATTTGATCGTATTTCAATATTCCCGGCTTGAAATCTTCCGGAATTGATTTAAAGGATGGCAGTAAATTCCGTGGCATGCAATGGGTTAATCACGGATACGACTAAGTCACAAATATTTTCCTACCTTAGAACACTGTATACATTTTACTTCTATCCATACAAATCAAATCTAACTACTAATTCACGTATGTAGTAGTGCTTTTGCAACATGATTCTATTTGTCTAGCATATATTCATTTATACCAGTATACTAGTACTACCAGTGTATTCATTAATGTTTTACGCATTATATACTCACTTGACAGGTTGTGGAAGGTGTAGTGAATTCTCCTTGTGACGCGTCCGCCTACAATTTCCTCGGGTCACAGACTCCGTAGACTTCTCAGTACAAGTCGACCTTCTGGTGTCCCTTCATCATCTTCTCCGTTCAGCTCTCTCAGCCAAGCTTTCAGTTGTGCCTCGTTCAGTATCATGTCGTCAAATATTTCGGGCTCAGGTACAGGCACATACTGTTATATTGAATGAGACAAATGCTCAATTGAATGTCTGTTATACTCATATGTGTCTTGATGCCAGCAGAATTGTGAATGTGTTGTATTTCTAGCTATGATACCTTGCATCACCCTGAACATATATTCGGTCACGTTTACAAGTGACTTTTTACATGTTCCAATATTCAACATCGATGTACTTGTTTTGACACTCACCTCTTCTCCAAGTTTCTCAGCGATTTTCTTTCTGACTTCGTGGGCCAATGCACGAACTCGCTCGAGAGTCTCTTGTCCCATACCGTGAGTGGCCAGGAGCTCCTCGTCACTCATCTATGACAAAATTGTATATACAACTCCACTGAAAATGTACGTGTTTGTAATCATCGTTGAAACGCAAAGGTCCTGGGTCGATACTTTGGACTGCTGTGCACCATAAATTATCTCCATGAGTAAATGGGTCCTGGTCATTAATAGGATGCCATTGTGGAGCGCTATATTGTGGCAGCTATGTTCAGTCATTGTAAAGTGTGTCCCAAGATAAGGTAGCCCGGAGTTGATCGGATTTACTACGATGACATAAAACAATAGATGTAAAATACATCGCCCATTTTATAGATAATACATTAATAAAAAAAAATACAAATGTAATAAAATACATTAATAAATCGATTATTAATACATTAATAAAAAAGATACCCACTGAATGCGATCCAAGTAGCAATAATAACAAATCAATTGTATAACACTTTGAAACAGGCAACATTTTGCATCAAAGGCTGACATTAACGATCGTTGCAACGCAACCACATCTGAACTCTGTCTAGTATGCTGTACATCACTCTGTGAAACTCAGCAGATGTGATTGCTCGAATGCAGTTCGCAATGTTATGAGCTCATCACCTGTTCTTGGATTATTATGGTGTACATTTGCTTTAAGGTTACAGTTGTTAATTGCATTGCCACCCATAGTATCTGGATCACACGGGTAGAATGTAAGGTTGGCGTCTGATACAGCAGAATAATGTATTCTGCTGTTACCATGGTTACCTGTGTACTACAAATTGAACTTTTCTCTTTCGTATCAGACGTAATGTTCATGGATTTCCAAAATATATTTGGACATACGTAATCACTTCTGATATGTGAGATGTATTCATACAATCAGTTCAAATATATGAGTTTGTTTGTGGCTACTTCATCTTGGGACACACTGTAGACCGGAATATAGTGTACAACTGATCTGTTTCGAAGAACTTTCTATACGGGATTGATTGATGAATTTTAACTTCAACTAAATCCTTATTGTAATTTCAAAGTGATTAATTATACATGTACTCGCATGACCACATTGTATTACAATGCATTATGCTCGCCAAAAGATTACAACTTGAAAAAAATATAACAATATGAGTGTTACTTTCAAAATCGCGATCTTACCTCTTCTGCAGTTGTCCACTCGATGGTCATGCAGCATACAATCACCATGAGCAGCAGAGCTCTGCCCAGCAACTTCTCCATCTTTATTGGGCAAGCTGTCATCTAGTGGAATCGGAATTAGCGATCTGATATTCTATGGAAATGTGACGGATTATATAGAGAAATTTTCGGCGTGGGTTGATCTCCAATGACTGTACACATGAAATATCAGACATAAGAATATACACGATGAAGGATGAAATATTTACACATTCTTGGTAGAATTTGTGAGGTATACGTTTCTTTCGAGCATACAGCAATATATCATTCGTGTCACATTTATGGGATTTTTAGTCTCAGACAGTGTCAGTGACAAATGGATTTTTTATTTTATTTTTCCGTTTTATTTATCTCAAAAATGTTTTATGACACGCACATGTTTTAAAAATGAACATCCAGTTTGCCACATACAATCCAATGATCAATAGTTAGAACGTATCCAATCCTGTTACCATTTGAGTTCCGTACGTGGGGTGGGGGGGGGGTCGTGGTATGGGAGCTGAAAGTTTTTATGAGACAAGACGAGCAAATTGTTTTTGTTTTTGATATATCCTGGGACTCTCAAATTAAAATTTGTTGGATTATCTCCTTTTTGTGTGTTCCATCTGATCCACAACTCTTCGATATCACGCTCAAATAAAGTAGTTTAAGAAACACATGAAGAAAAAGCACATATTGTAATGGCCAGTGGGACATCGTGTATGATCACTCAATTTCAAATAGACCTGGGAATATATGTATAATTATTAAACAGATTTTATATTTATTTCTGACTGTTTGGTGTTCTTTCATTCAGAATAGTTGTGGTGTTGCATTAGTTGATGATGCTGCGCCATTGAGCAGGCTATCACGTTACTTGTTTCAGTGAAGGGTTTATAGTTTTCATTCGGCTACAGGTGAATATCCAATTACGTGTTTTTCGGAAATGTGTTGAATTCGCGGGAAACAAAAATATCGGTGTTCATTCGAGAAAAAGGAAAACGAATTCATTGATTTTTTTCTAGCATTTTTCTTCTTCTAGCATTTCGCCAACTCCCAGTACTAAAACACGTGGAGCCTCGCCATTTGCTGGGAATAAGGCTGTTAAATGATCACACATGTTCAATCGGCATACCTTGATGTGACGTGCAGGGGTATTTTGTATCTTCCATTATCACCTTCAAGCTAGACGCTGGAGCAGCAACATCTATTTTGGCGTCATTGCAAATATAGGTGGAAATCGTCGAGTCTTCTCCTTTTTGGCCCAAAGGTTTGTATAGGGAGATCATGCATCGGAACTCTTTATGATCGTCGAATGATAGCCCCAAAGAGCAGGTATTGTTCATTGCTTACAGCTTTGCAAATGTGAAACAACTACATTTAACACTTTAGATAAACTATTTGGTCGGGCTGTGTTTCTACTGCAAAATGTTGTATTTCACGTTTGTTATTGGCATCATCAAACTCTACTGTTATTGGTGGTAATAGATTGATACTTACATTGTGTTCTAGACACATGTACTTGCCACGTTTGTATGTCCGAACTACAACCACTTACAGAGGCGCGGCAAGCAAAAACAAAATCCTGAGCTCGAAATCATGGATGCATTTGTCCTACCTCGCGTTTAAAACCTACCTTGGTTAAAACATTGAAACACTTCAAACTCATCATTCTGATGTAACGCGTTCCAAACCTGAGATAATATATTTGAATTCGAGATAACAAGAATAAAATTCGAGTTAAGGCCTAAAAAAAATAATTTTCTGTTTCTCGTCCTACTATTTTTTCAAAACTGATTAGGTGGGAATTTTTATTTTTTTTATTTTGCAAAAAATACCGTCCTCAGCTCAAGAGAAAATTGGGTAGGGAGGCACTTTTTATTTTTTATTTTGGGTGGGACGACATTTCACACATATGAGAATAAATTTGATTTATTGATTGATTAAAAAAAAACACTTGCACACAGATGCAGTCAAGCCCAAATAAATCAAGCCTTTTGAATTGAAATCATGTGTAACACATGACTTTAATGATTTCATTTCTAGAGGCTTGATTTATTTGGGCTTGAAACCTGTTGGCCGGGCACACTGGCACTACTGGTGTGCCATCATTATAGAGGTCAGCGAAGACAGGATGATTCTGTATACCAATAGTATTATTATCAAAAACCGTCAGTTGATAATATATTTCAATGATGAGTAATTGTTCTATCAGTTAATATGTCCTTTGAAGTATAACATGCGGAATATATTAAATCAATTCTTGATCACAATTGTATATGTATTATTACATACGCGTAGCCACATAGAATAACCGTTTTGGAAAACTGGTAGCATCTTTGTCTCATTTGGTGGAGAGTGAAAACTAGGAGGTAAGTTAAATATTATGCCTAAGTTGCATGCTGTGATTCGGTTTCTCGATCATTCACTATCCTCAAAATAGGGGCGGGAACATTTTTACCAACATCGCTAGCCGCGAAGCGGCTAGGCGCCATGTTTGGTAGTGTATTCACAAATCCATGGAGCCATGGAGGACCCAAATATGGCGCAGCTAATACTGCATTTTGGCTGAAGCCGTCTGGATAGTTGTGTAGGTTAGGGGGGTTTGGGGGGTTTACCCCCCAATCTACGACCCATATTCACCTAAATTTTTGTAGTGTGATTCATACACTTACTTTTGGTTGCGATAATATGGTCGCAACAGCTCATTCAGTTTATTTTTCAATATGTCTTTCATTGCAACGTCGCTTTTGCATTGCTATAACTGTAATGTGCACCGTATTGAATGACGTCATCTTTATGCGTATATAGCTTTGCATAGGAACCAATCATATCGCGTCATTGCACCACGCCCCTAGCAACAACAAAGGTCAAGGTAGATCGAGTCGCGTGCGTCACTTGGCGCTAGTTTTGTTTTGATTTCAGAAGCGTGTGATAAGCTCCTTCACAGACGGCGATCTCGTTTGACCTCTCGCGCCGCGAGACTGACCCAGAAAGGTCAAGGGGGATAAACAAACTTGACATCTATCTGTCATTGAGCTGTCACCGGCATCGTTTTGCGAGTTTTACACGTAGAATTTACCTAGAAGTACTGATTGGATGTTTCTGCTTGTTCGTTTGCATGTACAAAGTTCATTAACGATTGATTTTACTGAGTTGAATCGCAAATCAATATATTGATTCCAATGAAAAGTTGAACTGTTGTCAAAACGGAGCATACCACATGATGATGATGTAGGACATGGACATAGTGCCACTGTCGGTGCCATAAGTGTAGGTGTGACCAATCAACAGATCAACGCAATGCTATCTGCACCATGTGAACAGTTTTGAACCAATCAGTCACAGTCTATACGCAATATATGTCTCAGATTGCCCACGTTATTGTTCAAGCAAGTACCAGTTAAGCAACTGAGACAGCCAGTGTATCTTCATTATGTCTGCGTGGGACACCGAAGACATGACTTTGGAGAAATTCCAGGCATGGCACGTACCAGACCTGCGGAATTACCTCCGGAAACGTGATATTTCTGCGGTAGGAAACAAAGCTATGCTTGTGTCTAGAGCATTCGCCTGCTGGGAACTGAAGTTGCCCCAGAAACCTTCCACAGTTGACAGAGAGGCCATTCTGATGGCGGAATATCGGCAGTTACTTTCGAGTCCAGAAGGTATTCTCCCTGACCCCTTCTGTGAACTGGATGAAGGCTGGCTTGACGCGGAGACGGGTATGTCATCATGGCCCCCAACACTAATCCAGGATATTGGTGTTTTCTTAAAAACGCATGAAGGCAACTTCGAGAAGGTGTCCCTGACAAAAAGACTTCTGGCAGATTACAAGGACCAGAAAGCATACAGCTATTTCCATCCCATCACCGAGAAGTCCTCGTTTGCTTTTCTCAAGGCAAAGTGTACGCCATCCCAGAGATTGACCGACATCCCACATGATGTTTGGGTTTGTGTGCACAAAGGCTCTGGAGAGGTCAACTCTGCATATTGCACTTGTTTTGCAGGGTAGGTATACATTCCACACATATTTGTCTGTGTAAGTTTGTATTTGTAAAGTGAGCTCAATAACATTGTTCATCAGTGGTGAGAAATAGAGACCTCTAAAATACAGGTACATGTACCACTGTGTGCTTGTTTAGCTCATTATTCTCAGTTGATATTATTAAGAGTCATGATAGACAGTGACCTATGAGTAACTCAAAACATTTCACTCTTTACTAAAGTAAGTTGCATAAACTTCTTATCACTAGCAATACATATATTTGTTCAAACTATTTATTTTCAGTGTGGGTCAGACATGCAACCATGTTGCCGCTCTTTTGCTGAAGGTCGACCACTGCTGGAAGTTTGGCTATGTGAAGGAGTCATGCACGTCCCGGCCCTGCACATGGAAACAGGGTGGAAAGTCCAAGACTGTGGAGCCACAGCGTGTTTCACAAATGAGCATACAAAAACCAAAAGCCCTGAAGTCAGGTACAAAATATACATGTATGCTGGCTACTAGTATACCTTTTTTTCAATAAAAACATGTGAAATGTTTCTTTTGTTCACATATAGAATATCATAACTCTACTTCAATCAAGAATAGGAAGTACACTTTTATGTACAGTTGTAACTGAACTACATTTAAGAAGTTGACCAATACCTTGTATGTATACGACTTTAAACTTCAAGTGACTTTCCATTTGAAATGAGGATAATTTAAGACTTCAACTCTCATTTGACACAGGACACGACCGGTGTACCCTGAACTCTTCCCAGAAGCGGCTGTTCTCCCCTGCAGACTCGCGTCGTGGGATGGATTTCAGGGAGTTCCTCCAGCTCCTGGAGGAGATCAGCCCCACTTCGGTGACCTTGAGTGAGCGGAAGCCTTCGAGACTCCCCATCTTCGTAGATTCCGACGTGGCCACTGCTCCTCAAGACACAGTCATACCGCCTTCGATCATGGACCAAGCTATGAATTCCACATCTTTGGATGACTTCATGCAGTCACTTTCTTCATTCACCTCGAGCGACTGTGATAACATTGAGAGGAACACCAGGGATCAAGCAGAGAGTGATGTGTGGCACAAACAACGCAAGGGGCGCATCACTGCTTCCAATTTTCACGACGTCTTCACGCGTGTGGAAACATTCAAGCGTCAGGGTGCTGACTTCTCTGCGATAATTTCGAGGATTCTCGGATACAAGGAGGTCAATCCAAATTTGCCGCAGTTGAAGTATGGCCGAAGGATGGAACCGACAGCCATTGACGCCTACAAATTGTGTCAACGAGAGCTTGGTCACAAGTCACTCAACGTCACGAGCTGTGGGTTGTTTGTTGACCCTCAACATCCATACCTTGGAGCAACTCCTGACAGCCTGGTGGAATGTTTATGTTGCGGCAAAGGTGTTTTGGAGGTGAAGTGCCCTTTCTCCTGTGCAGACTCCATTCCATCAGCTGACACAGTCTCATTCTTGAAAGTAGTGGATGGAGTGGAATCCTTGAACCAGAACCACAAGTACTACGACCAGGTTCAAGGTCAGCTGGCCCTGACTGGGCGTTCTTGGGCAGACCTGTTTGTGTACAGCTCTCACGGCTATCACCTTGAACGTATACACTTCAAGCCTGACAGATGGTCTGCACTACTGGATAATTTGGAGTTCCTGTTCAAAGATCAGATTTCTAAAGAACTGATGAGCCACGACCTTCGAAATGCCATGCAGTCAGATGACAACCCTCCATGTCCACAAGATGCGGGACCGGCTGTGACATGTACCGACTCTCAGGAAGGCTCAAGTATGGAGACTCAGTCGGCAACAGATGTGCCCGCCATCGCAACACCACTCCCCAACAAATCCGAGAGGAAAAGAACTGCCAGAGGGAAGCCGAAGCGAAAAAGTGTCAAGGGGAAAAGAGTTACCCCTGTGTACCTATGTGGTCAGTGTGCCCTGAGGTGTGGTGAACCTGTTGAGTCTGACCCAGGACAAAACAGTATCATGTGCGACAAGTGCAGAGTATGGTATCACTGGGCCTGTGTAAATCTCACTGAGCAGTCTGATGAAATTGGTGAGGAGCAGTGGTTCTGTTCATCATGTTCGTGTTTGGTTGAGTTGATGCAAATGTGAGTGTATGTTATGATTGACAAGTCTCAACCAGCTGTATTGTACAGTCAAGGGTCAACACCATCAACTGAAAGTTTCATGCTACATGTATGAACTTTGTAAAAAGTCAAATGCTGATGTGTATTATTCACCATGTATATAATTTTTGCAAGTACATGTATGATGAGAAATGTTTGTCAGCAATTGGTGGCACAATCTTGTACATGTATAACCAGTCTCTCAGTGTTTCATGCACCCCAACAACCCCAAACCAACTTGTTTGTGTATTGCACGGCTCTGTGTGCCAACGAATGTTACTGTGCATGTTTGGGGTTAGTGTGTGATTGTCATGGTGTGTCAGGTCTGTTCCGCAAATTATGTATACATGTATGTACATTATAATATGAAAAGTTATCAGTTCAATACAAATTTCAATCATAGTTGTATCAATACTAGTACCAGTAAACAGTTTCAAACTGAAGTTCACCATTTCAAGGCAACTGAGTTCTGTACAATATTGCTTCTGAAGTGAACATATATGTACTAGTAAATTGTCTATATATGTACATAAATGTACATTCCGTGGTATTTCATCGTGTTCAATATGTATTACTAGTACATGTATATATCATATACCCCTGCATGTACAAAATGTACAAAAAACTATTTTCATGCATATTACGTATCGATACCTTAAACTGAAGTAAATATATATATTTTCATCTCGAGGCAGTCACAAAGTTTTCCATACTGAATCTCATATTGTATGGTCATACTTTCACTGATGTATGGATTTTATCATGTTCATTCTGTACATATAATACATCAGACACCCCCTGAATATATCTACAGATCAATTTTATGCATCAAATCCCTAAACTCTGTGTACATGTAGATATTCTGATCTCAAGGCAACAAGAATTTCGTCCATAAATGTTTTGTAGTGAACCTCAAATTGTTTGCATGGTATGTACATACATGTATGTACGAGGTATGTACAGTCACTAATACTCCATCATGTTCATTCTGTCATACTGTACATACTACATAGATACATTCATAGAGCACATTTGATGGGAACTGATGGTACATAAATATATGTAAATTGTTCATGCATACACGTCTTGTATGTGATTTTGATTGTTTCCATGCATTCATAGCTATGTTTTTTTATCCGCACCTCCACATTATTTATGGGGATTATCAGCTCATGATCATCGATATTCTCCTGTATTGTCAGCCATTTCCTCATTTCACTAAGGGACCGTACAAGTTACAGAGTGCTCCACATGAGACTAGTATGTCATCGACAAGGGGAACAAGTGTTATCGGTAGAGTGTCCTTCAGGATCCGGAAGGTTTTCATCCGCTGGATGGCACGCTCCACGTGGATGCGCAAATTGGCCACTTCCTTTGTCCTCTGTACATCACTGCCTTTCATTTGTTCCTGGCCATGAGCTGAGGGGGGGGATCACCAACTCCGCTTTCCTCACCAATAGTTCCTCTTTGATGGTAAACCCTCGATCCGCCATGATCTGATCACCTGGATCAATGTAGTTGAGGAAGGAACTGTTGTGTACGATGTGGCAATCAGAAGCTCGCCCACCCCATGCCTCGGATAGAAAACTGATACACCCTCGAGGTGTGATGCCGACGAGAACTTTTACTGTGTTATGTTTCTTGTAGTCGGACCATGTCACAGCTTGTAAGTGCAAATCTCGCGGTCGCTCAATGAAAATTTCTGTGCAATCTATGATGCATCGTGTTCTAGGATACAGTCTCTCAAAGACTTTGGGAAGGTTGGCTCTGGTGCTGACTTTATCAGGGTAGTAGATGAGTGGTTTCAGTGTGGAAGACATCACTTTTAACCATGTCGTGAACACACTTGACACAACAGACTCTGATACATTGAATACCTGAATATGAGATCGAACATTCACCTGGTCGTTAATCCTGTATAGAGCTTAACTTTTTTGTCCGTACGTAAAAGTGACTGGTAGTGCAGTTTGTGTGGTTTTTGTTTGGCTTTCTTTGGCGAATGATTGACAGATACACCAGGGATAGACTCTGTGTTGCAAGCAGCTAACTGGGCTTCCAGCTGTGCTATCCTATCCAACAAGGCTTGCATTTTCTCAGATTGTTGTCTGGATTGCTGAGACTCAGCAGTGTAACTGTGATCTGATGGTACATGTACAGACTGACATATTTCTGCTGCTGATTCTGCTCCCGGAATATCCAACGACTCTGCGGATCGTGCCTCTTGTGTGCCATCTGTCACGGCGGAAAAATTTTCCTGGCATTTGGACATGGACACATAATTTCTGATGAGCTGTCTGCGAGGTGTTTTAACCAGACTCGCTCCACCGTGTCCCATCCTGAGAGTTGGGGTTGGGTTCTCCACCGTTGGTTTGCCATCAACAAAATGCTCTGAACATACTCGGTCACCGCTTTTTGGCTTCCATGTCCTCCCTGTTAGTACATCTTTCCTGTATACATTTTTCACCCATTTTTCATAGTACTCCAGGTTTTTTGTTTGTGATGGAAAGGGGTACAGAGTGAAAGGTGGCTCACATATACACCTGCCAACACCATTGTTAATTTTGTGTGTTTCACAGTACTGTTGTTTCCATTTCAATAACTTGTATGTTCCATTCGAACACCCAACTACAGCACACTATGTTTTCGGCATGATGTATGTTTAAAAGTAGACGTCATACATCGTGTACATGACAGCATCACTGGTTACCTGTAACATACAATCAGACTTAAAAATCATTAACTGATAGGGATTGAACCCCAGTGCCTGATGTACATCTAGGAGCCACCTGTCACTTTGTAAGTTTTGTAACCCACATCAGTTCCCATCCTAAGTCGAAAACAGGGTTGTATAATGCTGCAGGGTTGTAGCCTACTGTCTTTTAATTAGATGTAACTGTATTAGTGCAAAAAAAGTACAGTTCACAAATGTGAGTCATCTATTGCCTGGTCTGTTGTCAGTACTTTATGTTGTATACTGCACAGCATACTGTATGTTTTTTTTATACTAGTTTGTTGTATCACATGTAAGTATTGTATATATGTGATGGCATTTATATGTGTGTTCTATCATCTAGAATACTGTTCTGGTTATAGTTACCACACATGGATTATACAATTCTCTGTAAAATAACAATTACTGTGTCAAAGCATGTGTGTTTATGAACCTATAGCATTCCAATAAACATTGTTTCTCACATGATATTGCTTTTTGCATTAAAAATACAAATACACGAAAATCTGCTTCATATTCACAATATACCAAAATGATTTTGTGAGAAGTATAACATTATTACAGTAGATCAAATCAGGACAGATGTGCATAACAGTATTGTCAGCAATTCTCAGCAACAACATAGATAACCTAATGACAG
This sequence comes from Terebella lapidaria, assembly GCA_949152475.1. Lineage (NCBI taxonomy): Eukaryota > Metazoa > Annelida > Polychaeta > Terebellida > Terebellidae > Terebella > Terebella lapidaria. Next base: position 9,148,636 of record OX424568.1, on the reverse strand, counting down.
TAATCAGTCTTTTCTGTGTTTATCAGTGTTTATACGGACCAAATGTGATTGAATGTCATTGGGAACAGCGGCGTAGCCGTAGACATGCACGTAGTGAATAGGTATAAATGTAGAGAAATTGTCCACTAAATCCCGCAGAATAAGCCTCAGAAAACTTTCAAACACAGTTCATACTCAGGTAATGTTCGAACGATCAGTTATATACATGATTATTGAGGTATAAAACAAGAGATGTACCCTATTTGTACAGTGACAGGCAAACTGGAGGTCAATGTTTACATGGGCGATAATGTGGTATTTTAGGATAAAACCTTTCGTTTCTCGGGGACAGTTGTTCGAAATGCTTAAATTTCGATTGCTGAAGGTTGATTGTGTCACCTTTATATGAAAAGGCTTTTATAGTAATCTTGTTCTGCCTAATGGGACGGGATTTGTCATGTTTGTTGTAGATCCGACTAAATCTTTTATTTATCCCTCTTGACCTTTGACCTTCTGGACGAGATTTGAACGAGAGCGGGATTTCCAGAACTGCGAACTCGATTATTTTCCAGCTCCGTTTGTTACGATTATGGTAGAAAATTGAAGGTAAGTGAAAGATCTCGATAAAGTTTTCTAGTTTAGGGGGTTTGGGGGCTTTACCCCCAATGTATGAAACATGATGATGCTAGAATACATCACCCGTCATCCGTGCCGTGGTTACGTTGCCAGCCCAGCCTCACTCAGTCTCAGGTTCAATGAGTGCAAAACGTTGCACGTGCTCTCTGCCACATTTGAGGCGGATCTAGATGCAACGGCGGATCTCAGTTATGAAGAGATATTTATTTTATCGACTTTGCAACTGTATACAGTATATATCTATGCTAGCTGTGAACATCACAATCACACTTGGAATCATTTTGTCATTTCAGCATTTGCCACAAACCAAAGCCAAGGCAAAGCATGACTGCAAGATCAACTTCAACTTGCATACCAGATATACTACAGACAGTAAGCTTACAGTACAGCTCTGGCAGAGCCTCTGCGTCGCTCAGGCTGCGACTACACTACAGACAGGCTGAGACACTCAGACAGCCAGTCAGGCGAGTCAGCACACAGCAACAACCAAATATCTGAGCCTGAAAGAAACTGTACTAGTGCGTAGTGCAGAGCAGCCACCTGCAAGGATCAATAACAGTACGTATATTATATGTGTCTATAATTTACTGTACAACTGGAATAGTGTGCAAATACCGTGCTGTCATCATCTGTCAGATATTCTACAGATCCCAAAAATACAGGTTCTGACTGTCAACGTAATAATGGCACAAAACTGAATACTGTGAATAGTTTACTCTACAACTTAATCTCACATGTAATTTCAGGTTTCAGTTCTACATGTCAACATGAATGATATGTCATAGAAGGAAACACATCTACTGACAAACCCCACCAAAGGGAAGATGAGGGGCCAAGACCAACCAAATCAAACTTCATCAAGTGGCTAATAGATCTATAATGTTGTCATGTCCTGAGTAACAAATTACAGGCACTATTGACCATGATTTATTAAATGTCAAAGAAAATTGTTACGCACTCCGAAATGTCGCAATATGTACGTTAAAGTGCAAAACTACAAGATATGGCTTGAATCAAATGCTCTTAGGCTTGAATAGTGTCAGTCATGAAGGAACATGGCAATGTTTACCTCAAAATATAAAAAGTGCTAAGAAAAATCTCCAGGCATATAAACATAAGCTGTCTGGATGGTCAGGACCAATTAATAGTTGTACTGTTTGCGTATTATCATGTAATATGTACAATATATGAAATAACTGACAATGGTATGATAATGATAATTTGTTTTTGTTGCCCAATGTTCATCAGCATTTGTATACTAGTATGTCACCTCATCATCTATGATTCATTGTCGGTCAATAACCTTGTGGCTAGTGTTTATTGTTTCATGCTATACCGATGTAAAATAAAGTTCATCTATATGATTATTGGTCATCATAGATTGATCATGACATTTTGTCAAAAGTGCATGTATAGTGTGCGCAACATACTATCTAGTGGTAGAAGGAGTAGCTATTTTCGTAACCGGTTAACCGTTAGACTCGTAAAAAAATCACCATTGCATCGGGATATTGGTCATAGTGAAACGGTCGGTCCCAAACTTGAGGATTGTCTCGTGTACCGTATGTACTATCCAACATTATTTGCATTTGAGAAACTCATAGAGTATTAATATATATGTGATGAAAGTTTCGTACAGCCTGGATGGCAATGAATAACAAAATTGTACAGTAGTAAATGTTACTATATGGGATTTTAATCATGACCCATTGTTATTGGAAAATCCTGGTCACAGTCAGGCATTACAGTAAACATAGTACTGCTATTAATATTCTGTTTCCATGTTGTTGGTTACCAACATGGTATCACTTTGGCACCACAGATCAAATGTCAATGTATGCATGAAATGCTAGGAAGTGGCAAATAAATGTGTAATACCATGAACATCACAATCACACTTGGAATCATTTTGTCATTTCAGCATTTGCCACAAACCAAAGACAAGGCAAAGCATGACTGCAAGATCAACTTCAACTTGCATACCAGATATACTACAGACAGTAAGCTTACAGTACAGCTCTGGCAGAGCCTCTGCGTCGCTCAGGCTGCGACTACACTACAGACAGGCTGAGACACTCAGACAGCCAGTCAGGCGAGTCAGCACACAGCAACAACCAAATATCTGAGCCTGAAAGAAACTGTACTAGTGCGTAGTGCAGAGCAGCCACCTGCAAGGATCAATAACAGTACGTATATTATATGTGTCTATAATTTACTGTACAACTGGAATAGTGTGCAAATACCGTGCTGTCATCATCTGTCAGATATTCTACAGATCCCAAAAATACAGGTTCTTAGTTGAGGAAGGAACTGTTGTGTACGATGTGGCAATCAGAAGCTCGCCCACCCCATGCCTCGGATAGAAAACTGATACACCCTCGAGGTGTGATGCCGACGAGAACTTTTACTGTAGTATGTTTCTTGTAGTCGGACCATGTCACAGCTTGTAAGTGCAAATCTCGCGGTCGCTCAATGAAAATTTCTGTGCAATCTATGATGCATCGTGTTCTAGGATACAGTCTCTCAAAGACTTTGGGAAGGTTGGCTCTGGTGCTGACTTTATCAGGGTAGTAGATGAGTGGTTTCAGTGTGGAAGACATCACTTTTAACCATGTCGTGAACACACTTGACACAACAGACTCTGATACATTGAATACCTGAATATGAGATCGAACATTCACCTGGTCGTTAATCCTGTATAGAGCTTAACTTTTTTGTCCGTACGTAAAAGTGACTGGTAGTGCAGTTTGTGTGGTTTTTGTTTGGCTTTCTTTGGCGAATGATTGACAGATACACCAGGGATAGACTCTGTGTTGCAAGCAGCTAACTGGGCTTCCAGCTGTGCTATCCTATCCAACAAGGCTTGCATTTTCTCAGATTGTTGTCTGGATTGCTGAGACTCAGCAGTGTAACTGTGATCTGATGGTACATGTACAGACTGACATATTTCTGCTGCTGATTCTGCTCCCGGAATATCCAACGACTCTGCGGATCGTGCCTCTTGTGTGCCATCTGTCACGGCGGAAAAATTTTCCTGGCATTTGGACATGGACACATAATTTCTGATGAGCTGTCTGCGAGGTGTTTTAACCAGACTCGCTCCACCGTGTCCCATCCTGAGAGTTGGGGTTGGGTTCTCCACCGTTGGTTTGCCATCAACAAAATGCTCTGAACATACTCGGTCACCGCTTTTTGGCTTCCATGTCCTCCCTGTTAGTACATCTTTCCTGTATACATTTTTCACCCATTTTTCATAGTACTCCAGGTTTTTTGTTTGTGATGGAAAGGGGTACAGAGTGAAAGGTGGCTCACATATACACCTGCCAACACCATTGTTAATTTTGTGTGTTTCACAGTACTGTTGTTTCCATTTCAATAACTTGTATGTTCCATTCGAACACCCAACTACAGCACACTATGTTTTCGGCATGATGTATGTTTAAAAGTAGACGTCATACATCGTGTACATGACAGCATCACTGGTTACCTGTAACATACAATCAGACTTAAAAATCATTAACTGATAGGGATTGAACCCCAGTGCCTGATGTACATCTAGGAGCCACCTGTCACTTTGTAAGTTTTGTAACCCACATCAGTTCCCATCCTAAGTCGAAAACAGGGTTGTATAATGCTGCAGGGTTGTAGCCTACTGTCTTTTAATTAGATGTAACTGTATTAGTGCAAAAAAAGTACAGTTCACAAATGTGAGTCATCTATTGCCTGGTCTGTTGTCAGTACTTTATGTTGTATACTGCACAGCATACTGTATGTTTTTTTTATACTAGTTTGTTGTATCACATGTAAGTATTGTATATATGTGATGGCATTTATATGTGTGTTCTATCATCTAGAATACTGTTCTGGTTATAGTTACCACACATGGATTATACAATTCTCTGTAAAATAACAATTACTGTGTCAAAGCATGTGTGTTTATGAACCTATAGCATTCCAATAAACATTATTTCTCACATGATATTGCTTTTTGCATTAAAAATACAAATACACGAAAATCTGCTTCATATTCACAATATACCAAAATGATTTTGTGAGAAGTATAACATTATTACAGTAGATCAAATCAGGACAGATGTGCATAACAGTATTGTCAGCAATTCTCAGCAACAACATAGATAACCTAATGACAGTAATCAGTCTTTTCTGTGTTTATCAGTGTTTATACGGACCAAATGTGATTGAATGTCATTGGGAACAGCGGCGTAGCCGTAGACATGCACGTAGTGAATAGGTATAAATGTAGAGAAATTGTCCACTAAATCCCGCAGAATAAGCCTCAGAAAACTTTCAAACACAGTTCATACTCAGGTAATGTTCGAACGATCAGTTATATACATGATTATTGAGGTATAAAACAAGAGATGTACCCTATTTGTACAGTGACAGGCAAACTGGAGGTCAATGTTTACATGGGCGATAATGTGGTATTTTAGGATAAAACCTTTCGTTTCTCGGGGACAGTTGTTCGAAATGCTTAAATTTCGATTGCTGAAGGTTGATTGTGTCACCTTTATATGAAAAGGCTTTTATAGTAATCTTGTTCTGCCTAATGGGACGGGATTTGTCATGTTTGTTGTAGATCCGACTAAATCTTTTATTTATCCCTCTTGACCTTTGACCTTCTGGACGAGATTTGAACGAGAGCGGGATTTCCAGAACTGCGAACTCGATTATTTTCCAGCTCCGTTTGTTACGATTATGGTAGAAAATTGAAGGTAAGTGAAAGATCTCGATAAAGTTTTCTAGTTTAGGGGGTTTGGGGGCTTTACCCCCAATGTATGAAACATGATGATGCTAGAATACATCACCCGTCATCCGTGCCGTGGTTACGTTGCCAGCCCAGCCTCACTCAGTCTCAGGTTCAATGAGTGCAAAACGTTGCACGTGCTCTCTGCCACATTTGAGGCGGATCTAGATGCAACGGCGGATCTCAGTTATGAAGAGATATTTATTTTATCGACTTTGCAACTGTATACAGTATATATCTATGCTAGCTGTGAACATCACAATCACACTTGGAATCATTTTGTCATTTCAGCATTTGCCACAAACCAAAGCCAAGGCAAAGCATGACTGCAAGATCAACTTCAACTTGCATACCAGATATACTACAGACAGTAAGCTTACAGTACAGCTCTGGCAGAGCCTCTGCGTCGCTCAGGCTGCGACTACACTACAGACAGGCTGAGACACTCAGACAGCCAGTCAGGCGAGTCAGCACACAGCAACAACCAAATATCTGAGCCTGAAAGAAACTGTACTAGTGCGTAGTGCAGAGCAGCCACCTGCAAGGATCAATAACAGTACGTATATTATATGTGTCTATAATTTACTGTACAACTGGAATAGTGTGCAAATACCGTGCTGTCATCATCTGTCAGATATTCTACAGATCCCAAAAATACAGGTTCTGACTGTCAACGTAATAATGGCACAAAACTGAATACTGTGAATAGTTTACTCTACAACTTAATCTCACATGTAATTTCAGGTTTCAGTTCTACATGTCAACATGAATGATATGTCATAGAAGGAAACACATCTACTGACAAACCCCACCAAAGGGAAGATGAGGGGCCAAGACCAACCAAATCAAACTTCATCAAGTGGCTAATAGATCTATAATGTTGTCATGTCCTGAGTAACAAATTACAGGCACTATTGACCATGATTTATTAAATGTCAAAGAAAATTGTTACGCACTCCGAAATGTCGCAATATGTACGTTAAAGTGCAAAACTACAAGATATGGCTTGAATCAAATGCTCTTAGGCTTGAATAGTGTCAGTCATGAAGGAACATGGCAATGTTTACCTCAAAATATAAAAAGTGCTAAGAAAAATCTCCAGGCATATAAACATAAGCTGTCTGGATGGTCAGGACCAATTAATAGTTGTACTGTTTGCGTATTATCATGTAATATGTACAATATATGAAATAACTGACAATGGTATGATAATGATAATTTGTTTTTGTTGCCCAATGTTCATCAGCATTTGTATACTAGTATGTCACCTCATCATCTATGATTCATTGTCGGTCAATAACCTTGTGGCTAGTGTTTATTGTTTCATGCTATACCGATGTAAAATAAAGTTCATCTATATGATTATTGGTCATCATAGATTGATCATGACATTTTGTCAAAAGTGCATGTATAGTGTGCGCAACATACTATCTAGTGGTAGAAGGAGTAGCTATTTTCGTAACCGGTTAACCGTTAGACTCGTAAAAAAATCACCATTGCATCGGCATATTGGTCATAGTGAAACGGTCGGTCCCAAACTTGAGGATTGTCTCGTGTACCGTATGTACTATCCAACATTATTTGCATTTGAGAAACTCATAGAGTATTAATATATATGTGATGAAAGTTTCGTACAGCCTGGATGGCAATGAATAACAAAATTGTACAGTAGTAAATGTTACTATATGGGATTTTAATCATGACCCATTGTTATTGGAAAATCCTGGTCACAGTCAGGCATTACAGTAAACATAGTACTGCTATTAATATTCTGTTTCCATGTTGTTGGTTACCAACATGGTATCACTTTGGCACCACAGATCAAATGTCAATGTATGCATGAAATGCTAGGAAGTGGCAAATAAATGTGTAATACCATGAACATCACAATCACACTTGGAATCATTTTGTCATTTCAGCATTTGCCACAAACCAAAGCCAAGGCAAAGCATGACTGCAAGATCAACTTCAACTTGCATACCAGATATACTACAGACAGTAAGCTTACAGTACAGCTCTGGCAGAGCCTCTGCGTCGCTCAGGCTGCGACTACACTACAGACAGGCTGAGACACTCAGACAGCCAGTCAGGCGAGTCAGCACACAGCAACAACCAAATATCTGAGCCTGAAAGAAACTGTACTAGTGCGTAGTGCAGAGCAGCCACCTGCAAGGATCAATAACAGTACGTATATTATATGTGTCTATAATTTACTGTACAACTGGAATAGTGTGCAAATACCGTGCTGTCATCATCTGTCAGATATTCTACAGATCCCAAAAATACAGGTTCTGACTGTCAACGTAATAATGGCACAAAACTGAATACTGTGAATAGTTTACTCTACAACTTAATCTCACATGTAATTTCAGGTTTCAGTTCTACATGTCAACATGAATGATATGTCATAGAAGGAAACACATCTACTGACAAACCCCACCAAAGGGAAGATGAGGGGCCAAGACCAACCACATCAAACTTCATCAAGTGGCTAATAGATCTATAATGTTGTCATGTCCTGAGTAACAAATTACAGGCACTATTGACCATGATTTATTAAATGTCAAAGAAAATTGTTACGCACTCCGAAATGTCTCAATATGTACGTTAAAGTGCAAAACTACAAGATATGGCTTGAATCAAATGCTCTTAGGCTTGAATAGTGTCAGTCATGAAGGAACATGGCAATGTTTACCTCAAAATATAAAAAGTGCTAAGAAAAATCTCCAGGCATATAAACATAAGCTGTCTGGATGGTCAGGACCAATTAATAGTTGTAATGTTTGCGTATTATCATGTAATATGTACAATATATGAAATAACTGACAATGGTATGATAATGATAATTTGTTTTTGTTGCCCAATGTTCATCAGCATTTGTATACTAGTATGTCACCTCATCATCTATGATTCATTGTCGGTCAATAACCTTGTGGCTAGTGTTTATTGTTTCATGCTATACCGATGTAAAATAAAGTTCATCTATATGATTATTGGTCATCATAGATTGATCATGACATTTTGTCAAAAGTGCATGTATAGTGTGCGCAACATACTATCTAGTGGTAGAAGGAGTAGCGATTTTCGTAACCGGTTAACCGTTAGACTCGTAAAAAAATCACCATTGCATCGGCATATTGGTCATAGTGAAACGGTCGGTCCCAAACTTGAGGATTGTCTCGTGTACCGTATGTACTATCCAACATTATTTGCATTTGAGAAACTTAATATATATGTGATGAAAGTTTCGTACAGCCTGGATGGCAATGAATAACAAAATTGTACAGTAGTAAATGTTACTATATGGGATTTTAATCATGACCCATTGTTATTGGAAAATCCTGGTCACAGTCAGGCATTACAGTAAACATAGTACTGCTATTAATATTCTGTTTCCATGTTGTTGGTTACCAACATGGTATCACTTTGGCACCACAGATCAAATGTCAATGTATGCATGAAATGCTAGGAAGTGGCAAATAAATGTGTAATACCATGTCTAGACTGTTGCTGCATTTGAATATACACATATATGTTTTGAATGAATTTAGGACACCATAATAGGGTCACTAGTATCTGAATTTCTAGATATGTCATCGGTATAAATAAGCTGACTTCTATTTGTGGTGGATTTCCTGGTAATACTAGTTTTGGATTGCAAAATTAAATTTAGTGTATAATATAGAGCAAAGAAAAAATTGGCCACAATTTTGAACAAATTCGTGAAGTTTTCGGCAACGTATATTTCGTGTAGAGGATAGTGATATATGCAGGTAAATAGGAAGTGCCTAAACCAACATAGAATCTTTTTTTTTTTCACCAGGCGATGTTGGTTTTTGGGCAGCTATGATGCATTTTCTTGTTTATTTTTGTCAGTCATTTGTCATTTGTCAGTCATGAAGGAACATGGCAATGTTTACCTCAAAATATAAAAAGTGCTAAGAAAAATCTCCAGGCATATAAACATAAGCTGTCTGGATGGTCAGGACCAATTAATAGTTGTAATGTTTGCGTATTATCATGTAATATGTACAATATATGAAATAACTGACAATGGTATGATAATGATAATTTGTTTTTGTTGCCCAATGTTCATCAGCATTTGTATACTAGTATGTCACCTCATCATCTATGATTCATTGTCGGTCAATAACCTTGTGGCTAGTGTTTATTGTTTCATGCTATACCGATGTAAAATAAAGTTCATCTATATGATTATTGGTCATCATAGATTGATCATGACATTTTGTCAAAAGTGCATGTATAGTGTGCGCAACATACTATCTAGTGGTAGAAGGAGTAGCTATTTTCGTAACCGGTTAACCGTTAGACTCGTAAAAAAATCACCATTGCATCGGCATATTGGTCATAGTGAAACGGTCGGTCCCAAACTTGAGGATTGTCTCGTGTACCGTATGTACTATCCAACATTATTTGCATTTGAGAAACTCATAGAGTATTAATATATATGTGATGAAAGTTTCGTACAGCCTGGATGGCAATGAATAACAAAATTGTACAGTAGTAAATGTTACTATATGGGATTTTAATCATGACCCATTGTTATTGGAAAATCCTGGTCACAGTCAGGCATTACAGTAAACATAGTACTGCTATTAATATTCTGTTTCCATGTTGTTGGTTACCAACATGGTATCACTTTGGCACCACAGATCAAATGTCAATGTATGCATGAAATGCTAGGAAGTGGCAAATAAATGTGTAATACCATGAACATCACAATCACACTTGGAATCATTTTGTCATTTCAGCATTTGCCACAAACCAAAGCCAAGGCAAAGCATGACTGCAAGATCAACTTCAACTTGCATACCAGATATACTACAGACAGTAAGCTTACAGTACAGCTCTGGCAGAGCCTCTGCGTCGCTCAGGCTGCGACTACACTACAGACAGGCTGAGACACTCAGACAGCCAGTCAGGCGAGTCAGCACACAGCAACAACCAAATATCTGAGCCTGAAAGAAACTGTACTAGTGCGTAGTGCAGAGCAGCCACCTGCAAGGATCAATAACAGTACGTATATTATATGTGTCTATAATTTACTGTACAACTGGAATAGTGTGCAAATACCGTGCTGTCATCATCTGTCAGATATTCTACAGATCCCAAAAATACAGGTTCTGACTGTCAACGTAATAATGGCACAAAACTGAATACTGTGAATAGTTTACTCTACAACTTAATCTCACATGTAATTTCAGGTTTCAGTTCTACATGTCAACATGAATGATATGTCATAGAAGGAAACACATCTACTGACAAACCCCACCAAAGGGAAGATGAGGGGCCAAGACCAACCAAATCAAACTTCATCAAGTGGCTAATAGATCTATAATGTTGTCATGTCCTGAGTAACAAATTACAGGCACTATTGACCATGATTTATTAAATGTCAAAGAAAATTGTTACGCACTCCGAAATGTCTCAATATGTACGTTAAAGTGCAAAACTACAAGATATGGCTTGAATCAAATGCTCTTAGGCTTGAATAGTGTCAGTCATGAAGGAACATGGCAATGTTTACCTCAAAATATAAAAAGTGCTAAGAAAAATCTCCAGGCATATAAACATAAGCTGTCTGGATGGTCAGGACCAATTAATAGTTGTAATGTTTGCGTATTATCATGTAATATGTACAATATATGAAATAACTGACAATGGTATGTTAATGATAATTTGTTTTTGTTGCCCAATGTTCATCAGCATTTGTATACTAGTATGTCACCTCATCATCTATGATTCATTGTCGGTCAATAACCTTGTGGCTAGTGTTTATTGTTTCATGCTATGCCGATGTAAAATAAAGTTCATCTATATGATTATTGGTCATCATAGATTGATCATGACATTTTGTCAAAAGTGCATGTATAGTGTGCGCAACATACTATCTAGTGGTAGAAGGAGTAGCGATTTTCGTAACCGGTTAACCGTTAGACTCGTAAAAAAATCACCATTGCATCGGCATATTGGTCATAGTGAAACGGTCGGTCCCAAACTTGAGGATTGTCTCGTGTACCGTATGTACTATCCAACATTATTTGCATTTGAGAAACTCATAGAGTATTAATATATATGTGATGAAAGTTTCGTACAGCCTGGTTGGCAATGAATAACAAAATTGTACAGTAGTAAATGTTACTATATGGGATTTTAATCATGACCCATTGTTATTGGAAAATCCTGGTCACAGTCAGGCATTACAGTAAACATAGTACTGCTATTAATATTCTGTTTCCATGTTGTTGGTTACCAACATGGTATCACTTTGGCACCACAGATCAAATGTCAATGTATGCATGAAATGCTAGGAAGTGGCAAATAAATGTGTAATACCATGTCTAGACTGTTGCTGCATTTGAATATACACATATATGTTTTGAATGAATTTAGGACACCATAATAGGGTCACTAGTATCTGAATTTCTAGATATGTCATCGGTATAAATAAGCTGACTTCTATTTGTGGTGGATTTCCTGGTAATACTAGTTTTGGATTGCAAAATTAAATTTAGTGTATAATATAGAGCAAAGAAAAATTGGCCACAATTTTGAACAAATTCGTGAAGTTTTCGGCAACGTATATTTCGTGTAGAGGATAGTGATATATGCAGGTAAATAGGAAGTGCCTAAACCAACATAGAATCTTTCTTTTTTTCACCAGGCGATGTTGGTTTTTGGGCAGCTATGATGCATTTTCTTGTTTATTTTTTATTTAAGAATCACAAATAAAAAAAATTGGGAGGCTGCTTTTGAACACAGATGGGCGGGGACGAGAAACAGAAAATTATTTTTTTAGGCCTAATGAATTTCAATTTTGAAATAACAAATTTTGAATGCGGGATTACAAAATTTGGCCATAATAACTTTTCCAGCTCGAAATAACGAAAATTCAATTCAATATGATAATTTGGAATGACAACATTTCCAGTTCGAGATAGCAAAGTTCGAGTTCGAGATAAATAAATTGAATTCACTATAAGAACTTAATTCGAGAGAATGGAATGATTTTCAGATAGTTATTTCTTTGATTCCCGTTGTGGCCCTAAATGCGCTTTCGAAGCATATAAACGATTGTTTCAGATCATCGTATTCCTCCAGATATGAAAATTTTTTGCACAGTGCAATATTACTCTTAATTTATCCCACAGATATGCAGATACTTAACTAAGATTTTTTTATTCAATCAATCCTCGTTATTATACTCCTTTCATAGATTAATTCAACAGCTTGAGACCAGCCTTGAAGCTGTTGAAAAATTTGCATTCAGATCCGGCATGCAATGGGGGGGGGGGGGGGGTGGCGGGGGGTATCAATATGCTTGAAAGGTAAATTAAATCAGTAAATATTTTAATTTAAAATGATTTTATTTAAGTCTCACCCGGTTCAGGTATATGTAAATTCAAAACATAATAAAAACCATTAGAGAATCAGCCACTCTAATAAGAGTTATGAGAGACTATACAAACATATTTAGCCAAAATACAAAACAAACAGTGTTAAAACCAGTACAACGTTACATTGATAAATATAGGAATATATAGACATTAACTTTATAGAATCAATCTTCATATTTCTAGCATCGTATATAGGGTTCTGGCAGCACGTTTTGCTGCATTCGTGTCAATGAGGATAAAACACATCTTGTTGGTGTCATCCATGTTCATGAAATTGCCCTGTAGAGACTGGCATGTGTGGTACAGTTTCTGTCGTATATCTGTGTCGCCATGGTAGTGGTTGGTCAAGGCAGGGCTCACGTGCATATTCCGTCTTGAATAGCCTGTAGGTCCTCAGTTTGTTCCGCCCGTGACCTCGTATTGCTGCATCCCGCTGAAGCTTGTCGAGCCAGCGTTGACGACGGTGCGCATCTGAGTGTATTGGTGGTAATAGATTGATACTTACTTTCATGGATAAGCGCTTGTGCATGTTGGGAGATGAGCGACTCCACGTCAACAAGATAGATCGCCTCAAGGCTCGTGGAATGACATTGTTATGGAAGTCCACTGTTGCTCACAATGTGTATTAAGTGTCAGTTCACCATATACAGCGGCATTTGGTGTGCTTTTGTTTACTCCGACTAGCGCGTCATTGTCGGTACTAGCGCGTCATTGTCGCCTCCATGGGGAGGCGACATATTCAAATACGATTAAAAAGGCCCATGAGTGGATGCGCTGGTCCGGTCCCGCAATAGTACCGCAGCATTTGTTTTGAAAATTTTAGTGTCAACAACCAGATGGAGCCAATCACTAAAAAAATATAAGTGTTCTCTGACCTTGAAAATACATGTAAGGTAAGGTCAAAGGTCAAATTCAAGGTCACCAGAATATTGAACATATATCATTTTCTATATGTTGACAATTGATTGCTAAGCTGTAAAGTCAATGATAAGCAAGATATTAGACAATTTGTGCTCTGACCTTGAAAATGAGGTCAAAGGTCAAATTCAAGGTCATCACAATATTCGGCGTATATCATTTCCTTTATGTCCACAATCGATTCCTAATCTCTAATCTCAATATTAAGTGAGATATTAGGCAAAATGTGTCCCATTATAAAGCATAGGGCAGTTTAGCATGTGAAAGTCCCATTTGGGCCGAGTTTGGGCCCAAAATGGCCGACTTCGAGCGATTCAAGGGCAACGAAACTTATACACCTCACAGGGGTATATATGAGGAGTGTTATGCGTCAACAAGAATAAAAGTTACTGAACAGATTTTGAGAAAACGACCGTCAAAGTCCAAAACTAGCCATTTTTCGACTAAAATGGCCGCTCTGACCTTGAAACCGAGGTCAGAGGTCAAATTCAAGGTCACGAGAATATTCAGCATATATCATTCCCTATATGTCCACAATTGATTCCTAGTCTCTAATCTCAATATTAAGTGAGATATTAGGCTTAATGTGTCCCATTATGAAGCATAGGAGAATTTAACATGGGAAAGTCCCATTTGGGTCGAGTTTGGCCCAAAATAACCCACTTTGAGCGATTCAAGCGCAATGAAACTTATTCACATCACAGGAGTACATATGAGGAGTGTTGTGTATCAAGAAGAAGAAAAGTTACTGAACAGTTTTTGAGAAAATGGCCGCCAAAGTCCAAAATCAGGCATTTTTCATCGAAAACGGCCGCCATTTTGAAAAAAAATGCGAAAATCGAAAAACTTAAAAAAAAGATAAAAATTTAAATATAAAAATGTGAACGGACGACGGACGGATGGACGGCTGGACGGACGACGGACGCAACGCCACGGCAATAGGTTATCGGACCAAAGGTCCGGTAACCTAAAAAGTAATTTCATGAATGGAAAAACTAAATTCGAAATTATTTTGTGGAAATTGCTAAATAAAAAAATAGCTCAAGGGCTAAAAAAGGTTACCGAATAATGTTTTACATTTTAAATATTAGCCATTTTGTCCCGAGACCTTGACAGCAAGGTCAAATTCAAGGTCACAAGAATATTCAGCATATATCATTTCATGTCCACAATTGATTCCTAAGCTGCCAAAATCGACAATGAGCAAGATATTACCCATTTTGTGTTCTGACCTTAGAGATGAGATCAAATTCAAGGTCATGAGAATATTCAGCATATATCATTTCCTATATGTGCTCAATTGATTGCAAAGCTGTAAGTTCGATAATAAATGAGATATTAACCATTTTGTGCTTTGACCTTGAAAATGAGGTCACATGTCAAATTCAAGGTCAGGACAATATTCAGCATTTATCGTTTACTATTTGTTCACAATTGCTTCCTTAACTGTAAAAATGATAATAAGCGAGATATTAGCCATTTTATGCTCTGACCTTGAAAATGAGGTCGAAGGTCAAGTTCAAGGTCATGACAAGATTCAGTATATATATCATTTCCTACATGTGCACAATTGATTCTAAGCTGCAAAGTCGATAATATGCGAGATATTAGCCATTTATTGCTCTGACCTTGAAAATGAGATCAAAGGTCAAGATCAAGGTCATGACAATCTTCAGCATGTATCACTTCCTACATGGCCCCAATTGATTTGTAATCTGTAAAGTCGATGATAAGTGAGATTTTAGCCATTTTTTCCTATGACCTGGAAGATGGAGAACAAGGTCAAATTCAAAGTCATCAGAATATTCGGCGTATATCATTTCCTATACATCCACAACTGATTTTCTAACCTGTGAAGTCGTTAATAAGCGAGATATTAGCCATTTTGTGCTCTTGACTTTGGAAATAAGGTCAGAGGTCAAATTCAAGGTCAGGGGAATATTCGGCATATATCATTTCCTATATGACCACAATTGATCCCTAAGCTGTAAACAAATGGTAAAATCGATAATAAGTGAGATATTAGCCATTTTGTCCTGTGACCTTGAAAAGGTCAAATTCAAGGTCATGAGAATATTCGGCATATATCATTTCCTATATGTTCACAATTGATTTCTAATCTGTAAAGTCGATAATAAGCGAGATATTAGCTATTTTGTGGTCTGACTTTGAAACTGAGGTCAGAGGTCAAATTCAAGGTCACGAGAATATACAGCATATATCATTTCCTATATGTCCACAATTGATTCCTAAGCTGTAAAGTCGATATTAAGCGAGATATTAGCCATTTTGTCCTGTGACCTTGAAAATGAGGTCAAAGGTCAAATTCAAGGTCATCAGAATATTCGGCATATATCATTTCCTATTTGTCCACAATTGATTTCCAATCTGTAAAGTCGATAATAAGCGAGATATTAGCTATTTTGTGGTCTGACCTTGAAACTGAGGTCAGAAGTCAAATTCAAAGTCACGAGAATATTCAGCATATATCATTTCCTATATGTCCACAATTGATTTCTGGTGTCTAATCTCAATATTGAGTGAGATATTAGGCATAATGTGTCCCATTATGAAGCATAGGAGAGTTTAACATGGAAAAGTCTCATTTGGGCCGAGTTTGGGCCAAAATGGCCCACTTCCAGCGATTCAAGCGCAACGAAACTTATACACATCACAGGAGTACATATGAGGAGTGTTATGTATAAAAAAGAAACTTGAAAAGAAGGCCAAAGGTCAAATTCAAAGTCACAGAAATATTATGGATATATCATTTCCTTTATATCCACGATTGATTCCTAAGCTGTAAAATCGATAATAAGCGATATATTAGCCATTTTGTGCTATGACCTTGAAAATAAGGTCAAATGTCAAATTTGAGGTCATCAGAATATTCAGTGTATACCCTTTCCTATATGTCCACATTTGATTCCTAAGCTGTAAAGTCGATAATAAGCGAGATATTAGCCATTTTGTCCAGTGACCTTGAAAATGAGGTCAAAGGTTAAATTCAAGGTCACGTGAATATTCAGCATATATCATTTCCTACATGTCCACAATTGATTCCCTAAGCTGTAAAATCGATAATAAGTGAGATATTAGCCATTTTGTCCCGTGACCTTGAAAATGAGGTCAAAGGTCAAATTCAAGGTCATGACAATAATCTGCATATATCATTTCCTATATGTTCATAATTGTTTCCTAAGCTGTGAAGTCGATAAGAAGTGAGATATTAGCCATTTTGTCCTGTGACCTTGAAAATGAGGTCGAAGGTCAAATTCAAGGTCATCAGAATATTCGGTCTATATCATTTCCTATATGTCCACAATTGATTTCTAAGCTGTAAAGTCGATAATAAGCGAGATATTAGCCATTTTGTTCTTTGACCTTGAAACTGAGGTCAGAGGTCAAACTCAAGGTCACGAGAATATTCAGCATATATCATTTCCTATATGTCCACAATTGATTCCTAGTCTCTAATCTCAATATTAAGTGAGATATAAGGCATAATGTGTTCCATTATAAAGCATAGGAAATTTTAACATGGGAAAGTCCCATTTGGGCCAAGTTTGGCCCGAAATGGCCCACTTCGAGCAATTCAAGCGCAACGAAACTTATACACATCACAGGAGTACATTTGCGGAGTATTGTGTATCAAAAAGAAAAAAAAGTTACTGAACAGTTTTTGAGAAATTGGCCACCAAAGTCCAAAATCAGGCTTTTTTCGTGGAAAACGGCCGCCATTTTGAAAAAAAATGCGAAAATCGAAAAACTAAAAAAAAACCTTTCCTGGAAATATTTTTAGGTATTTTTGTGCAAAATTTCAGAGAGATTCGATCATATACTTTCAAGATAAAAGTGTTAACGGACGACGGACGGATGGACAGACGACGGACGACGGACGCAACGCCATGCCAATAGGTTATCGGACCATAGGTCCGGTAACCTAAAAAGTAAAAACAGCATATTTAAGAATTAGCCCAAGGTCTAAAAAAGGTGACCGGACAATGTATATTTTAGTAATTAGCCTTTTGTACCGTGACCTTGAAAGTTGAGCCATTGGTCAATTCAAGGTCACGAGAATGTTCAGCATATATCATTTCGAGTATGTCCATAATTGATTCCTAAGCTGTAATGTCGATAATAAGTGAGATATTAGCCATTTTGTGATATGACCTGGAAAATGAGGTCAGAGGTCAAATTTAAGGTAATGACAATAGGGCACAGAAGGGAGATTTAAAATGTCACGTAATTTTGCGTATTTTCGTCATTTTGGGGACACACAACTTTCCCGCCAAATTTTCTGAAAAATTGTAATTGTTCGGTTCCAAAGAATATCAAGGTAAATCAACGGAAATTCATCGGAATCTTATATTACTTTTATTGACACATTACAACCGCTATGAGATCGATGAATGTATTATTCCTTAAATATATCCTGCCGATTGAAGAGTTTGAATAACCCATGTTTCTGGGCATTTGGTCCGCGATCTTTGCGGCAGATAATGTACCAAGGCTTTTAAATTGAGTCGAACTTATACTTTCTTTTTGTTTCCCGAGAACTACATAAGGGGAGAGACATATTTTGTCCTCTTTCAAGTTTAACATCACATAAATATATGTGTTATAATCGAATTTATGCGTCAGAAATGCACTCTCAAACACGACTTGAACAGGGCGCATTTTCAGTTTGAAAAATACTGAAATAATTCGGAATACTTTCATTACATTCAAGAAAGAGTTATGAATATATCTCAAAACACTTTGTTATACAATACATATAAATTCAAGGTAACACAGCAAAAGTGACCACGTGGCAAGCCTTGTCTCCGAAAGTACAAATTACGTCATAAATATGTAATTTTTTGGACACATGTGGAACGAGACTTCGGTGCCCTATAATCTGAATATATCATTTCCTATTTGTTCCTAGTTGATTCCTAAGCTGTGAAGTCCATAATAAGTGAGATATTAATCATTTTCTCCAGTGACCTTGCAATTTAGGTCAAAGGTCAAATTCAAGGTCATGATAATAACCTGTATATATAATTTCCTATATGTTCATAATTGATTCCCAATCTCTAATCGCAATATTAAGTGAGATATTAGGCATAATGTGTCCTATTATAAAGCATAAGGAGAATTTAATATGGGAAAGTCCCATTTTGGCCGAGGTTGGGCCAAAATGGCCCACTTCGAGCCATTCAAGGGCAACGAAACTTATACAAATCACAGGGGTATATATGAGGAGTGTTATACATCATAAGAAAAAAAGGTACTGAACACATTTTGAGAAAACGACCGTCAAAGTCCAAAATTGGCCATTTTTCGTCAAAAATGGCCGCCATTTGAAAAAACGTTCGAAAATAAAAAAACAAAAAAACATCTCATTCTTGAAATAGTTTTAGGCACTTTTGTGCAAAATTTCAGAAAGATCCGGTTGCAAACTTCAAAGATAAGTATGCAGAAGGACAGCGACGACGGACGGACGACAGCGACGAACGCAACGCCACGGCAATAAGTTATCGGACCAAAGGTTCGGTAACCTAAAAATACACCATACACGGTGAGGCAGACCCTTCATCTGTATTTTTCAGCATGTGTCAACATTTCATATTAATTTGATGTTCACATTGGCGAGTATCATATTATCCACATTTAAAATACAACGTATATATGACTTGGCATTCAGAACGCAACGCAACGCAACGCAACCGTAACTTGTATAAACAATTTAGCGATTCGCGTTTGACGGTATTTTCAATACAAATAATCAACTTATTCAGCTAAGCCCCACCTAGCTAAGCCCCACTGAACTGCGGCACAATGTATTTTCAATAGATACTGTACATATTTATACATATTTGCACATCAATTTGACGTGACTATCGATGGGAAACTTGAAAACGAAAGAAGATTATTGATCTCGGATATGTTCTGTAGCTTTGGATTGGATTATTCAGGTGGTGAGGCCTCAGGATAACCCAAGATGATGGACGCACTTATTTTTAGTGGGGTCCTGTTTTGTGTGGTGTATGTACTGCATTGTCAGATACTCTTATAACAGCATTAGGCAGATCAGGGTATATATATCTATCACTACCCATCACTACCGCTGAGAATGTCGGTGACGAAACCGTGATCCTCAACGAACACCGAATTTAATGTCCTCTCGGTGTCAAATAGGCCAAATTCGGCGCCAAAATGGCCACCAAATGGCTAAAAACGATTCAATAAAAAATTCAATTCATACAATGGCCCACTCCGAGAGGGCCATTGTCAAGAGCAACGAAACTTATACACGTAACAGAGGTATATATGAGGAGTCTTATGCATCAATTAGAAAAAAAAATTACTGAACAGATTTTGAGAAAACGACCGTCAAAATCCGATATTGGCTATTTAACAATGGCCGTCATTTCGAAAAAAGTTCGAAAATAAAAAAACACATCTTTCTTAGAATAGTTTTAGGCATTTTTGTGCAAAATTTCAGAAAGATTCGTCTGTGAACATTAAAGATAAAAATATAGACGGACGATGACGACGGACGGACGATGACGACGGACGCAATGCCTCGGCACTATGTTATCGGACCAAAGATCCGGTAGCCTAAAATACGTCAGACACGATGAGGCAGACCCTTTATCTGTATTTTTTCAGCATGGATTTCTTTATATTCTGACCTGGATTATTAAAATATGAATTTGTCTCATTTTTTTAAAGGAAATGATGCTGCACCGCTGAGAAAAGAATGTACATGGGAGCTAGTGAATGATCTGGAGGCATACTTTCACCATCCATATTACCAGCCAAGTTCTGCGCCAAAATGGTCACCAAATGGCTGAAAGCGATTTAAAAAAATCCATACAATAGTCCTCTCACAAACTAAACAATAATAAAGTATCACTAGCGTTCGCTCGCACTGAGCGGCGATGTGACAAAAGGACCGATATGATTGCGACAAAAGGACAAGTGGGCTGGATCATAATAAAATATTATTGTAACGGGATTTCCCCCTCTGTGACGTCCGGATAAACGGTTTCTTAGAAGGTGGTTGGGTTTTTGGTTAACCGGAGCAGTAACGGAAAATTCCGGGAAACTGCTGCTTGCACGGCTTAATCACGGCTAGGAGTCTCTAAGGGTTGGTAGCGTGGTCTGGAATGGACCTCCAACCGTCCTTCCCCTGACTGCAATCTGCAACTGCACCTGAAATGAGGATTCCGGTGGCGTTTCCGCTACCAGTACTGCAACTGCTCTGTCGGGTCACTGTTTCCGCAAACTGCTCCGTTGTTTCCGTCTCACTGCAACTGCGACTGCACCTGAAATGACGAATCTAGAAGCGTCTCCGCCTCCCACTCTGCAACTTATTCCGTCAGGTACTGCCTCTGCATCCCCTCCGCTGCTTCTGTCTCCACTGCAACCGCGACTGCACCTGAAATGGAGAATCTAGAAGCGTCTCCGCCTCTGGTACTGCAACTGCTCCTGTCGCCGCAACTACTCCGTCAGGTACCGCCTCCGCAGTGGGTCCGTTGCTTCCACCTCCGTCTCCGTCTTCTCCTCCAATGATCTGGATTCTGGATCACCCTCAGACGTCGTCACAAACTTTGTCTTAGCCGTTAACTTTTCTCCCTTCTTCTCCGTATTACCAAAGATTGTAAGAAGTACTTCTTACAATCTTTGCTTTAACTTTATCATAATTTCAAAGTTTCCTAACGAACACGGAAAAAACAACCCGGAATAAGTTTTCAGATTTATTTTTCTAAGTGTACAGTCGGAAGACATAAACTGTAATCATCTGCATGACCTAAGCCGGAGCAAGAGAGTACTCTGCTAAGGGAGAAGGGTCTGAACAGGTCGACGTCAGGACACCAACTACGCCGTCCGCTCTGAAGCGGGGGCTTTTATAGATCTGAGACCAAGGGTCAAGTGACCGACCATTGTGACGTCATAGTTCGCCAAAACACTGATTTTTCCGGAATTTCCAAGAACATGCTAGAACCAATCAGTGGTTGACACGTCACCTTTTAAACCGAAAATGAGGCTGATCACGTGACCTTCCGGAAATAACGTCATTACGTTTTTGTACTCCATTGTTCCGGCTCCGTCTCCGGTTCCGTTTCCGGCTTCAACCATTTAAATTATTCTAAGTTCCAAGCCGGAATACCTTTCTAAAACCATCGATATATAACCGTATGAGCCTTTAAACATATATACATTTTAATAAACCGTTTTTCAACCGTAATATCACAAAATATACACTTTACCTTGGGGAACTTTTGGGAACACCCCAAAACCGTTACACTATTATATTTCGTCTATATTTGTATATTTCCACCAAGAAACATTAACAAATTCAAGTTACCATATCTAACTAATGGCGAGAGGCGTCAGTTCGGGTGGAGTGTGCAGTGAGAAACACATTAGCAATGTTTTTCACCAGCTGCACATATCGACCTGATGTTAGTGCAATTCTCGAAACAAACGCACTTGCGGGGCAAGCGAAGCACATTGATGGTACTTGAACCTGTATAATTGCTGAAAATCGAAGTTTGCTTCAAAGCGAAATGTCTCATTTTATCCCAAAATTAGTTCAAACAGTTACTAAAACTCAAAAACTAGATTTCAACAAACAAGTTAGGAAAAAAGTTACAAAATCTTACAAAAAGACCAAACATAAGGAAAAATATTTTAACCAGTTTTTAGGTCACCGTCCCTTTGGTCCGATAACCTAATTGGCGTGGCGTTGCGTCCGTCGTCCATCGTCCGTCCACATTTTTATCTTTAAAGTTTACGGTCGAAACTTTCTGAAATTTTGCACAAAAATAGCTAAAAATATTCCCAGGAAAGTTTTTTTTTTTTTTTGATTTTCGCATTTTTTTCCAAAATGGCGGCCGTTTTTGACGAAAAATGGCCAATTTCTGACTTTGGTGGCCATTTTTTCGAAAACTGTTCGGACAGTTTTGAGATTTTTGTTCCAAAAGATTCCCCCCACATACCTCTGTGATATGTATAAGTTTAATTGCATTTGAATCGCCGGTCTGCGTGTGGCGGCCATTTTCATTTCGGCGACCGGTCCTAAATGGGACTTCTTCATGTTAAATTCTCCTATGCTTTTTAATGGGACACATTATGCCTAATATCTCACTTAGTATTGATCACTTAGTATTGATTTCACCTCCTAATGGCCAGTTTTGGGGGTTCATGAGTTTCCCTGTCATTTTTGTTTTCTCTCACTTCGTATGCCTGATATGACTTTCTGTCCCCGGACTATGAGATTGGATAACGGACCCTGTTTTGTTTGCTCGGAATACTTAAAGTACTAGTATAGTGCAAATATGATGTGAACTTAAATGTCAGATCTCATTGATCTGAGCATAATGGTCTTTACGGCATGTAAATATCACAATCCGTTCAAAAGTTACAGCACTTTAAAGACTGAAATTGGCAAATTTGCTTTTTCAAAACAATTTAGCTAATTAGTATGCAAATGAGATATTCATGACGTCATGTTTTCACTTTTTCTGCTGTTGTCAAGGTAATCAGTGAACTGGTACGGCCCATAGCAACCATGGTTGCTAAGGCCAGAAACCCACTTAGAACATGGTATGCAGAAATAAAAATGGTGCCAACTTGAGCTCTATATTAATTTAATTCATAAAAAATCGACAGAAAGTATGTTGATAGATTGACTTGGCAGCTAACGGTCATGGCAACCATGGGTAACCACGGCTCTAGGGAAGGACTGGTAACCATAGCAAAAGTACAGTTTGTGTGGATATTGATTATGTATGCTACATAATAATATGCACTAGTCAGATCATCAGAAGCTTCAATAAGAATCTTTATATCATGTCTTAAAATATCCTAATTAAAAATTTGTTCCCCTCATGAGGTCATGAATTCTCATTAGCATCTAATTTGCATATTAATGAGTTGCCAAAACTTTTCAAGTGGCTTATGTGATGTAGTGCCGGAATGGCAGTTTCAAATGGCTGTAATTTTTTAATGGATAGTGATATTGACATACCGTAAAGACCACTTTGCTCAGATCAATGAGCTCTTTCATATAACTCAACATCATATTTGCACTTTACTAGTACTTTAATACTGGGCATTGATTCCACGTCTATTAGTATTGATATTAGAGACTAGGAATCAATTGTGGACATATAGGAAATGATATATACTGAACATTCTCGTGACCTTCAATTTGACCTCTGACCTCATTTTCAAGGTCAAAGCATGATATATGCCGAATATTCTCGTGACCGTGAATTTGACCTTTGACATCATTTCCAAGGACAGAACACAAACTGGCTAATATCTCGCTTAATATCGACTTTACAGCTTAGGAATCAATTGTGCACATTTAGGAAATGATATACGCTGAATATTCTGACAATCTTGAATTTGACCTTTGACCTCATTTTCAAGATGAGAGCCCAAAATGGCTAATATCTCACTTATTATCGACTTTACAGCCTTGGATATACATTGTGTACATATAGGAAATGATATATGCTCAATATTTTGATGAACTTTAATTTGACCTTTGACCTCATTTTCAAGGTCAGAGCACATGATGGCTAATCTCTCACTTATTATCGACTTTACATCTTAATAATAACTTGTGAAGAATAACATGAAGTGATATATATGCTGAATATCCTCGTGACCTTTAATTTGACCTTTGACCCGATTTGCAAGGTCAGGGGACAAAATGACTAATATCTAAACATTGTCCGGTAACCTATTTTAGCTCTTGGGCCAATTTTTAATATTTTATTCTGCATTGCCAAAACTAAAAAAGTGTGTTGCTTCTCATTTTTATTTCACAGTTAATCCAGGTACTAGTGACAAAGCACTATCTGCAGACAGGAGACTATATTCGTGTAAGGAGATGGAATACCTTTTCCTCATCGTGGCGATGGTTATAAATTAGGACAATTTTCAAAAAGGCTTTCAATCTAGCATGTCCACGTGTATACAATCTCTATGGGATAATGGTGAACGTTATCTATATCATTGCAACAAAACAGTAACCTTGACACTTAACACAATGATTATTCTAGTGGCCATTGTTATTTATATTGCTGCAACAAGGTTTACTCCGGAGGGTTTAACACAACAATTCCTCAATCGTGTGCATCGGTATTTATTGTTCAACATCGCAGATCCGTGACAGATATGTCCCGTTCAGTAGGCCCCGTGTGACTGAAGCTTTCTTCAGAACACTAAAGCGCGCCAGCACATTTTAAATCTGACGGTACGTCGATTCATCTTGCTCCGAAAGTGGATCAAGAACCGGCTACCATACTGGATACCGGGGCGAGATGCATTACAGTACCTAAAAATAAACATACAGTTTCAGTGTAACCTACCCGTGACAGCAAAAGTTTTCATTTATTACGTTGTCATCGTTTCTGTGGTCTGACGAAGGATGAAACCCATACGGTAGTTCCATTGTTTGATAGTAGCCATGACTGTTAAAATTCGACCTAGCTGTCAAAAGAACTTCGAACGTCTTATTAAAAACCCATTGCGTGGAGTTCGTGTACACAGTTGTTAGAATAAACTCACACTTCATAACAAGCAATTCTTATCAACATCAAAATCTGCTTTGTAATAGGTAGGTACTTGCATGTATACCACTGAGACGATGCCACTCCTGGTGGACGTTAAATAGTTATGTCCCCCTGGAAACCATCAACTCAGTAGCCGTTCTGGTGTGTGATTAGGTACTCAGTAATACGTTCTTGTCATACAGTTTTCCGTTCCAGGTTCCGGAATTATTTTAATGTGGTATTGGGCAGTCGTATTTTCATTCCATCAGGTGTACAGTAGAAACAATTTTATCTACACCCCGCCCCTCTCTCTGACAGAGCCAAAGTGACTATGCATAATGTTTGGTCGAGCTCTTTCTTAATGGAAATGTTCCATGTTCGCTTTTATATTAGATTGAGTCTTGTCGTAATCATGATAATGAGTCGCAAGTTGATAAAATGATGATAAATTACAGAAAACCTTATATTTATATCATCCATTCATAACACAGTGTGGATTATAATATTGCTAGGAAAGGCTTTACAACAACATGCTCACTTACCACGGACGACGCCGAATGATTATTTTTTTAATCTCCAGGAAGGTGAAATCACAATCATCCAATCTGAATTCTTCAAACCAGAGTAAGACCAGTCCTCTCCAACTTCCTTTCTAAAGAATCGTATGGGGTTTCATTGTATGCATTATAAGTCACCCCCTGTGGACTAATCTCAGTTAATTATGATATGCGTTCAACAATCTATCCTTTGACCAATATCGGTAAGTGATGAAATGTTCACCTCGAGAAGCCATGAACATTCAGCGTTCGTGCGAGCCGGTAAATTTACAGTGACACACCTTGAGTCCCTCGCCGACACGGTATATTCACCAGCATCTGTGCACACTGCAGTAAAAAAGTTTGCATTTTATAAAAAATAATCTAGCTTTGATATCTAGAATAATGTACTAGATATTGTGTCCTGAGTTGTTGTACAGATCCCCAGGTATTACGTACCCCTTGGACTAGGTGCCACGTTGTTGCAGAAGGGCGGAGCCAGACCCCAAGGGCAAATACAGGTCCAACAGTTCACATAGTTCGTGAATCCGGAGTTTTGGCAAGTTCGAAACGCACGACAGTCTACTCCATTCCGAGCTGATACAATATATATTTAATTACACCATAATAAGGATGGATAGTGGATAGTTGTAATGGAACGTAATTATATTTACAGAACGTATACATGTACAGTGGATCCTGTGTTTTAAGACCACCCGAGGGACCCCAAAAAGGTGGTCTCAAATGAGAGATGGTCTCTCATGACAGGTTTATTTACATAATAAAAGGCCACTTGGGACCAAGTGTAGCGGTCCTAAAACACAGGGTGGTCTCTCAAACCAGGTGGTCTTTAACACATGATCCACTGTACATAATTATGAAGCAACATATAAAGTCGAGACAATCATAAAACGCTCAAAACAGGTACATGATCAACACAGATGATCATACATTTGATATAACACGATTGTTATGTATCAGTATACTATACCGAATCAGACGAGCTCAACATTTATATAATCAAGTCCAGTTTCAGGTTTTTGTCTTGTAATGATCTAAAATAAATTAGTGTCGTGTTGTGGTTTTCAACATTCTCTAGCACCAATCCCCAACACTTCATGGTCAGCAAAATATTCATAATTTTGTTGTTATGAATTGTATTCCAATATTCCGGAAGAACGGGAAGCACGAAGAACCCAATCCATCTTGAACTTGAAGCATGGTACAAACTTGTTAACATGGTACAAAATAGCTTCTAAATAGTTTTAAAGAAATATATAGGAACACTTAAACTGTACATGACTGACCCCACACGGTGAATGTGCCTGAATTCTTCAACGTTTGACAATGTGCATAACTTCATAACTTCATTACATACCATAATGAAGTTCTGTAGGGTGGGTTTTTAAATCGGCTTTGTTGATGCGGCGGCCTGAATCATATACAAAATTTCTTCAACTTCTGGTGCCGTTTAGCACCATGGACCCTTTTCCATCTGTTGTTCAACACAAAAACTGACTGGCTGACGATCTCAGAACAAGAATTTTTATGCTTATTTGTGGGATTTTGAGTTTGTAGTAAATCTGAGGCTTTCCGGTAAGACATTCCATAAACGGGATCCGGCAACATTGAAAGACATTGAAAGTGGATTGTTTAGTGAATGGAATATGAAGATAATTTTTGGCAGCTCGCGGTTAGATACAACTGGTTGAGGAGTACAGAAAGGTGAGCAGGGGCCATCGCCACAAGCTAACATTTTATACTCAGGACGAACAGCTACATGAAGGATATGCAACGCTTCAAGAGTCTGTGTTTTAGAAAATTGAACGAGAAGGCTATTACACAATAATCCATAAAAAATCCATAAAAAATAGTAGATCGGAAGATCGTCCAAGATGGTGAAGTTTTTAAAAGTGATATTGGAGAAAAACTGTTTGTTCCAAATCAACTACAAATAGGTTTGTGGTCTCCGAAAAATGGGTTACAAAATAAACTATGCTTGATCAGTCTAATAGACGTGGAATCAATATCCAGTATTAAGTATTCCGAGCAAATCAAGCATATAGCAGTTCTAGCAGGACATATTCTTTTGTTTTGTGAGCCACTCGGATGTACCAGTGAACTGACCTAGTTAACGCTTGATTCGCTCGAACATATATGAGTTAGGTGGAATAGCATTGCATCAAGGGATACAAAGCACCGAGAATGGGGGTAATGTAAACAAAGTCAAACGATCTCCACCGTACAATCCAACAAATTCAATGAGAAAGGGGCATCTATTTTGGCATACACGTGCAGTTATATAACTATAGTGTTTTCTTTGTTCGGTCAGAAATATATGGCACAATCCATAACTTTCTCCCAATAAAACTTTGAGGTTGTACAATGCCAGAACCGCAGCTCTAGTTTAAATTCTGATTTGATGTTGTTCATTCTTAGGCGCTTTCCTACACCCAAGAGTTTATATTGTCATAAGATCAGATATCAAACCCATCTCCGATGCCATATCACATCTTTTGAAGCTAACATATATGTTTTGGTCATCTGCATAGCCAGCGGGTGTCAGTGACTGACTGAAGATATCTTCTAATGTGCTAACATAGCAGGTCAATAAAACTGGTCCATTGACACTGCCTTGAGAGACGGAAAATTATTATCAACTGGGGCTGAATAAGACCCATTCAACATGTTTGAAACGACATCTAAAGAAGATGACCGAAAGACACATTCATTCCAGTACCTTATTCGCTTGAGCGTTTCACACCCCACATCATATGGGGTGTGAAACCCATGTGGCGATTGGAACTGAAGGTACATAAGTCGCATAGAACCGAGTGGTAATCTTGTTGCGGTTTTTTTTCCCGGGTAGCATGTCCTGCTTATCAGTCTCGACCCCAGCTTTGGAATTGGTGACAACCACTGATTCCAACAGCAAGAATAAAAGTTTGAAACATTGTGTTCGATGTATCTTGATCCCAAATACATTAGCAACATAATGTAACTGTAAATTCTCTGAAGTTTGACCATCTCAAACTTCATCAATCAAAACGTGTGCTCATTGAATATATAATCACAACCACGTGCATACCATACAAAACCTGTCGGTCGGCCTTTGCACACCCCCAAAAACCCTGTAAAAAGGAACAGAAAAGTTGACGTAGTTCTTGGTAATCAGATGTGGCGTGCGTAACCATGGTAACTGCACGCAGTTCTAAATCGGGGATGCAATTCAACCACTGAAGATGCGCCACAACTTTAGGTTTCGACTCCTCTATGGGGCACCCCACCCCATGTATATAGGGCACCCTACGTAACCTAACTGATTTTAACAATACGTCTGCCTGAGTCACATTTACACGGGTCGCCCGTGTAAACGGAATGGTAGTCCTAGCAATACAAGTCCGCACTACTACCATTCCTAGAAATGGTAATCCAATGGGCTTCCACTCCTAGGAACAGTGATCCGCCGGAGTCCTGGGACTGCAGGTCCTAGGTGAGGAATAGTCATCCAGATCGGACTCCTATTCCTAGGTACTGACGTCCTGGGACTCTCATGCCTAGGTACTGACGTCCTGGGACTCTCATGCCTAGGTACTGACGTCCTGGGGTCATGTATTTATTTAACATTCCATGGGTTTGATATCCATGAAGTATCCATGAACACGACGTGAACGCCGGAGCACCACGTATAATATTCGACATATAACAATATTTGTACATTTCTTCACCTTTCAATGCAGAACTGATGGTTACGCTGTGTAGCCCCAACTTTGACAACCAATACATTTTAATAATCAATAAGTTAAAGATAGAGTCTGGTCATAGTAGGAAATTTATTAGTTTTGGCACATGAAAATAGAGTGAATCGTGTGAATTAACGTGGTTTTTACAGCATGTTGATATCTTAATTGGTTCCAAAGTTATGTTGATTTATTCAAATTATTTCCCGCCAAAATTAACACCTAATTATGTATTATAATTAGTATTCATGACGTCACACCAGTATAACTGTTTTAATTAGTTATATTTGTATGCTAAATCTGTGTCCTTTATATATATTATCACGAAATATATTGTTATATGGCATCCTAATGAAAAATATACCATAAATATGTGTAGTCGAACATCGCCATACCATCAATCCCTTAGATACTGTCCATAGCAACGCTGTTGCTAGGGATCTTTGCTCGTATCTAAAGAGAGTTATCATGATGATAAGGCATTTATTTTATGTTTTAAATTAAATAAATGAATGTTATAATGTATTTTTGACGAAAAATTAGCATATTCATGAAGTTTGGGCCCATAGCAACCACCGTTGCTAAGGGCAGTATTTCGGGCGTTGTTCACTTGGTGACGAAATTAGGTTATTAAATTCTGATTATGTTTAATACCAAACGCGACAAAATAGTTAAGACTAAAAAAATGTTAACAAAAGGTGAAATATCAAGAGTTATATCTTGCTAATTATCTTAAAGGACTGATGTGACGTCATGAATACTCATTATAATACTTAATTAGGTGTCAATTTTGGCGGGAAAGTACTACACAAATGTTGTTATAACTTTTTACCAAATTGAGATATCAACATTCTGTAAAAACTGCCTTAATCCATGAGTTGCACTCTTTCACATGTCAAAATTGAGACACTTTTCATTTTGACTGGACCCCCACTTTAAATAGTATATGCATAGGCTATAGATTATTTACTCTGTCATACATCCTGATCTCAGAAATTTTGTGTGCCCATTCAGACGCAGGCCTGTAAACAAGCTCATTAAGCTTCTGTGCGATGACATAAAAATGTCAACCATAGTCTTTGGACATCCCTGCACACAATACATCAAATTTTGGTTGAAACAGTAAAAAATTGTAAAATTTTACGAGTCAATCCTTTTCTCATATCAACCCACAAAAAGTGACAAGGAGTTTGTTTTAGTTACATAATATTCTAATATTAGTTCCAGAGTTTACATGACTAATAGCGAAGATACATTGTAATGATAGCCATTATCTTAAACTTATTTTAGGAATGACGAATTGAATCGGATCCCTTGCCTTATATTGATGAACGATAACGTACAATGTGTATTAAAGATATATAGATGTACAATACCGTGCCTGATTTCAACTGCTAGTACATAAACTTCCAGTGTTATTAAGATGTTGCAGACATGTTTTGACATTTACACAGATACCAGTTTTCAACTGCAATGTAAATCCACATAACCATGATAACGGCCGCCATAAAGTTGATGTATTTTTTTTTTCAAATTTGCGCAGTTATGACATGTCGTTTATCGCAATTTTTCTTCATGGTTTTGCTTTTTTTGTGCGTAAGTTTTTAATCAATGTGATATTGCTTTAATATCTAGCCCAAGGCATCGACGAATCAACCTGATGTATCATGACCTATGTAGATATATTTTTCTCGATTTCGTGTTCCTAGTAGATATTACAATGCTATAACACTTACGTTCCAAACATCCTTTGAAATGAACGATTTTCAAATCGAAAAACGTTGGTCCCCAGGTACGCTGGCCCAGGTTGTTGCGGAATAAAGGGTTATTTGGTGTAATCTCGTCAGGTGATCCCAGTGGTTTGCCAGGTCTCTAAAAAAAAAACATTGTCGTGTTAGAAACAAATTCGTTTGAATGGTTGGCATCTCGTGTCTGCAAAAAAACAAACGAAGGCATGATAACTAGCATGAAGACCCATGCATTTGCACGAAAGAATATCGAGGCGGTCAATGGCGACAATGAAGTTGTATCAGTTTCCTTGGTTGTTTCGAGGAGCTTCATCAAACGAACTAGATGCAGTAGTAGTAGATGCAAAGTTTGAATTGTTTTCTATATAAATACCACTCGAAATAAAATTCCCTTCATCAAACAATGAGCTTTGATCATTTTCATTTGTCCATAACTAATCAGTAGGAATGGGTTGGCAAAACATTCCGCAAATATTGAATGTATATGTAATGTTCTAAAACCAGGTAATGTTCGTACGAGCTCTCCTCCAATATATCAGACTCAGTATTCTTGTGACAAAATACCAATACAAGGCATCATAACGTTTACACTATACTCGCTAGGGGTGTTATAAGGATTTTTTTAAATATGATAACGTACCCAATAAATGTTTGGAATATCATAATACCCGTAAATGTCTTGAAAATCATAATGGACCCATGTCTTGGAATCATAAGGCGCCCATAAAAGTCGCGAAAATCATAACGTACTCATAGACGTTTTGAACGTTATGATATCTTTTTTTTCAAAATTTTTCAATTATTTAATTATTTGCTTTTGTTTTATTTCAAAGCGCACATCTACTATATACATACACGTCTACAGAATGAACTATGTTACTGACATGATGGTAATCCCGTTAGAGAAGTCTTCCACGGTCTTCCGCACGTGACACACCTACATATGAACTAACATGTGTTGAAGTGTAACTCAAGTCAAATCACGTCAAAGGTATCACATATTATGTGATAGAATACGCCAAATCATATGTGATGGCTTGTACAGTAACTGAATATCTTAAACCGTTCTCGCGAAAGTAACAATTTTGTGTGAGGTTTTACAAATATATGTATTCGAATTTTTTAGCTCAATAACTATAATAATGAATAATGAATTCGTTTTTTTATGAACCTTATCGAAGATCCTCAAACGTGCAAAAGCTGAGGTTAATGGGTCTCAAAAATTGCTCTAAATGTAGTTAATTAAAGTTATATACTGTATTGGTGGTAACAGATTGATACTTACATACACGTGTGACGTCATGACATCATACTCATCATAATAGTTAGGTAGGCAATCAAAAGTTAGAACAAAGTTTCCACGAGAACTGTCATATTTTCAGAAATTGTTGAAATATTGAAATTCTGCAAAAACTATAATAATCCTTAAGATTTGCATTATATACGTACATTGAAGACGAGATGTACACTTACATCGGGCCCTGAGGTAGGTTGCTTTTGAATTTTAGTCGTATGGAAACATAAGATGGCCGCCATGAAAAAATGCCCATTTTGTTCCGAAAAACGACGTCACACACTTTATTCCAAAACGTACCAAGAAACTATCAGGAAATTTTGTACACTTACACCGGGCCCTGTGGTAGGTTGCTATTGAATTTCAGCCTAATCGGGAAAACACATACATCGGGACCTTTGGTGGGTTGTTGTTGAAATTCAGCGAAATCAGAAAAGCAAGATGGCTGCTACAAAAAAAAAAATTTTCAGTAAAACGACGTCACACACTTTTTTCTGAAAAGTAACAAGAATCTATCACGAAACTTTTTTGTACACTTACATGGGGACCTTTGGTAGGTTGCTATCGATCCAGCCTAATCGGAAAAACAAGATGGCCGCCAGAAAAAAAAACCCAGATTTTTTTAGGAAAACGACGTCACACACTTTTTTCCCGAAATGTACCAAGAAATCATCAAAAAACTTCTTGTACACATACATAGGACCCTGAGGTAGTATGTTATCGAATTTCAACCAAATCGGGAAAACAAGATGGCCGCCAAAAATTTGTTTTCAACTTTTTGTACACATACATCGGGCCATGTATAACTTCTCCAGCCATTACAAGACTGGGGAGACCAATGTGAGACCCCTGTCTCGTCTTCCGGAAGTCTCCGAGGATGTCGTCCAAGCTGTCTGTAGGAAGTACGGACCAACTATATATCTAGTCTCCCTGTGTCGGCTAATGTTGTTGAACATATATTTGTGTCCGATGTCATCGACCCTCTGGATGTTCAGCAGATTCAACTGAACGACACCCATGTGGACTGTGTTCTACAATGGAAGCTGGATAGGAAGTGACCTTCTGATGAGACCTTGGCCACCAAGTCCAAAGAAGTCAAGCTGTTGTGTCGACATTGGGATCCTCTCATCCTCATCGATGGGATCCTTTATCGCCAATCCGGAAGTAGACTTCTAAGGTCGAAACAGATCGTCATTCCGTCCAGTTATCGGGACCATGTGATGACCAGCCTACACGAGGAACTTGGACATCCAGGAAGGGACAAGACCATCACTTTGATCAAGCAGTGCTTCTACTGGCCTGGACTAACATCTGATGTTGAAAACAAAGTCTCCAGATGTAGGTGTTGTTTCTGACGGAAGTTGTGTTGTGTTGAGTTGTGTTCTTTAACTGGGATTGCAAAATCCAGAACCACTCCTTATCATCCTATGTGTAACGGAGCCTGCGGGAAGATGAACCAGACTTTATTGACGATGCTTAGGACTCTGCAAAATGAGAAGAAGACAAGGTGGAAGGATTACTTGAGTACGTTGGTCCATGCTTACAACTGTATTCCGCATGAGATCACAGGATTCACTCCATATGAACTCATGTTCGGCAGGGTTCCATCACTCCCGATCGACCAGGAGTTTCAGCTCAAGGGAGAGGGTACAGTCGGTGACTGTACACAGTACATTCGGGATTGCAGGAGCGGATCTCCTACTCCCACAAGATGGCTTGTGGAGAATATAGCTCAGATAGATCAGAGAGCCTCTAACTTGAAACCAAGGTGTCGTCCTGCAGCAGTCCTGGATGTCGACGATGAGGTTCTTGTACGGAAGCTAGTGCTAACCGGCAGGAACAAGCTGTCCGATAGATGGGAGGATGATGTATATGTCATCTTGGAGCAGCCCAACCAGGATACCCCTGTCTATCGTCTAAAACCCAAGCATGGCAAGGGTCGAGTCAGGACACTCCATAGGAATCTCCTTTTGCCACTTGGTACCCTCAGCTCTGAACCTGAGCATGACCGCCAGCCACTAATTGTAAAGGGGAAGAAGTCGAGACCTACATCTCGTCCACCACCATCACCACCGAGATCAGTACCTCCAGCTCAACGACCACCGACCATCGACTTCCCCTACAAGTTCACTCCTCTACCAGTTCCGGGAGTGAGGACCAACTATGTGTTGAGTCCAGTGATTCCAAGGATCAGACTGTGAAGACGTCATCTTCCTCTGACGGCAATGCTTCCGTTCGACGGTCCGAGCGCCGGAGGAAGCAACCTGACCGTCTCAAGCCTGCTATGTTCCAGCAGGAATGTAAGTATCAAACCACCAATACAGTCAGATTTTGACGATGCCAATAACGTAGAATACAACATTTTGGCAATAGAAACAAAGCCCGACCAAATAGTTTATCCTAAGACACACTGGCGTCATCAGGGGGCAGACAGTGTGTGCAATAGAAACAAAGTCCGACCAAATAGTTTATGCAAAGACACACTGGCGTCATCAGGGGCAGACAGTGTAGTTTCGGTTTCATTCAACGACAAGTCTCGGTTCATTTTCCAACTGGTGGATCGAATGTTTCCTTGAAGCGTTGTTCTTGAATATGAAATTGAATTTGGATCACCGATTTGGAAATCGTCTAGGATCTTCGACTACGGATAACGGATTTTGGATTTGTCAGCCTGGATTTATTTGTTTATTTATTTCGTGATCCTTGCATGGAATCAACATCATCATCTGATTATCTGTGTATTTTGTCCATATTTCCACTTCGAAGTTAGGATTCTTGTCTTTGTTGTCGAAGCCAGTTTCCCGCCATTTTCCAATTCTAGCTTGGTTTTGTTTACATTCTGTTCTCGATAATTGATCCATAGGTAATTTCCATTCAAACATCTAAACCTAAAAACAACATTTAAACTTCAATAGCGACAATTTAGGTAAACAGATTTACACCAGAACCGTTATGGTCGCGTTATCCATTGTTTCAATCGTCCTCAATCATCTGCACTGCCCCCCGATGACGCAAGTGTGTCTTTTGATAAAGTATTTGGTCGGGCTTTGTTTCTATTGCAAAATGTTGTATTTTACATTTGTTATTGGAATCATCAAAATTTGGCTGTATCGGTGGTAATAGATTGATACTTACATTAATATCACCGGGGGTAAGATCTCGTTTGGGTTCATTCATCTGTATTTCTTCTTCATTTCATTGGGTTCATGTTTCGTATTTATTAGTCATATTTATTTGTTATGCATTTGTTATATGCATGTAGTTTGATCATCTGATTCGTCATTTCACCATTTGTATATCTTCATACCAAGTCATTGTGTTTATCACATGCTATGAATTTAGCTCAATCTACAAACAGTAGGAACACACAGTGATTTCCGACACCTTTGCCGGAAACATCATGTTTGCACTATTTTTTCTTCACATTTTTGACATTAGAGCGTTGGGGGCGAAGCCCCCAACCCTCTACATGTCTATGTGCTGACTTTTCCATGGAGGTTCCATGCCAACCTATCGACGCATGTTTTGGCATGTAACCGTTTTGATACCTACTTCAAATGAAGATTTTCTTCGTCCTTGACATAAAATCTCTCGAATTGATGGGAAACTTCGGCTATTCCACAAATATATCAGGCATGAATCGATGTGCTAGGTTTGAGAAAATTGCGTAAAATGTTCAAATTATCTAAAAACGTCCCAAAATGGCGGAGTCGATGGAAATTGACGTTCCCAGAATGCAAAGCAAATTTTACCACAATCACGCGTATTTTGGAACACAATTTCTGTTCAGCAATTCATGCATAAATGTGGGCATCTGCGTGTGGACATTTCGGGCGTTATGAAGTAAATACAACGATTCGTCTGCGATGCCACGGCTACATTTACCGTAATTTGACGTATTTTATAAAATGACAATTATGCTGGTGTTCTGTGCTGGATTGCGAAGTCTTTTTATTCTTAACTGGTATTTCAATTTGACCAGTAAAGGCATGTGTTAGGCTATATCTGATGATATCAGATGCAGATATTCCTCATAATTTACAATGTTTTGAGGATATTTTAATGAGGTTCCATATCATTTTAGCAGGCGTATCTGTTCCATTGATCGATTTTAAAATAATTGTTTACTTATTAGTAATATGATTGAAGTAGGCTATGTTTTTCATCCTAGTATACGGAAATGAATTGGAATCTTGTAGGGGATAAAATTATGGCTTCTTTTTTGTGGGGGTGGGGTGAGGGGGGAGGGTGACGTTGTGTAAGATACATTCAGCTGTCGTGGTGCTGATGATGTGCTCAAGCTCTAATGTCGTCTTCCGCGGTTTGCTGCATTTTCTTGTTGCTTCACATTTCACATATATTCACATGCACGTTTCTTGATGTGAAACAACAATGAAAGCACGAGTGTTCTATGACGTGACAATGAAACTTCACGCGATTCAGCCTTAGTAACATATAACCATGCAGAAAACGTACAACCACTGTGACGTCATGATACAAAGTATTTGACGACCGGCTGACCTGCATTATTTATACTGTTTCCTAGCAACGTTCCTAGCAACGTACTCATGAGTAGAAGGGGTCCTTGAGTGCAATCAAAGATTGTAAGAAGTTCTTGCAATCTTTGGTACAATTTCACTTTGTCTTGGGTTTTCAAATATTCCAGAATCATAAATTCATAGCATGTGATAAAAACAAAACCTGTTTCGTGTGTTTTCCAGCACGCGGGAAAGATCTCGTGCTCTCTTGTATTCTTCCGCCATTTCAAACTCGATCTTTCCCACCTGCTGGAAAACACACTCGCCTAGTTTTTTTTTTTTTCATTATATTCATTATTATCATTACAGGGTAAATTTGATAGACAATAAACCCGTCAAACTCCCGATGTGTCTTCATTGATGTATACAACACAACCCTGAAACACTATATACCTGCGATGTTATTCGTCCGCATAACTCTGCTTGTGCCCTGTACGATAACAACGCACAGCGGGCAAATACATGTACGAGGGCAAATATCAGGGCAAATACTGGCCGGTATCCTGCCGCTGTCAACGATCGCTCATGTGCATCGAATGACGTTGCCATTACAACACATGCACTTGTCTTATTGGGGTATACGTTATTCATTTCACGGTATATAATGAACACAACACACCTGTTTTTTCCTGCATGCGCCCTGATATTAAATTTTGCCCTTGATCCCGGCATTTGCCCTAGGCCTTCGGCCTCGGGATCTAATACTGAGGATCTCGGGCAAATATCAGGTCACATACTGGAAAAACCAGGTAATATTGTCCACGTATGTCCCGATGCCATAGATTGTTATTATGTGGAATATTGATCCCGAATCAGTATTTTATGGCACCCCGCTCTCGCCACAAAATCTTTTTTTATCTCATACGTATGAAATGATAAGTCGTACGTATGAGATACTAACTCATGCATATATCAAAAGACATGCAGATATCAACAAATACGTATTAGACACTCACACGTATGAGATACTAACACATACGTATGTGATACTAACACAAATGTATGAATTGATAGCATATTCGTATGGAAAACTACACATACGTTTGAGTTATTAACACATATATTTGATACTAACACATACGTATGAGATACTAAGTCATACGTATGAGATACTAACATATACGTATGAGATACTTGTCTTCTACGTATGAAATACCAACTCATACGTGGGAGATTTTTCATTATAATTAGATCTAGATGTGCGCATAATGTGACATTTTCACGGAGCATAAGCAAAAAGATTAAATGGAAAACACGGAGGACATATTACCTCTATTTCCACGTAGGTCTCGAGTATATGGAAATTTCAGTATCTCCTTCGTATGTGTTAGTATCCCATACGAATGACTTCGTATCTTACCGTATATTATATCATACTATGACATATTATCTCATACGTATGAGCTAGAAAAGAAAATTATCTTCTCTCGTTTTGTGGCACGAATGGGGCGCCATAGTATTTCGTGAATTTACCCCCAAATTGTATATTGTAAGAGGATAGATAACTGCTGTACTAAACTTGCAGATACTCACTAGTATAGGGTAATGCCACAATGACGAGAAATCGTATGGGACACGAAAGCCATCAACTTCATTCCAATCAGTGCGTGTGTATTGGGGGAGCCATCCTGCTTCTATTTGCCCCCGATTAATAGTTACAAAGTTGTTTCTGTCCGGCCGATTGTGTTCGTGGTGAATACCGATGACATGTCCAATTTCATGCAAGATGACGCCGCGCTGAATAATAATAAATAGCAATTACATAGTATTAAGATATTTTGTGGATCTGACAAAAAATGTAGTATGTTAATGTTTGAGAGTGATGGAATTTTTTTGCGCGGACCAATATTCACCGTCAGACAACCAGGACCTAAATTCATAGTTCTGGACTGCAGACGACGGAACCCAAGGCTCGCGAAACACAAAGGGACCCTTCTTGTGATAACGACGATCCCCCAGTTGAAAAGGGTACGCCGGACACTTCGGAAACGGTAACAACTTATACGCTCCCATTCGTTCATCGCTTGGAGTACCTCAGCAATATCCTGGCTACCTGTCAATGAAAGTTGACGATTCATTTGGACACTATACGTGAACACATAGCAATGGATTGAACGAATAACGTTTTTGAGGATTTTCATTCTTGTCCATGCTTGTCCTTGCTTGTACATACGTGTCCATGTGCTGTCAAACAAGAATCGTATTTCTCTGGTGTTGGGTATTGCTCGTCTCAGTGGCCAAAGATGGTTTGTGTTTTGCGTAACAATCCTGCCACTCTGGTTATTGTTGGTGGTGTTGAAGTCCTGCAGCATGGCTTGGAGCTGATCATCATCGAATATTGTGTCTTCGAATATTTCTGGGTCTTTAATGGACACCCGCGACTGGAAGAATGTACACACATTGGACATAAATGTATAGGTTTATATAGCAATCGTGTTCCACTCGATATTCCGAGCTTGATGGATACACGTCAGGTTGTAAGTTTGAGTTGCCTGATAAGGTTTTCTTCCATGAAAGAGGTAGTTTTAGGTATAAATGTTTGTTTGGTGTAGCAATAACACCTTTTCCAGTCTCCTGCATTATTATTGCTTCTATATTGAAAAGGAATTGTGTGTTGTTTTAGTGTAAATATCGGAGATCAGATTCTTATTCAGTCAACATTTCCTAAAACAGTCGAAATTCAAGTTGATCGGTCGAAAAATGCTTTTTTGGCAAAATAATATTCATTAGGCTTCCAAATGGAAAAGTGGATACTTTTGCTCTTATGTGTTTTCTACGGAAGCCCAGATAGGACATTTGCCCCATAAGTTGAGTTCGCCTCGGCGAACTACTAACTCGCCTCGGGGAAATACTAACTGGTCTCTTATCAACCAACCGTTATCTCGCCTCGGCGAGGTGTTATCTCGCCTCGGCCAATCATCTTAGTTTAGGTCGAACTCGAGGTTACCCTGGAATTACCACAGAATTCCCATTTTATTCATTTATTGGCTTTGGTGAGCATAGGGGAATTTAATCGTAATCTACCAGGATGAAATACCCCACTTACTGAGTGCGGGCTCAGGGCGCGAATCCCAGACCTCCTGTATTGTGAGCTTCGTTGCCTCAAGAGCCATCAGTCTTATCCACTTGGCCACACAGGCCACTAAACTTAACTATTATCTCGCCTCGGCCACTTGTTATCTCGCCTCGGCGGACTGTTAACTCGCTTCGGCGAACTGCCAACTCGCCTCGGCCAACTACTAAAATGCCAATTATGTAACACATCGAGTTAGCAGAGGCGAGTTAGCAGATCGCCGAGGCGATTAAACAGTTCGCCGAGGCGAGATAACAGTTCGCCGAGGCGAGATAACAGTTCAGAGATAATAGTTCGCCAAGGCGAGTTAGCAGTTCGCCGAGGCGAGATAAACTATCGGAGCAAATGTCCTATCTGGGCTTCCGTAGTTTTCAGTCATTTCCAGCAAAAACAACTTTTTTTAACATTGAAAATTTCTCTGTACTTGCAAAACGTCAAAATGTCACCGCCGAGGTCTAATACGGCCAATTCCAGAAAAAACATGTAGCCAAGTGGATAAGACTGACGGCTCTTGAGGCAACGAAGCTCACAATACATGTGGTCTGGGATTCTCGCCCTGGGCCCGCACTCAGTAAGTGGGGTATTTCATCCTGGGCAATTACGAATAATTTTGCCCTATGCTCACCAAAGCCACTATATGAATAAAATGGGAATTCTGTGGTAATTCCAGGGTAACCTTGAGTTCGACCTAAACTAAGGCGTTCTAAACAATAGATTCAGTGCAAAACTTTGTCTTAACATTTTACTGTTACCTTTTTTTCCGATAACCTTGCTTAGCCATTATACTTCTTTTTAGATACACCCTAACGAAAATATCCCATGAAATAATCAAGATAATTAAATTTTGTAACAATAAAATTCAGGTTTATAGACAAAAATACGCAGAAATAAGCAGATTGTTATATTCACATGATGGCTGCTGCCTACTACTGTTACTGAGTGGGCTACTGAAGTGTAGATCATTGGTGAACTACTTATTGCTAAATTATTTTTCATAATTAAAAGACGCCAACGTTTGGTGTAATATCTCCAGTTTTATGCAGTTCAATTTTACCAAACCAAAAACAAAGTGAAAACAAGCCTCTAACCAAACAGGATTTAATGATGGTTTATCTATGAACAGCAATGCGACATAGTAATACAGAAATACTTGATTTTAAATGGAGATTTAGCATGGGCTTGATCGCGACCTATCTGACTCCCTGTTGGTGGTGTTTTTTAAATAAAACAGCCCGATTATGCATATTGCCTAAGGGACCGTCTAACAAATGATATACAAACACGAGGTGCCTAGATAGCTTCCATTCAGCAACCATGTAATAATAAAGTACATGCATTTTGTTCCAGTACATTCAAGCTACCAGCCGACACTGATATTTTGTAAGGGTCCCCTAAACTGTGTTACGCACAGCTTTTCTGCGTTTCTTTCTATTCATTTAATACACAGTAATGTAACATGCATCAGCGGGTAAATGATATAATTATATGAATGATATGAATAGGGAGACCGATAGTCTTGGGCATGTCATAAACACAGTCGTCAACGTGCGCACATGATTCCTGTAGCGGAGTTACAGGAAGCCTGCAAAAAACAACAACATAATTTAAGATAATTGATGGTAGGTGGGTATTCTTGGTTGGAAACACATCCCAAACGAGGTTTCCAGCAAAACGACTTAGCAGATAGACTAACATAAAGATATTCTTTTGGGTGGTAGTTTCATTTGTTGTTGACACCTTCGTGATTATTAACTATAAACACATGAAGTGAGATTATTCTTCAATTATCGTCCGATTGCCCCTTTGTCTACATATAATCACCATATAATGGAACTTTTGCCCACTGCTAATGTACATGGGGGTTGATTGGTTCACAGTTAATCAAATTCAACAGTTAATGGGAGGTGACACTCGTCTGTTTGTGTTTGTCAAGCAATTGTTTATCGTAGCACACACGAGATATGTGCTGCAGGATTCACGTAACAGGCACTTCAGTATTCACGTAACAGGCGCTTCAGTATTCAAGTAACACTGGATGTAAAATTGCCCCAAAATATATCTTTCCACTAAATTAACTTTGTACACATCAATATAAACACATACAAAGGTCAGATTCATGGATTGTGCATTGTACTGGAAAAGTACAAGCATATAGGTTGCGATATTCCTGGCTGGATCTCATCAACTGGCAATGCCTTTTCTTCGTTGTAAAGTAATTTAGTATGCAAGTAGCACTGGATGAAAAATTGCCCCCAAATATCTTTTTCCCTAAATTTACAGCAAAATAACTTATTATGTGTAACAACTGGAACAATATAATAAACTGAATATACAGTGCTCATGTCCTCAATGATATCAGTATTGTGTGTTGCATGGACCTAACCTATCTTACGTGTGTGTTTTTGTTAGCAACTTTCCTACAGAGAATTATTATGGCTGGTGACTGTGGGTACTGCAGTTTCTCATCAGAGCAAACGGATGACATTGTACAACACTGCATCCAGTCCCACGCTGGTCCCAATACTGATCAGTGAGGTCATGGTGAGCACTGTATATATTCAGTTTATGTATAGTGTACATACATATTATACCACTCCAGTTGTTAAATATAATAAATAATTTTGCTGTAAATTTAGTGGAAAGAGAGATTCGGGGACAATTTTACATCTAGTGGTACTTGCATTGCCAATTGATGAGATCCAGCCAGGAATAATGCAGCCTATACTCTGATTTTTCTAACTCGTTTGCACAGTTTTTCTCTGATATTTTTGCGATGCTAAATGCTATCACTATATAACTTGGCATACTTCACGCGCAGGTCAAACGGCAATTATCTACCGAATATCAGACTTCCACTACGAAAATTGAAAAAGTTAACAATCTACCCCAATGTTTAATTTAGCCTGGTCATTTAATTTCTGGGTCCGCACACAATTTTGTGCATTTGCTCGGTTTTGTAGTGGTACAATCATTCAAAATCAACATGTTTGTGTAGAATATACCCCAATGTGGCTTCTGGTCTGAAACTACAACAATACTTCGAA
The DNA here is from genome assembly GCA_949152475.1 of Terebella lapidaria. Taxonomy (NCBI): domain Eukaryota; kingdom Metazoa; phylum Annelida; class Polychaeta; order Terebellida; family Terebellidae; genus Terebella; species Terebella lapidaria. Next base: position 9,105,383 of record OX424568.1, on the reverse strand, counting down.
TCCTGATGGATGTAAACAGGATCAAATCCTCGAATAAGCTCAAATTCTCGAGATCCCGTTTTTAGCTGAAATTTAACATTGGGGTAGATTGCCAACTTTTTCAATTATTGCGATAGAAGTCTGGAATTTGGTATATAATTGCCGTTTGTCTCCGAGGTGAAGCATGCCAAGTTATAGAACGACACCATTTAGCATCGCAAAGATATCGTCAAAAACCGGTGTAAGCAAGTCAGAAAAATCAGAGTATATATGCTTGAACTATTCCAGTACAATGCACAATCAATGAATCTGACCTTTGTGTGTGTTTGTATTGATGTGTACAAAGTTAATTTAGTGGAAAGAGAAATTTTAGGGCAATTTTACATCCAGTGTTACTTGAATACTGAAGCGCCTGTTACGTGAATACTTCAGCGCCTGTTACGTGAATCCTGCAGCACATATCTCGTGTGTGCTACGATAAACAATTGCTAGACAAACACAAACAGACGAGTGTCACCTCCCATTAACTGTTGAATTTGATTAACTGTGAACCAATCAACCCCCATGTACATTAGCAGTGGGCAAAAGTTCCATTATATGGTGATTTCATGTAGGCAAAGGGGCAATCGGACGATAATTGAGGAATAATCTCACTTCATGTGTTTATAGTTAATAATAACGAAGGTGTCAACAACAAATGAAACTACCACCCAAAAGAATATCTTTACGTTAGTCTATCTGCTAAGTCGCTTTGCTGGAAACCTCGTTTGGGATGTGTTTCCAACCAAAAATACCCACCTACCATCATTTTTCTCAGATTATGTTGTTTTTTGCAGGCTTCCTGTAACTCCGCTACAGGAATCCTGTGCGCACGTTGACGACTGTGATAAATGCACTAGCCAATTCGGGTGATATGTCTAAACCCGCTCATCTAATGTCCACTGCATGCATGGCAATCGTTTGTAGAGTTGCATAAATACATGCGTCCATTCATCCTGTTAGATGGATATATGAATGTGACTACAAAGCTGATTAAGTTTTGCGGGTATCACTCTGGTCAAGTTCCGGCTCATTACGCACGGACATAAATCCTGATGTCCATAGCCCATTCTAATAGGAAAGGCAATATCGCCTTTATAGAATATTATATTATTGTTCACGGCATGTATGACATTCTTTTGTCAATCAGCAAATATGGAATGGCATTCAATCTTTATGGTGGCCATTTGCTGTATCGGGAGGGATGCCAATATTTGGACTAATTGACCTTACGACTGTCATGGTTGAACACCTTTTCTGTGAAGCGTACACCTCGCACAAATATTACCGAACAATAGTTATCCCCTCGGACAAACAACCCAAAGCATACACCGTCGGAAGGTCAATTGCTCGTGGTCACCACTTGACGGCCATATAATTAGGCAACTGTATTGGGGGTAACTAGGCGTATAATTCTTAGTTGGAAACATGTTTGTTGTGGTCCCTTGGTGAACACTGGAATTAATAAGTATATTGGGGGGCCTTGGACAGGTCAGTGGTTGAGGTGACCACTGGAATTAAAGTCATAGTAGCAAGGTACCATTATATGGTTTTATTCCTGTTCAGATAAAGGCATTGTGGACATTTGGTGATAAAAAAGATGTTCGCGTTAATTGGTAATTAATAACAGCGACATATAATCGAGTATATTGAGCCAGTATTGCAATCGCCTTCTCATGCCGATGAAAAAAATAGCTTCGGCAGTTTCCGTAATCGTGACGTCAGTTGAGGCAAAATGTGCTTTGATGGCTGGCCAAAAACGTAATACACGTAATTTGGGCGGTCAGCTCAAAGATAGAAAACCACTCCAAATTGCATGAGATTCAAAAGAAAACACATGAAAACCAACAAATACTGGACATCTTGCAGTTCAACAAATCTCCCTTCTGGGACAATGAATAGTACTGATTCTAAATATCAAGACAAGAAATGCCGTATTCCAACCATCTCACCCGTTCACTTGAATTGTCAAACATACACAACGAGAATGAATATGCGACATGCAGTTTACCTTGCTGGCTACAGGTACTTTCAGTACTGCCTCAAATGACGTCACAAACCACGTGACCCATACTAAAATCGTGATCAAAATCTTCGGCAATTTACGGAAGGAGTGCCTATTTGATTCAATATCTCGAAACCCATTGATTGTATTTGTAAAATTCGTTCGAAATTACAGCTAACTATTCATAATGGAATAAATGAAAAGCACTTTCATCGACATGCTACTAAGTCTTTAATAAATATATTGGGGGCCTTGGACAGGTCAGTGGTTGAGGCCATTTTGTATATAAGGGGCCGACCAACAGCCATAAAAACAGAGAGGAGGAGGAACACAACCTGTACAACACAACTCCACGAAAGGGAACTCGGCCACAACGACGTGGTACCCGCATGAATGAAAGCAACATGATTTGAAAATACTAAGCTCGTCCGAGTCTTTAATCCCGGTAATGTTATAGCTACCGGGATTAAAGACTCGGATGAGCTTAGTATTTTCAAATCATGTCGCTTTTATTTATGCATGTCGCAATATCCATCGTATTGTGTGTGCTTATCCAAAAGGAACAAGCAATGTCCCTGCAAGTTATAATCATATCCGAGGCATGTAAGCTATCCAACTTTTTGAAGTATCCATGGAATCGTGTGTGATTATCCCATACATATGCCTGCAAGTTAGAATCTTATTCACGACTGGTTGCATTCGGCTCTCACAACAGAGGATGAGTATATATCGTATGGTAAACATTTGAATATAGTGTGAATTTCACTTGAAGAATACGATGTCGTCCCTTCAACTTTTGTTTGTGCAATGAATGCAGCGATTTCCCGTACGGCTCTCTTATATAAAACATTTGGCCCAAGTATCATATCCTGCGCCTTCCTCTATATTCAATAAGGATTAAAAAGGTGTGAGACGGATTAAATGGTATGTTTTCAGTGGACGAGCAGTATTAAGGAGCAGTGTATGGTACTTGGGCCAAACATTTGTGCTCACGCCTTCACAACTCTCGTCACGCTCCATTACCTATTACAATACTGCTACGCCCTCGGTCTCCAATATCATCCCCACACAATCACTATAGCTCAAGATGTACGAGTTGTAAATAATCCCCACACAATCACTATAGCTCAAGATGTACGAGTTGTAAAGACCTGAGCATTAATCTGTTATATAGTGCATGATTTGGGGAGTGTCTCATTGTTCTCAAGGGTCATTATCCATGTTAGGAACTTCGCCTGGAGGTTAATAAAATAAATATTAACCTCCCGAGAGGTTAATATTTCAGATAATAACCTGCATGTTCTCGGTATGGAACCTACCTTTTTTGAGTGCTGGTGGAAAAACGTGTATAAAAAAATAAGTTTTGTACACATTTAATTTTCAACGATCACAAGAATACACAAATGCACATCAAAATCACACAGTCAAAACAAATGGAAATGCATATCGATTTGCACAGTATAGCATTATTTAGTAGTAACTTGTATCCATAGATATATCCACATTTTGTCGACGCTATATTGGTACTTAGTTAATGAAATTATCCGCCTTTATCCAGTGAGAACGGTGCTTCTGTGATTCCTGATCTTTTGATATTCCTGCGATATTCCACATAGGCCTACATGTATATCCAGAACTGGGGCGAAATCCTGCAGAAATCCGCAGAGAAACATGCAGCTATGTACGCACGTTGTTCTTGCACTGTGAATATAAATGGTATAAACTTGAAATACAGTATTCGTTTAGGTAATTAGATTTATATCGGATGTTCCGTATATACTTATAAACAGAACGTTCATATCGTCATGTAATTAACTTACCAGTCGCATTTTGATGCAATGGATCAATCTTTAGAACCAGTCTTAATGATTCCACCGTCGACATCTCTAAGCTTGTGAATCTCACGAGTAAACTGAAAATATATAATTCGTGTTCTTTTGATAACGAGTAGGGAAATGCAGGATAGGCTTTCTCGTTAAATAGGTCCCGCTACATTATGACGAGGCTTATCCAGTTAGAATAGTAACACTATTTTAATTCAGTGAACTTCTATATATCTTGGTGAAGGATGGACGGACGCACTAAAATCGTAACTTCCGAAATAAACGGGATCCGTCTCACGATATGGCCGGATAGAAATAGCATTTCGTTTGGACATATAACATAATTCTCTGTATACAGGTACAGCCCATTTGTTAATGCAGACGGAAAAGGGCCGGAAGGGAAAAGAATGCTAATTGTTGTTCATAATTCAATGCAACAAATGGGTAAAAAACTCACCCGCTAAATCTTGCTGATATCCGGTCACATCATCGTTCTCATCATTCAACGAAATAACGTTTTGCAATTTTTGTATTACGCCAATAACAACAGGTTTGAATATGAATTGAAATCCCCAGGGTTATTATCCATGTTATGCATTTTCGCACGATTGAACGTTATAGCAGTGTTTTCCGTCGATGTCTTCTAAACGCTGGTACGCTGGTATACTGGTACAAGCATTGTGAGGCTTATTGAGGCATACACGAAATGAGCAGTATTGTTGAGTTCATGCACCTTACAATGCTTGTACCAGCATACCAGTGTACCAGCGTTTAGAAGACATCGGTTTTCCGTGGTAAAGTGAGCGCGCCTCTTGCCGCGTTCGCTTTTATAATGGTGCATGTGAGTAATACACACAAACAAGTTACTAGGGAAACAGGTAAACACAACCACTAGAAACATGCTCGGTTGGACTTTGTGCATAGTAGCCAAAACAACAGAATGCTCTCTGGAGTTGAATGTCACCATGTATATATATCTGAGTTGAGCCGAAGCCCTGAGTTGCATGTTAGCCTACTGTTGATCTTGGTTCCACTTGACCGCATTTTGAAAACAGGGTTTACAATACATTAATCGGCATCATATACAAGGGGTTATGTATTCACTGCTGACTGGTTACAATCAGCTTTCACAGTTAGGAGGAGTATACTGTCTCGTGAACATTTAAATATAGTATGAATTTCACTTGAACAATACGATGTTGTCCCTTCATAATTTCTTTGTGAAATGAATGCAACCATTACTTGTACTTGTACTTGGGGTAAGGGGGCGCCATAACTCGATGATATGCCCCCTAGACAGAAACCCGGGATCGGGGAAATCCCCTACTCTTTACAATAAATCCCAAGGGATCTTTTAGGTGCCAGATACCATAGACATTCTCTGACACCACCCGGCCTTTGTTTTTACCGCCAGTCAATGCAACCATTTCCCGTGCATCTCTCTTATGTATGGGATAGTGACCCAGGTTGAGTGATTCGCCCAGTTAGTAACCTCCCACGAGCGCGAAACGCGAGGGGGGGGGGGGGGGTTACTAACTGTGCGAATCACGAAACCGTGGTCACTATCCTATATAGTGCATGATTTCACCCCCTGGCCATTACGATCCATAACGCTACAGTTCGACCAGGCATGCACATAAAAGGTCACACTTGAATGCACACAATAACTGAAAATACTTAATGAAAATTACAGTGAATACATAACCCCTTGTATGATGCCGATTAATGTATTGCAAAACCCTGTTTTCAAAATGCGGTCAAGTGGAACCAAGATCAACAGTAGGCTAACATGCAACTCAGGGCTTCGGCTCAACTCAGATATATATATATACATGGCGACATGCAACTCCAGAGAACATTCTGTTGTTATGGCTACTATGCACATAGTCCAACCGAGCATGTTTCTAGTGGATGTGTTTACCTGTTTCCCTAGTAACATGTGTGTGTGTATTGCTCACATGAACCATTATAAAAGCGAACGCGGCAAGAGGCGCGCTCACTTTACCACAGAAAACACTGCAATAACGTTCAATGGTGCGAAAATGCATAACTTGGATATTAACAATGGGGATTTTAATTCGTATTCAAACCTGTTGTTATTGGCGGAATACGATAATTTAAAAACGTTATTTCTTTGAATGATGAGAACGACGGTGTGACCGGATATCAGCAAGACTTAGCGGGTGAGTTTTTTACCCATTTGTTGCATTGAATTATGAACAACAATTAGCATTCTTTTCCCTTCCGGCCCTTTTCCGTCTGCATTAACAAATGGGCTGTACCTGTATACAGGAATTATGTTATATGTCCAAACGAAATGATATTTCTATCTGGCCATATCGTGATACAGATCCCATTTATTTCGGAAGTTACGATTTAAGTGCGTCCGTCCATCCTCCACCAAGAAATATAGAAGTTGACTGAATTAAAATAGTGTCACTATTCTAACTGAATAAGCCTCGTCATAATGTAGCGAGACCTATTTAACGAGAAAGCCTACCTGCATTTCCCTACTCGTTATCAAAAGAAAACGAATTAAAGTTAGAATCACTTTTAAAATCAGCCAAATTTAGCATTCTTTTTTGTCACGCAATCTTGAAAGTACATTTCGAGATAGTCGGAAATATATAGAAAATATGCACAGTTCGACAACAGATACTCAGAAAATTGCCGTTGATCGTGCATGAAAATAGTGGATAGAGAATGATCGGCCTGCCTACATTGCCGGTTGCCACAGTATCTAGACAAATACCAATGACGTCATCAGACTGTGTATGGAACTCGCCCACAAGGCGGGCCGCTTTTAGGAATAAAATGATGCAAATCTTGATTTGGAAACTGAATTTAAGCACGTAATACACATTTTCAGAACCAAATTTGTACAATTTCTCATTCTATAGACAAAATAAAGCTATCGCAGAATGAATAAATTTTGTAAATTCGAAAAGTGATTATAGCTTTAAATATTTTCAGTTTACTCGTGAGATTCACAAGCTTAAGAGATGTCGACGGTGAAATCATTTAGGCTGGTTCTAAAAATTGATCCATTGCATCAAAATGCGACTGGTAAGTTAATTACATGACGATATGAACGTTCTGTTTATAAGTTTATACGGAACATCCGATATAATTACCTAAACGAATACTGTCTTTCAAGTTTATACCATTTATTCACAGTGCAAGAACAACGTGCGTGCATAGCTGCATGTTTCTCAGCGGATTTCTGCAGGATTTCGCCCCAGTTCTGGATATACATGTATGTGGAATATCGCAGGAATATCAAATGATCCGGAATCACAAAAACACCGATTTCACTGGATGAGGACGGATAATTTCATTAACTAAGTACCAATATATCGTCGACAAAATGTGGATATATCGTATGGATACAAGTTACTACTGGCCGATGCGGCCCATGTAGCGCAGCTTACTATTCCTTCTAAATTCAATGAAGATTAAAAATGTGCCAGACGGATTAAATATGGTATACATTCAGTGGGTGAGCAGTATTAACAGAGTAAGGTGCGCTACTTGGGCCAATGATGCTATACTGTGCAAATCGATATGCATTTCCATTTGATTTGAATGTGTGATTTGATGTGCATTTGTGTGTTCTTGTGATCGTTAAAAATTAAATGTGTACAAAACTGTTATTTTTCATATACACGTTTTTCCACCAACACTCGTGTAAGTGGTGGGTTCCATACCGAGAACCCGCAGGTTATTATCTGAAATATTAACCTCTCGGGAGGTTAATATTTTATTTATTAACCTCCAGGCGGAGTTCCTAACATGGATAATAACCCTTGAGAACAATGGGACACTCCCCAAATCATGCACTATAAACATATAGCTCCAATATTCGCACGTAGCTCTCAATAGACTGACGTCATGGGTGGACTTTATCTATTAGCTATTGGTCCCATTGTTCTCCAGATGTCGATAACTAACTTATACACCCGCTAGTAGGTATATAACTAACAACAATAGAGCTAGTAGCTAAGTCAGATATACATACCTAGAGAGAGTGTGTTATATGAAAAATCCCACGAGGCGATATTGCGCCTTCATGGGTGGAACCAGCCAACAACAACTACAAGTGTACAAACTGTGTATGCCAAAACAACAACAACAACACGTGTTTGTTTGGTTGAGTCATTGTCATCATTGCCGAAAGTTAATTCGGTTGACGGCACACACTGTGGGTCGAGGCAGAATTATATATATGTCATATTGCAATATGTTTGTGGTGTTCATACTGAACCCATATCCATTTGACGATAGGTGTCAAAGCAGCGACCAAACAGGAGGGTTGGGGATATAAGTATCAATATATATAAGAAATCAATGATACGGATGTATGACTGGAATGACCAATCAATGATCAGTCTAGATGTTTTCAATCTATCATTTGCATGTAGAAGGTGCACGACAAATTTAACGTTTGTATATTATAGCCTTGTATGGCATTACTAGGAGTTGTGTCAACAAACGAAATCCATTCCCTCATCATAGCCAGGATATAGAACAAAAAAATGGTGTCGATACCAGTTAACACTGGCGCCACCTAGTTTAGGTTATGTATTGCTCTTATGTGGAGCAGACGTATGTCTCACATGTACAGGCCTTGCTGAAGTGAAGCGCGACGGGCGAGTCCATTGTTCATATCGCGCTCTAGGGGCGATATGAGGACCTTTCCACATTATTTGGGGAGGTTCTGGTCGTTTTGGGCAATGAAAACAATCGGTTTTACTCGGTATGTATGACAAATAATACACTATCACCCCTCGGCGATATACACGATCATCACGCCTCGCTGACGCTCGGCATGATATCGTGTATATCGCCTCAGTAACAGTGTATTATTTCACACATACACTTAGCGCTTCGGTGAATTAGAATATTATGAAACCTCGCGGCTTCGCCGTTCGGTCCATAATATTCTAATTCACCTCGCGCTCAGTGTATATCTATTACCTACTTCCTCCCGGTTGAACACATATCCCAGAGCAAGCCCCCGTGACCATGCGTAACGCATGTATACTTTCCAAATTAAAAGCTTTACCAGATGCATAAATAAAGCGAGGACGACGATAACACATTAAATATATTTGTATATGAAGGTTTGTGTTCAGCGTCATGTACTAGATTTATTATTAGCATGATTCTAACAATTCTGGTCGCTCTATGGACCATCGCCTGTTCACATATTAGCATATGAGTAAAACATTCAGATCTACTATACTTTTGTGAATGCATGTGTTTTGGGGGTGGTAGGTGACGTCTGGTTAGCGGCCCCGTATTGGTCAGTCAAATTATGCATATCACCGCCGCTGTGCTTCATACTGCATGCTGTGTTAAGTATAGGATAATGCCCTATTCGTGAGGAATACGAAGCCGTAGGCATTATCCGACATAGTGCATGCACCCCCCCCCCCCCCCCCCACACACGCGCACACATTTCTGGTACAAGCCATACGCCCCCCCCCCCCCCCCCCACACACACACTACGTAATTCACTATATATCAAAAGAACAAAACTGCAAATGCAACGCACAGTCCTTGCCCAATCGAGTGTATCCGTCAGGAAAGCTTTGGATTTATTACTCGCTACAGAAACTGCTTCATCACATTGACTCAGCTCATAGATTTGTACCTTCAACCCTAGTCCGCATTCTGTTGTTATGGCTACAGTATGCATGGTTCCAATTGAGTGTGTTTCTGGTGGACTCGCACTGTGCCTTTGAGCTGTTTTCTCCCCATAGTAACGCGTTTGTGAATATTGCTCAAATGGAACCCTATAAAAACAAACGCGGCAAAAGGCGCGCTCACTTTGAAACAGCAAGCTACGTGACATCAACTTTTCGTGATGAAAAATGCAACACATGGATACATGGATACACAATGCATGCGGATATAAACGCGTGTTCTGACGCGCTTGTTTGTTGGATACAGTTGCAAAATCTTATTCCTGGGAATGACTCAAAATTTTTGTCTAACCAGATGCAGTACATGAATAACTTACCAGATTTGTAAACCGGTGAGTATATCACTTTTTTCTTTGAATTCAAAACAAAATTAGCATTTTCTCCTTCTGCATTATCCAACGGGTTTTACCCGTGTACAAAGAATTGAATCATAATTTATGCCCGAACAAATATCTTTATCCTGCGTTCTTTCAATCCTTATAAGAAAATGAAAAACGATTTATACACATGTATTTACAGAACTCCTCGTAAAATCACTACTGCGATTATAAAGTTTGATCCATGACTTCCAGGACTTCAACGTACGACTGGTAAGTAAACGTTTTTTTTGTGTGCTATTCGTGCATTTAATTTATGTGAAAGCTCTGTTCAAATTGTTCCCATAATAATGTCCTGAATAGCTATAAACTAGATTTGAAGAGGAAAAATCAAACATTCATGCTTGTATATTTCATTCATGTTTGCAGGAAAATAACGTTATGCGTGATCTCTGGAGGCTTCTCTAGGATTCCGGTACATTTGCGGATGTGGAATATCGCAGGATTATTATCAAAACCTCTGGAATTCCGAGGATATTGTGGATATATACGTTGTCACTGGATTTCTGCAGGAGGCGGATGATTTCATGAACCAAATGTCCAAAAGTTAACAACTGTTGTGACCCATGGATTAAACTCACACACCATAGCGATTAGCTGTTTAAGTACATCGAGTAATATAAGTCTGATACATGTATGTAAGTATCAATCTTTTACCACCAATACAATCAGATTTTGATGATGCCAACAAACGTAAAATACAACATTTTGCAATAGAAACAAAGCCCGACCAAATAGTTTATCCAAAGACACACTGGCGTCGTCAGGGGCAGACAGTGTGTTAAATGTAGTTGTTTCTACTGTACACCTGATGGAATTAGTATACAACTGCCCAACAACCTATCGAAATAATTTAGAAATCCGAAACTCACCCCATGGAATAGATACATGACAAGTACAAAAGTACCCAATCACAAGCCAGAAGGCTACTGAGTTGATGGTATCCTCGGGGACAGATTTAACGTCCGCCAGCAGTGACACCGACTCAGTGGTATGAATGTAAGTATCAATCTTTTACCACCAATACAATCAGATTTTGATGATGCCAACAAACGTAAAATACAACATTTTGCAATAGAAACAAAGCCCGACCAAATAGTTTATCCAAAGACACACTGGCGTCGTCAGGGGCAGACAGTGTGTTAAATGTAGTTGTTTCTACTGTACACCTGATGGAATTAGTATACAACTGCCCAACAACCTATCGAAATAATTTAGAAATCCGAAACTCACCCCATGGAATAGATACATGACAAGTACAAAAGTACCCAATCACAAGCCAGAAGGCTACTGAGTTGATGGTATCCTCGGGGACAGATTTAACGTCCGTGTATGCTTGGCAATAAATAATACAATCCCGGTGTGTTTATCGTGTCCACCAGTATTGATTTATTTTCATTCAATACCTGGGACAGGTATTTATTGGAAATAGATACCTCTGTGGGAGGTATTTATTACAAATAGATACCTGCTCGAGACAATGGAATCATGCACTATACTGCATGATTTCCCGCCTTCGTCGCATCATTATAAAATCCCATTTAAGTTGTTAAATATAATTATTTGACTGCTATTTCGTTGAAAATCAGATCGATATACGACTAAATCGGTTTGGTAAGTGATCCGTTTTCAGTTTGTACCAAGTCTGGAAAATGTAAAGTGCATAGAACTGGAGATATTACGCCAAACGTTGTCGTCTTTTAATTATGGAAGGACTTTGGACGTTTGCTGTAGAGAAAACAAGTGATGGTTGTAATTGAATATAGTAAGTATACTCTGATTTTTCTAACTTGTTTACACCGGTTTTTGACGATATCTTTGCGATGCTAAATGGTATCGTTCTATAACTTGGCATGCTTCACATCGGAGCCAAACGGCAATTTTCTACCAAATTTCAGACTTCTATAGCAATAATTGCAGAAGTTAGCAATCTACCCCAATGTTAAAGTTCAGCTAAAAACGGGATCTCGAGAATCTGAGCTTATTCGAGGATTTGATCATGTTAATATTCACAGGATTCGAAGTATTGTTGTAATTTTAGACCAGATGAAACATTGGTGGCTGTATTCTACACAAACATGTTGATTTTGAAAGATTGCACCACTACAAAACCGAGCAAATGTACGAAATTGTGTGCGGACCCAGAAATCAAATGACAGGGCTAAATTTAACATAGGGGTAGATTGCCAACTTTTTCAATTTTCGTGATAGAAGTCTGAAATTCCGTAAATAACTACCGTTTGACTCCCAGGTGAAGTATGCCAAGTTATAGAACGATAGCATTTAGCATCGCAAAAATATCAGCGAAAAACTGTGTAAACGAGTTAGAAAAATCAGGGTATAGTAGTGGTAGTAATGGTACATTGTAGTTGTTTTGTGTCATGTGCTGTGGCTGTGCAGGACTGGAACTCATGCGTTCTATTTAACACCGCTCCATCGTAGTTTGATTTCCTAGACTCAGCTGTGGTTACACTATTCAGAAGCATTGATGTGGTTTCTGGCCAGGAGTTCATAACTATATTGAATCCGTCAGCTTTTTCCATATGTATGTTTGATATATACTTACACTGACACCGTTCTTCTCTGCCATTTTTTCCCTCACTTGCATTGCGAGTTCTCGAACTCTTGCCAGACCGTCCTTACCCAAACCACGCGTGCTCATGAATTCTTCTTCCGTCATGTTCTTTTTCAGCTGCTCTGGTACGTCATCATACCATCGAGAGAGTATCTTCTTGAGCCTTTTCTCACTGCAACCATTTTTTTTAGGAGTTCCGTCATTCTTGAAACACCTCTCTAGTCCCTTCTGCAATTGACATAAAAGGGGGGAGCAATGTATGCTGTGCAAATATGCACATTGGATATATGAATGTAATGTCTCGAAACACGCGAACTGAAAATGGGATTCCAGCATACTTCAGGAACATATCAATGTTCAGTTACGTGTGAAATAATACACTGTTACTGAGGCGATATACACGATATCATGCCGAGCGTCAGCGAGGCGTGATGATCGTGTATATCGCCGAGGGGTGACAGTGTATTATTTGTCATACATACCGAGTAAAACCTATTGGCCCAATTTCTCATCTCCGTGTTACCCCTGGGTTTTCATAACCCGAGGCTAACCCTGGGATAACCTGTAGGTCACCTTCATATCGCATTTCTAATGTCCGTGTTATCCCTCGGTTATCCATGGGTTTCGTAACCCAGGGTTAACACGGTGTTAACCCAAATGTAACCCACAACATGGATTTCTCATCTGTGGGTTTGTGTAACCAAGGGGTAACCCTGTGCTAACTTGTATGGTTTCCATAACCCTGGTATACAGTAGGTTTATGGAGGTGTTTTATGTTGCACTATGGATAACTTCGTACGTTTTAATCGCACCTGACGACAACGGAGACAGTTACTGAGGCGGGGAGAGTGTTTCGAGACCAAATGAACGTGTTTGACATGTATGATCGATTCCATTCTGCTTAGACCATTCCTGGATGGACGATTCAAGTTTTCATATGTCTAAATGGACGATTCCCCCTTAGACGGTTGTGTATTTGCTTTTAGATATAAGCCATTTGTTATCCTAGAATTAAAAATGTTTACTGTTTATGGACATGCTTTGTCCTGAATAAATTCTAATGATCTGTCCACCTTTTTGAGACAAACTATTGTCATTTATTGAGGAAAAAAATTCTTTGCCTATGGTGAGCATTGCAGCAAGTAACTTCAACTGGCGTACTGGACGTCGTACGAGATGTAGTGGTTAGGCTAAGAATTTTCGATGACAATTACAGTTTTGAAATGTTACTGAAAAATTTATCTAGATACAAAGATAAAAAATCCACACATTTCATGAAGTCGTATCAGACAATGATGTCTGCTCATCTTGCTTACGACGAAGCCCTATTCTTGCAACCTGTATATATGACGTGCTCATCGATGAGCGTTCGATCTGCTCGCCACTTAACAACAGGTACTCGACGATATTATCATTAATTGATTGGTCTATAGTATAAGGGCGATGATATGTATAAGGGCGAAGATACGGCTCCATTGTCTCGCCAAGGTGGCGAGTCAAATGGAGTATATGAAATTTTTTACTCTTAATGACATTTACTATCGAATGAGTGAAAGTAAGTATCAATCTGTTACCACCAATACAGTCAGATTTTGATGATGCCAATAACAAACGTAAAATACAACATTTTGCAATAGAAACAAAGCCCGACCAAATAGTCTTTCCAAAAACACACTGGCGTCATCAGGGGCAGACAGTGTGTTAAATGTAGTTGTTTCTACTGTACACCTGATGGAATTAGTATACAACTGCCCAACAACCTATGAAAATAATTTAGAAATCCGAAACAAGCCCCATGAAACAGATATATGACAAGTACATAAGTACCTAATCACGAGCCCAAAGGCTACTGAGTTGATGGTATCCTCGGGGACAGATTTAACGTCCGCCAGCAGTGACACCGACTCAGTGGTATGAATGTAAGTATCAATCTGTTACCACCAATACAGTCAGATTTTGATGATGCCAATAACAAACGTAAAATACAACATTTTGCAATAGAAACAAAGCCCGACCAAATAGTCTTTCCAAAAACACACTGGCGTCATCAGGGGCAGACAGTGAGTTAAATGTAGTTGTTTCTACTGTACACCTGATGGAATTAGTATACAACTGCCCAACAACCTATGAAAATAATTTAGAAATCCGAAACAAGCCCCATGAAACAGATATATGACAAGTACATAAGTACCTAATCACGAGCCCAAAGGCTACTGAGTTGATGGTATCCTCGATGTATTTTCGATGACAATTACAGTTTTGAAATGTTACTGAAAAATTTATCTAGATACAAAGATAAAAAATCCACACATTTCATGAAGTCGTATCAGACAATGATGTCTGCTCATCTTGCTTACGACGAAGCCCTATAGTTTGTCTCAAAAACTAGCACCAATCTCACGAATAAGCTTTAGTGTAGAAAGGAATTCAATATTATCGTCGAAGCAGGAATCGTCCATTCAGGTAGCGTCTATTCAGAAATCGTCTATCTCGGATGACACCGTATGATGACAGACTTATCCGGCGCTACCGCTTGAGCCAACACGATATGTACGAAAGTCTCGGCCCCAAGTGTTATGATCAGATCAAAATATTGAGCTGTTTATGACACCAAACTTGATGTACGTGCAGCCTTGCCGGGATGAGTTGTTTGTGTGTGCAAGACTGAGTTGATTTGTTTAATTTCGATCTCAGTGCATCATGTTCTCAGTCTTATTCGGAGCCCATCTTAGACTGCACTAGGTTGCCGAGCCAAACATACAACAAAACCACAGGTTAACCGCGGGTTAGCCTTAGGTTAGGTAACCTAAACCTAGCCTTGACATGGGAAACAAACCTGAATATTGTTCGCATGTAGCTCTCCATTACCTATTGTTAAAGTTGTTTGGTAAACTGCTGTAAGACCAGTATTGCTCTATGGAACGCAATGTGTTGAACTATCTGGGACCGCAATAAAGGCTATGGACAAGCTTCAGGCCAAAATTTCCTCAGTCGGTACTAGGTTTAAAGTGATATTGGCAGTAAGTTATGGATTTTTCCATATCTTTCTGATCGAACGAAGAAAACTATATTTTGAGTTTGTTTACATTACCGCCATTCTCGGTGCTCTGTATACCGTGACGCAGTGCGATTCCAGCTTACTCGTGTATGTTCGAGCCAATCGAGCGTGAACTAGGTTAAGTCAGAGGTAACTCTGAGTGGCGCACAAAACAAAAAAAAGCGGCTGCTAGTACTGTCATATGCTTGATTTATCCATTTGATCAAGCAAAGTTTGTTTCGTAACCTAATTTTCTGAGACCACAGGCATATATGTGATTGATTTGGAAAAAAATAGTTTTCCTGCCAACACCACTTTAAAGGATTGCTGTAGGAACTCCTTAGTATTAAACGCTTTACGAACCAGAAAGGTTTCATCATCAAGGGACCTGTAACATCCTAAACTTCTCAAAACTGCCACATGTAGCTCATCAAGAAGCAGTCGGTTCTATTCGTATGTGTGAAGCTTGAAACTATCAGGAAACTCTACTGATAAACATAATCTTCATTTCAATCTCTGGAGGGCTGTCGTAAAAATGAGTTCAATCTAGTCGAATATATCGGAGATCACTCTCACTTCAATCGAGTGTGTCAGACTTTGAAGAAATATCCTGCAGACGATGGCATGGTGGATAGCACGAGGCAGCTTCTACAGTTTTATGACGCTAATAACCAGATTCTTTTGAATATGTTGCTAAAGTCTTATTGATGTATTCTGTTTTATATTATTCGCTTATGTGACTTTTTATCTTTCTCCTTTTGGAGGTCATACAATAAATAGATAAAAAAAATAATCTCTCATCTAAGAACATATTAACAATGGCGGGTTGAAAGACTTGTGTTGTGGTTTCCAATGCCGTTTAGATTGTACATACACGTACATGCTCTGTATAATGTCCGTGTGCTCCGCTCTGTACGATTATATGTATAATTTGATGTATCTACAAAAAAAATCACGTCTGGAACTGAGCAGTCAGTTTTGTCGAATCAAGATCAATTTGGTGTAATACTGTGCTTAGAATAGCTGACTGAGTTTATTGAAATTATGATTATGAAATTATCATTAAATTATCCAAATGCCGTAACGCAAACAAGATTCAGGAAAAATCAAATTGAAAACACTTGCATGGCACCAACGAGCTGCCATAGATAACCACCCTTCAAAAAAATTCTGATAACTAACCTTATCATCACTAAAATTACTACCTGTTTCTGCTTAACAGTTCTCACCTTCTTGTTTTTCGCCAGTACGACTGCCATGCAGACCACTGCCAGTAGCAGCAAAGTGAAAGTTGATAACTTTCCCATGTCGCTGTGTTGTCTTCAGACGGAGAATCGATGTATGAATTGCTGCGAGGGTCGCGTTTATATTGGGGGTGAACTAATAACTCATTTTCGCTGTATTATACACAGATGTAAGTGAAAACCCCGATATGTACGTGTGACAATTCATTATTTATTTTGCTATGAGTACATTCATTGCAATTTATTGTGATACATCGCGAGTTGGGTCATAAGATCTGACTGAGTTATTGTGTTCCGATAAAGACTGTCACACAAACACGAGGTAAGTTTCATCTGTTGTTTTATTTTAATGGATACTTTTATTTATATGAATGCATGGCATGGAATCATCACTCATTCTAGTCGTATAATATCTGGGTGCAATCAAATACCCATTCATGTCCGTATTATATTGTGATGTATCTAAATTGGATTATCCAAGCTGTCCCGAACAATTGCTGTATCAAGTAGTTATCCCAACACAGACACATACACATTTATGATTCACGGACTGCATATTTGATATATATGCTGTTTATAATATGGACATCTCCATCATAGCTCACGTTACACTATTTATGCATGTTGTATTCATTTTATCATCATAAGCGTTAAAATATCCAATTGATAAGCTAAAAACATTCAAATTTCAGATGAATAATGTTTAAAACCATTAGAATATACTGTTAAATGGGTATGTTCAATGTTATAATAATATATTAGTTAGTGATGATTGTTGTACGATACTCACATGTGGATAGTGGTCTCAAGCCGGATATACACTACGAAACTGTGAAACGACGAAACTGTGGAACGACAACCAGTCGTGTACGTGTATGGTCACCCACGACGGGTACACGACGAATGAAGACCGCTTCACGACTACTCGTCTCCCCGACTGAAATGTTCAGTCGTGGCGACTGGTAGTCGTCGACGTAGTGTCGCGTTGCGGTCGCGTCGTGTAGTGTATGACGGTATTGTGATGTTACATGCGAGCTTCAGCCTCATGAAACGGACATTTAGGCTACTATAAGTTTGAGGTTCACGAAGTTATAACTGAGGTGGATATCTAAAAATAGCTATTCTTCCATGTCCAATGAAACATCATACCTATAAATATTTAGTTGATTACATCAAATTTTTCATAAATATTGTAGAATAAACGTGTCCAAGTGTCATATTTTAAATGAACAGATCAGGTGTCATTTGAGCAATCGTTTGGCGAATGAGGATACAAAACCGGACCCCTTCAGGTTAGCAGTCAATATTTAGAACATGTCGAGATATAACGGAACTGCAAAGATGCGACGATTCGCCATGTAATGTAAACCGGTAATCATTGCCTACGGAATCAAAACGATTCCTCGTGAGGTCGCTGGGTCACGTACGTCGCCGTCACGTCGTATACTTAGTAGTGTATAGCCGGATTTAGATCGCCACTTTTACTCACTGTATATTAGCCAGGTTGGCTAGTTTTATAAAAGAATTTCAAAAATATCATGAAGCCATTGCTGGTATCAGTTTGTTCTCAAAGTATATTGCCGGGGTTGACATTTGTAAACCTGTTCAAGATCAGGGGTTATTTGCTGATAACTGGTTGCTGGAATTCAATTCATAGGAATGACAAACATGGTTTTCAAAGTCACTGATAATACATGCCAGCATGTATATCTTAAAGTGTTCGACACTAAAACAACCACTGTTGGCCAGTGTAATGACCCTGTTTTGTTTGCTCGGAATACTTAATACTGGGTATTGATTCCACGTCTATTGATATCACACATGCGAACAACATGTATACACATGTGTCACCAGAATAAAATTACACATTTTATATGTTTCTGTCACAATGTTAAATGATCAGATGTATCATGTTTTCTCCTGTTCGGCTCGATGTACATAATACATGTGTTATTAAAATATATGAGATTTCTTGTTACACCAGCATATATTTGTTGCCAATTACAACCTGAAAACCTGACTGATGTTAGTATGGGGTTTAGACTATATAGCATCTCAACACAATAGGCCAGATAATCAAACATCAAAAAGTGATTAAAATTGGTAAGGAGAAAACAGGACAAAGGTGACAAAACAAACAAAATAAGAAGAAAGGAACATTGTCGAGATGATAAATAATAGTGATTTAATATTATATAGCGCATAAAATACAATTCAAATATCGCGGAGCGCTAAACAAAAAACAGTAAGGCAAACAGGATAGACAAGTAAAAACTGATGTAGAAAATGAAGAGTTCATTGTCCAAAAGCCTTGTGGAAGAGGTAGACCTTGAGCAGTGATTTGAAGGTGTTGATGTTATCACAGTTTGCAAGTTCATCTCGAAGGGAGTTCCAGAATGTTGGAGCACAAGATCGAAAAGCTCTGTCACCGTAGATTTTTGTGCTCTTGCAAGAGATAGCGAGGACCTTACGACTAAATGACCGCAGTGATCGTGCTTGGACTTTGATGGTGAGCAGAGATCGGAGGTTTTCCATGGACTGACAATACTGAGTGTCGCGTGTACATTTTCAGAAGATGTCACATAAACAAGGTATATACCTTTGCTACACAATTATTTCCATACAAAATACACCAATATTTATACAAATCATATAAATCATACATTATCAGTCACATCAAAGTACATGTAAATGACACGGAAAATTGTGCACACCCTCAGCCAACTTATCTCCCCAAGTCTACTGAGATGTACCGAATCTTTATCAGGCCGCCAGTACTGGTCTTAGGCCGTGAGGTTACTAGTACCTAGTCGTCGGCAACTGTTGAAAAACATCCTACCAAATTCCTGCTCTATAATTCGCCCCAGAAACCGGACTCTATCGTCTATTTTATCATCTAGTCGGGCATGTTCTGGGGTCCTTTTGCCGCTGCCTTCAATGTATGCAATATTTTCTTCAAAACTAAATCTTAGTGCAACACATCTAATACAAGATAATCAATCATGTGCACATTGATTTTGACGATTACACTCCGTCCGAGTTGTCTTTTCATCCGATTTAACACATATTTTATGCCAGTTCTGTATATAAACAAACGAACTGTATCCATCACACACAGATGTAAACAAAGCGTCAAAATGCAAGATGGACTGACAATTTCACACACAAAACGGTATATCACTAATTATTTTCTCATAACTCAAATTATTTTCTCATTTTTGCAGATACAAACTGGAAAATGTACTCAATGTGGAATTTTAAGGCCAATTTGGGCATTTGTTTACATTCGAGTTTGATGGATACACTTCGTTTGTTTATAAACAAAACTGGCATAAAATGTGTGCTAAATGGGATGAAAAGACAACTCGGATAGAGTGTAATCGTCAAAATCAGTGTGCACATGTTTTATTATCTTTTATTAGATGTGTTGCACTAAGATTTAGTTTTGAAAAAAAAAATCACTGTGGCGATACTGGATGCACTAACGATCGTTAGTGCATCCCGCAATGGCGGACAGTAAACACGGTCAGTTTGGTTTTTAACCATATTTTATCAAATGACAAATCCATTTGTGATAAATGGATACTTCGAAGGTAGCTTTGTGTTTTGGTCAATGCATGCGTAGTTATTTCAAGCAGATCACGCTTTTTTGTTGAGGAAAAGAATTAGCGATAAGATTCACCAACGACAAAAGTGAGATTCCCAAACGATATAGGCCTAATATGTATATATTGTAATAGGTCCATATCATACACCATTGTGATTTATGCGAAATAAATTAGCGAATGTCACATTAAAAATAGGAAATCTGTACTAGAAGATCGTCTGTACACATCAATACATGTCAATTGGTACTTTATTTCACGTTTAACATTTAAATAACGTAGATTTGAATTAATAAAGAAAAGATCGTTAGGGAATCTTCACATGTTCGTTAGGGAATCTTCGATTTTACAGAAACAATCGTTAGGGAATCTTTCGGCTTTCTTTCAGATGAGTTTTTCATGCTCAAACCAACATAAATCGCCATGTATTTGCATAAGAATCAGCAGATGTATTTGTGTATCGATCACAATCGTAATTATCGGGAAAATGAAGAAAATTCAAACGAACCACGAGTGGTGTTCGCCATTGCGGGATGAGCTAACGATCGTTAGTGCATCCAGTCTCGCCACAGTGGAAAATATTGCATACATTCGAAGGCAGCTGCTTTAAACATTGCATAAGTTTCCGGTTGCTCATCCATCACTATTTTTCAAAATGGCTGATTTGCAATCCCAATACATCCTTGGACAAATTCAGCTTGATTTGGCTAGCTTTGCTAATTAGCATCAATTCAAGATGGCAACTAAACGCACCCTGAAAATTCAAAATTGTAACAAATTGTGTTATAAAGATGTGTGATACCCTTTCAAGGGTATTTTGATATGCAGATTCCATTCCTGGTGTTATTCTATATATTAAGAACCCATAAGAGAGTCTTCTACGGGTTTCTGAAATCAATTTAACCTCATAACCACATTGGTATTTGTATTTATTCATTCACGTATGCATTACACATTACTCATAAACATTCCTGGGATATTTTTCATATCACAAGACAGAGAGCAATAAATATCTTAATAGGCAATGGTAATCTTAACACATTAACATGATGGATTACCCACACATCTCTGAGAAGAAAATGAGTGTACCAAGCAACAGACAGTCATATTGACATACTAGTAGATCATGTCTTTACCACACCCCTGCATTCTCTTGCAGTACAACAACGTTGTCTTGAGTCGTACGACATCATGCACCTCAACATCTTTTACCTCAGTTCTGGACAATTCTTCATCGCCTTTGCCTACCAGAGTAGTATATTTGTTTTGACATGTGTGTGCCAAATTTGGCACTTTCTTCCATATCTGAACAATATCTTAGCTTATCAGTTCAACAGAATTGATTGGTTTTCATTGCAAATTCGTAAATCCCATAAGAATACATGCTGAATATAGAGAGTCACCTGGGAAGTCAGAATACAGGAAGTACATAGGGTGAGTCCAACGACAATCACATATACCCGACCCTAAGGGGTCGGGAATTACAGCTGCGCGCCCTACGCTAGAGGTTGCGTGGTAACTGTAGATAGATAGTCTACAGGTGCGATTAGTATTGGAGCACAGCACCTGCACATGAGGTGTGATGACCCGATCTTCCGAGAACTTCGAGCATTACGGAGTCCGCTGCACGGCCAGCACCGAATCAAGCGGTGATCGTGATTAACGAAGTATGTGATGGGGATGCTTCTGCGTTCTGGGGGGTACCAACTGCGCGTGCCTCGACGTTTCTGTATTGTACACATTGTGGAATCGCCTTACAATATGGCGGAGGTCAAAGTACCGAACCTAAATACATGGGTCATCCGGGAATCAGCACGAGGAAACTGCCCACTGGTAATCTTTTGAACTCCGTGTTCTACGCTGGCTATTATCGCCAAAATTTCGAGTTTTGCTCCCAGCAGAAGCTTTAAGACGAAATTATAAAATACAGTACTTTCCGATGCGTCGGAAATATTTTAGACGCATCGAAAATAGTTTAAGATGCCTCTAAAACATTTTCGATGCGTCTAAAACTATTCTCGATGCAACTAAAACATTTTCGATGCATCTAAACTATTCTCAATGCGTCTAAAATATTTCCGATGCGTCTAAAACTATTTTCAATGCATCTAAAACATTTCCATCGCATCTAAACCATTTTCTCTACATTTTAAATATTTTCGATGCGTCTAAAACATTTTCGATGCATAGAAAATACATTACGATACGTATGAAACAGTTCTGATGTTTATGCATCGGAAATTATTAGGTGCATCTTAAGCATGAAGTATTTTCGATTTGCATACGTCGGAAATGTTTCAGAAGCATCGGAAATGGTTTTAGAGGCACCAAAAATATTTTAGATGCATCAAAAATATTTTAGACACGTTGAAATTGACTCTATTTATAATTTCTTCTTTGAATCCTTGCTCGGGAGCAAAACTCAATATTTTGGCAGATAGAAGCCATCGTATTGTTCACAAATTATGAAAATGCACTGCACCTACATGTATAAAAAATTTCGTACAAATAACTATTTCACGAACAATCCTGGTCACACCTTTCATAGTGTGAGTATATGAACCGAGTGTTAGTTTCACTAAATGATAAGCTATAGCAAAGCAATCTGCTAAACACCCAAGTTTGGAGCCCACCATCGATACAAACTGTTCGTAGGGGGGGGGGGGTCTATAAATGACTTTTTATTTCAAAATAAACCCACAACCAGCCTAAATTGACCACAAATGCATATAGGTATTCTTGAAACAGGATTTTTTGAAATTTGGTTTTGCTACTCGCTGCTACCAAAGAATCTTGTAATACCACATGAACTGCACTTTTGTGACCAAAATATAACACTTCTGGGATCAGTACAACTTTACTACAACTACTAGGAATATGATTTACAAATGACAAGGCATTTTGATGTGGTACATATATCAGAATATGCAGTTGAATGACAATGTTCAGAATTCTGGTATGGGCAGTCTCTCCATGGCAGCACGGAAGTCCAATAAGGTCACGGTGGACCGATCTGTGGTTTTCCCCCAACACAATTTTGAGGTTGGTTCCAAACTGCTGAGGCGTTAACATTGTTCGTTTTCGTCCCACAGTATTGAATATTCTGAACACCTGGCTGAGTCTGGGTAGTGACACAGAAGTGTCTCTGGCATATGTCACCTCGTCACGCATCCTCTTCATCTTAGTTTTTTCATCGTCATCAGTAGTGTTCGTCGACCTGTTCTGCGGAACTAAAAAGACCACCTTTGAGTTTGATTGTTTCTAGTATGCTGGGTTTGCGGTTCTCCACGTGATGTTGACGCACCAGTGGAAATAGATTGAGATCGTGTTAGTTTCGTAGCAAACTTCGTGCCAGAACTTTGTATAAATTTGGTGCGTTTGGTAAGTAGTTCACCATATTCGACCTCGGCAGCATTGCTGTCGAAAGTAGGATCTGATTTTTCTATGACTGTCTCATGACCACGATCCATCTCATCATTATCATCATCCGTCAGCACGACATCAGAGGAGGGAACGACTGACATGTCACAGGATTGCGGTTGGGTGTAACGTTCATGACGAGCTCTGTCCTCATCACGTTCGTGGTGCCACTTGGTATCAACACGTCCCTCACATTTCCATGTCCGATCGGTTCTCATTGAATTCAAGTATTTGAAGTCTTCATCAAGCATCGGAATGCCATGCTGTTGTTCGAGTTTCTGCCTTTGCTGTGCGTTTTCACAGAAGATATCAAACAGTGTTGCTCCTTTGGCCTTGAACTCATCATGTCGATGCTGCCATGTCTTGCCGCGCTTGCTAGAGTGGGTTCTGGTGATGTTATGAAATTCAGCAATGTCCTTGTTTAGTTTGTTCTTCATCATCTGTCTGCTAACTGGATAGATGTTACGAGACAACCAGTGTCCGTGTAAAATGAAGGAAACATCAGCGACAGCTTCATCGAATGTTTTCGTCTGAGCCACACATCTCACTAAACCAATGACATCTCTGAAGAGTGGAAGTTGTTCCTTTGGGAACACCTGAACTATAGGAAAAGTTCTGAATAGATCTTTATCTTCTAGCTTGTCCCTGCTTCTGAGAATTTTACTACTGCAAGCCATGGTGGTATCTGGAGTTATCTATGAAGATATACAGTAACAAAGGTAAGTTTCTGAAGGCGAGTATGGAATGAAAGAGCAGAAATATGTGCATGTTAGTTACATGTAACTTGTAAGGAACGAAAAATAGCCCGAAAATGCATCAAAACGCGGTTTCCAAATTACACCAGTAGCAGCGAGTAGCAGCATGGAAAAAAGGAAATAAAGGTATATACCAGTTCCTCATGTCATTACGGGGAAACGAAGCTTGTTGTACATACATTTTGGATTTATAGACCTCCCCTACGTGTTCGCTAGCGGCTCATAATGTAAATGATATCATGCCACAGATCTTAGCCCTTGGACAACTTCTTGAGATCACATCCCAGCTTATATGATGAGTTGATGCTGCCAGATGCAGATTTTTAAAAAGGTCTTGTGTGACCGGCCTGGATAGTTAGTGAATTGTTCATCCGTTATGTCGTAGGGATCAGTTGTGCTCTATCCGGAAAGTATTTACACTCGCCAGTAACCCAATGATAGTCACGTTGATGGGGTGAATATTTTACTTGAAACCCTGACACCAGACTACGGCGCCGGGAGGCGACCAGACATGAAACAGGTTTTCAAAGATAGTGATTAACATAGAAACAATACCCAAGTATGAAGTACCCGAGCAAACTAAACCGAGTCCATTATCCAATCTCAAAGTCCGGTGTCAGACAAAATCGAAAAAAAAAATGACAAGCAGTTTGGAGAACAAACTCACAAAAAACGCAAGTATAAGGTACCACACTTTAGCGTGTTCACAACAAGCCCCCCCCCCAGCCCCTCGCTTCAAGTGTTTGAGAAAAATAATTATGAGTCACTATCCTTCGTCATCCATTTGTGTCATTTTTATAAACTCACATGACTCTGATTAACACCGGTGTCCGATTTTCACCAATACGTTTCATTAGTTGATGGAAAAACAAAGATTGATTCAGTTCAGATATTGATATGTAGGGTTATTTCAGAGCAAGTTCGATGTCCAAGCGTCAGTGTTATGTTACATTGATTTCTTGATCAAAACCTTGATGGACATGCGATATCATGGACCGGAGGGAATCCTGGTTTCTGGAATATTTTAATGAATCTTTGTATGGCTTATTATGTTCATTTCGCTGCGTACTTTGGATGGTTTGCAAGTGATGTGATGGATCCCGAAAAGCAACACGACAAAGTCGCAATCAATAACTAATCGGTTCTCTAACACTTCTTCAACTATCACACGGCAGCTTCAAGAACTGACAAACGCCTCTGAAAGACTGAAGACAAGGTATATCTTATACCTGGTGCCTACCTACATCTTACTTGTACTTCTTTTGATCATGTCTGTGGTTGGTTTTGCGATCACATGTTGCGGAAAGGAACATCTGCATCATTCGCATCCTTCTGGAGACAATTCTGTATCTACTGCATCTAATAAGCCTACTCGAGACGGAAAGGAATCAGTAGTTCCATGGAATCTGTCTTCAGTTCCAACGACTGGAACAGATAACATTTTGACCGATCAAGGTATGGACCCGAAATTCGGTCATTGTCATTTATATATCACGGTTTACGTGTTTTACCAATTAACCGTTGGTAAATGAAGATCTTGGAATAAATTATAATGATCACAGATGCTAATTGAACATTTTTACACGTTCATAATCAATACCAATGAATGTAACAACCTATTACCACCAGCACATCAGATTTTAATGGTGAAGCAAACATAAGAATACGACATTTTGGAATAAAAGCAAAGTTCGATAGAATAGTCCATCCAAAAACACACTGGCGTCGTGGATCCAGGATCGAATATATACACCCAAGAACAATTTCCCTGACTGCGTGGAGGTGGGAATAATCTAACATCGTTGTAACTGGTGTAAATATATACCCTATGATTTCAGGTCAAGGTGCGAAGGATTGTATGGATTTGCTGGAGAACAATATTACTGAGAGCGGTGTAAACACCGTCCGAGTTGCCATGGAGACAGGTGGGAGCAAGGATATCCAAGTGTTCTGCGACATGGAAACTGCAGGCGGTGGATGGACGGTCAGAATATACAAGCATACAGAATTATAGGCCTATACTATTATTGTGGTCTTCAAGATAATCCCGTTTTCATCAGGGGTACGGGTAACAATAATTCACTTTGACTGTAAGAGTGATATATTATTGTGTATCGGCCTCCATATTCTCTTTACTTGACTATGACAGGTTTTGCTGAGAAGGCAGGATGGATCAGTCAACTTCAACCGGGACTGGGAAAATTATAGGACTGGATTTGGAGACCTGACGGTTTGGATCCTTCGATGATCCTCAAGACCGTTACCATGACGCCACTCACCAGACCATCCCCTACATTGGGATTGCTCATCATAGTCACCATGGAGCCCTCACAGAGTGTAACATCAGCAGAAAGGTTGCATTCAATGGGTACAGGTGTTGTATTCTTCTTCAAGCCAGATCTATTCTCGACAACATTCACAGCCACAATCTTCGATTTTTGTCTGTTCAGAGAATCAGTCATCTTTACTGCAGCAGCAACTTTTTGGAAAGGAAAGTGCATCTGCTTGGATCTGTGATCCTTGAGCATCTCCTAATTTTCAGAGCTCTATGATTCAACATCTCCGAAAACGATTTGTCATTTTTTCGTCTCATTATGTCAGTCAAAGTACGGTGTAGTAACCTTGAAGTCGTCCCAAGGCTCTGCAATGGCAGCTGGGTCTCCGTATTTGTCCTCTTACATGCGGCAGTGGATAAAATCCCTGACTGCCAGAATCATGAAGAACTCTTGTTTCTCTTGAGTTGATCCAGACGACCTCTGATGAAATTCAGCATGCCTCTGCTGGGATCTCATCAAATGTTATCAGCTCGAGGTTTTAATACCTAACCTTTGGGGGGCAGTGATGAGCTCTTCAGCAAGTGGTATATACTTTTGTCCCACACCCCTTTGCATGGAAGCATGGTTCCTCCACTGATGGTAAATGCTGCTTTGCCAGTTGGAGCCACACATCAGAGCTCTGATGATATAAAACTTTCCTTTACCAATATATTGAAAGTTCCCAGACATTTTCCATTCATCTTATTGATGCACCACTAGCAAGTATGAATGAAGACTTTCCCTTGCATATTGTTCATGCACTGCATGAGAACTTGAGCCTGGTTCTATGGGATTGCCAAGATGCTGTGTTCTACTGACAACTGAACCCATCTTGGTGTTGGAGCTCCGAGGCAGGCCACTCAATCTGGCAGGTCTTCCAGATTGATGTCCTCGAGGTAAGCGTCATCTAGGTTGGCTTTTGTTTCCAAGCGTCCAGCCGCCACTTGGGTCAATGTGTGCCAAGGCATCTTCTGCAAGATGATTTTCTTGGATCTCTTCATGGCTACTTCAACCTCTTTGATATTATTTCCAAATAGCGCTTGCGTTTCTCTGATAATGTTGCTGATGCTTGTCCTTTTGCCATAGTAGGAAATGCTCCTACTCATTTAAATCCATTTCAAAGTGGTGAAGATAAAGAACCATGAGATTCTGATAATGTTTCTCACTGTCCCTACAGATGTGCAAGCTTTACTGGAAAATTTCCGTCTTGAGATTTATCCTTTATTCCCAGCCAACTTCAATGAAGCATACGGAACATTGGACCGGTTGTCGTTGTTATGGGTAGAATTTTCTTCAGATGGTTCATAATCTCTACCTGGTTTACTATCAACCTTGAAGAGGGATACAATTTCAACCAGACAGGTCTTTGAGAATATCTACAGGAGGGCGTGCATGGTACATGTACATGTCTAGTACAGATGTACAGTGTAGCCACACGTCCTAATGCCTGGATCTCAGTGGCCCAGCAGTAAGAGTGGAAGTGTCAGTCTGGTACTTGTCGGATCTGCAAGTATCCAAACAACATCCCGACTACAGTTTTCGAGAGGTGTGCCTGTTGCCTTGTAAATAGCCTCCGTGACACTCATCTCCCTGTTGGTCAGGTATATTTTGCCGAGTCATTGTAGCTTATCGTCTGTCTTATCCCAGCATATTGTGCTCTGCATGGTTCTTCATGGAGGAGCTGACCATCTTCACTCTGCTTCTTGCTGCAATAATATGACACAATATATTGAATGCAGGCGTATGCATCAACAACATATTGTAAGTCAAAATTGGGATTCCAGGCTTTCGAAGGGTTTTGATTTGTTCTGACTTACCCATCTGTCTTTGTGTTTATGCTGAATGTACAACCATTTTCGTGGAGGCTATAATGTTCCAGGCTTGCTCTTCAGCAGTGTTCTTTCACTCATCTGGATCAGAGTCTGCTGGGATGGCACATAAAGGTCTGACAAGAAGGTGGACGGGATAACCTGAACCTGTAGGTCCTGTTACCCTTCTTGCATGACCTTGTATAATTCTTAGTATGAAGCTGAACATCATTTATAATGTCATGTAACTTGCTGTATCTCATCTAATCAACGTCTTCTGTGTTGATATATTTGTTAATAACGTCAACAACTTCCTCATCAAGTTATATGTCCAGCTTAGGAGGATTGTATACTCAGAAAATGCAGTGAATGTAAGTACAATGTGAGGCCAATCTCCTTGTAGAAACTCAATTGAAACAAAGTAGTCACAGACTTTGCCGATTTGATTTGATGGTGAAGCTAGTGATCATCAATTTCAAGGAGTTTTTTTTTACTATCTGATCAAACATTCTGACAGCTGTTATATGGTTTTAAATGCCTGATATAATATACTTGGTTTTGATAAGCCTAATATAATATACTTGGGTTTGATTGCTCGGAAAAAAATTATGTCTGGTAGTGGTACTGTTTATTTTGAAGTGCGAGTGAGTGCTATCAAACAGGTTTGTTTGCATGTGTTTCATTAATTTGTCTTTATCTTGGCTTTTGGACAGTTGGAAAGCTTTAAACTGGCCAATCACCATCTAAACACAAAAGTATTTCTTCAGGTAGCACCCTCATACCCCAATCCCCAGGACTGGCCACCAAAATTGTCTTTTTATTTTGAATATGTGACGGTTATTGGTGCTTATTTGCGAAATCGAGCTATAATTTGGCAGCCATCTTGGATTCTGAGCCACTTCGAACCATCCAATCACGAAACTGGTTATTCATTTGGAATCCTCATACCCAAAAACCCAGGGTTAGACACCGAAATTGGCTTCCTATCTCAACTTGGCAGGAAGTAATGAGTATTTGTGTGAAAATGGCGAGAATCTGGCGGCCATCTTGGATTTTTTTCATTTTTGGTGGTCTGAACCGGTATTATTAGTATTGTTGGGAAGAATATATTTCCATATAACTAATATGTATAATATTAGACCGAAAGCATCATGACAGGAGGATAATTCTGATTTTTTCCTAAAATACCAAATTTTTGGTGGCGTCCATTTTGAAAAGGCCATAAAAAAGTTAGCCCAGGAGAAAATTTTACACACCCTCTGAATAAGGTTGTCTTAGACCATTATGAAGCTATATCAATCGATAGAAAAAGTCTGTACTACATTTCCACCCTGAGTGCTATATGCTCAATATTCCTCCTGACTATATCTCCTCTTATGTAGTTCCTCGGAACACAAAAAGAAAGTATAAGTTCGACTCAATTTCAAAGCCTTGGTACATTTTCTGCAATGAAGATCGCGGCCCAAATGCCCTGAAATATTGGTTATTCAAACTCTTCAATCGGCAGGAAATATTTGAGGAATAATACATTCATCGATCTGATAGCGGTTGTAATGTGTCAATAATGGTAATATAAAATTCCGATGAATTTCCGTTGATTTACTTTGAGAATATTTGGAACCGAACAATTACAATATTCACAATTTTTCAGAAAATTTGGCGGGAAAGTTGTGTGTCCCCAAAATGACGAAATAACGCAAAATAACGTGACGTTTTAAATCTCACTTCTGTGCCCTATTGTTTGTGAAAGGAATTTCCTACGTTGTTTCACGGTGGTATGGCCAGGCAATGAGGTAATACATGGGCTGACTGAGCGAGGGGGCCGAGCCTATGACTTACTCGTCAATATGACGTCATTCACTGCGGAGGACAGGTACGCTCTCTACTCACTTTTTCGCGTCGACTCGGAGGAACACAACTACAGGATGACCTTTGTCAGCTACGATGGGAACGCAGGTGAGACACGTCGATGGCAACTCTTTTGTGTCTGCAGCCAATGTTCACTATATATAGCGAATCTCTGAACTCGGTTCACTAAGTTAGATTCGTATTCTCAGCAGAAAGGGCATACAATCATTTCAACTATAATCAGTAGAACTTTAACTTGTTATTATGTGATTATGTTATTCACCCGTTTAGCCAGCTTACAATGTATTAAAAATTCTAATTGGGTACTGGGCAGTTGCATACTGTCTATAATCCAGTTCGGAAATGTTTCTAGGTCAGGTCAAGTGGTATAAACAAATCGTTTGTACGCACAACGAGAGTTACGACTCACGCCATGAACTCGAAGTGAACAAATCTACTTAGTATCGTACAGGCGGAATCGAGTAGACTGTCAGTGACAGTGACTCGACAATAGTAGCGAGACAACACGAGGTGGCTTTGTTTATACCACTTGACCTGACCTAACAACATTTCCGATATGAAGGTATATGAAGATAGTATACAGCTGAACACCTAAATAACATTTCATCGCGCTTTGTTAATCATACATATATTGCATTTTCTATCCCAATATAGATAATAGTTCCACATATACATTCACAATGTTAAATATCCATCCAATAAATTAATTACAGGGGACAGTTTGAAAATACACAATGGGATGGCGTTCAGCACATTTGACCGCGAAAACGACCTTGGTGAAGATGATAACTGTGCTGCCGTGTACACGGGTGGATGGTGGTTCAACGACTGCCATCATTCTCTACTCACGGGAACCTACGGCGAGAACGTCGACTCCGCCAGAGGAATAACGTGGACAGCATTCCTTGTATACGACCAATTCATGGCCTAT
Organism: Terebella lapidaria; assembly: GCA_949152475.1. Taxonomy (NCBI): domain Eukaryota; kingdom Metazoa; phylum Annelida; class Polychaeta; order Terebellida; family Terebellidae; genus Terebella; species Terebella lapidaria. The sequence goes on along the minus strand of OX424568.1, from coordinate 9,073,893 downwards.
GCTGACATGAAAATTAAGCCGCATCAATGAACTGCGCCACAAAAGAAAATAGAATCAAGAAAAGCTACTACCTGTACGTTAGTATGTTACTCTGTCTGTGCATATTGGCCGTACTTATCCTTGCTATAAATTTTCTTATCCTTGCTAGAATGGTTCTGCAAACAAAAAGTGTTACTGTCTATCCATTTCATTTTATTAACCAACTGGAGCACATAAAAATATGGAACTCTTTGTTTGGGCAACACAAGTGGTTGGAAACATAATGCTGTTGGATAAACCATCGGGTGATCCTTCTGAACCAGTTGACATTCATTAGTATCCATCAGTATCCCAAGCAGGCCCATTGCTGCTTCATTGCGTATTTGGGATAGCTCCATTTCACTTACTGGGTGAGGTTAATGGTTATTTGCCGAGTCACTGATATTTGTTGAAGCGGAGTTATCGTGAATAACGATCCAATATCAAGGAAAAGAACTTCAACATATGACGTGTTTATAACATTGCAAGGACGAGAATTTGAAGTTTGTACGGGCTTCGTATCTATTCCAAAATTATTCCGTAAGTGTTGTACGATGGATTCATCACAACATATAGTTGGTATCATGATTGTTTCAGAATTAATCCTCACGGGTTTTCTACTGGTTTCATAAAGAAATATCCTATAGAAAACTTGTACGTAAATACACTTGATTACGGAAATTATGAGAAGATTGAAGTATGCGTGATGACAAAAACACTTCGTTTTCTATGGTATAAACTTTTTTCTCGAAAATGTTTCTCGATTACTTTTATACAGACGTACATCGGATTAATGATAACTTTAAAAAACTCATGCACTATCAATGAACAACTTCCTTCTGGTAGATGCGATACAGTCTCAGACATTATTGTGCGGCGTTAGCCGTACTATATCTGTTAGTGTAATTTTGACCCCATGGTACTACTGGTGAGGAGCTTGTCCATGCGTGGACTTATTGCTACCGAATTAAGTCAGCGATGAAATTATCCATATTTTATGTCATAATCTCAGATTACAACAAAGTTAAGTAGCAAATATTGAACAAAGAAAACACACACCTTGGTCATTTGTGGAAAGTGCAACTAAAACACATTTTGGCAAGAATAATGGACGAATCGACAAACAAATGCGAGTAATAATCAATTTTCGCATGGACAAGCTCGGCACCAGTATTGGAGGTACTATGGTAGTGTAAGACCATCTACGAGAATTGTTCTCTGTGAGAGGGAAGTAGAGAGTTATTACAATACGAGTTCGAGTTACAATACGATTCGAGTTCATTGTTTCATATTGTTATCAAAGCGGACATCTTTGTTGTTATCAAACTAATCAATAGGCTTTAAGTTGATTTCCAAATATTGAGCAAGGGAAACACACACCATAGTCCTTTGTGGAAAGTTCAACCAAAACACATTTGGGCAAGAATAATGGGCAACTCAACAAAAGAGCAGGTGAGAATCAATTTACGCATGGACATCAAAATATTCGACAGGTTGTCATAACGTTCAGGTTCACAATTAGAATTTTCATATCACATAGAAACAAGACCCACAATATTTTGTTTGGTTGTTTAACCAAGAAATGGGTTTCGTGTCTACTTATCCTTGATTTTTTTTCGTGTTCACTCAGCCTCGAGTACTGGTTCTACTCTCCTTTGTCCCTGTGGCCGCACACGTAACCTCAAGTTCTGCTGTTGTGATGCTTGTTACTATTCTTGTTAATTACATTGTTAAATGTTGCCGTAGCTTTATTTCATGGCAATAGAATGTGGAAGTTACATTTACCTGTTTTCAATTGACATTTGTTGTATAGTAGCTTTTAGATTTGCCTGTGGAATTTTCAACCATTTTTTTTTCAAAATCGAACCATCAACATATTTTTCGTCATATTATTTCATTGATCTACAGACATGTCTAATGTAGTACGGTCGTGTTCATGTTTGATATGAATTTTCAAAGCACACTGATACTGGTACAAATCATGCGGCTTTGATTGTTTCACATTGTGAGTTGCCACCATTTTGCTGCTTATCTCCGAAAAACAGCGCCACCCTTTGTGATGAGTTTCAGCTGTCAGCAGGCACCAAAACTCTGGACATGCACTGCGTCACTTCGTTAACAGAGATTTATGTTTCCCAATTTGCATTTAGTCCGAGAAATACGCTCCGCTACTAGTTGGTTTTTGGCGTCGTCGTGGCTGCACGAGAGCTAGGGATAATGTTTTGCTTTGCTGACCCATGGAGATTCCCCATGGACAAGCGGCCACGATACATTTACAAGTAATCCGTCCAGTTGGTTTTCGCAATTTTCCCCTCAAATCAATACACACCTGGATCTTGTTATAATTTTGTGTTGATCAACTGCACATAGAAAGGCCAAAATACTGTTTGCGTTGTGTTTTCAGACCCGATTGTATGTGTCAACCTGCGCTCCACAAAATTTTGATTATGTCAATGAAACACCTAGAATGTACCCTTTTGTAATTAGGAAAAATAGTTAACATTTAGTGCCGAGAGAAAGGCTAATGTTTCACAGTTTACGACGTCACATCCTCCTTCGCCATACGTTTAGGAAGGAACTGTAGCTCGGTGAAAACGAAATACAAAACTCCCATGACATTCTGTTATCAGAAGAATTACCCCTCAACCGGTGTGCGTAAGTATTTTGAACATCGTAAAGGTAGATATTGGCAGGTGTCGTCATCCCCTGGGCCCGGATTGAAAATAATCAAGGAGTAAGTAAGTAAGTAAAATTTTATTAAACGTCGATAAAAGGTACAATATAAACATGAGCCGAACTTAGTAATCGACATGAAACGATACATGAAATGACAACAGGGATGATTGTATATACAGATGAGCGGTGAAAAGAAACAGTGGTTCGGTTGTCATAATTTGCCTAGTTTGCACAAGTGACAGCTTTGACATCCACATTCTGGATTCCATTTTATCAAATTGCTTTTGAATTCTTTCAATTCCATACTGTGGTTAATTTCAGACGGTAGAAAAGTGTGTGGAAACTACTATACTGATGTAAGCACTTGTCAAAATCTGTCTTTCACCCGAGCTTTCATCCTGCTTATTGCTTCTGCTGAAGTTGATATTGATTTGTTATTATATAGTTTCATGCATTTGCCTAATGATAAGCATCCCACCGAGAGGACCGTATTCCCATCCAACAATCTGACCGCAAGACAAACATAAAACAATTTATGCGTGGAACACAATCCTTTGCACAAATAATGATGTTCGAAAGAGCCATTAGTTGATAATTTCGAACCAGTTGATATTCATCAGTATCAATCAGTATTCAAAGCAGGCACATTGCTGCTTCAGTGTGTATTGGGGATGGCGTCATCTCACTTGCTTGCTGCCGCTGTCGGGTAAGGATAATGGTTATTTACCGAGTCACTGATATCTCTTGAAGCGCAGTTATTATGAATAAAGAGCCTATAACGAGCATACGTCAACATTTGAATATAGAAATTTATCATGATGATAATAGACTTTTTTCGTGTCGGGGTTATTTCGAGGGTGTTTCGGGGTGAAGTACCGCAATAATCCCCTCTTCTCGTCACCCAGGGGTTTATTCAGTGATGCGTGCAGCTTAAAGCAAACTAATCCCACAAGAGCGATTTCCAGTCGACACTCCACAGAGATTGAGGCCAAACAAAATTATAAACCAGTTTATAGTGTCTAACTAATTTACCACTATTACTGTTCATTGTATTACAATCTCCGTGTGTGACTTATGCAAGGAATTTTGTTTCATCGGGTCTCAGTAGCTCAATGGTCCAGTGTTCACCTCACACATGTTTTTGGCAAGAACGTGTAGTGTGTCACCGTCGAGATTTGAGTCGTTTGTTATAATTCGGATTCAAATTAGAAGAATTTGATATGCGAAAGCATGTTTATATTTATATATGAAACGAATCATGTTCTATACACGTCGGGAGGAGTAGTCTGTTTTATATTCACATAATGTTTCATTGGAAGTACAGACAGCTATATGCTATTCCTACGATAAATGTTGTATATCAGAGCAGTAAATGTCATTCTAATTAAAAAGCGCCGGTCAGCGTGTTTTTGATCCTTTTTTAGGGGGGGGGGACTTTTGGGGATCACTGATTTCTTTGGTCTCACGTTACATATGTATAGGCCTACTGACGAATGGATATCGATATAGACAAATCCATATTTTAGGAGTGATTCATGAATGATACTTACAAAATCAGTGTCATGAACGGTCAAATTCGATGAGTGATAAACCTATAGGCCTAATGATAGCCCTGTTAAAACCACAGACACATAACTTTAATGACCGCAGTGTCATTGATTTTGCTCCAGGTTACACTTTTCACACACAAATCATGAAACTGGCCGATTGCTTACTAGCCAAACACTGACGATATTACCTAAGGAGGATGCTTGTGGCATTTTGTTACAATTCACCCATTATAACAGAACCCAGCTATACAATGGATCCGAAAGTCTAAGACTGAGAAACACGAGAGTCGTACAATCATGAAAATAGAAATGTCGTAAGAAATGTGTTTATTACGGGCGGTCTATAATAGTGAATCCCCTGTCTTTACTTTATAGACAAGTATCTCAAAATCACACCAGAAGGTTTATTCTGGTGAAATCGACAAATTATACCAACAAACTTAAATACATATGTCACCAACTCGTGTTACATTGGTGAAACACATGAAAGTAACTGGTTGCAATGGAACTGATGTTGACCAATATACAATCACCAACCATATTTCACCATTGTCATGTTAATTTTCGCACTCCATTATTTTTCCCCTGCAAATTAATTTAGCGTGTTTCGCCCAATATTAATAAAGTATTCTGATGTTGCACGATTTCTGAATGTCTGATGTTATTTGTGCATGCAAAGATGAGAGTGACTGAAAGAGCAAATAACAGATACCTTAGGTGAAATATATCATATTTGAGCAATAAAATTCACAAAAGGTGATATGTTCAGGGTTGTCTAAGCCTGTAGGGCCCAATCTGTTAATACTACTCACCCATTTGATGTATACCATATTTAATCAATCTGGCACATGTTTAATCTTCATTGAATTTAGAAGATAAAGTAAGCTGCGCTACATGCGCCCAAGTATCAAATCCTGCTCCTTCCTCTATATTCAATAAGGATTGAAAAGGTGCGAGACGGATTAAATGGTATGTTTTCATTGGACGAGTAGTATTAAGGAATAATGTACGGTATTTGGGCCGACTTTAGTATGCTTCCCATGAACACTGCGCGACAACGGGAAACATCTCATTTAATCCGTCTGACACCCTTTTAATCCTGATTAGAGATAAAAGAAAATTCAGTATAGCATACCTCTGCTAGAGTTCGGTTCTATTTTGTGTGGCCTAACAGGCGCTGATTAATGAATCTGAGTTATATTCGCCACGCTTCAATGCGCAAAAACCCCTACTCAGTTGACCGCGGTACTTCACCCCGAAGTACCCCCCGAAACACCCTCGAAATAACCCCGACACGAAAAAAGTCTAATAAGTTCACTAGCATGAGGAATAATGTTTTTGGACCGGTGTGATTACTCAGAAATGTATTCATATCAGGTTTTAGAATAGAATAGAATAGAATAGAATAGAATAATGTTTATTCAGCAATCTCTGAAAGGGATGCATAATATACAGTAACAATACACCAAAAAATAAACGAATCTAATAATATACTCTGTTTTGATACATAGGTTAAATTCAGAGAAATGCTGAGAGACACATACAAAGCCTAGGGGCTGTATTACGTATGGCCTCAACTAATAATTGAAGGAAAATACGACAATTTTAAGACATAGACTACTAACAAATTGAAATTAAGCTGAACAAAAAAAAATGTACAAATACCCTTGCACTGTGGATGAAAGAGTGAAATCGGGACTTGGCGAAAGACAACATATTTATGAATAATGATAATGAGTATGTTAGATGAGATGGGTTGGTATGAAATCTTTTTTATATTAGCTTCATCATCGCTGGATCATTTTAGTGACATATCCGTATATAATTTAGTGCCATAAAAATATAGTCTAGGAGGGTTATAGTTCATTTGATAAAAGGATGTCGCATGGACGAATGTGTTTGATTTATTTCTATTCAGTGAACATGTGTTTGAAGCCATTCTGTTCTGCTCGAAGATTTTTCTCATGATTCCTAGTTTGGCTCGGCAGACCCAACACCATCTGTTCGATGAGTGTTACCCTGAAAATATTATCTTAAAGCTGCTGCCTTCGAATGTATGCAATATTTTTTTCAAAATCATTTTTGTTTTGTTAAACACATCTAATGCAATATAAGAAAAGGTGTGCTCAATGATTTTGACGATTACAGTCCGTCCTGTCTTTTCATCCGTTTTAGTGCCCATTTTGTACCGGTTTTGTAAATAAACAAACGAAGTGTATCCATCAAACCCAAATGTAAACAAATGCTCAAATCACGCTTAAAAGTCCACATCGAGTACATTTTCCAGTTCGTATGTGTGTAGTAATTTTAGCGACTGTTACTCCCGTCCCTCCCGCGCACTACACATTTCCACAACAAACATTCATTCTACATGACTTACATACAGGACAAGTACACACTATACGATCACAGGCATAAACTCCATGTAGTCATGGTTACATACACAGGTCAAACCACGCACCTGCGGCCCCGCTAGCTCAGTACACTCGGCCCCGTTTACTCGACCTTGACCTTCACATGCACTGACTTCTAAACATAGAACTTGACACACATACTCCATACATCACGTGCACAGATACAGGCATTACAAGTATTAACACGAGCCGGGGAAACCCACTTTCCCGGTGACATCAGCGCATTGCACCACACATTCAACCTATCACAACACCGCTTACACTTGGCGGGAAATTACACAGCCACATGGTCCCTCGGCCCCAGTCTACTGCGCAGAAGAGTAGTGTAAATCCCAGTGACAGGACGTCTATACAAAAAGCTCCTGTGAAGTCTGTCGATTATTAATATACGAACTGAATACAAGTGATATAGAAACCATTGGATATATGTACAAGTTATATAAAGGACTATACTAGGAATATATATAATTCGACTGGGATATCACCCGACGTAGGTGAGAGTGCGGCCCTGATTGTGAGTGATTGATCATTAGACTTTATCACCGCAATAAACAGTTAAATTGAAACTGCCGGCTTATTGAATCACACGACGACCCAGTTAAACCGGCTTAATATCGGCCGTGAACGATATTCTTCACATTGGCGCTGTTCGACCAGGATCTGAGCTAGTCTCGGATTATCGACCCAGACCTGACCGGCATTGATGGCATTGGCCCCGGGAGCCTCCCGCGGTGAGCCACTCGACCCTACGGATGATGAAGTGACGATCAATCCGAATCCGGCCTTCCGACCTTCCGGCCCTCGCTCAGTTGCCATGAGCGATACAGTTCCACTGTCGCAGGAGCAACAACCGTCCGGCCTTTTCGACTCCATTGGCGACCATTCGTCCCTGAGATCGTTTTCGCCACCTACCGACCTGGTGCAGGAGTTCCTAGACGAAGACCCGCTCGCGCCGTCACATACAGTAAGTGACATTCTGCGTGCACACGCTAGAGCGTACTCGGCCACGCCCGCTAGAGCGACTCAGAAAAGTGACTTTGCCGACAGAAACTATACGCGCTCACGTCAAAGAGCGAGCGTAGATCGTGATATCGACCCAGAACAATTAGCAGTGAACGTTCGGCCGGTAACCATAGACACGTCAATGGTTACGCACCCACCAAGTAACTCTCGGATACGACAGTGGGTTTGTCAGTCTGACAATGTTCCGGAATCGACCCCGCCGAACGCTTATTCGGCCAATCGACCCCTGGCGCCGTCCATGACGCCAAGACAACACGGCCCCGCGCCAGAAATGTACTCACGCATACCGACCGAGCCTACGGTGGTAGAGTACACACGACCCAGCCAGACGGGAGCGACATCCGAAGACATCCTGACGACGACCGCTACCCGGATCGTGACGCCGCTACGACAACAACGACCCAGCGACACAATGGCGGAATCTCGCGCCACCATGCGACAAGCGCGACCCCGACAAGCACCCTCGACATCAAGTCGCCGACCCTGCGACCCCGACACGCCGACTTCCGACACACGCGCTCCCGCGCCGACCACGCACCGACCATCGCCGACTACCGGAGAACAACCGCGCTTCGATCCGTCGCAAGATCAAGTTGTGTCTGCTCCGGCAGAAAGTGTTGTGCCAATGATCGGACCTCCGATCTCACAATCAGTCGGAAACACCAACGGATATGGTGTACCGCCAGTCGGATACCCTGGCGCAACAAGCGGTGTTCCAAATGGAGTAGCTGTCGGATACTATTCACCGCATGTCGGCTACGCGAACCCACCGCCTGGATATGGTGGCGTTCCCAGCGTGATCGCCGACACCGGCTATCATGGTGCACAACCCGGATTAGTGTACCATGGTGTATGCCCAGATGGATCGGTATACCGATATCCACCACCGGCTGTATTCCCACCCTCAGTCGGGATACCATGGGTGACGCCTCCATACAGTCAACCGGCCCCCGCTGCACAAGCACCACACGACCCCAGTCACACGACGGCACCACCCGCCGCATCGCTCGCCGTCTCCGCGACGACAGCACCGACCGCCCCCGCTAACGCGACCCCGATCGACCCAGATACGACGGCTCCGGCGACTTCGGCTGTTCCGACTCCGACGGCCACTACAACGACTACACCAGTTGCGGTGAGTGTTGACACGCCCACGCCACAGAGACTCACGTCTGAGCCCCAAACGTTGGCTACGGCTAAAATGGCTCAATGGCGTGCGACCTTTAAGGAGGGCAATCTCACTCAATACATTCGGAGTTTCGAACAATTCACTGCGGCCTTTACTTACTCCGACCTCAACAAGACGACGACCTTCCGGAGCACGCTGCGCGGCCGCGCTGAAGCGCTAGCTCTAAACATCCCGGTCGCAACTCCCTGGGGAGAGTTCCGTCGCCAACTCCTAGAGAGCTGGGAACCCGAGCCCCGTCGACAGTCGAAACGGGACGATTTCCCGTTCCTCAAGCGGGAACGAAAAGAGGACGCGGAACACTACATGGAGCGACTCCAGGCCCTGGCGGAGCAAGTGTTCGATGACGTTACGCCAACGTCGCGGCAACGAACTGTAATTGAACAATTCGTGAACGGCCAACCCGACCCCATTGCCGATAAACTGTGTGCCCTCACTTTTAACAGTTACAGTGAGGCACTTACGGCCGTTCTCAAGGTAGAGAGTCGTCAACAGAGGACAGCCAGAGATCGACATCGAGGCACACGACGTGCTGACATTTCCGCAAGCGGATACGCGGAAGACGACCCTGTCAATGAAGAACTGTCCTGTGCCATGGGACAAGTCACTCAGGGGGAAACACTAACCCCAGAGCAGATTGCGGCCTACTACGACCCCGCGGACAGTGACACTACCGGCCTACAAGGTTGCGACGAACACTCAGTGCCAACCAGCTCACGCGAGTGGGTGGCTGAAGCCTTCCAGTGCGTCCTTAGTGACGAGAATGGACTATGCGAGGAAACGGCTATCTTCTCTGTCCTACGAACAACGGCCCCGATGAAAGGTGATCGACCCCCGCAACCCGGACGACCCATGGTGTGCTTCTTTTGCAAGAAGCCCGGCCATCGCTGGATGCGGTGCTTTCGGCTTAAGGATGTGCTAGTACGTAACGGCATGAAACCGCTAGCATTTCGGCCCAATGGTCCCGGTACTGACAGAAGGACAGCTCAAGTGTTGTCAGTACCTAACCAAACCGGTAACCAAACTAAACCGGCCCCACCAACGCCTCCGACCCCGTCGTCAAACCAGTAGGGGAAGGTGCTGAGGAGCAAGGACCTTCCAGACAACAGGACAACGTTCCCCGCTCCACATCTGCGGTTGTCACGACTACTGTACCGGTAACGACACCAATAACGACCCCGCAGCCGACCCAGCCCACACCTCAGCTCCTTGAAGGGGTGTGTACCAAATGTCAAGCTCCGACCCCGAAATCGGCCTCTTTTTATGAAGGGGTGTCCGCACCGCGGCCACAGCGACCACCACGTGGAGACCGTCGTCCTGAAGGGGTGTCACCCCCGACCGCCAACGGCACCGGAACGGACAGCATGTCCGAGATCGAGTGGATCTCCGACGACGGAGGATTCTACGCTTTTCCGAGTGGACCGGAATCCAAACTGCCGCCTCTGCACACACTCTTCCGGCCACCGCTAGACGACCCCGAAATTCCGGCTGTCATCAACAACTCCAGCGCCACCAATCACAAATGCTGGAAGTTGCCGGTACACGTCGGAAACAAGACGATAAAGGCTGTACTCGACTCCGGAGCGCAGATCTCCCTGCTCCGACGCGATCAGCTACGTCACGTCCCCGCTGACCAGCGACATTTGCGGTCTACTTCGGCTATTATTCGTGACGTCACCGGACAGTCAAGCCCGATCGATGGACTGATCGACCTCTCAATACAGGTCGGAACTAACCATATGGTCGTAACCTTTTGTGTGGCTGACATACATGACGACATGATTCTCGGCATGAACTTTTTTCGGCAAGCTCACGCTGTAGTGAATTACGGTGAAGGAACGATACAGGTACACAAAGAAATCCTGTTCGCACATAAAGACATTGAGGCCAATGTTGTCAGAATGGCCGTGCGACGAGCTGTCACCGTCCCCGCACGCAGCGAAGCAATAGTGGAGCTGGTCCCGACTTCCCGAGTTCGAGTTCGACAACACCCGAGGATAGTCCAGCCACTTACGACCTTTCCCGAGGAAACCGACCTCATCATGGGGAGAACACTTACGACCCTGAATCGGCAGTGCGTAAAGGTGTCGGTAGTCAATCCAGCAGATACCGGCATTACGCTCACCCGTTCCGACCCTGTCGCCATAGCAAGCCCTGTTGAAAGTGTCGTCGGAGCTCTGCCACGACCCGGAGAGGAGCCCGACCCGGCCACGGTAGACGCCAGTCACTACCGCGACCTACCGCCACATCTACAAGAAATGGTGGATCGCGCCGGACTAGCGCCGGAACAGCATCGGCGTTGCGCCAACCTGGTTCACCAATACCAGGACACATTTATGCACCCAGACGGCCAACTGGGACGGACCCAAGTCGTCCAGCATAGAATCGACACCGGCAACTCGGCCCCAATTCGACAACGACAGCGACGCGTCCCTCAGGCGCAGCAAAGCATCATCGACGAGGAGATCGACAAGATGCTCCGCTTGGGGTGTATTGAGCCGTCCGATTCGCCCTGGAGCGCACAGGTAGTGCTCGTGCGGAAGAAGAACGGACAAGTACGCTTCTGTGTCGACTATCGGCTCCTGAATGACGTCACCCGCAAGGACTCGTATCCCTTGCCCAACATTCAGGACACTCATGACGCCCTGGCAGGCGCCAACTACTTCTCGGCCCTAGACCTGGCTTCCGGCTACTGGCAGGTTGAAGTCGACCCCAGCGACAGACCGAAGACTGCCTTCGCCACAAGGAAGGGACTCTATCAGTTTAAGGTCATGCCATTCGGCCTTAGCAACGCCCCGGCAACCTTCGAACGGCTTATGGAGACCATACTCCGTGGTTACTTGTGGACCCGGTGTATGTGCTATCTCGACGACGTGATAGCTTACGGCAGAACATTCGACCAGGCACTCGCAAACCTGGAAGCGGTCCTGGATCGAATCAGATCGGCAGGCCTGAAACTTCAGCCCAAGAAGTGTGAGTTATTCCAACGGGAAATCTTGTACTTAGGGTTCATAGTGAGCGGCCAAGGAATCCGAGTCGACCCCAACAAAGTCAAAGCCATCAGAGAATGGCCGACCCCGTGCGAGATCACCGACGTCAGGGCTTTCCTTGGTTTCGCCAACTACCACAGGCGATTCATCAAGGACTACGCTGAGATCGCTGAACCTCTCGTAGCGCTTACCCGAGGTGAATGCCACTTCACTTGGGGACCGGCCCAGCGACGAGCTTTCCAGCGACTCCGCGACGCCCTCATCAAGGCGCCCAAGCTCGCTCATCCGACCCAGAATCCGGAGGACTACTTCATCCTCGATACGGATGCAAGCGGCTCTGCTGTGGGAGGAGCCCTCTCACAAAGGGTTAACGGGAAGGAGATCCCCATCGGGTTCGCCAGCAAGACCCTGTCCCGGACCCAGCGGAACTATTGCACCACCTATCGGGAACTACTGGCAGTAGTTGAGATGGTGCAACACTATCGGCACTACCTCTGGGGTAGGAAATTCCTCCTCCGAACCGACCATAGCTCGCTAAGGTGGCTGAAAAACTACAGCGACGCCGACGGCATGCTCGCTAGGTGGCTCGCCAAGCTACAGCAGTATGACTTTCGGATAGAGCATCGACCCGGAAAATTACACGGTAACGCCGACGGCTTGTCACGGTGCCACAGTTGCAAACACCAAGACTGTCCCGGACGACTCGTCACACCTCCGACCGACCCAGAAACAAGTTCCGGAGAACTTCCAGTTCGTCGGATAACTGTTGTTCCGACCCAGACAAGGGCAGACCTCCTGGACAGTGATTCGATAACATCACCGGTCTTGCCCCAGCTAGTTTCGGCACGCCAAGTTGTTCGAGTCCGTGCTTTGGACGCCACACTTGATGGACAAAAGTGGCTTTCGGACTATTCGACCCAGGACATTGTCGCAGCACAGCAAGCCGACCCCAGCGTCGGAAAAGTGCGGCAATGGATACTAGCCGGCACCAAGCCTGACTCGCGAGAAGTCGCCCGCCAAGGAGAGGAGGTAAAGACACTTGTTTCTCGCTGGAACCTCCTGGCGTTACAAGACGGAGTGCTGGTTCGACATATAAAACCCGACCCTGCTGGACGGCCCGTGGTGCAAACTGTGCTCCCCGTAGCACTCAGGACACAAGTTCTGCACCAACTACACGACCTCAAGATTGTCGGACATCTCGGCATACAGCGTACCATCGAGAGAGTCAGGCGCCGATTCTACTGGCCCGGCTTGGCGCTGGACGTCGCCCGCTGGTGTGCCCGCTGCCTGCAATGTGTGACCCGCAAGGGTAAACCGGCCCCAAAAAGATCGCCCCTGACACAGCTACCGACAGGAGCGCCGTTCGACAGAATAGCGATGGACATCCTCGACACCCACAAGGTCACGGGAAGAGGCTATCGGTATGTACTAGTCGTGTCGGACTACTTTACGAAGTACACTGACGCTTTTCCGCTACGGCGACATACGGCCAAAAATGTTGCCGACACCCTGGTGAATCGGTGGATAGTCTACCACGGTGTCCCCAAAGCGGTCCATAGCGATCAAGGTACTGAGTTTGAGTCGTCCCTGTTCCGGCATGTTGTGCGTCTACTGGGCGCTAAGAAGATTCGTACGACCCCATACCGACCCCAGAGCGACGGCCAGGTTGAGCGATTCAACAGGACATTGCTCAACATGCTGAGTGCGTTCGTCAGCGATCGTGCAAACGATTGGGACTTGCACTTGCCATATGTGTTAATGGCCTATCGAACCTCAGTACACTCGTCCACGGGATGCACCCCGCATCTGATGGTGTATGGACACGAGTGTAACTTGCCAGTCGACCTCATGTTTCCGACCTACGACCCTGAGCCTCTACCTCCGTGTGGTCCGGAGTATGTGGAGTATTTGCGGCAAGCCATCAGGACGGCCCACGGTTTCGCACAAGACCATCTCGAGAAAGCGGCAATTCGGCAAAAGATGGGTTATGACGCCCACGCGAAACCACGACCCCAGTTTCAACCAGGCGAACTGGTCCGGTATTATTATCTGCCACTCACGCAGAATAATAAGTTCGCTCGGCCCTGGACTGGTCCCTGGAGGATCATCGACCGTGTAACCGAGGTGGATTACCGTATCGCCCTGGTTTCCAACCCTCGGAACACTCGTGTTGTTCATCTGGATGTGCTCAAGCCATACGAAGGTGACAACCAAGCGGCCCACATCTACTCCGACCCTGTACGACCCACGTCGTCGTCAAGCAAGTCCGACCCAGAACAGTCACCCGACCCCATGGGACTTCTCAAGGAGTTCTATTACCCTTGGGAGGTAACAGTCCAAGATCGGCATACTGATTCAGACCAAACAGCAGAGTCTGATTCGCAAACGACCCCGGATCGTCAATCGCGATCTCCGACCTCATCCGGCTCAAGTCGACATCGACAACGGAAAAGATCGCACAGATCAAGTTCCGACACTCCAAAACCGGCACGCAAGACGCGCAGGCAAAAGCCTGTGGTATCTTCCGACCCTGAGACAAGCGCGGCTACGCCCCCGCCTGCACGACCAAATCGACCCAGACGCAATGCACGCAGACCGGCCCGCTACAGATAACCCCGGCCTTGTTATCTGATTGATATCATTGATGATGAATTATGCATGTCTAATGGACTATGATATCATGTCTTTCCCAATAATAATATATTATATTACAATAACAATATATGCATTTAATATGTACAAGATGTCAGTGAGGCAAACTCGTTATATACACACTAGATATGATATTATAATTATGATGCTGGTGAAAAAAATTGGTTGCATTATGATATATGTTTCGACCCCGTATAACATGTACCATTGATCAAGGCGTATGTTACGCAATGACTAAGATTATCATGTAAAGCTTCCATCCATGTGCCAGCCGAAGAGGATAACAACCAGTCACACCGTGAGTAAGGCCACTTAGTTGTCGAAGAGGTGATAGTGTGATTCGTTCTGGAGTATGCGTCGACAGAGCCTCTACTCACTCCATGTAATATTCGGAGGAACGGCCCAGTGGTACGTGAACCAGTCACTACATAGCTATCATGCCAAGATGCGGCCTGTCATCAAATTCATCACCCAAAATATTCAAAGCGCCGCGGTGTGACCGACCCAGATCATTGCAATTTCGACCCCTACAATATTTGCGGCCCCGTCGTCCTGTGAACTGGCTGAAAATGAATGGAACGATGTCCGCCCCTGTGAGTGATTGATATTCATATCTCAGCCTTTAATAACTGTGTGTCGTCTGTGAAACAGCAACTCGACCCCGTAGTTTATTGTGCGCTAACTTGTGGGAGAAGGAATGATAGACTGATGAGTTCACAAGGTACGCACGAGCGCTAATAAACATTTTAGCTGTTTACAGCACCTACATGAAGTCTCCCCTAATAATTACAATAGTGAGTCGTCGGGCAAAAAGAGCCCAGTAATCTGAACAGTCGACTAGTATAAATAGACAATGATTCGGCACGAGTTATCCAGGGGACGGCAGATGGACATACGGAAATCTGGACAGTGTGAGGACACCCCTACTGTCGCAATGGACTGACCCAAGAGGTCAGAGAAGGATCGCCCCGCGTTTCCTTGACGACGGCCCCGCCTTGCTGTGTGTACGCTTGGAACAATGATACATAGCGTAAAGACGTTTTCTATACATATAGAGAGCGCCCCCCGGCCCAGTTCTAAGAATCGAGATGCTGTCAGCATCTTTGTGTACGGCATTGAAGATTAGCGGCAATCAGGTCACTTGTGCCTGAGACTTTGAAGGAGGAAGACGGACTTGAAGTTTCGGCTATTGTGATACAGACTATCGTCCTAAAAACTGTGCTAATCAAACAATAATTATCGGCCTATAAACTGTGATATTATTGAAATCCTGGTCACAAGACTTTGGAGTTAATTCGGCTTGGATTATCGGCATTTGAACTAGGCTGGTTTTGAAGAAATCCAGACTTTGTTACAACCAGCCTAGTCAGTACTTGGGAAGTACTTCGGCTTGATTTCGGCCCGTCAGCATGGCTGACAAACCCGGAGACGACCGGGAAAATGGCGACCCAGGTGACAATCGGCCCCGCACAGTTAAGTTGGACGGCGATAACATCACCGTCCAGGTAATCGACACCGGGGATGAATCAGATCATCCCATAATCGTCCCCGACAACGAAGTTTCGTCCGGCCCCGACTCGCAGCCTGAGCAGCGCGATCCAGTCACGCTCAGTGACACGGCAAGTGGATCGGAAAAGGGAGCGCGACCCAAAACGGCCCGGAACAAGCTGGCGCAACGAGGAGAGCGCCACACACCGAGCCCGACTCCGGACGACATCTTCAATATCGAGCCCGAACGCTTCCGCCGACTCGAGGAGGGCGGAAGTATCGTCCAGCGTGCAATTGAAGCACGACAAGCGGCCCAAGAAGCTCAACGAGTCGCCACAGCGAGCCGCCAACCCGACCCAGCAAATCAAGTGATCGCCCCGATCGCTCCGGCCCCGACTTCACCCGCTTCCGGTTCAGCGGTAGTACGACCTGCGGCCTCCCGTTCTCCAAACAAGAGAACTTATACTTCTTTCAAGAAGAAGCATGGAGCGGGAGCCCGATCGACCTCCAGCAGTTCGTCACGCTCCAGCGGCGGATCTGCTATTACGGCCCCGACCTCGACTTTCCGTCGGCAAGTGGCGGAATTGATGGAATTGGTGCCACCTCCCGTGACACCCTACGGAACTCGGCCCATAGACTGGAACAAGGTTCCACTCAGTAAGCGAAATCGAAGCGCTGGATACGGCCACATCCATAACTTCGATGAGCAGTCGACCCTGTCGGAGGGAAACCTCCTCACATTGGCCCCGCTACAGCGTGGAGACGGTCGATTCGAGTGCCCCTTCTGCATCGGCGAAGAGGAAGGAGCAGGAGAGCGACAGTGGTCCTCCGTGCCACGACGCGGACCTTTTCGGACGGCCCAGAGTCTTGATGCGCACGTGCTAGCGTATCATTTTCCATTCCTGCGCTACTTCGTGTGTCCGGCCCGCGACGGCTTCCGGACATTGGCCCAGGAGGAGATGTTCCGGCATCTGTCTCAAGCGACCCCGCAACACGTGACGTCGTTCCCCTTCTACCAGGAGGGACGACTATCGGCATCCGGCCCCATGCTCGTCAGGTTCGCGCTACGCTGCAGAGTCGACATGCAGCCGAACCCGAATTATCGACCCCCAAGAGTTCCGGCCAACATCCCGATCTTCAGGAGGGATGTCAACACCGTCCTGACGTTCGGCATCTGGCACATGGCGCCAGAGCTCTTTGAACAGTATCCGCCCAACTCGGCCCCGGAAGTGCAACAGGTACTCCGTCGACTGGAGTACAATCGTGCTTCGACCCCGGCAGACGAGATTCGGCTTACCCGCATGGTCAGTGACATCGAGACCATGAACACGCGGGTTCGAATTCGACGACCCAGCACGATCTTCTTCGTTCGGCCCATAAATTATCAGACAACATCGGTGAGCACGGCGGAGGAGGTCCCGACAACGACCACCGGTGTTTCGGCCTCGGCAGTCGTCACGACGGCTTCGTTCGCGACAGTGGTGTCGCCAGCGACAACTCGACCGGTCACCACAGTGACATCTTCGACCCCGTCTAGAGCTCGGCCGTCGGATATCATACCCCGGCGGATGGTTGTGGAACGACCCACGGCCTCTAACGTCACGGACTACCGAGTCCGTGAGGGATTGGTCCCTCCACCTGAGGAGTATCCGCCACTCCCGAGTCGACCCCTGAATACCACACCGGTATCATCATCAACCGGCAAGGAGACTCCCGAGCCGAAGAGTCCAGTTGAGGATCGGCCACCTCCACTCAGGGAGATTGCGCCCGGATCTCCTGTACGTGCGACCCCGACACCGTTTTCGACCCCGGAATCTTCACCAGAGCCTTCACGACGGATGGTGGAACCCGTCCCGCTCCCGCCGTACCTCACGGAGGAAGTGGAACCTCTGTGCTCCGTCCCGACACGCGGCACCGATAGAGACCGGCCCCGACTCCAAGTGGACGACCCGGAGCAGCTTGAGTCACTCCACAGAGACCTCGACGAGCGTCTACCGCTTCATGGGTCCGGTGAGTTCGCGGCCGATTTCCAGTTCCTGCGGCAACACGGCAGACGTCTGGCGACCCGTTCGCTTCCCGGCCTGCAGGCGCTACCCGGCCAGAACCCCGACCTCACGGACTTCCTACGGGATGAGGACGCCCAGCGGCTCCCGAACTACCTCGGGTTCCATGAAGACTTTTGGTCGGCCCGCCTTGAACAGGCCGCCCATAATGCCGACCCCTTGCTTCTCCCGTCAGAACCGGAAGAGCATCTACCGACCCTGGCTCTCGCTCGCGCTGACGACTTGGCGCACCAGTACTTACGGCTGATACGTCGGGAGTACTTGACGGCCCTGGATCATCACATCAGACAGGCAGAGTACAACGGCCTGTCTGTCGGCTTTGGAATGGGCGCCCTACATGAGCGCCACCAGCCCACGTTCCCGGACGCCCTGTCCGAGGAAAATCTTCGGCTCCGAGTTCGCGTGACTCAGTTGGAGGATCGAGTTGATAACCTCCAACAGGAAAACGCTCGGCTCCAAGCAGCGTCGACCCCAACTACTCCGGAGGCAACAGCCCCGACGACCCCGTCTACACCGACCATTCCGGGGGAGCTTTTGGCCACAATTGTGTCCATTCTGCCAAGGTTACCCCCGGATGAGCAGTTGCAGCTCATGCGACAAGCATCGCCAGCGGCCCCGCCTCCTCCCGCCAGCAGGCGTGAACGGGAAGAGAAGTAGGCTCGGCCCCGAACTGTTCGGCCCCCCTGATGCGGCCCAGTGGTGACCGATCATCCTGGTCACAGGTTTATTTGTGTAAATAGTTGTATATATATTTTATCCTAGTCATGGCATTTCGTTTTTATACATGTAATTTAGTTAGATTTAATCTACATTTTTATTTCAGTTTAATAGACTCTTAAAGTTTTAGTTCCGTTTCACTTTGAAACGTCGAGGAGTTTTGTTTATCATTCCATCTCTTACATTCCATTTCTCATCAGTCATTGTTATGAATGTATTTGTATATGTATCATCGTAGAGACTGCTGACGGACTGACTGCTGACGTTTATTTTGACAGTTAGGAATTTTTATTGTATGCAGTGTTTTCGCATTTCGCGCGGCGTGTGTGTGTGTGAGTGTTTTTGGGTTTGACCTTTAGGACTTTTTAGCTTTTTATTGTTTAGTTTTGGCGACGGTAGGGTCCGGGGAGGGTAATTCCGAGGGCGTAGAATTAATGAAGGGGTGTTATGTAGTAATTTTAGCGACTGTTACTCCCGTCCCTCCCGCGCACTACACATTTCCACAACAAACATTCATTCTACATGACTTACATACAGGACAAGTACACACTATACGATCACAGGCATAAACTCCATGTAGTCATGGTTACATACACAGGTCAAACCACGCACCTGCGGCCCCGCTAGCTCAGTACACTCGGCCCCGTTTACTCGACCTTGACCTTCACATGCACTGACTTCTAAACATAGAACTTGACACACATACTCCATACATCACGTGCACAGATACAGGCATTACAAGTATTAACACGAGCCGGGGAAACCCACTTTCCCGGTGACATCAGCGCATTGCACCACACATTCAACCTATCACAACACCGCTTACACTTGGCGGGAAATTACACAGCCACATGGTCCCTCGGCCCCAGTCTACTGCGCAGAAGAGTAGTGTAAATCCCAGTGACAGGACGTCTATACAAAAAGCTCCTGTGAAGTCTGTCGATTATTAATATACGAACTGAATACAAGTGATATAGAAACCATTGGATATATGTACAAGTTATATAAAGGACTATACTAGGAATATATATAATTCGACTGGGATATCACCCGACGTAGGTGAGAGTGCGGCCCTGATTGTGAGTGATTGATCATTAGACTTTATCACCGCAATAAACAGTTAAATTGAAACTGCCGGCTTATTGAATCACACGACGACCCAGTTAAACCGGCTTAATATCGGCCGTGAACGATATTCTTCACATGTGCATATATAGTGTAGTTGTGATAAAATAATCAGTGATCACACCATGATGTGTGTGGAATTGTCAGTCTATCTCGCACTTCTATGCTTTGTTTACATCTGCGTGTGATGGATACAGTTCCTGTATTTACGTGAGAACGGCCTGTTCAAATGAGCAAAATTTCCCTGAGGACTGATTATTTTCATTACATTTGATATGAGTATGTTTCATTCAGTTAGTTAAGTATGTTTAATATGAAATATAGTTTTCAAAAAATATTGACTGGTTTCGAAGACAGCTGCTTTAATTGCAGGAAGCAATCTAGCTTATGTTCCTCGACGCAATTTCAAGTGTCAAGTTTACAATGACGTGAACAATATATCATATTTTAATATACACTAACGACCACCTTCCTTGTCAAATCTATCTCATATGTCTCAGTGGAATCAGAAGTGATGAATTATGACCTCACAAATTAACATACAGCTTGTGTTTGTTCTACATCTCCCAATGTTCCAAGATTTTGGCTTATTCGACATGGCATTTTTGTAATTTGGCTTGGAGCGATGCTTAAAGGACTAGGGGCCTAAAGGCAACCGTGCTCACCGTGTTTTTTTTTCAATAGCTGTGCCATACAACTAGGTAATTAGTACACTAATGTATGTGCTTTTCAAAAATTTTCTTTCACCCGAGCTTTCATCCTTTTCATTGCTGCTGATGAAGTTGATATTGATTTCTTCCGAAGTATAGTTCAAATACTATAATAATATGTCTGTTCATCAAAAGAAAAAAAAATGTATGCAATCTTTTATATAGTTTCGTACAATTGCCTAATGATGAGCATCCCATCGAGAGGACCGTATTCCATTTAACTCCCTGAGCTGAGCACATGACAAATATAAAACAATTTATTCGTGAAACACAATCCTTTGCACAAACAATGATGTTCGATAGAGCCATTAGATGATCATTTCGAACCAGTTGATATTCATCAGTATCGATCAGTATTCAGAGCAGGCACATTGCTGCTTCAGTGCGTATTGCGGATGGCGTCATTTCACTTGCTTGCTGCCGCTGTCGGGTAAGGTTATTGGTTATTTACCGAGTCACTGATATCTGTTAAAGCGGAGTTATTGTGAATAAAGGGTCTAAAACGAGCAACTGGACGTCAACATATGAATATAGAAATTTATCATCATGAAAATGAGTTCACTAGCATGAGGAATAATGTACTTGGACCTGTGTGATTACTCCAAAATGTATTCATATCAGGTTTTCTATTGGCTTCAGTATACTTTCATGTTTTTAGTAATATGTGGATGTAACTATCAATCTATTGTCAGCGATATATTAAGAATTTGATGAAGCCAATAACAAACATAAATACAAAATTTTGGAATGGAAATGAAGCCGGCCAAAGACGCACGGGCGTCACCAGGGGGCAGACAGTGTGTGTAGCGTAGTTGTATGTACTGTACATCTGGTGGAATGGGTATACAACTGCCCAACATTATATTGAAATATTTTAGAAATTCGAAACAAACCCTGTAAAATAGATAGATATATGACAAGTATATAAGTACCTTATCACAGGCCGAAAGGTTACTGAGTTAACGGTATTGTTGCGTGTTTCTCTTTGGATTCTTCTGATATTTTGTTCTGATATCATACTTAGACATTAAATTCACAACTATTGTATTTAATTTGTATGCCTTGAAAGTACATTTTCTGACACTATTCAGTCCTCAGATATTCGAGACTATTCAGTCTTCGCTTTATAAAATTCTTATATATGCATCATTTCAACCATATACCATCTTCCCTGCTCACTATCAGTATTGTCATCAAATTACACAGTTTATCTCTTTTCCCAGTTCACGGAATTTACAACCGTTCTCCTCAGCCGCTTTTGATCATCTCCTAGGCGACTGTGACTGTTTCATAAATTCCGGGTTCCCAACCCTCCCACAATTCAGTGGTGCCAGTTCTCAGATTTGGGAATCCGCTACATTGACTTTTGACATTTCAAAAATATATCAGATAACTCCGCGTATATTTCTTGTCATACAGGAATGAAGACATTTTAATAATCATCAGCGATATTAATTATACAATTCATCAAAGTAATTGCCGTCACGCCGGAGGAGTTCCCGAGTTGGGAAGTTGTTGTTAGGGGGTTTTCCAGCTATGACGTCATAACCCTCTCGTCTCCAAGGGCTTCCCTTGCCGGTTTGCATCTTCGTTTGGCGTGCAATTTGACAATAAAAGATTGGTTGTTTATGCCAAAATACAGCAAGCAACACTGCTACCGTTTTCTTGCGGATATAGAATAGCAATACAGGCTTCAGTATATGTGTGATTTTGTGGCTGAAAAAAAGGTAACACAGGTCTCCGTTGTCAAAAATGGGCGATAGTTAAGGTTTTAGCTCATTCAGTACAATACTACGGAGCTGCTGTCGTACTTGCGACACTAAATTATTTCTCAGCACCATAAAAGTATATTCCCTGCCTAGCTAATTATTAACCTGCCTAATTTTATAACAGTATCTTCGGGGACAGTTTTTACGTCAACCAGCAGTGACACCGGCTCAGTGGTATCAATGTAGGTATCAATCTATTCTCCTATATACAATTAGATTTTCTGATAGAAATAGCAAAAGTACAATGCAACATTTTGGAGTAAATATATTACTGAGTAATAGTTGGATATATGTGTGACGGAATAGCGGAGTTCTTCGGGCGGCTATTACGCCCACTGATCGAATAGTACGATGTATGTTGTGCGTGAACACACCAACAGGAAGTCCGACGTCAATTTCAACAATATCCGATGTTTATTGGGATGATTAAGTCCGATGTACGATCACGGTCACTCACACAATCGTAATCCCCACAATAGTCCGAAGTATTAATAGTCCTGTATAAATTTGATATCCTCTAATCACAATCTTTGGCTTAGTACCTCTCAATACAACTTCTCTCTTCAACAGATTTCTCACAACTACAATGTCCGTGGGAAAGCGCGGGGCTAAGTCTATGATGTGCGTGGGATTTCCCGCGTAATGTGGCAGGTGTTCATGTGAAATGGCGGGAAAGTGATGTCATGTCTGTGTGGGCGGAGTCATGTGTCTGGGAATGTGGTGATTGGTGGGATAGTAGGAAGTGTTAACGTGAGCAGTGTTGTTTACATGTAGATGTGGTGCGAGGACGGTGCATGCCCGGTGACGTAAGGTAAGTAAGTATGAAGTCATGTGATGAATCTGTGCCGTGTATGTCGGGTGGGAGAATGTGTCAGGGACGGGTTTCGGGCCATAACAGTCATAAATATTCTACAAAACACCCCTTCGTCAAATTACCCCCTGGGAATTTACCCTCCCCGAAACCTAACTGTCCAAAAATCTAAACATGATAAGCTAAAAGTCCTAAAGGGAAACACATTCACCGCGCGAGACAATGATAAAGCAATGGATACAATAAAAATTCTAACTGTCAAAATAAAGTCATTAGTCAGTCAGTCAACAGTCACTAAGATGATATGAACACATTTGACAAATACATTTAAAACAACGACAGGTGACGATGAAACACATAAATCAACACATAAATCACAGTTAAAAGAATCACAAATGTATATACATATTATATTATTGGAATGATAAAAATACTCCTCGACGCTCCCTAGCGGAACGGAAACAATTTAAAGTCCGAAATACCTGAAAGCGACCAGGATTAGTACATGATACACATGCATATCATATGATACGATAAGTACGATATTTGCAGGCCACAGCTATCCTGGTGCTGTGACCTGAGGTACGTGGCCTAGTCCGACTGACGGTCGCGTCTCCGTGACGCGGGAGGCCGGGCGGCCGGCGATGCCTGTTGCATCAGCCGCCTTTGGTCGTCGGCCGGCAAGTGCGGTAGAACCGCCACAATCGTTGTCCACAGTTCGTCAGGGATTCCCCGAGGTTCCGGCGACGAGGACGATGACGAAGTAGTAGAGAGGCGGGCTCTAAGCTCCTGTACCTCTTCTCGTAAGTCCGAATTATTTCGCTCCGCGGTGCGGTGTTCCTCCCGGAGTCGTCGATTCTCCTCCAGGAGAGGGTGCGGGGCTGTCGGGGTCTGTCGCTCGTGTAGCGACCCCATCCCGAATCCCAGGGACATGGCGTTATACTCCGCCTGGCGGATGTGTGCGTCCATGGCGAGTACGTATCCGCGGCGGATAGCTCAAAGATGTTGAAGCGCCAGGTCGTCCGCGCTGGCCAGTGCCAACGACGGGAGGTGATGCTCAGCATCTTCCGCAAGCAATAGAGGGTCCGCATCCGTTGCAGCCTGGGTGATTTGCTCCATCCAGTATGACTGATGCGGTCCGAGTCCGGCGGGAAGACGACGTGTGTTGTCGTCCTGGTAGAGTTCGGCGAAATCCGGGTTAATTCCGGGGAGGACTTGTAGTCCGGGTAAAGTCCGTTCGAGCAACCTTTGCCCATGCTGACGAAGTAGCTGGTAGTCCGCACCGAACTCACCAGATCCGTGAAGTCCGAAATTGACCTCCAGGTCGCGAGGTAATGGATCCTGGTCCTCCAGGACTTCCATCCTTAGCCGAGGCCTATCCGGATCGTTGGCTCGTGTAACCAAGGTGGTCATTGGGGGCAACAACTCCTCCTCGTAATCCAGGTACGGAGGAGGAGGTCCGAAGGTGATCAGGCCGCAAGACGGCTCCATGGGAGAGTCCGGCCTGCTGTCGGGTGTCCGACGTTGTCGAGGTTCTGGTTCATCCTCGATAGTCCGAAGTGGTGGCGGCTGGTCGCACTCCATTGGCGACTCAGTGTCCGTAACTGGGGTTCGAGAAACCGTTCTTGGGGAAGGCTCCCTATCCTCAGAGTCCGTAATTTTAGCCGTTTCCATGGATTCGGCTGGGTCCAAAGTTCTAATTGAGTCCGAAGATTCAGCCGCGTCTGTCTCGACCGTAGGTCGACTTGGCAGGGGCGGATATTCGTCCGGGGGTGGCACAAGTCCCTCCCGAACTCTATAGTCCGTAACGTTAGGCGCTGTAGGCCTCTCAACAGTCCGACTCTTAGGTATCGCCCCCGAGGGCGAACTCCGTGCGAGAGTTGAAACTCCTGTGGCTGGTGAAGCCGAGGTCCGAGGTTCGGCGGTCTTCATGGCCGAGGTCCGAGATTCAGCGGCCTTCATGGCCGAGGTCCGATATACAACAGGGCGGTCGAAATAGAAAGCCCCAGGCTTTCGGTAGCGGACGTGACGATTAATCAGTTGGATGTCCCGTACCATCCGTTCGACCTTGGCTTCGTCGGCCCTCGTTTTCAGTTGGCCGTACTCAATACGGTCCAGTACCAGTTGGACCTCCGGTGCGGTATTCGGCGGGTACTGTGACATCACCGCGGGCGCCATCGCCCAGATGCCGAAAGTAAGTACCGATTCCGGCGTCCGTCGGAAGATGGGTACGTGCGATGGTACGCGTGGTGGCCGATAGTTCGGATTGGGTTGCATGTCAACCCCACATCGCTTGGCGAACCGAGTTACCATATTCTCGGTGGCCATTAGTGATCCCCGTTGGAAAATGGGGAACCGGTCCGTGTGACTCGCCGTGGGCATCGAGATATGTTGTATCATGTCTGAAAGCGTTAGGGTCATGTACCCGTCCCGTGCGGGGCACACAAAGAAACGTACGAATGGCATATGATACGCCAGAACATGAGCATCCAGCTCCTGTGGGGTCCGAAGTGGGGCCCGGCGAGGCACCGTGGGCCAGGTCCGTTCACGTTCCGACTCCTCCTCACTGGTACAGTGGGCAGTCGAATCCTCCTGTTCCGAGGCGTAGCGGCATCAGAGTCAAGTACTGACTCTCTGTCAGTGTCGACGGTACAGAAAAATCATGGACATGTCCATATCCTGCGTGCCGGTTCCGGTCATAGAGTGGAACCGCGTTCCAGTCGATTGGACTCGTCCCGTGGGGTGTGGGGGGACGAGGTACGAGCTCCATCAACTCGTCAACTTGACGGCGATAAGTCCGTTGTCGTAGATCCCGCGACTCATGATTTCCCTGAGTCCGGAATAAGTCCGTATATGCCGAGGAGTATCCTCGCGATGTCGTCGCGTGCGGGAGCAACGCGAGAGGTCGTACGGGTTTGGCCGGTTTGGCTGAAGCAGGCGAAGTAGCCGACACGGCGGTCGGTCGTGTGGCTGTCACTGGCGGAGTAGCCATCATTTGTTTTGGTCCGGAGTCCGAAGTAACACTAGCCGTGGCTTTAGCTGCGTCTCTAGCAGCCATGGCTTGTTCGACAATTTTTCCCGCCTTCTTCCAGGCGCTGGAAGTCAGGCGCACTTAAGTCCGACATAGAGTCCGATGATGGACTCGGCGTATGACGCTCTCCACGTTGAGCGAGTTTCGCCATCACTTTCTTCCGAATGTCCGTTTCGGCCCCAGAGGCCGTTTCTGTATCCGATATCGTGATCGGGTCCGAGGTAGGGGAAACTGTTCCCGGTGCGCTGTCGGCTGTCGCCGATTCTCCAAGTACGATAGGATGTTCCGGCTCATCCCCAGCCTCCACTATCCTCACGGCAAGTGGTAGTTCGTTATTATCGGCATCAGATGCCGTCTTCTTGTCCGGTGGCTTGTCTCTCTCCTTGTCGGAAGACGACATGGTTCGACTTCGCTCACTGGCGTGAGCCCACACTCACTAGTCCGACTTTTATCCTAATACAAGGTGCGTACCAGGATTATTCACACAGTCCGTGAAATACTAGGCAAACGTCCGTGCAATTGCCGTACGAAATATCCACAAGATATAGTCAATTGTCTTATAAGAACACTGTTAATATTCAACACTTATTCGATAGATGTTAACTCTTTCCTGCTTATCTGGCATCCGTACACACACAAAGTGCTGACAGTGTCTTTTGCGGTTTGTCTCTAATCGGGGGGTGCGCTCTGTCTATTGTCTTTATACGTCTTTACGTTCGCTTGATCCATCTCGGCTCTCAGTCGTGCGAAGAGGGGGCGGTCCATCACCTAGGCAACGCGTGTACATCAAAGCTCTGGTTCATCACACCAGTCAAGCGGGGCAGTAGGTTAGCACACAGCTGCTCTATTTTCCCATAGTCCGACACAAACTTCTGGATAACGCAATCCAATCATTTCACTGTCCGTCTAGCATACAGTCAAAATTACTGCACTTTTTACGTGCTTCCACTCTCTATTGAAGTTAACTGGGAATGTTTATGGGGGTGCCGCGGGCGGCTTCAGTGTTTATTTGTGCTTCATGCTTTTCCGTGTGAACTCTTACAATTAGTCCGTTCCTTATCTGCACAATTAGCACACAATAAACTTTTGACCAACTTGTTTATAACAGATGATCACTGTCCGTACATATGCTGAGGTATAAATACCAAGCTCACAGAAGTTTGCTCAGTCCGTTCATTGTCATCTAGTGCCGTAGATAATGGAACCGCTGATATTATCATGAGGGGTGATGGGGTGATCTGGGCGGCCCTGCCATGGTGCGTTGCATAATTTTTAATGAATGTGATGACAGATCGCGCGTTGGAATGCAGAGGTTTGTTCATAGCTGAATTCTGCTCCTGAAGGCATTCCCCTGAATTGTGCGTAGGGGGAGCAGAGGCTCTTATCAGACGCTTGCTCGGAAGACGGCTATCCTCTCACCTCGTCCGCGACAAAGTGATCTTACTCACGGCAGGACATGACGGCTGACACATGGGTGGAATTGTTAGTCATGCAATATTTAGGTAGTGCGCAACAGGCGCGAGATGGTATGGAGAAGTATGAAGTTATATGCAATGCATAACACACATATACCACATTATAGTATCGTAACCAGCATCAATATTATAACGTCATACCAATATTATATATGAAAATTGCCTCACTGACATCAGTACATAAAAATGGTTATTGAAATGAATATGTACATAATATTATTATATTATAAATATATTTTGGGGTGATATGACATTATAGTCCAATAGACAGGCATTCATTCATCATCATAGAGATCAGTCCCTTGGCACAGCCGTGGTTATCTGAACCGGGCTGGGCGGCGAATCGTGCGTCTGGGTCGATTGTACGGAGCAGGCTGGGGCGTAGCCTCGCTTATTGATGAGTCCGTAGCAATCGCGGGTTTGGGTCCGCGGGGTTTTGGCGTTCGCTGTGAAGCGCTAGAGTTCGACTTGCGCGATCTTCGCTTCTGGCGACGGCGTCGCGGTCCGATTGCGGGACTTCTCCGACTGGCGGGTGATGACGAAGTATCAGTCTCGGTAGTCCGATCTGTATCTGACGACTTGTCTTGTACGGTGACGTCCCAAGGGTAGAGGAATTCCTTGAGGAGCTCCAAGGGATCGTTCGATGGTTCGGTCTTGGAGTCTGTGCTACTTGACGACTCAGGTGGCGATCCGACTTGAGGTTGAAGGTTCAGCAACTGTGCGTCGCCTTCGTATGGTTTAATGACGTCCAGATGGACGACTCTAGTATTTCGTAGATTGGAGACTAGAGCAATTCGATAGTCTACCTCAGTAACGCGTTCCAGGACTCTCCAGGGTCCGGTCCAGGGTCGGGCGAATTTGTTGTTCTGAGTGAGGGGCAGATAGTAGTACCGTACCAACTCTCCCGGCTGGAACTGAGGGCGAGATTTCGCATGTGCGTCATACCCCATTTTCTGGTGGGTTGCAGCTTTTTGCAGATGGTCTTGCGCAAACCCATGGGCAGCTCTGATGGCAGTTCGGAGATACTCGACGTATTCAGGTCCGCATGGAGGTAGCGGTTCTGGGTCATACGTAGGAAACATCAAGTCAACAGGCAAATTGCATTCATGTCCGTATACCATCAGGTGTGGTGTACACCCAGTAGAAGAATGCACCGAGGTGCGGTACGCCATGAGTACATATGGTAAGTGCAGATCCCAGTCATTCCCACGATCACTGACGAATGCACTCAACATATTCAACAAAGTCCGATTGAATCGTTCGACTTGACCGTCACTTTGTGGGCGGTAGGGCGTGGTCCGAATTTTCTTGGCGCCCAAAAGGCGTACAACGCTCCGAAATAACGACGACTCAAATTCCGTTCCTTGGTCGCTGTGTATGGCTTTCGGTACCCCGTGGTACACGATCCAACGATTTACCAGAACATCGGCGACATTTTTGGCCGTATGGCGGCGGAGCGGGAATGCGTCCGTATACTTTGAAAAGTAGTCCGATATGACAAGAATGTACCTGTGACCTCGTACGGTAACTTTATGGGTATCTAAGATATCCATGGCAATACGATCAAATGGCGCCCCAGTTGGTAGTTGCGTTAGAGGCGATTTCTTGGGCGCTGGTTTTCCTTTCCGTGACACACACTGCGGGCAGCGGGCGCACCAGCGGGCAACATCCAAGGCGAGACCTGGCCAGTAAAACCGGCGCTTTACTCTCTCAACAGTCCGTTGTATTCCGAGGTGGCCTACGACCTTGAGGTCGTGGAGTTGGTGTAGAACCACCGTTCGTAATGCCGCTGGTAACACAGTTTGTACAACAGTCCGACCAGCTGGGTCCGGCTTGGTAGTTCGTATGAGGACTCCATTCTGTAGCGCTAACAAAGTCCATCGTGAAACCAAAGTTTTCACTTCCTCACCGTAGCGGGCGACTTCCTTTGACGTGGGTTTCGTTCCGTTCAATACCCACTGTCGTACGACTCCGACACTCGGGTCGACTTGCTGAGCGGCAACAATGTCCGCTGTTGAATAGTCCGACAACCATTCTTGTCCGTTCAATTTCACATCCAATGCTCGCACACGTGCAGCTTGGCGTATTGAGATCATCCGAGACAAGACCGGTGATGTCATGTTATCACTGTCCAGGAGGTCTTTCTCGGGTCCGACAGGAACCACCGTAATCCGTCTGACGGGAAGTTCTCCAGAACTTGTTTCCGGGTCCGTGGGTGGAACGACTAAGCGTCCGGGGCAGTCCGAATGTTTGCAACTATGGCAACGGGAAAGTCCGTCAGCATTTCCGTGGAGCTTTCCAGGACGATGTTCAATACGAAAGTCATATTGCTGCAGTTTGGCTAACCAGCGAGCCAACATTCCGTCCGCATCGTTGTAGTTCTTTAACCATCGCAGAGAGCTATGGTCAGTTCGTAACAGGAATCTGCGTCCCCACAAATAATGTCGGTAATGCTGAATCATTTCAACGACAGCCAACAGTTCTCTATAGGTCGTACAATAATTCCGTTGAGTGTGGGACAGCGTCTTGCTTGCAAAGCCAATCGGGATTTCCTTTCCATTGACACGCTGTGAAAGCGCGCCTCCGATGGCGTAACCGCTGGCGTCGGTATCAAGAATGAAATAATCGTCCGCATCTTGTGATGGATGGGCGAGCTTGGGGGCCTTGATAAGTGCGTTCTGGAGCCTCCTAAAGGCGTTCCGTTGGGGCGATCCCCACGTGAAGCGACATTCACCCCGGGTGAGTGCCACCAGAGGTTCAGCGATTTCGGCATAGTCTTTTATGAACCTCCTGTGGTAATTTGCAAACCCCAGGAAAGCTCGTACGTCCGTAATCTCACAGGGAGTCGGCCATTCCCTAATAGCCTTGACCTTGTTCGGATCCACCCTGATTCCTTGTCCACTGACGATAAATCCCAGATACAGGATTTCGCGTTGAAAGAGTTCGCACTTTTTGGGTTGTAAGCGTAACCCGGCAGTTCGTATCCGATCGAGGACCGCTTCCAGATTGGCAAGCGCCTGATCAAAAGTGCGTCCGTATGCTATCACGTCATCCAGATAGCACATACATCTGGTCCACAGATATCCGCGTAAGATGGTCTCCATGAGACGTTCGAAAGTCGCTGGCGCGTTGCTCAGTCCGAACGGCATAACCCTGAATTGGTATAGGCCTTTCCGGGTGGCGAAGGCCGTCTTGGGTCGGTCCGTCGGGTCCACTTCGACCTGCCAATATCCCGAGGCGAGATCTAAGGCCGAGAAGTAGTTCGCTCCAGCGAGTGCGTCATGCGTGTCTTGAATGTTCGGAAGAGGGTACGAATCTTTCCGTGTTACGTCATTGAGCAGACGATAGTCCACACAGAATCGTACCTGTCCGTTTTTCTTTCGTACCAACACCACTTGTGAACTCCATGGTGATTCCGAAGGTTCGATACATCCGAGTCGCAACATTTTGTCAACTTCCTCATCTATGATGTGTTGTTGCGCTTGGGGTACGCGACGTTGTCGCTGACGAATTGGGGCGCTTGTACCCGTGTCGATCCGATGTTGCACTACATGCGTCCGTCCGAGCTGTCCTTCGGGGCACATGAAAGTGTCTCTATACCGATATACCAAATTGGCACAGCACCGTTGCTGTTCAGGTGCTAGTCCGGCACGGTCCACCATCTCCCGTAGGTGTGGCGGGAGGTCTTCGTAATGGTTAACGTTCGTGTGGGGAACTTCCGGTTCCTCTCCTGACTTCGGAAGAGCGCCCACAATACTGTCAACGGGGCTCGCTATGGCTATTGGATCCGAACGAGTCAGAGTTACGCCCGTATCCGCGGGGTTCACCACAGTCACTTTAACACACTTCCGGTTCAATGAGGTCAACGTGCGACCCATAATCAAGTCTGTTTCCTCCGGAAAGTTCGTCATGGGCTGAATGAGCCGAGGGTGTTGGCGCACCCTGACCTTTGAGGTCGGTACAAGTTCGACTACGGCCTCGCTGCGTGGCGGTACCGTAACGGCTCGACGTACAGCCATGCGTACAACATTAGCTTCGAAGTCCTTGTATGCGAACAGGATCTTTTTATTAATTTCGACAGTTCCATCACCGTAATTAACGATGGCTTTCGTTTGTCGGAAGAAATTCATGCCCAAAATCATTTCGTCATGAATCGCTGCTACACAAAATGTCACTGTCATTTCTTTCGTTCCGACCTTGATCGTAAGGTCTAGAAGTCCGTCGATCGGGCTGGAGTCTCCGTTGACATCCCGAATGGTCGCCATGGTCGGGCGTAGAGTGCGCTGTTCGACAGGCACGTGTCGCATCATGTCCTTTCGGAGCAGGGAAACCTGTGCTCCTGAGTCCATTACTGCTTTAAAAGTTCGTTCTCCAACATGCACTGGCAATTTCCAGCACTCATGGGCGGCCAGACTTCGACTGATAACAATCGGTCCATCGAGGTCCTCCTCAGGCAGTAGGAGTGGAAGTTTCAGTCTTCCCGGCTTGGTTTCAGGTCCCGATGGGAAAGCGTAAAAACCTCCATCATCCGACACCCATTCTATTTCAGACATAGAGTCCGTTCCAGTATCGCCGGTGGTGCGTGTCGACACCCCTTCGTGACGATTAGTCCGTGATGGCCTGCGTGGCAAGGGTTCCGACACCCCTTCGTGGAGGGATTCCGTACCTGAAGTCGACGAAGCACACTTGGCGCACACCCCTTCGCGGAGCGGAAGGGCCCGCGGTGTCGGCGCCAGCTTGGTTGGCGTCGTGTTCGTAGCTGTGGACACAACCACTGGTTTGGAGCTTTGAGCGTAGCTCGGTTTAACGGAAGGTTCTTGCTCCACAGTTCCTTCCTCCCTTAGTTTGACGGCCTGGCCTGTGGTGGTGGCTGAGCCGGTGGTGTCGTAGCCATTGGCTGAGAGTTCGAGTTCGGTATACCGATCTGTCCGTTATTCCGATTTGCGCCAGGGCGTGGCGGGAACGGTTTCATTCCGTTTCGTACCAATATGTCCTTCAAACGGTAACACCGTATCCACCTGTGTCCCGGTTTCTTGCAGAAGAAACATATTTCAGTCCGACCTTGAGGCGTAGGACGGTCGCCACGAGCCTGAGCGATAGCCCGTAGAACAGAGTACAGTGCGTCCTCACCGTATTGTCCGCACTCATCACTAACAACACACTGGAACGCTTCCGCGACCCATTCGCGGGAGCAGGAAGGGACCGAATGTTCTTCACACCCTTGCAGTCCGGTCGTGTCGCTATCTGCAGGGTCGTAGTACACAGCGATCTGATCAGAAGTCGGTGTATCCCAATGGTGCAACTGTCCGATCGCACATGAAAGTTCGTCGTTCGCTTCCGTGTCGTCGGCATACCCGTGGTAAGTGGCGTCCGCTCGGCGGGTACCGTGGGGCCGATCTCTCTTGGTCCGCTGCTGGCGAGTCTCTGCTTCCAGTACAGCCGTGAGTGCGTCGCTGTACGAAGTGAATGTCATTACACAAAGTCTATCCGCAATATGGTCAGGCTGACCATTGACAAATTGTGAAATAACAGTTCGTTGGAGAAACTCAGGTGTGACGTCATCGAACACCTGTTCTGCTATGGCTTGTAGCCGTTCAAGGAAATGTTCGGCATCTTCTTTCCGTTCACGCTTCAAGAACGGGAAGTCGTCTCGTTTCGATTGTCGGCGGGCGGCGGGTTCCCATCCTTCCAGGAGACGACGCCTGAATTCATCCCAAGGCGTGTTGAACGGAATGTTCAGAGCGATTGCTTCCGCTCGTCCGCGTAACGTACTACGGAATGTCGTAGTTTTGTTCAAGTCTGTGTACGTGAATGCAGCCGTAAACTGTTCGAAGCTGCGGAGGTACTGGTTCAGATTACCCTCCTTAAACGTGGCTCGCCACTGTGCTGGTTTGGCAGTACTCAGCGCTAGCGTCGGGATGATGGGCGCTTGTGATGCCGCTGTCGTAGCGTGGGCAGTCGTCGCAGAAACGGCGGGAGTTGGCGGCGCGACCTCCGTGGTCGGTGCGGCAGTGGTCGTGGTGACCGGTACGACGTATGGCGTGGCGTCGGGTGCGGGCGGGTAGCCAGCGTGATTTGACAACGGCACGGTTTGGGAGACCGGTCCGTATGGCGGCGACATTTCCGGCATTCCGTATGACGGAGTTGGGTGCGGCATTTGTGGGAACTGATATCCCGAACCAGGAGCGTACACACTTGGAACTGCCACTGCAGGGTTTTGCGGCACAATTCCCAAATTGGGCACTATTCCGTGATTGTACGCGGCAACACCGTACGCTGGTACTCCATGGTTTGATACAGCTATTCCCCCATGATTGTGCATGGGCACCGCATTTCCATAGTTCGATACTGCTACTCCCCCATGATTGTGCATGGGCACCGCATTTCCATGGTTGGGCACGTAGCCGTGTGAGGCGGAATGTTCCGCTGGTAGCGACGGTTCGCCGTGCGATGGTCCGATGTTGACTACCGGTGGTGGCAGATGCGCGGGGTGCGTATTCTCGCTGGTGTCGGAGATCGGTACTCCGATGTTGCGCGGTCGGCGATCGATGGTGTCGCTGGTGTATCGGACCTCCGATCTCGGCGCGGGTGCATAGAATCGTGTCGGCAGGTCGTGCGTCTGGGCGGCGTTGAACCTGGGGTCGGCCGCTGGGGTACTCTCGGTGGCGGTCCTTCTCCGGTTCGGCAGGTGGACATCCGGCAGCTCTCCCGTGACAACTGGGTCGGCCGGTACTCTGGAGTACACCGGCGGGGTTCGGTCGGGTCGCGTCAGTGTGTGGATTGTTACCGATGGGCGCGACATTACATTGTCGTGTCGCGGATACAGTTCAGCACGCGTATCCGATTCATGCGACCATTGTTGGACACGCGACCGACTCGGCGGGTGCGTTAACATGGAATTGTCATAGTTCGTTGGTCGTACACTCACCGACTTAGGTAGCGGGTCGGTATTGGGTTGGCGCTGGAAGCGCGCATAGTCCGTTTCACTTCCGTCGCTTGGTCGCGACCTTGGCGGTCCGGCAGGTGTCGCGTGGTATGACCGCGCATGCGCGTCAAGGGTTTCTGTCACCGTGCGCGACGGCTGGTACGGGTCACCGTCCAACAGTTCTTCGAGGTTACTATCGGCTTGCATCCAGTCCGGCATGTACTCTACGGATGCCGCCGACGATAGTTCGTACAGTTCGTTTGGCGGTTGTACTTGCGATAGCGTAATAGTATCGCTCATCGCCACTGACCTTGGTCGTGCAGTTCGCTGGTTCGCTGGGACCGGATTCATCGTCACCTCATCTTCCGGGCTTGGTCCGATCGGGTTCCGAGTCGTAGATCGGGTATTCATCAAGAGTTCGTACGTCGGGATAGTTCGTAAGCCGAGAACTGGCCTTCGCTATCCTGGTCACGGCACCAATGTGACGGAATAGCGGAGTTCTTCGGGCGGCTATTACGCCCACTGATCGAATAGTACGATGTATGTTGTGCGTGAACACACCAACAGGAAGTCCGACGTCAATTTCAACAATATCCGATGTTTATTGGGATGATTAAGTCCGATGTACGATCACGGTCACTCACACAATCGTAATCCCCACAATAGTCCGAAGTATTAATAGTCCTGTATAAATTTGATATCCTCTAATCACAATCTTTGGCTTAGTACCTCTCAATACAACTTCTCTCTTCAACAGATTTCTCACAACTACAATGTCCGTGGGAAAGCGCGGGGCTAAGTCTATGATGTGCGTGGGATTTCCCGCGTAATGTGGCAGGTGTTCATGTGAAATGGCGGGAAAGTGATGTCATGTCTGTGTGGGCGGAGTCATGTGTCTGGGAATGTGGTGATTGGTGGGATAGTAGGAAGTGTAAACGTGAGCAGTGTTGTTTACATGTAGATGTGGTGCGAGGACGGTGCATGCCCGGTGACGTAAGGTAAGTAAGTATGAAGTCATGTGATGAATCTGTGCCGTGTATGTCGAGTGGGAGAATGTGTCAGGGACGGGTTTCGGGCCATAACAGTCATAAATATTCTACATATGCATTACGGAAACCCTCATGATTCGTCCACTCAATGACACCATGCGAACAAGAATGCCCTGATATAGTGCGTGATATCTTGCAATGTTTGTGACCGTCTTCTGTTAAGAGACATGGAGGATCTCGCAGTACATTGGGTATTCCCAAGCGCGGCTGTCTGAAGTTATCTTCTTTAACTCTTCTTTAACGTATGGTATTTTAAAGTATTCCTGTCTCGTACTCCATAGTATCCTTCATTATCAGCCGCCTCATGGTAACCAGAGTAATAGGGTCTGTAAGTCACGTGATGTCATGATATGATATCCGGCAAACAAATATACTCCCTTTGTTTAATATGAGTAGAACTCCATTCAAATCTCAAATTACTCAGGTAACACAAAAGGTGTATGTTTGTTTGCCACCAGAATCATACCGTGACGGCACGTGACTTACAGGTCCTATATGGCTGGTGGAGATATGCATTTTATGTGCATCATTTAAATTGTGCATACATTGTTTTCAGAAAATGCATTGCTATGCATCCATACATACTGACCCATTTTATTCAGCTAATATACCCTCTCGCTGAATGTCTGAATACTGATTTTGTAACTGATATGTTTGAGTATAAGGCCAAGACATAGTGATAGATTCCCTTGTATGATTAGCGCACATTTCCCCCCTTTGCACAGCAATAACGAGAGTTTTATTTGCTGAAATCGTTGTTCCTGAGACAATTTATCACTAGTTTCTTTGCAGGGAACAACGATACAAAGCCAGGTCGTAAGTTATTACGGGAACCATCAAACATAATTATATTTGCAGGAGAGCCAATGAAACACATGTTCCCCAAAGCAAAGTCTAATATATCTGTAGTTATTATACATAATTTCATAATATATAAGGTAATACATTATGGAAAGCATTACCATTTACAACCCATTATCGAACTGATTCTCTTCTGAATCAAACGTCTGAATGAGGTCGAAAGTAATATGTTATGGTCTCGCAATAAACATAACGGTTCCGATCTGTTCTACATTACCCAATACTCCCTCGGGCAAACCCGTGGTCTATTTGGCTCATTGGATATGACACGCTTGGACCAACGTTCAACATGTTCAAAGGATAATACCAGAGGCATCAAGGTTCGTGAATAACGTGATTCTTCGCAACAGTGAATATTACGAAAACGCATTAGGGCCACAACAGAGAGCAAAAAATAAACTCGTTATCTCGAGATTAGTTTCGTTATCTCGAATTTATATTTTTGAGATCTCGATTTTATAACTGTTATCCCGAGTTTAGAACTCGTTATATCGAAATATAAGTGCGTATCTCAAATTTGTATTTCATTAATTATTTTCCCGAGATAAAAACTCGTTCTGTCGAATTGAAACGTAATTATCTCAAACTAAAAAGTCGTTATCGCGCATTTGATATTCGTTATCTCTAA
Source organism: Terebella lapidaria (assembly GCA_949152475.1). Taxonomy (NCBI): domain Eukaryota; kingdom Metazoa; phylum Annelida; class Polychaeta; order Terebellida; family Terebellidae; genus Terebella; species Terebella lapidaria. Next base: position 9,036,732 of record OX424568.1, on the reverse strand, counting down.
ATTGAATAGTTATCTCTAGTTAAAAGTCGTTGTCTCGAGATAAATATTCGTTATCTCAAAAGTAAATTTAATTTCAAGATAACGGCTTTATAACTCGAGATAACGAATTATAATTTCGACATAGCGACATTTCATTCCGAGATAATGAGTTTTGAAATCGAAATAACGACTTTCTATCTCGAGATAACGAGTTTCTATTTCGAGACAACGAGTTTCAAACTCGAGAAACGAATTTAATTCGAAATAACGAATTTAATTCCGAGAGTTTATTTTTGGCTCCTCATTGTGGCCCTGATGCGTCTTCGTAGAGATACAGTTCGTCAGAGCTCCACAACAAATGACCTATGAGAAAAACAGACGAGAACATATGTGATGCTAAGCAAATTGATAAATATATTTACCTGTTAATTAGAATAGTGGAAACACGAAGACATGAGGTATTATACAATATATGCATCTACGGATTGTGATTACAATTGTTTTCGTATATCATGAAATATGACATCGCATAGCGATCACCGTCAGAATCCAGAGAATTGGTTTGCATTAGATGTCCATTTGATGCACTAGTTGTTGAATGTATAATGACAAAACTAGGTGAGTGTGTTTTCCAGCACACGGGAAAGATCGAGTTTGAACTGGCGGAAGAATACAAGAGAGCACGAGACCGAAGGTCGAGTGCTTTCTGATGTTCTTCCGCCAGTTCAAACGAGATCTTTCCCGTGTGCTGGAAAACACACGAAACAGGTTTTGTTTTTATCACATGCTATGAATTTATGATTCTGAAATATTTGGAAACCCAAACCATGTACATTAGAGTGGAATTGTACCAAAGATTGCAAGAACTTCTTACAATCCTTGATTGTACTCAAGGACCCTTGTACTGAGCAGATCGAAGACCCGTAAACATGTGCGTTGCTAGGAAACAGTATAAACAATGCAGATTATCTGGTCGTCAAATACTTTGTATTATGACGTCACGGTGGTTGTACGTTTTCAGCATGGTTATATGTTGCTAAGGTTGAATCGCGTGATGTTTCATTGTCACGTCATAGAACACTCGTGATTTCATTGTTCTTTCAAATCATGTGAATATGTGAAATGTGAAGCAAAATGTGAAGAAAAAAATAGTGCAAACATGATGTTTCCGGCAAAGGTTATCACACTGTCGGAAATCACTGTGTGTTCCTACTGTTTGTAGTTTCAGATAAATTCATAGCATGTGATAAAACTTGATACCAGTTGTTCAGTGCATGATTGGAGCGATTATCATTCGAGTATAGGAACTTGAGAGTAGGATACTACATCAAATACAAACATATAACGTATAATATAACGTATGTGCTGAGATATTAGGATGTTGATCGTGTATGTTAATCTAGAGATTGATTTTTATCTCGTTCACATTTGTATCAAAACATTCAAACGCAGCATAAAAGTCAGTGTTGAACCCACAAATGTTAAAACGCCCACAAATGTGAAAACCCACAAATGTGAAAACAAATTTTGTAAATCACCCACAAATGTGAAAATATCATTACCCACAAATGTGAAAAAAAATCCACCCACAAATGTGAAAAAAAAATTTAACCACAAATGTGAAAACGGTTTTTGTCATTTGCCCACAAATGTGAAAATCAAACACAGCATTAGGTTCCACATGAGGAAGGTCTTTTATTGTTATGTCTTTTTACGGAACCTTGTTCTGATAACCCATTGCATGGCATTGCGTCCTTCATCCGTCGTCGTCCGTCATACGTCTTACATTTTTATTTTTATCTCGAATTTACGGTCGAATCTTTTCGAAATTTGCGCTAAAATGCCTAAGAATACAGGGAAGCACTTTTCTGAAAGATTTTTTGGGCTACCGGACCTTTGGTCCGATAACCTATTGGCATCGCGTTGCGTCCGTCGTCCGTCCATCCGTCGTCCGTAAACAATTTTATCTTTAAATTTTTGTAACGAATGTGACTTCGTTAAGTGGCAACCAGGTTTAGTACCGTCATAGCATGGTTAGTAGACAAACATCACATCACATATCACACATCATATGATGAATAGTTATAGTAATGTCGCCGTTGCCGGGTGCCCGAGTAAACCATAACTTGGGTGCCAGGTGCCCGGAGCCGGATATCATCGGTTATCAATCGGTTATCATCGGTTATCAATTGAAACTAACGAAGTGTATGTCGGTAAAACATAGAATGCTCGGAGAAATCTTCCTTTATTGTTACACCATTAAACCAGCTGTTTTAATCGAGTATTTCACTACATAGCAGTGATTGCCAAAGACGTCGGACCACGACCCAAGTCCGATAAAATGAGGGGTGGTCCGGAAAAAAATAAAAGCTTGTCTGCCCAACGGTCCGATGTGTTTTTTCCAGATGAATAACGAACTAAACGATAGCAATTTTCATATGTTATTTTGCGCACCATAACGATCCAAAAGATAGTAAATTACGATGATATTTTCCATCGAAGTCTGCAGTGATTTGCCACGCGAGTTTGTTTACAAGCTTTCCTGGATTGGTGGCGCCATCTCGCGAGTATAAAGAAGTGAATAATTGCGCCATCTGGCGAGCGCGCACAGGGCATATTTTCCCGCCAAAAAAAGCATGTGGCATCGTGGCCACGCGCATGCTGCAATGTAAACAAAGACGGTTTTTATGACACGAGTTCGCTGGTAATAAAGAGCTTCTATATATACGGTAATGTTGAATCTCAAATACCCCAGCCAGGTTGCAAAACCAAGCATTAGACCACCCAAGGCTAGAGCACCCAAAAGAACCCCTGAAAATAAGCAGGAGTACTTCAAAAACTACGACAAAGAAAAGAGATTTAGAACATTCCAGGATGTCTGGAAACGTAACCACCCGTGGTTACTTTTCACACCCAAGGAACTGGATCGCAGTGATGAAAGGGGGGGGGGGGGGCGCTTCAGCCTCTGGACCGTTGAAATCATCCTCTGGTGGGTTTATGCAGTGTTCTATTTGTCTGTCTGCATTTGGACCCACTGCTTCCAGTTCGACCAAGGACTCCGTATTGCGTGGCCAGAATACTTTCATCAACGGCTGTTATAATCTACGCAAGTCAACTATTCTCGACCACGAAACCAGCAAGTCGCACATTTCTGCGAAAGAAATAGCTGCTGGGAAGTGTGTAAGCCTGGACCCTTTTGCAATTACTCAGAGTCAAGCTGGGCGAGCTTTGCAAAAGCTAAAGCAAGCCGACAGAACCCGCCTATCCTACCTGGTCAGGAACGCGCACGCGGTCGGCAAAGGCAACAGACCAATTAGTGCAAACAGAGAATTGAATGACTTGGACAGAGCGAAAGGTATTTTTATCATGTAGATGAGTAGATCTATTTGAAAATGAGACACATAAGCTCCCTTTTTGTTTCTCTTTATATAGTTGCCATATACAAATAGCTATTATAAATAGTCGGATGGAATATATTTGCATATGAAATATGCATGTGAAATGTGTCGACAATTCTTTCTATTTCTATTTGAAGGTGTTGATATTGGGCACACATATTTGGGCGACAAAGCTGCTCTTCATTTCCTGGAAGTGATAGCAGATCATGGGTTGAACAAAGTTCGCGATTTGCTGGATGAAGCACCTTTCTTTAGTTTTGTCATGGACGGCAGCACAGATATGATAGGTACTTATTATTCAAAAACAACTACAAAAAACAGTAATCATAAGTAACAACAACAACTACAAATACATTGCCATTCATAAATTTTCATCATATACATGTGTGATGTGTATTGTCCATATTCTTTGAAGGTGATGAGTATGAGGTTATCTATTTGAGAGTCGGCCATATGGGGAATGTCATCATGAAGTTCCTGTCAATTCGTCGTCCAGAAAGTACAACATCAGCAGATCTATACAAACATGTGAAACAAGTGTTTGAGGAAACCAGAGTAGACAGACTTGTTGCAAAAGGCAAGCATGTCTTAAACTAATGACTAAGTAAAAGTTGAACGATCCAAAGAAATGTCACTGTAGTTTGTTCTATAACAATTCACACTGAAAAAACAGTCAATAATTCTGCAAAAAAAAATAATTTGTATATACTATATACTTTATGTAGACATAATATGTACACATTGAATAATGATCAACTACGAACAATAGCTGCCAGCAGCAAGTAAAACAAAGATAACAAATGTACATGGGGCATCATGAACATAATACGGTACTTTTGCTCGTTTATACAATCCATGAAATAACGATTCATTGTGAAACACTGAACAGACAAACTGGTTGGCATCGGTAGTGATGGAGCGTCCAATATGATGGGGGCCAAAGCTGGTTTGGCAACTCTGCTTAAAGCTGATCATCCTGAGGTTGTTAGCGTCCACTGTCTTTGTCATCGCCTCGAGCTGGCTTTCCGAGATGTGACCAAGGGCGTATGTAAAGATGTGTACACCAAGATGATAACGACACTGTCAGGGTTGCACACATTTTACAGACGGTCGTACAAGAATAAGAAAGGCCTGCAGCGAGCGTGGGATGCGCTCAGTATGAAGGGTACATCACCGCCGAAAGTGACAGGCACCAGGTGGTTGGCTCACTTGTCACTTGGTTTATCTGGTGTTCTTGACAACTTCCCTGCTTACCAGATGCATCTGGAGACTGCTAGCCATGGTAACGCCAAGGCGGAGGGTTTGGTGAAACTTTTGATGAACAAGGGAGTGATGGCATTCATCCTGTTGTTGAAGGTGATAAATATATGAATACTTGAAAAAAGTAAAAGACAGATCTATTCTATGCAATCACCGCTGCTAATAACATTACCAGTTTACAACAATCGTTTTGAGATAATGTCAGAATAGGTCACTGTTTTATGCAGGAGGTGATCGATCCTTTACAACGATTATCACTGAAGTTACAAAGGGAACAAGTGACACTGGCTGACGCACAAGTTTGGTACCAGACAACTGTTGATGTTTTGTTACTTCTCAAAAGCAGGTATTGAACGCGTGTTCAAAATCGCGTGCCAAAAAAAAACATGTGAAATTGGATGAGGGCTATATTCACAAATAATAATAATTGTGATATGTGACAAATATATTGGAATGATTCAGACTGATTCTATTAAACTATTTTACAGTGATATTAAAGATATGGTTGAACTGCACACTTTGGTGGAGGAAGGAACCTTCAAAGGCATCAAGCTCCGTGGGAAAACGCCAACTCTTACCTACAAGGATGAACTCATCGATGGACTGATTGAAGCCATGGACGAGCGATTCAAGTTCCACGAGGGTTTTGTCACATCAACGATGATTGCGAATCTTCAGAGGTGGCCACCAGTCAATAGTCAGGAAATAGAAGGTGACTATGGAATGTGATGTATTGTAGCTTGTGGCCTTGTGCTATCATATTGTAACATGTATGATCCAGTCTCAATAAAATATGCATGTATGTAACTAGTTGTGTTGTAATTTCCATTTCAGCCTTTGGGAATAAAGAGGTTGATATACTGGTAGATCAGTTTCCCAACGCCCTCGTTGGGGCGGGTCTAAATGTAGATGACAGGGGAGCTATTCTAAGAGACTGGAGGACTCTCAAATGTGTCCTGTACAAAAGGTACGTATTAGAGTCATTGTGAGAATTATCGAGAATTGAAATTCATTCTAATAAAAAGCATCCGGGCACTCATAGATATTGGATCACTTGGATGATTTCGTATTCATGTATGGTGCAGGTATGGGAAAGAACTTTCAACTACCAAGTGGGAAACCATCTTCTGTGAGTTTGGAAAAGAGTTTCCAACTCTAATGCTTGTGGATTTGATCCACTCACTGCCAGCGACCTCTGTGAAGTGCGAGACCACTTTCTCCCAGATGAAGCTGATAAAAACAGCTCATCGTTGTCGGCTCCGCGAAACCACACTCAATACCTTGATGACTGTGAAACTAGAGTCCTCCTCTGTGAGCAGTTTTGACCCGGAGCCTATAATTGACAGATGGCTGGTAAACCTCTGAGTTTATTTGTGTAGTTTGTACATTGTTCACTTAACTTCACCATTGCTATAATTCGTCAGCAGAACCAGTGATTCAAACCACTATCATAATATAATCATAATATAATAAGAAAATATGTTACAGCTTACAAATATTTTTCTCAATGTTATGCCTATCATCTTTATTTGCAGACAGTGGCCGAGGGACACCGTCGCTACCGGCGGGTCAACTACCAACGACATGCCAAGGCATCATCTGTCTCGGAGTCAGAAGATTCCTCAGCAGACAGTGACGAAATTCGGGAAGTAAACAATGCCATGGGAGGTTATTCCAGCTGTGAGGACATTGTTGAGAGCCAATTATTGGCATACTCTCACTCTGTGGAATCTGAATCTGATGATTAGTTACTTGAAATTGAACTTTGAACACTGTTTATCGTTTTGAATGTTACGAATCACAATGAATGACCAGTGAATGTCATTGCGAAGTGCCAAAATAAACAGTATTACATTTGTGGCATTGTTTTGTTGTATATCATCTATTAATGTTGCATCACTCATGATCAATGGAGTACTAGATGAAATTAGTGTCTCAATAATTGTGTCACAGCCGTCATTATGTGTTCCGATTTCATATTAGCCGAAACTAACAACAAGGAAATAGTGTCTCAGGGTATTCATCGCCGCCAAATATTTAGTATAATTAATATTAATGGTAATAAAAGGTGGACCAGTAAAAGTTGGGCTGGGCAGGTAAAAATTTTGGTGTCACCTGCCCAACGGTCCAGTAAAGTCCTGACCACTTTGGCAATCACTGCTACATAGGAGGTTTTTTGTGGTTTTTGCATATCAGCCTGAGGGAGAAAACCTGCACACGCGTTAAATCATGAGGAACTATGTGAGCGTTGTCGGGGATGGTGGCGCTGGAAGTGTGTATATGGAGTTTTTTAAAGAATGATTTGAGGCTGCACTTGCTGCAAGAACTGACGATACTCCTCGTTTATCATTATCATCAATATATTCCTCCCAATCTTAATAACTCTGAAATTGGCAATACTGAGAACTTCATATGTCTTTTACAGAGAAGTTCACCAAGTGAACACAGTATCTCTTTAACATGAATTCATTTCATCAATTGAGCATTGAAACTGGTGCAAGATTCGCATTTAAAAATGAAATAACCCAACTTATATTTATATTTACTCATGTAAAAGTAAAATATTTACTCATGCACATACGCGTAAAGCCCTCACGCACATTGCCTAAAATATAGCAAATAAACAAATGATACATTGAACCTATATTTGTGCCACCTGCGACCGATGTGAAACATTTTGAAGACAGGCACATGTGAAACCCATACTATCACTATCATAGAGCTCGCATTTTAACTACATTCCTGCCGATACATAACAATTTCAACCGCAAACCCGAGGAGAGTGGCTGTCGAAGTAATATTGACAGATATTTTGCAGCCAAAGGTATCGCTACACTGGCTTATTTCTTTAATTTAAACTATGTACAACAACCATGAATATGTGTAATGTTCCGTGCAGACCCCAATACGACATTTTAAAACGGTAAAAATAGCGAAATTGTATGTATTTCCATCTCACGGTCACTCTGAGGCTGCCATTTCCTCTCGAATAGCGGGTAAAACTCACCATTTTACGCGGCACTCCGTGAATAACGCGTAACGCTTAGCCACCGTGAGGTTAGTACCGTCAAGGCATGGTTAGTAGACAAACATCACATCACATATCACATATCATATAATGAATAATAATAGTAATGTTGCCGTTACGTGAGGCCCGAGAACCATGGGAGGGGTCCCCGGAACCACAACGCTTGGGCGTGTTGTTCGTCCGGCCTTGTTGATCCTTGGGCATCCTGAGCCCATTTCCTTGAAAAATAATTCTACTTCCGGTTTGGTGTCATTTGACACCACAGGTGTAATCTGATACCAAACCACACCTAGTATATTGCCAATTAGCCCTACGGGTTCGAAAATAATGTCTTTTTTGCTCTACGATCAATATTTACTGAGATATGGAGGTTTTTATGGAAAAGTGGGTGATAATAGGGGAAAGTATCAATTTTTGGCCTTCAAACACACCAAAACGGCCTAATAACTGATCCTTGGGCATCCTGAGCATATTTCCTTGAAAAATATTTCCACTTCCGGTTTGGTGTAATTTGACATCACAGGTGTAATCTTATACTAAACCACACCAGTATATGGCCAATTTGTCCTACGGGTCCGAAAATAACGTCCTTTTTGCTCTGCGATCAATATTTACTGAGATATGAAGGTTTTTTTATGGAAAAATGATGATAATAGGGGAAAGTATTAATTGTGCAATAGGTTTTCAGAACAAAGGTCGGTAACCTAAAAACATTCCTCATGTTGAAGCTAATGTTGTGTCAGATTTTCACATTTGTGGGCAATTGACAAAAATCGTTTTCACATTTGTGGTTGATTTTTTTTTTTCACATTTGTGGGTGAAGTTTTTTTCACATTTGTGGGTGAAGATTTTCACATTTGTGGGTAGTTGACAAAAAACGTTTTCACATTTGTGGTTGATTTTTTTACATTTGTGGGTGATTTACAAAATTTGTTTTCACATTTGTGGGTTTTCACATTTGTGGGCGTTTTAACATTTGTGGGTTCAACAAGTCAGTCCATCAATTACAAAGCAATTGCCTATTTGAAACAAGAATATATCTATTTACCAATGTCGTGGCCTCTCTTCATTGGCTGTTGTGGAAAAGTTATACTCTTCTACTTGTACTAATAAAGGATAGAAAAAGAATTATTCACTCAATGTTCCACTTAATATTATCAATTCTGAGTGTGGAGATAACCCACTTTTTGCAGAAACACTGCATATAACCATAACCCACCATACTCTACATGCCATTATGAGCTTCCTAGAACTTCCCAATATAGTCTCAAGAATCCCAAGAATATTAGTCACCAAAATCTGTATCCTTCGTAATACTATTTATTGCAAGTTCATAGGGTTGGAAATACCACCTAAAAGCATGTCGAGGAAAACACTAAAGTCCTATATCTCGTAATATCAGTTCATTCGAAAAGTGAAATACAATAGTTGTTTTCAAATGAAATACGTTTCACATTACCAAGACAAGATTACAGTTGTGTCCAAAAGTAGCAACAAATAGTGGACAGCATCCGGATCAAGAGAATTCGCCAAATATTTTGTGCATATCGCTGGCTTTATTTGTATAGTGTGGCCACAATAGTTCTTTTGAACAATATTTTAGGGTTCAAAATTTTTGGCCAAACTTTGTGAACGAAAATAGTAGAAAATTAACTCGAATCGATTTGTATACTGTATTACGACTAAAGCCACGAGCAATGATCACCATCGCTGTTCGATCATGGTGTTATTACACAGTATGGTGTAGGTGTAAACAACTCACCAAAGCGGGGCGATATCGCCTCTGCCTCTTACCAACAACCCACGTATGTTATTGATACCTAGTGTGAAGGACACACCCCGATGTTCTCTCGTTTATTTTCTAAAATCTCTTATACGCATCCTATTATTTATTACACTTGTCATCCTGTAGAAAACAAATATTCGAACCCTCGCAGAGGGAACAGAAATACATAATATACCGGGAGAATTGTCGTACTTTCACATCGTACATTCCACAATATGAAGTGGTTCTGTGATGCACAGAAGTACCTTCAAAGATTCGACAAAGTTTGAGGGAATGTAATAGGATGCATTCAGCTGTTCAGTATGAGCGGGACAGCAGACTGACCGGGACACTTTTATGAAAACAATGTTTGACACTCGTTTCGATCCAGTTGGCTCCCATACCCATCTACCTCTGAAACAGCTAACCGTTTTATTATTTTATGCACTTCTGGCGTCTGTGGTTACTGGTAGAAGATTAACTCGAATCGATGTGTATACTGTATTGCGACTAAAACCACGAGCAATGATCACCATCGCTGTTCGATCACGGTGTTATTGCACAGTATGGTGTAGGTGTAAACTCACCAAAGCGGGGTGATATCGCCTCTTCCTCTTACCAACAACCCATGTATGTTATTGATACCTAGTGTGAAGGACACGCCCCGATGTTCTCTCGTTTATTTTCTCAAATCTCTTATACGCGTCCTATCGTTTATTACACTTGTCATAGTGTGGAAAACAAATATTCGAACCCTCGCAGAGGGAACAGAAATACATAATATACCGGCAGCATTGTCGTACTTTCATATCGTACATTCCACAATATGAAGTGGTTCTGCGATGCACAGAAGTACCTTCAAAGATTCGACAAAGTTTGAGGGAATGTAATAATAATTATAATATTTGTATATTCCCCCAAGTAATGGGGGTATCTGATTAGAGTTGTTCAGTGAAGACCTGAGTCCCATTTCACTACCTTTTCTCGGGAAAGCATGTATGCATGCATAGCAGTGTTAATGCTTTGGTGACCTCAATAGTCATGTCCTATGGTCAGGAATATTTTAGATTGATTTTCACCATGTCCGAATAATTCTTAGATATCATTTTAAAATTTTCGTATATAGATGGTATGTTGGGTCTACAAACAGAAATAGTTGTAACTTTCGTAAATGTAGTACCTCATTTATTCTTTTAGGTTTTAGGCTTACAACGATTATCTGATGCCGCCTGTGTGATAGCACTGGCTCTTGAATCAGTGAGACACACAGTGTGGGAGGACTGGGGTTCGCGCCCCGGACCAGCACTTAGTGTTTTTTTTTCATCCTGGTTAATTATGAAAGTTTTCCGTACTGAGCGATGCTTTTCCAATTCAAAATTCTGTCACCCAACTTGCAGCTGTTGATTACAATCCTCTGGCTTCCCACATTTACACGCCATTGGTTGCTGCCCACTTTGCAAAAATACATTTGAGCTATTATGAGATGCGGATGCAATGGATAATGAAAGAGCATACCTACTGACCCCATATTTATGGTTGTAGCGTGATATGGCTGGAAAGGAGTAATGAAAAAAAATTCGAGGAAGACTGTAGTGTCCCTTATATACATACACACATTTTTTCTGTGTGTTCTTTGAAAATCAATCTAGTTGTATCTTCAAAGTGACTTACATCAGAGAGTTCAATATGTGCAGGTCGTAAAGAACCAATTAATGCTAAGTTCGCAGTAGTTTTGATACCAACTGGAACATGTTGAATGAAATAAATATTGAGTGGTGTGGCCATTTGTAATATCATTCATATTATTAATCTGCATTGAGAAATATGGGAATTGATCCAGCTCAGAAGCATGTTGATTTAATGTTGCGGTTCGGGTAGCTAATAGGGTCCTTTGCATCTAGTAGATAATCAGGAGGTCGTAACGTATGTGTTCATAATATTGATCTCATCGTGAGTGTCAGGCTGAACTGATCTTTACAATGTGCAGAATGATGCGTTGACGAAGTACATCACGAAGTTAACCTCTCTGTTGACACATCCCACAATCAACTTCGTGACCGGATCCTGATCCGTCAATTGCCTTAATTAATGAGACATCCTGCCTTGACACGCTAGCCCCCGGGAAAGTGGCTTTCACAAAAAGCGTGACCGTTGAACGACACGGAGCAGACTCGTCTTTGCCCATGGTCCATTAAAGCGGAATTATTACCTATTTTTGTTTACCCAGGCGATGAAATAGCATTTATTGCACTTGTACTTTTTGCGACATCGCTGGTGATGTTGATTATCTGGCGATGTTAACTAGGCAATTGTGATTTTGCCGAGATGGGAAATCGAATAGGGGTAGGAATTTTATGGTATCCTGATGTTGGTTGACGTTGTTCTGTCAATCGATAACTGTGTTCTGGTCAAAGGAAATTGCCCTCTGTTGGATATGTATTATGATTATACTTGTAAAGTTAGCTATAGTGTTTAATTGGATTCACCTCATTTTCCGTTTCAATCCTTCATTCTTCAAATGATAGAGAATATGTTAGCTTAGGCATCAATATTCATAGCATTAAATAGGATCAAAGAAAAGATCGAATAATTTGACCTGGTTAATGACCTTAATTTTTATTGGTGAATATATTGGTGAATACTGATGACCCAAATTTATGGCAGTATATTTGTTAGTTGGTTCAAGCTATAACTCACGGATACAAGACGGTACCCACGCCGACATAGGGTGCGATGAGCAAATTCTGGATACTAGACGCTTGATAAATGCAACCGATGAAACGGAGAAGATACTCCACCACATGCATAATTTATGGACTACAAGAAGGCATTTGACTTCGTTAACCGCCACAAACTGGTTTCATACCTTGATGCAAGGGCTGTGGATCCACTTTTTCACGAGCCATACAACATTCCGGACGTCAACAAGGTAGCTATTCTAGTTATTCACGGCCACTAAAGATGCCATGAATGAGCCTGATGATGCTTGATCACGAAACTAGAGTGCTAGCCACCAGCAAACAGTCACTCTGTGATAAACTTCGCCGGATGAGTGATTGCGCGGATAATATGGGTGTCCTATTGCATACTACAAAGTCGCAGTTTCTAGCAATTAACTGCCAGAATGAGAACCATCTCTCATATGAGTCAATGCACTTTCTTTCGATCCCTGATGCCAGGGGAAAATGTGAATCTGATTCTGATATATTGCATGAGCCACACCTCTCACAAACCAGTGGGTGATACCACATGTCCATTATGGTTCAAGCCAGGAGTCACTGTAACAAATACATTCATTCAAAAGACACATTATAAACTCGAATACAAATACAATGTGACATTCTGGACACGTAGGGCGCTTTTATATACACATTTCATTGGCAAATTTACCAATAATATTTGCAATATCAAACGAGAATGTAACTAAGACAAGTATTCAAGAAAGTGGTGTTTTATCGTGTTTATAGGATAATATATTTACCATGGACCATGGGTGGATCCAGCTTTGGGGTATGGAGGGGGCGAAGGGGGCAGTGATAAAAAGGACACTTTGTGGCCGGATTCCGGGACATGTCTCTTGGCGAAATCATTATACTTTGCGGGGAACAGATGAACATCCACAACTAAAAAAATCTCGCAGAATCACCACTGTAATGAATGAAATTTCACCGCCTGGCTAGACAGAAATTGATCTTGATTTAAAGAACCATAAGTCTGACTCCATTTCGTGCCACAGTTACATCCTTTTCAAAACTACCATCCTTGGGGGCTATCGTGTCGAGTCGGAGTGACTCATTAATTAGGATAATTGACATATCGGGGTCGAGTTGCGAATTGGATTGTGGGTTCTGTCAACTGAATGGTTAATTTCACGTTATACCATGTATTCACCAACGCATCACCAAATATCATGTGAACAAATCTTACCATGAAAATTATCATAGGAAGACGTTAAATATAATTTTCCGCGTTAAATATAATGGTAAGTCACCATAAATATCGTTATATTAAGATGTTAATGTTAAAATGTCTTTCCGTCATACTTTTTCACAAATGACCATACCACTCAATGTTCAGTTCATCCTGTCATGTCTACGAGGGCCCATATATATCCTGTCATGTTCCAACTATATGACAGAATTTATCAGCATCAAATAAGACCTCATCTTTCCCGGGAGCCTCTACTTTGTAACTACTATACGAATAAATTGAATATCGACAAAGAAAAAGATGACTTGTGCATATGCATATTAGTGACAGCACATTGTTCCTTGAACTTCCTCCAACCCCCTTCCAGTCACTGCACACTACAGCTATGATTATGGGGTCAATGAGCACGTCCGTTCTTTAACACTTGCGTCCGCATCGGTACACGCACAGTCACAGTAAGCTTAAGTACAACAAAAATCAGTTACATGGGGAATCGAGAAATACATATCTTGATCATCCACATTACATTTCCCCAGTTGTAGCTTTGCATTCATGAGTCGTTGAAGGTACTTCTGTACATTGTAAAACGATAATGTGGATAACAAAATGACTGTCTATTCTGTATTTGGTTCCCTCCCTGGATATCTCATGAAATTTCGCATTTATGAGAATATTTTTTGGAACACAATACCGGTAAAGATAACACATAAGTGATCCTGACCTACCATCATCATGATAAAATAATTACGTACAGAAGTTGAAAATTATTTACAAGTTTACTTATCTTTTTTACGATAATTTGTAGCTATTTTTCCAGTGGAACGCGGGACTTAGACCATGTGGACGGATTATTTGTATGTCGTGTGCAATAGACAAAAGGACCACATACGAATGAATATAAAAGATTTGAGATGACAATGAGAGAACATCGGGCGTGTTCTCACACTGGGTAATAATTACATAGTACGTGGGTTGGTGATAGGGGCTGGGATACATCACCTTGGTGAATAGTTCAAACCTGCGCAATAATATGCAAAATCATCAGGATTACCACACAGCAATTTAATGTACGAATCAGTGATTGTCCGCTTCTGAAATGGCGATCATTGTATATTTTTATTAGTATTCTCATTCGCATGAAACAAGCCGAAAATATCGAACTACAAAATATTGTTCAAATTAAATATTGTGGCCGCATTACACAAACGCCCAGCAATTCAAGCACACACAATTCTTGGGGAAATCTGTTGATTCTTTATTCGCATGCTATTTCCATATCAAGAACAATAATTGTAATCCTTTTTTTTTAAATTTCCGCATCGGAAAATAACTATTATAAGTCATATTTCGAATGATTTGATGCTACAGATATTTTACATTAGCTGATTCGTCTGGCATCACGTATTTCTTGTTCGTTTGCTTCGTAGCTCAGTTGCTGTGGAGCCATGCCGAAATGTATTCAGTGTTGCGAAAAATCGCTTTATTCACGAACCTGGATATCGCCAGCATTCTCCTTTGAACATCTCTCCAAGCCGATTTTCCAGTATGTCATGTCAAATAAGCCAAATGGACCATGGTCCTCTCCAAGGCTTGGCGGTAGAACAAACAGGAACTGTTCTGTTTATTGTAATGCCATACAATATTACTTCTGATTCCACTGATTCGAGAAGTTTGAGATGAGAACTGACGATATAATTGATAATGGATGGCAATAGTTGATGTATTTGAAGATGTATTATCATATACATTATGGAATTATGTTCTAATAACTTCAATAATTGACATTGCTTTGATGAATGTGTGCTTGATTGTCTCCTTCAATGTAAATGATATTCAGTGATTCCACATAATCACCTCCAGCCTGTCTGGACTCCGTAGGCAGGCGTTTTAAGGATCACATTGTGAAGCACACACATCACCAAATGTAAGTCCATGGGCTTTTGTTGGAGTAGCCTATGTACAGAGGACCATGTACACACAATAGTTCACAGACATAGTATGCATTAGTACACAAAAACTAACTTGTCTTAATTAGTATTCTACTGTTGTGTATCCACAATGCATATGAATGTATATAGGGATTACATACAAACATAATGGTAACCATGACCATGTTCACTAGTAAGATCATAAATCAATCAAACTCGTACTTTCAGCATACGATTTATTAACGCACCATGATTCTTCTCTATTTTGTGTCGTTAAATGACATGAATCAACAGTTTAAAAAAACCTGAAATGCATAACATTTCGAGAAGCAACACCCGGCCAAGAATATTAATTCTCATGCTTATGAATTCAAAATTATGATTTCAATTTCGGTGATTCACATATTGATATAAAGTTGCTCGATACGGGCTCCACATATCGATGCTTCAACATATATCAGTGACTCGTTAAATTACCATTAATTTTACCCGACTAGCAAGTGAAATGATGACATCCCAAATATCCACTAAAGCAGCAATTTGCCTGTTTTGAATACTGATGGTACTGATGAATGTCAACTGGTCCAAATTGACCATCGAATGACTTTTTTGTGTATATGGTTTTGTGTGTAAAAGCTTCTGTTGTACAGGCAAGTGTTTTATATTTGTCAAGTTCTCGAGAGGGCTAGATTGAAATAATTATTTATGATCCCCACGCCGGGGGAATAGCATGGAGCATCACTATGACACAAAACAGGTGCGTATTAATTTGAGGAGAAAAGGTGAAAAAACACGGCACTTTCTCATGAATGATTTCCATGGGGAAAGGGGGAAGGAGGGCAGCAAAAAGCATCCTAACCCTGGTGAAGCCATGACGACGCCGTGTACCAAACTAGTTGTGGAGTGAATTTCACGGACTGGATGCAAATTGGGTAACATAAGTCTCTGTACACAAAGTGATGCAAAACATGTCAACGTGGGTTTGGACTACTAAAGCTTCTCGGATAGTTGCTGGTGTTTTTCAAAGATAAGCAGCAAATCGATGTTCGAGGAAAATTGCCAAAGCAACCTTTTAACGTGAGACAATCAAATCCACATCGGAGTTTCAATTTACATGGGAACCTGCCTGTTCTTGTCTTAGTTTTTCAAGAATGGGCTCGCAAAATGTTATTATTTTGCTTACAAGCAATCAGCCACAGTCTACACTTGTAAAGTTACATTCTACATCGTAGGGAAAAACAATAGATCTTTTATTCAATCAAACACAGGCAATCAAGTATCCCACACATATGCCATCAAATACAGTTGTCAGTTACAGTAGACGTGAACAACGAAAATCACCAATGCCAATGGACAGGGCAATATTTTTAGTTCGTCACAGTTCTTTTGAAGGCAACGGTAGGAAATTAAAGACACGTCCTAGCACCCAGAAAGGATAATGTTTTCAAATATAGATCCATCGCTAACTGACTGCGGTGGTCTTCAGTTATAATTCCACAAGCCTCTGTTGCGACAAGCCCCATGCACAGTGGGACCTTGTAAGGAACTTCCAAGAATAGGTTGAATAACTACATGTAACGAACACACGGATGACATTATGAAAATTGTTCAAGACATGAATAAGTTGTATGCACATGAAAGTGTTCACAACGTGAAACTGAAACCATGGATACTGGGGTAAGCCCACAACGCAGCGTCTATGTACGGAGTTTCGTCATCAATGCTATATACGTATTGACAAATTACCTATAAGACGCCTACAACAAAACTGGGAGGAATATTTCTCGAACAAAAGAGAAGCCAAACCAATGTTCTAATTTTACAATATTATAATCAATTCTTTAAATGTACTCATGTGTTGGCGTCCAGTCGCTTGTTATAGGCTTCATATCCACGATATCTGCTTCAATAACTATAAATGACTTGGTAAATAGCCATTAACCTACCCAGTAAGTGAAGTGAAGCTATCCCAAATAGGCAGTGAAGCAGCAATGTGCCTGTTCCGAATACTGATTGGTACTGACGAATATCAACTGATTCGAAAGAATCATCTAATGGCTCTAAGTGTTGATCCATCTATAGGCATGGAGTGCAATATACTCTTTGGTGCAACTGATTGTGTTGGACGGGCAAATTTTTTTGTTTTCGATTTTCGTGTGCCCCAGCTTTTTTATTAGAAATTTGGTCCCATTGATGGATGATTATTACTGAGGGATCGCATGAAACCTTATGAAACAGATATCGGGTACCTATTGTGGGTATTGAATGGGACCACAAAGCAGCTCCAAGTTTCACCAAAGACAAAATATAGAGGCTATCACAAGTATGTCTATTTCACAATAATACATTGTTATATGAACAAGATCACGACTCCTGCGACACAATAGACATGGAACCAACACAAGAATAAAATATTCCGAACAATCAAAGCTCTATTATCCAATACCTTGAGCATAAAGCTCCCATATATGACAGAAGGAGGTGAAACTAGTGTAACAAGTGCTATCACACGATGTAATAGCGACCGATTAGCATTGTAACCATATGCCAGGACAATGCCAGAGGGACAATGAAGGGTGGGAGCACACCTACATGTGTGTACGTCATGTTAACTCGCATCTGTCTGTTCGGAGATCCAATGCAGGCTAAATGACATCCACATGAATGAACACAATAATACATCTGCGTCGGTTGGGGTGAGATGCTATAAATACCCATCAAATCAATTTACTTTTCAGAAGTAAACGCAAACAGTTGCTGTCTATGAAATGGTACCCAAAATAGTCAAATCAATTTATATCAAACATTTCACGAAATTGGTCATGAGACGTGTCTTGACGTACATGGATGATTCTCATATCCCTACTAGGCAAAATCTCTGAAGAAATATCGTCCAAAGTTTTCCCATCGTATCCCCTAAGGGTGACTTGCCTAGGGACAATTTTCGGGAGGGTGCCAGTTTGGGCCATTGATGGGGAGATGTCTTATAAAACCCCAGAATAGGTGAATGGAAGACTTCGCGATCTGCGTCACAACTTGTGGTCAGTCACCATGTAAACCCACTTGCTTTCCTGCTCAAAATAAAAATAGATTACTAATGGTTTTGTTTAACATGGATGTAAATGTACTGCTCATCAGAATTGTCAGTTCAGGGTGGACCATTCAAACGGAAGTGAGATGAAATTAATTAATATAGTAAGGATCATCCTCAGATGTGTGATTGGATCGGTAGATTCAGATAGATTACACACACACGAGAAAGCAATCAACCCTTCAGCACAGAATACTCTGTTGATACAAATGGACGTTTGCAGAGGTGGAGCAAAACGACTACATTATACTCAGTCTGATAAAATGACATGCCCGTCGTGTATAAACTAGATAAATACATCGACATTCAAGAAACATAATGAATGCACGATTTACCAATCCATTTGCAATATGAACAATGTAATTTATACTTTGTATTCAGAAAGCTGGTGTTATTTTGATAATATATTTATAAACAACCATGAGACGCTAACGAGGTGCTATTATTATACGACCATTTCCTATATTTGTTCTACAATTTGATTTGTCTAGTGAAAACCACTTCATTCGAACGTTTTATCTACCCAACTGATAGATGATTCGTCCATTCATCAATAATTTGTCCAGTAAAGAACAATCGATGGACAAATCATCCATTGACAAAAACAAATGTGATGTTGATGTCATTAAGATGCGATTACAACTCTCGGTAATACCAGAATATTCTACAGACTCTAATGAACATCGCAATCCAACCCCCGCTGAATTACACATACATTGAATGAAGTTATACCCACCTGGGTGAAGAGAAATGGACCATAGTCCTGCTTTAATGGACCGTGGATGAAGATGAGTCTGCTCCGTTACGTGCAATAGTCGCATATTTTGTGAAGAATACCATTTTTCCGGGGGCTAGCGTGTGACGTCGGGACGTCTGGTTAATTAAGGCGATTGACGGATCGGACTCGAGTTGCGAATTGAGATGTTGGCTCTGCTGACTTCGAAATGTGCCCATGCTTCTGAAATGGCGATTGTTGCTTGTGTTATAAAACTCATGTATATATTTTATTAGTATTCTCTTTCGCTAAAGTTGAAAATATTGAACTACAAAATATTGTTCAAATTAAATATTGTGGCCGCATCACACAAACGCCCAGCAATTCAAACACACACAATTCTTGGCGAAATCTGTTGATTCTTTATTCGCATGCAATTTCCATAGCAAGAACAATAATTGTAATCCACATTGGAAAACAACTATTATAATTCATGTTTCGAATGATCTGATGCTACAGATATTTTACATTAGCTGCTTCGTCCGGCATCACGTATTTCCTGTTCGTTTTCTTCGCAGCTCAGTTGCTGTGGAGCCATGTCGAAATGTATTCAGTGTTGCGAAAAATCGCTTCCCTATGTATATAGGGATTACATACAAACATAATGGGCATCATCAAAAAAATGTTTGTGCCATGAATCGCGAACCGTGACCATGTTCACTAGTAAGATAGGAATAAATCAATCAAGCTCGTACTTTCAGCATACGATTTACTAACGCACCATGATTCTTCTCTATTTTGTGTCACTAAATGACATGAATCAACAGTTTAATAAAAACATAAGATCATGTTGAAACCAATAAAAACCTGAAATGAATATCTTTTCGAGAAACAACACCCAGCCAAGAATATTTTTTATTTCTCATGCATACGAATTCAATATTATGATTTCAAGTTTGGTTATTCACATATTGATTTCAAGTTGCTCGTTATGGGCTTCACACGTATATCTATGCTTCAACATATATCAGTGACTCGGTAAATTACCATTATCCTTACCCGACTATCAAGTGAAATGATGCCATTCCAAATATCCACTAAAGAATGTACTGATGAATGCCAACTGGTCCAATTTGACCATCGAACAACTTTTTTATGTATATGGTTTTTATATATATTAGTCTGTTGCCAGGCAAAATATTTTATATTTGTCAAGCTCTCGGGTGGGCTAGATTGAAGTATTATGATCCCCACGCCGGAGGAATAGCATGGAAACTTTGATATTTTAGTATCACTCGGATTTACTCACACTTATTTTGTAAAATTAGTCCATGGATTCGGTCTTGGAATATGAATTTGTTTGTTTGTCGGTATCCATTTCTACTGTCATGGTGGAGGGGGGGGGGGGGAGGGGGGCAGAGCATCCTAACCCTAGTGTAGCCATGACGATGCCAACTACCCAACTAGCTGTGGAGTGAATTTCACGGACTGGATGCAAATTGGGTAACATAAGTCTCTGTACACAAAGTAACGCAAAACATTTCAATGTGGGGGTGGACGACTGAAGCTTCTCAGAAAGTTGCTGGTGTTTTTCAGAGATAAGCAGCAAATTGGTGTTCGAGGAAAATTGCAAAGCAATGTTATAACGTGAAACAATCAAATCCACATCGGAGTTTCAATTCACATGGGAAAATCGTATTACGTTAGACCTATCTGTTCTTGTTTTTTTAAAGAATGAGCAAACAAAATGTTATTATTTTGCTTACAAGCATTCAGTCCCATTTTACACATGTAAAATTACATTCTACATCCTAGGGGAAAATAATATACCTTCGATTCAATCTAACACAGGCAATTAAGTATCCCACACATATGCTGTCAAACACAGTTAAGACGCCTACAACAAAACGGGAAGGAATATTTCTCGAACAGAAAATAAGCCAAACCAATGTTCTAATTTTACAGTATTATAATCAATTCTTCAAATATTCTCATGTGTTGGCGTCCAGTCGCTTGTTATTGGCTTCATGATCATGATATATATCTGCTTCAATAAATATCAATGACTTGGCAAATAGCCATTAACCTACCCAGTAAGTGAAATGAAGCTATCCCAAATAGGCAGTGAAGCAGCAATGTGCCTGTTCCGAATACTG
Organism: Terebella lapidaria; assembly: GCA_949152475.1. Classification (NCBI taxonomy): domain Eukaryota; kingdom Metazoa; phylum Annelida; class Polychaeta; order Terebellida; family Terebellidae; genus Terebella; species Terebella lapidaria. The sequence goes on along the minus strand of OX424568.1, from coordinate 9,015,482 downwards.
ATTGGTACTGATGAATATCAACTAGTTTGAAAGGATCATTTAATCGCTCCAAGTGTAGAGCCAGCTCTAATTCTGGAGTGTAATATACTTTTTGGTGCAACAGATTGTGTTGAACAAGCGAATTGTTTTATATTTTCCTTGTACCACAGTTGTTAAATAGAAATTTGGTTCTATCAATCGATTATTACTACTGTCAATCGATCGCATGGAACCTTGGGAATAGATACATAGTTTGGGTATTGGCTGGAACCATCAAGCTGCTCCAAGTGTCACCAAAACAAAATATTCAAGCTATCACATGTATGTCTATGTCACAATAATACATTATGATATGTTTACATGGTCATACATGTGGTTCCTGCAACATAATAGACGTGGTACCCAAACCAAGAATAAAGTATTCTGAGCAATCGAAGATCTATTGTCCAATATTTTGAGTACAATACCTCCCATACATTGTACATGGCGAGAAGGAGGTGAAACTGCTTTAACAAGTGCTATCACACGATAACACAGCGACCGATTAGCATTACAACGATATATTCAAAGATGATTCTTTATAGATTGGTGAAGTGCAATTCATACTGCTCTCGTCAATATCTTCGCTCAGTTACATAAACCCAAGTAAATATTCATGCTCAACAGAAATTTGGATCTAACGTCTATCACAGATTAGTTCTGGGTGGAATGAGCTGGATGTTCCAAACTTGAGATGTACCATCCATGACAAGCCCTCCAGGGGCAGATTACTGAAAAGTTACATATCGGGCAATTGGAGCCAGGACAATCCCAGAGGGACAATGCAAGGGTGAGAGCTCACCTACATGTATGTCATGTTAATTGTCATCTGTCTGTTCGGCGATCCAATAAGGACTGAGTGACACCCACGTGAATGAACACAAACATACATTTGCGTCGGTTGGGGTGAGATGGTATAAATAGCCATCAAATGAATTTACTCTCGGAAGTAAACGCAAACAGTTGAAGTCTATGAATTTGTACCCAAAATAGTCATATCAATTTATATCAAACATTTCACGAAATTGGTCATGAGACGTGTCTTGACGTACACCGATGTTTGTCAACTCCCGCTCCCCCTTAGGCAAAATCTTTGGACAAATATCGCCCAAAATATTCCCATCGCATCCCCAGAGAGTGATTTGCCTAGAGACAATTTTCGGGCGGGTGGCTTGGCGGTTTGGGGAGATGTCTTATAAAACCCAAGATTAAGTGAATGGGAGATCTGCGTCACAACTTGTGGTCAGTGACCATGTAAACCCACTTGCTTTCCTGCTCAAAATAAAAATTGATTACTAATGGTTTTCGTTAACATGAATGTAAACTTACTGCTCATTAGAAGTGAAAGTTCAGAGTGGACCATTCAAACGGAAGTGAGATGAAGTTAATTAATATAGTAGGGATCATCTTCAGATGTGTCATTGGATAGGTATATTCAGATGGATTACACACACACTGTAGGAAAAAGCAATCAAACCCTTCAAAACAGAATACTCTGTTGATACAAATGGACGATTTCAGAGGTATAGCAAAATGACTATCATACTCTGTCTGGTAAAAAGACATGCCAATCGTATATAAACTTGATAAATACATCGACATTCAAGAAACATGATGAATGCACAATTTACCAATCCATTTGCAATATGGACAAGGTAATTTATACTTTGTATTCAGAAAGCTGGTGTTTATTTGATAATATATACAACCATGAGACGCTAACGAGGTGCAATTATTATACGACCATTTCTCAAATTAGATCTACTATTGTCTTGTCCAGTAATAACCACTTAATTCGAGCGTTCAATCTACCAAACTGATAGATGATTCGTCCGTCCATCAATGATTTGTCCAGTAAAGAACAATCAATGGACAAATCATCCATTGACCAAAACAAATGTGATGTTGATGTCATAAAGATGCCATCACAACCTTCTTCGATCCCCACTCTCGGTAATACCAGAATATTCTACAGACTCTAATGAACATCGCGAGCCAACCCCCGCTGAATTACACGTACAGTAAATGAAGTTATACCCACCTGGGTGAAGAGAAATGGACCATAGTTCTGCTTTAATGGACCGTGGGTGAAGACGAGTCTGCTCCGTTACGTGCAGTAGGCGCATCTTTTGTGAAGAATACCACTTTCCCAGGGGCTAGCGTGTGACGTCGGGACGTCTGGTTAATTAAGGCGATTGACGGATCGGACTCGAGTTGCGAATTGAGATGTTGGCTCTGTTGACTTCGAAATGACGATTCGGGCTCGAGTTGCAAATTAATTTATTGTCTCGGTTGACTTCGAAATATGCCCATGCATTCTGTCTTCACATCATTTATGATATGAACATATTGCTTGGGTTGTCCATCAACTATGTTTAACTGGCCTTAAATGAACCTAAACTAAACAACATATCTCTGAGCTGTCTCAGACTCTACGTTATTCAGAATAGTATGAGAGTTATCTGGTTGAAACGACAATACCAAACATTTAGCTTATATTAAAACCATTTCATAATATCTGTTAGTAGGGGCCTACACCCCAAATGTATATTCGTAGTATGTCTGGAAGTTGCAACGAAAATCAATAAATGAGAGTCTAAAAACCAGAAAATTTTGTTAATTCAGATTACATTTCGTTGATTGTAGCGTTGTAATTATGACTCGTTGGCGTTTCCCTTGGGTACATGAATGTATTGTTAGATGGTTATCTAACCTGGAATGCTTTTCTTGGTTTCTGTATCTCCCCTTTGTATCTTTCTGTAATCTCATCCGAGTGACCAGCATCCGAGTATGCGGTATTTTATATACTAGCTGAAATATGGTATGATGAACTGAATAATGAATAGTGTGGCCATATATGCTATATAATTATGTGACCCGCGTTCCTACTAGCTTGGCTAGTGGGATATCCCTATAGCTCACTCAGTAGAGCGTAGGGCTTGGAATCTGGAGACCTGGGTTTGAATCCCACTGGAGGCGAACCTACTTGGTCACATTTGGCACAGTCGGCAGGATGCCTCCTTGGTTCCCTCTCTGGATGTGGAGTGTGCGTATTAGCCGCAACATTCCAGAAACCGCTGTGTGATATGTCCTGATTGGGGAGATGAACTTAAATGCCGACACAACTCGGTATGAGTTCGCAAAGGAGGAGCGGGGAGACACGCGTTCCTACTAGCTTGGCTAGTGGGATATCCCTTTAGCTCACTTGGTAGAGTGTAGGGCTTGGAATCTGTCGACCTGGGTTCGAACCCACTGACGGCGAATCTACTTACTGACATACACTGTAGTTATGACCTAGTTATCACACAAAGTGAAGAAACAATATGCCACAGAATGTACGACACACAACTAATTTTTTCTTGCACTCAACACCCATAACTCAATTCGCAAATGAACTCTTGATCCGTCAATTGCCTTAATTAACAAGATATTCCAAGTCAACACCCTAGCCAAAGGAAAGTGGTTATTTTCACAAAAGATGCGACTGCTGCACGAAATGTCACGGTCCATTAAATCAGGAATATTGGCCATTTCTGTTTACCCAGGCATGTATAATCTCATTTATTGTGCGCGTAATTTCGCGAGACGTAGCTGAAGATGTTCATTAGATCTCACCGAATATGTTGATTTTTGTCAAGAGGGGATTCGAAGGGGACTGTGGAGGCATTATCAATACATCAGCTGACTTTGTTTTGTCAATCAATGATTTGCCCATTCATTGTTCTTTAGTCAAGTTGCCCTTAGTTGGGAAAGGAATAAAAGCCTGAATAAAGTGGACTTTCAAACAAACGGAAGCAGGTTTCAACTGATCAATGTAATTTTTAATATAGAAAATGGTGACGTATTGAACACTTTATCCGTCCCATCGTTCTTACAGATACATTATCGAATATAACATCGGCTTCCTGAATACAAAGTATAAACTATATTTTTGATTTTATTGCAAATGGATTGGTAAATTGTGCGTTCATAATGCTTCATAAATATCAATGTATTTAACGAGTTGAACATGAACAACAGACATGATGTAAAAGTATCATGTACCAACAACATAACATAGTCGTTTGGCTTTGATTGTCCCGGTGCATCTCTGCGAACATCCGTTTGCACCAAATAAGTATAATGTTCAGTACCGTTCATTGATTTCTTCTAAAGTGTGCATGCAATCCATACGACCTCACTTACACCTAGCTACTAATGAAGGATTATGTTCAGGTCCGCTTATTGATTTTTATTCTGAGTTGTACATGTTTTGCCTATGAACATGTTAATCGACTTTCACAACTTACGACGATCGTTACAATATTAATTACTTTGGACAAACTCTTCATATCGAGAATTATATTCCAACAGTCCATATCAAAATATCAATTCCTTATGTAACCAGACTGGGGTTTGAACCTGGGACCTCTCACACATCAGCCATCCGCTCTACCAGATGGGCTAAAGGGATATCCCACTAGCCGTAGTAAGCCCTTACCAAGCCCTAGCCACTAGTGAAGACAAAACAATGACTAACCTAAAAGTAGGATTACAACAATACTGATATTGAAAACAGGAATACAAAACTATTTAACTCCTGTGATAGCACCTGTTGTAATAAATAGGATTTAACTTTGCTCTTAAAATGAGAACTATCTAAAATAGACTGTGTCCAGACTGGGAGTCTGTTCCATTCCAAGGCACCAGAATACATTAAAAGAACTTTTACCAAAATTGAAACGTGGAAAAATTAAAGACATGTGACTTGAATGAGTGCGGAAATTTTGACTGCTGTACACAAGAGTAAAATGGTCGGACAAATACGAGCTAGATTGTTCAATATTAGGTGTAAATGGCCTGGTTTTATTTTTACCAGTCTTTTTCCGCAAGCAACCAGTTTAATGTTTCGAAGTGACTGTGATCGAGGTGAGGTTTAAGTGGTTAAATTGAGAATTATAACGACCAGCTTATTTGGGGCAACCTGTAACCTTTGTTCAATATTAACAGTGGTACCACTATACCAAGAAGAACTGTCACAGTCTAACTGACTAGCCACTAGTGCAATGGCACTAGTAGTACATATACACCTATCATTCACTTGCCTCCGATAGATGATAGCAGTCGATTTGATATCTGATGACACCCACGTGAAATATGAAGACTTAATCAATGTTGGTAACTCCATACTGTTCGTTCTTATTAACTTTTCGGACGAATCCAGTTCAAAGGTATATTGTTTTAAGTTTGTAATAACCAAGTCCATTTGTAGCTAATTACCAACAATTAAAATAATTGTGATAATTTTTGTCATCATAAACGTGGTGTAGATCTGAATCATGTGTATTATAAACTCATCATGAATCGATGAACGCGGGCTTGTTTTTGGGTCTATAAATGGAATTTGAAAAGTCCTTGGGCAGTTGTGCAATAACTCCATCGGATGTATTTTCAGAGAAAACTATTGGCCTGGACAGGTCAGACTGACAATCTGTTTAAAACAACAATAAACAGAATTAGATACTAGTAACCTGCCAGTTAGGAGATCGAACGCCGACAAAATGACACACATGGACAAGAGTTGAATGATATATATGCGACGTCTGGGGAAAGTGGGGGTTGAGGGCAGAGAAAGCACGTCAGTACTGAACAGAAATAGCTACAGTGTCGGCATATGAACTACTTGTACCAAAAAAAACCATGTGCAATTTTATCAAACATTCCACCAGATAGGTCATGGGACATGTCTCGACTTACACGGATGTGCGTCAACTTCTGCCAAAGCCAAATACCCACACACGCAGGGGGAAAATACCTCCCAAAATAATCCCATCATATCCTGAGGGTGATTGTTTGCCTGGGGACAGATTTCGAGTGGGTGGTATTTCAGGGGGTAGGGGTGGGGGGTCTGCAACGTCTTATTATTGCCGGAAGTGGGATGTGGGGCGGAGCAAAAACAACCTATTTGGGACAACGGAGATATATCAATCTGCGTCAGAGCTTCTGATCAGTGACCATGTAATCGCATTTGCTTTGTCCCTTAGAATAGAATTGATCACTAATGGTGACTTAATGGTTTTGTTTACTGAACGCAGTGTTTCTACAAAAATGGTTGATGAACTGAACACTCAGAAATGCCATTTTAAAGTGGACCGTTGACATGGAGCATATAAGATGAAGTTAATTAATATTGTAACGATCACCGTCAGGTATATCAGGGGATCCACAAGTTCATGTGGATGACGCGAACACTCTGGACTAAATCAATGAACGGTCCTGAACATACTCTACCTCTATTAGTATAGCTGAACGGAGCTGCTTCGCGAAAGTCAATTGCAAACATGGCCATATCATATTGGTAAAATTAGTTATGTTCCTGTATAAACTTAGGGAACATTTATGAACATTATGAACGCACAATTTACAAATCCATTTGCAATCAACTTCAAATATCACCAACTATCAAGTGTGTAATGAATCGTTTATATGTGGGAAGCCGATGTTATATTTGATGATATTTTTAACAACAACCATGCCCCATGCTGAGGTTCAACGGTTTTCACTTTCATGTCACAAATTATGCCCTTTCATGTTAAGTTATCCAAGACAGAACTTTTGATTATCGAAAACACTGGTCTGGCAATCAGTTTGCAACCAACTTGAAAATGTCCGTTGATAAAACAAAGTCAACTGATGTCATCAGGATGCCATCAAAACTAGCTCCCCCCTCCCCCTTCTGCAAAACACAATATGTTGTGAAAGGTAATGAATGTTGCCAGCTACGTCTCATAGAATTACAAGTGTAATAAATGAAATTAAATCCGCCTGGATGATCAGGAATGGTCAATAATTCTGCTTTAATGGACCGTGGAAAAAGACGAGGCTGCTTTATTACGTGCAACAGTGGCATCTTTGATGACAACTACTGCGTCCCCGAGGGCTTGCGTGTCAAGTCGGGATGTCTCGTTTATTTGGACAATTGATGGATCGGAGTACAAGGTGCGAATTGAGATGTAGGATGTGACGACCGAAAGGTTAATTTTGTTGTGTCCCACGCACCCTCCACGTCTGTGAAATAAATGTAACAATACATTATCATTCAATACCATATTTTTATGATGACCATAGAAAAATTAACCATTGAACAACTTTGAAATAAAACCACCAATAAAGAAAACCAAACATTACAGTCCTAAGTAATTACTTCATGAGGGCCCGACAGTAGTTTGGTGGTCATGATCAGCTTGTAATGTGGCAGTTGTATGCAACTGTCTGCCGGCGATGTCGCAAGTGTGGCTTTGGATCATAATATTTGGCCTGGCCTTGTTTTAATTCCAAGAAAGTTGCATTTTGGGTTTGCCTTTGGGAAAATCAAAATCTGGTGTGTTGGTGGTAATATGTTGTTACATACATTCAGACTTTTATTGCCATTTTTTGGAATGTGTACATCCAGAATTGGTACTTGAGGTCAATGATTCGTGCAATATATAGTCGTCTTGATGGTTGAACTATAATGCTGGGTGAGATAATGGATCTAGTAAGGATGTCCTATTTGCTGAATATTTTTTTTTTAATAAACTAAAATGGTTTTTCACGTTAACTGTTATCCCGGAAACACGAGAAATGCCAAATAAATTGAAATCAACTTTGGTCATACATACACCGGTGCCAAAAACAGTCAGTGTCATTCCGCCAAGAAAATAGTCTGGTGTCACTGTCCGGATATAGTGTGATATTTCCAACGTAAAATCGTGCGTTCAATGTTTCATAAATATCAATATTTTTAACGAGTTGAAAATGAACAACAAACATGATGTAAAAGTATCATGTACCAACATAACATGGTCGTTTGGCTTTGATTTTCCCAGTGCATCTCTGCAAACGTCCGTTTGCACCAAATAAGTATTATGTTCAGTACCGTTCATTGATTTCTTCTAAAGCATGCATGCAATCCATACGACCTCACTTACACCTAGCTAGTAATGAAGGATTATGTTCAGGTCCGCTTATTGATTTTTTTCTGAGGTGTACATGTTTTCTATATGAACATGCTAATCATCTTTCACAACTTACGACGATCGTTACAATAATAATTACTTTGGACAAACTCTTCATATTGAGAATTATATTCCAACAGTCCATATCGAACTATCAATTCCTTATGTAACCAGACTGGGATTTCAACCTGGAACCTCTCACACATGAGCCATCCGCTCTACCAGATGAGCTAAAGGGATATCGCACTAGCCGTAGTAAGCCCTAGCCAAGCCCTAGCCACTAGTGAAGACAAAACAATGACTAACCTAAAAATAGAATTACAACAATACTGATATTTGAAAACAGGAATACAAAACTATTTAACTCCTGTGATAGCACCTGTTGTAATAAATAGGATTTGAATTTGCTCTTAAAATGAGATCTATCTAAAATAGACTGTGTCCAGACTGGGAGTCTGTTCCATTTCAAGGCATCAGAATACATTGAAAGAACTTTTACCAAAATTGAAACGTGGAAAAATTAAAGACATGTGACTTGAACGAGTGCGGAAATTATGACTGCTGTACACAAGAGTAAAATGGTCGGACAAATACGAGCTAGATTGTTCAATATTAGGTGTATATGGCCTAGTTTTTACTTTGCTAGTCTTTTTTCCACAGGCAACCAGTTTAATGTTTCGAAGTGACTGTGATCGAGGTGAGGTTTAAGTGGTTAAATTGAGAATTATAACGACCAGCTTATTTGGGGTAACCTTTGTTCAATTTTAACAGGGGTACCACTATACCAAGAAGAACTGTCACAGTCTAACTGACTAGCCACTAGTGCAATGGCACTAGTAATAGATATACCCCTATCATTCACTTGCCTCCGATAGATCATAGCAGTCGATTTGATATCTGATGACACCCACGTGAAATATGAAGACTTAATCAATGTTGGTAACTCCATACTGTTCGTTCTTATAAACTTTTAGGACGAATCCAGTTCAAAGGTATATTGTTTTAAGTTTGTGTAATAACCAAGGCCATTTATAGCTGATTACCAACAATTAAAATAATTGTGATAATTTTTGTCATCATAAACGTGGTGTAGATCTGAACTTGTGTATTATAAACTCATCATGAATTGATGAACGCGGGCTTGTTTCTGGTCTATAAATGGTATTTTTAAGAGTCGTTGGGCAGTTGTGCAGTAACTCCATCGGATGTATTTTCAGAGAAAACTATTGGCCTGAACAGGTCAGACTGACAATCTGTTTAAAACAACAATAAACAGAATTAGATACTAGTAACCTGCCAGTTAGGAGATCAAACGCCGACAAAATGACACACAGATACAATAGTTGAATGATATATATATGCAACGTCTGGGGACAGTGGAGGTTGAGGGCAGGGGAAGCGCGTCAGTACTGAACAGAAATAGCTACAGTGTAGGCCTATGAACTACGTGTACCGCAAGAAAAACATGTGCAATTTTATCAAACATTCCACCAGATAGGTCATGAGACATGTCTCGACTTACACCGCTGTGCGTCAACTTCTGCCAAAGCCAAATACCCACACACGCACGGGGGAAATACCTCCCAAAATAATCCCATTTTATCCTGAGGGTGATTGTTTGCCTGGGGACAGATTTCGAGTGGGTGGTATTTCAGGGGGTAGGCGTGGGGGGTCTGCAACGTCTTAATATGTACGGGAGTGGGATGGGGGGGGGCGGAGCAAAGACAACCTATTTGGGACAACAGAGATATATCAATCTGCGTCAGAGCTTCTGATCAGTGACCATGTAATCGCATTTGCTTTGCCCCTTAGAATAGAATTGATCACTAATGGTGACTTAATGGTTTTGTTTACTGAACGCAGTGTTTCTACAAAAAATGGTTGATTAACTGAACACTCAGAAATGTCATTTTAAAGTGGACCATTGACATGGAGCATATGAGATGAAGTTAATTAATATTGTAACGATCGCCGTCGGGTGTATCAGTGGATCGGCAAGTTCATGTGGATGACGCGAACACTGGACTAAATCAATGAAAGGTCCTGTACATACTCTACCTCTATTGGTATAGCTGAACGGAGCTGCTTCGAGAAAGTCAATTGCAAACATAGCCATATCATATTGGTAAAATTAGTTATGTTCCTGTAAAAACTTAGGGAACATTTTGACATTTATGAACATTATGAACGCACAATTTACAAATCCATTTGCAATCAACTTCAAATATCACCAACTATCAAGTGTGTAATGAATCGTTTATATGTGGGAAGCCGATGTTATATTTGATGATATTTTTAACAACCATGCCCCATGCTGAGGTTCAACGGTTTTCACTTTAATGTCACAAATTATGCCCTTGCAAGTTATCCAAGACATAACTTTTGATTGTCGAAAACACTGGTCTCGCAACCAGCTTGCAACCAACTTGAAATTGTCCGTTGGTAAAACAAAGTCAACTGATGTCATCAGGATGCCATAAAAACTAGCTCCCACCTCCCCCCCCCCTTCGGCAAAACACAATATGTTGTGAAAGCTAATGACCGTTGCCAGCTACGTCTCATAGAATTACAAGTGTAATAAATGAAATTAAAATCCGCCTGGATGATCAGGAATGGTCAATAATTCTGCTTTAATGGACCGTGGAAAAAGACGAGGCTGCTCTATTACGTGCAACAGTGGCATATTTGATGACAACTACTGCGTCCCCGCGGGCTAGCATGTCAAGTCGGGATGTCTCGTTTATTAGGACAACTGATGGATCGGACTACGAGGTGCGAATTGAGTTGTAGGATGTGACGTTTGAAAGGTTAATTTTGTTGTGTCCCACGCACACTCCACATCTGTGAAATAAATGTAAAATAATACATTATCATTCAATACAATATTTTTATAATGACCATAGAAAAACTTTTAAAAATTTGAACAACTTTGAGATAAAACCACCAACAAAGCAAAACCAAACATTACAGTCCAAAGTAATTACTTCATGAGGGTCAGACAGTAGTTTGGTGGTCATGATCAGCTTGTAATGTGGCAGTTGTATGCAACTGCCGGCGGTGATGTCGCAAGTGTGGCTTTGGATCAGAATATTTGGCCTAGCCTCGTTTTATTCCAAGAAAGTTGCATTTTGGGTTTACCTTTGGGATAATCAAAACCTGGTGTATTGGTGGTAATGTATGTTGTTACATACATTCTTTTATTGCCATTTTTTGGAATGTGTACATTTAGAATGGGTACTTGAGGTCGATAGTTCGTGCAATATATAGTCGTCTTGATGGTTGAACTAAAATGCTGGGCTAGAAATTGAATCTAGCAAGGATGTCCTATTTGCTGAATATCTTTTTTTAAATAAACTAAAATGGTTTTCCATGTGAACTGGAAACACGAGAAATATCAAATAAATTGAAATCAATTTTGGACATACATATACCGGGGCCTAAAACAGTCAGTGTCATTCCGCCAAGAAAATAGTCTGGTGTCACTGTCCGGATATAGTGTGATATTTCCAACGGAAAATCGTGCGTTCATAATGTTTCATAAATATCAATATATTCAACGAGTTAAAAATGAACAACAAACATGATGTAAAAGTATCATGTACCAACATAACATGGTCGTTTGGCTTTGATTGTCCCAGTGCATCTCTGCAAACGTCCGTTTGCACTAAATAAGTATTATGTTCAGTACCGTTCATTGATTTCTTTTAAAGTGTGCATGCAATCCATACGACCTCACTTACACCTAGCTACTAATGGAGGATTATTTTCAGGTCCCCTCATTGATTTTTTTCTGAGGTGTACATGTTTTCTATATGAACATGAACATTACTTTGGACAAACTCTTCATATCGAGAATTATATTCCAACAGTCCATATCGAACTATCAATTCCTTATGTAACCAGACTGGGATTTCAACCTGGAACCTCTCACACATGAGCTATCCGCTCTACCAGATGAGCTAAAGGGATATCGCACTAGCCGTAGTAAGCCCTAGCCAGGCCCTAGCCACTAGTGAAGACAAAACAATGACTAACCTAAAAATAGAATTACAACAATACTGATATTTGAAAACAGGAATACAAAACTATTCTACTCCTGTGATAGCACCTGATGTAATGAAAAAGGATTTAACTTTGCTCTTGAAATGAGATCTATCTAATATTGACTGTGTCCTGACTGGGAGTCTGTTCCATTCCAAGGCACCAGAATACATTAAAAGAACTTTTACCAAAATTGAAACGTGGAAAAATTAAAGACATGTGACTTGAACGAGTGCGGAGATTATGACTGCTGTGTACAAGAGTAAAATGGTCGGACAAATACGATCTAGATTGTTCAATATTAGGTGTATATGGCCTAGTTTTAATTTTACTAGTCTTTTTGTTCACAGGCAACCAGTTTAATGTTTCGAAGTGACTGTGATCGAGATGAGGTTTAAGTGGTTAATTTGAGAATTATAACGTGCAGCTTATTTGGATCAACTTGTAACCTTTGTTCAATTTTTACAGTGGTACCACTATACCAAGAAGAACTGTCATAGTCTAACTGACTAGCCACTAGTGAAATGGCACTAGGAATACATATACACCTATCATTCACTTGCCTTCGATAGATGATAGCAGTTGATTTGATATCTGATGACACCCACGTGAAAGATGAAGACTTAATCAATGCTGGTAACTCTGCAGTACTCTTGGAACCATAGTGCAGCTGAAAAATGACACGAGAAACTATCGTGGTCATGATTATAACGCCATTTCTGCTACATATATTCTATCTTGTTCGTTCTTATTAACTTTTAGAACGAATCCAGTTCAGAGGTATATTGTTTTAAGTTTGTGTAATAACCAAGGCCATTTGTAGCTAATTAACAACAATTAAAATAATTGTGATATTTTTGTCATCCTGAACGTGGTGTAGATCTGAATCTTGTGTATTATAAACTCATCATGAATTGATGAACGCGGGCTTGTTTCGGGTCTATAAATGGTATTTGAAAAGTCGTTGGGCAGTTGTGCAGTGATTCCATCGGATGTATTTTCAGAGAAAACTATTGGCCTGGACAGGCCATACTGACAATCTGTTTAAAACAACAATAATCAGAATTAGATACTAGTAACCTGCCAGTTAGGAGATCGAACGCCAACAAAATGACACACACGGACAAGAGTTGAATGATATATATATGCAACGTCTGGGGACAGTGGGGGTTGAGGACTGGGAACGCGCGTCAGTACTGAACAGAAATAGCTACAGTGTCGGCATATGAACTACTTGTACCAAAAAAAACCATGTGCAATTTTATCAAACATTCCACCAGATAGGTCATGGGACATGTCTCGACTTACACGGATGTGCGTCAACTTCTGCCAAAGCCAAATACCCACACACGCAGGGGGAAAATACCTCCCAAAATAATCCCATCATATCCTGAGGGTGATTGTTTGCCTGGGGACATATTTCGAGTGTGTGGTATTTCAGGGGGTAGGGGTGGGGGGTCTGAATCGTCTTATTTTGTACGGGAGTGGGGTGGGGGGCGGAGCAAAAACAACCTATTTGGGACAAGGGAGATATATCAATCTGCGTCAGAGCTTCTGATCAGTGACCATGTAATCGCATTTGCTTTGCCCCTTAGAATAGAATTGATCACTAATGGTGACCTAATGGTTTTGTTTACTGAAAGCAGTGTTTCTACAAAAATGGTTGATTAACTGAACACTCAGAAATGCCATTTTAAAGTGGACCGTTGACATGGAGCATATAAGATGAAGTTAATTAATATTGTAACGATCACCGTCAGGTATATCAGGGGATCCACAAGTTCATGTGGATGACGCGAACACTTTGGACTAAATCAATGAACGGTCCTGAACATACTCTACCTCTATTAGTATAGCTGAACGGAGCTGCTTCGCGAAAGTCAATTGCAAACATGGCCATATCATATTGGTAAAATTAGTTATGTTCCTGTATAAACTTAGGGAACATTTATGAACATTATGAACGCACAATTTACAAATCCATTTGCAATCAACTTCAAATATCACCAACTATCAAGTGTGTAATGAATCGTTTATATGTGGGAAGCCGATGTTATATTTGATGATATTTTTAACAACAACCATGCCCCATGCTGAGGTTCAACGGTTTTCACTTTCATGTCACAAATTATGCCCTTTCATGTTAAGTTATCATTCACTTGCCTTCGATAGATGATAGCAGTTGATTTGATATCTGATGACACCCACGTGAAAGATGAAGACTTAATCAATGCTGGTAACTCTGCAGTACTCTTGGAACCATAGTGCAGCTGAAAAATGACACGAGAAACTATCGTGGTCATGATTATAACGCCATTTCTGCTACATATATTCCATCTTGTTCGTTCTTATTAACTTTTAGAACGAATCCAGTTCAGAGGTATATTGTTTTAAGTTTGTGTAATAACCAAGGCCATTTGTAGCTAATTAACAACAATTAAAATAATTGTGATATTTTTGTCATCCTGAACGTGGTGTAGATCTGAATCTTGTGTATTATAAACCCATCATGAATTGATGAACGCGGGCTTGTTTCGGGTCTATAAATGGTATTTGAAAAGTCGTTGGGCAGTTGTGCAGTGATCCCATCGGATGTACTTTCAGAGAAAACTATTGGCCTGGACAGGCCATACTGACAATCTGTTTAAAACAACAATAATCAGAATTAGATACTAGTAACCTGCCAGTTAGGAGATCGAACGCCAACAAAATGACACACACGGACAAGAGTTGAATGATATATATATGCAATGTCTGGGGACAGTGGGGGTTGAGGGCTGGGAACGCGCGTCAGTACTGAACAGAAATAGCTACAGTGTCGGCATATGAACTACTTGTACCAAAAAAAACATGTGCAATTTTATCAAACATTCCACCAGATAGGTCATGGGACATGTCTCGACTTACACGGATGTGCGTCAACTTCTGCCAAAGCCAAATACCCACACACGCAGGGGGAAAATACCTCCCAAAATAATCCCATCATATCCTGAGGGTGATTGTTTGCCTGGGGACAGATTTCGAGTGGGTGGTATTTCAGGGGGTAGGGGTGGGGGGTCTGCAACGTCTTATTATTGCCGGAAGTGGGATGGGGGGCGGAGCAAAAAACAACCTATTTGGGACAACGGAGATATATCAATCTGCGTCAGAGCTTCTGATCAGTGACCATGTAATCGCATTTGCTTTGCCCCTTAGAATATAATTTATCACTAATGGTGACTTAATGGTTTTGTTTACTGAACGCAGTGTTTCTACAAAAATGGTTGATGAACTGAACACTCAGAATTGCCATTTTAAAATGGACCGTTGACATGGAGCATATGAGATGAAGTTAATTAATATTGTAACGATCACAGTCAGGTATATCAGGGGATCCACAAGTTCATGTGGATGACGCGAACAATCTGGACTAAATCAATGAACGGTCCTGAACATACTCTACCTCTATTAGTATAGCTGAACGGAGCTGCTTCGCGAAAGTCAATTGCAAACATGGCCATATCATATTGGTAAAATTAGTTATGTTCCTGTATAAACTTAGGGAACATTTATGAAATTATGAACGCACAATTTACAAATCCATTTGCAATCAACTTCAAATATCACCAACTATCAAGTGTGTAATGAATCGTTTATATGTGGGAAGCCGATGTTATATTTGATGATATTTTTAACAACAACCATGCCCCATGCTGAGGTTCAACGGTTTTCACTTTCATGTCACAAATTATGCCCTTTCATGTTAAGTTATCCAAGACAGAACTTTTGATTATCGAAAACACTGGTCTGGCAATCAGCTTGCAACCAACTTGAAAATGTCCGTTGATAAAACGAAGCCAACTGATGTCATCAGGATGCCATCAAAACTAGCTCCCCCCTCCCCCTTCTGCAAAACACAATATGTTGTGAAAGCTAATGACTGTTGCCAGCTACGTCTCATAGAATTACAAGTGTAATAAATGAAATTAAATCCGCCTGGATGATCAGGAATGGTCGATAATTCTGCTTTAATGGACCGTGGAAAAAGACGAGGCTGCTTTATTACGTGCAACAGTGGCATCTTTGATGACAACTACTGCGTCCCCGAGGGCTTGGGTGTCAAGTCGGGATGTCTCGTTTATTTGGACAATTGATGGATCGGAGTACAAGGTGCAAATTGAGATGTAGGATGTGACGACCGAAAGGTTAATTTTGTTGTGTCCCACGCACCCTCCGCATCTGTGAAATACATGTAATAAACGTGGAATCAATACCCAGTATTAAGTATTCCGAGCAAACAAAACAGGATCCATTATCCAATCTCATAGTCTGGGGACAGAAAGTCATATCAGGCATACGAAGTGAGAGAAAACAAAAATGACAGGGAAATATATTACCATTCAATACAATATTTTTATGATGACCATAGAAAAACTTTTAAAAATTTGAACAACTTTGAGATAAAACCACCAACAAAGCAAAACCAAACATTACAGTCCAAAGTAATTACTTCATGAGGGGCCGACAGTAGTTTGGTGGTCATGATCAGCTTGTAATGTGGCAGTTGTATGCAACTGTCTGCCGATGATGTCGCAGGTGTGGCTTCGGATCAGAATATTTGGCCTGGCCTTGTTTTTATTCCAAGAAAGTTGCATTTAGGGTTTACCTTTGGGATAATCAAAATCTGGTGTGTTGGTGGTAATATGTTGTTACATACATTCAGACTTTTATTGCCATTATTTGGAATGTGTACATCTAGAATGAGTACTTGAGGTCGATAATTCGTGCAATATATAGTCGTCTTGATGGTTGAACTAAAATGCTGGGCTAGAAATTGAATCTAGTAAGGATGTCCTATTTGCTGAATATATTTTCTAAATAAACTAAAATGTTTTCCACGTTAACTGTTACACGAGAAATGCCAAATAAATTGAAATCAACTTTGGATATACATATACCGGTGCCTAAAACAGTCAGTGTCATTCCGCCAAGAAAATAGTCTGGTGTCACTGTCCGGATATAGTGTGATATTTCCAACGGAAACCCCGATATTGATCACCGATCTCTACATGACTTACACATCCGTTCCCAACAACGGCCCCACCCTGGACACCTTCCCCACCCCTACAAGCCGTTTGGTCACTGTAGTTAACCCCCGCAAAGGGTAGTATTTTCCCTTTACGACGTCAACTCACGCTTCCCTTCCCCACCCCCACACCCCGCGTCACCAATGAACGCAATCCCTGTCCCCTCCCGTCATATCACTTCCAAATTACGCAGGGAAAGTTAGCTAAGGTTTCCCAGCAGTGATTACTGGTCTATGAAGATGGGTGAAAGGCTGGGGGGATGGGGGTGAGGCAGTAGGTGCTCTAATGAGTAGGAGGCTCGTGTTGAGACCACCACCACCGGGAACAGTGCGTGATGTGTCCCAATGAAATTCCTACGCCGTCTTTCCCGCGCTGAAGTGTGTGGTTCGGTGGCGGGCGGACTACTTGATTTTCACCCTCCCCCTCCTCTCCGCCCTCCCCCTACCCATTAGAAGACGCGAGACCCTGTCATTTGTTCATTTCGAGATTGTCACCGTCAGTGCAAAGAGTTGCGGGTCTTCTGCGTGCTTGCTCTCAGAGCATCTTTTTTGGCTACTTTCACACATTATCAAGAATGGCTTACCGCGTGGGATTTTATGTGCTCCTTGTGATCGTTCTCTGCTGTGCGCTTCTCGCAGCGACCGAGGCATCCTACATTCCTAAACCTGCCGGGGTAAGTCATAATAATTCAATTGTCAGATACTAATACCGGATATTCCAATAATTGTAAACGCATATTCATTTGGTCGTTTCTCGCTTGAACACTACTATACCTAGCAAATCATGTGATAAAATATGCGATTTAATTAAAAACATACTTCCACACCTTAGAACGACAAATGGTGTATGAGTTAGAAGACAATAATTTTCTACAAAAAATGATACTTGCTGATACATTCTTTTGCTGATACATTTGGGTTCAAAACCTAGTTTTGAAAAATAAAAACTATTGCAAAAATCGCAATACTTTTGCAAAGGCATCAACTGTAGTAGATATGTGATTTTGAAGAATAAAACGTTGAAACTTCAAGTTCATACATGTTGTGATAATATAGCTGAAACATTAACTATTCTGGATTGTCGGATATCATATTCACCAGGCACTGGTGTCAACCCTTATATGTTACGAGAAAAATATATACAGATCAATATATACCTCAAATGACAATGTCGAACATCAAAAAACCCTAGTGGATCGTCAATATTCTTGCAAAAGGTAAGCAATTTCACCTAAAGAGCAGTTCAGAAACACACCTTAGAAAACTAGCCAAATCCAATATGGCCACCAAATGAGAATGTGATTTGCTTTAGGGATCCCACTGCCTACTCCTAAAGAGAGTCTTAACAAGCTTCTTGGTGACTTTAGAAAGCTATCAATGATGGACTCGGTGACTGACACGAGGGGAAAACTCAAAAGACCACGTGGTCTGCGCGGGCACACAGTATGGTCCCCAGGGGCTTCCTCTCGAGCCTTAATCGAGCTAAACAACGACCACAAATAAGAGAAGGAATGGGACATTAGCAGTCATTAGTGGACGGGTGGTGGGACATCTATGGGTGAGCCTTGACAGTTGGCACTTGCTCGTTAGCCGTGAATTTGGAATAATGTCCGGAGCTGTATCTCGTTTTCAGCGAGTATGTACCACGTTTTGTCACATACTTTGATACCTACGTTTGCAATTCTGTACTATTCGGCTATTCTTTCGGCGTCCAATACATTGCATCTAAATCTGTCAATCTTCACTACTCTGGTAGTAAAACCGACGTGCTTCTGAAAAACACAGTCACGGTTCAGTACAATTTATTAACCTTTCCAGCGGCACAAAGCATCAGACTCCCACGTAACCATGGCGACTCTTCCAGGCTGATGGTCCAGTGACCCACAATGATCCTCATTTATCAAGTCTCACAATAGTACGCAATGATTTTGTCACATAAATGACGAAGATATGAATTAATACTTCGGGATATATTTACCATCATACGATCGCGTAGCTTATCAATACAAAACATTATCTAAGTCGATTTAAGCTGACGAGGCGTGCTGTATTACCCATGCAATTAAACATCACTCCCACAGAGAATACGCCGGACAATACTGTCCCTACCGTTCGTCTCACTGAGCCGATCAGCCGAGCATAAGGTATCTGATGTATTCAACAGGACACGTGGCAATCGAAGCAGACTGTGGTTCCTGTCACACCCAGCATGAGACATTGGCAGTTATATAATTAATCGTGATGCAGTGACTGTATTTTTTGGTTTCTATGAATGATTTGGTCGGGAATGGTTGCACTCGCTGACTTTGCTACAAGTTGGAATATCAATTTGTCAATTTACTGAATATATTAGATCGATATTAGAAGATTAGATTAGTATTTCAATAATCATCGCGTAAAATGTTTGATACAACTTGACTCAGAAATGACACATCTGAAGACATCAAATATATCAAGACACACGAAATTTCAAGTAGATTCGATTATCCAAAACAAAACTACGGCCAAAAAGCGTGTTTCACTGACAGATGAACTTGACTTTACCTTAAAGGCTGAGTTGGCTTGTGGGCTCTCTCTCTCTCTCTCCATTTTGACATGATCTCCAAGCTGCTCACCAGTACGCCGGTATACACGACATCGGGGGTAATCCCCTGAACTCGTAGATCTTCCACCACTGCCTCTGTCCAGCCAAGATGTTATGTTTATAGCTACTGGTGCAAGATGGAACGAGTCGGGACGTAGAATCCTGGACAGCACCATGGCTCTCTAAACGACCGAACAATGGCAATTAACCACGTACATGTAAGACGGGTACAAAAAAATTAGGGCTCCACGCGGGGACCAAGTGTCCATACATCATGCTTGGAAAATACATTACTCAACCCAGATGTCTCGTCAGCCTGAATTCTGTCGTCGTACCGGACTGAAGAAGGGGTAATTGATTTTTTTCGAGTGCGTCTTGAAGAGGACCATGTTGCTGGCTGATCGTTCAAGCGTGATCCCAATAGGGTTTACTTAGGCGGGTTTATTCCCAGAGGTTGACTCCGTTAAATTGGTTGTCATTTCAGGTGGTGGGCGATTATACCCACTAATCAATTTTGAAAACAACAGCAAATTTTAACTCATTTTTCCGTACATACACTGTTTACATGTATAACATTCAAAATCACTTCTTCAAACATATTTATTAATTTTGATCTCAGTTCCTGTTTGGATACCGTAGTTAACAACATGATAATTGAGGATTATAACCAATAACAAAGAATTATCAGATATATGTCACAATTTACGGATATGGGGTATGTTGATCCAGTCGCACAGTTATTGTTCATGTTACTCCCTCAAATTCTGACTCGTGTTTTTGGCATGGCTTGTCTAGACAGAGCTGTATCACTTTAGACAGTAAATGTCGGGAGAACCAGTCAGCCGCTAAATTGATCGTACACATTGAGAATAATTCAAACGAATCTCTTAGTAGAAAATTCAGATGCCAGTTTCTATAATGTGCAAGTGGGTTTTCTGCATATTCTTTCTTCCTTTGCATATGGATAGCCATATTATTGTACTCAGAGAAACAAAGGATGTTTTAAATAGCATCAGTTTGTGATATAATTATTATATAATAAATATAGATATATGGATTTTCGGTAAATTGCTGGTTGTTCACTGATCTTGTTGTTGTTCCCGACGTTACATAAAATTTTATCTTATGTTGATAAGAAGAAAATACAACTGAGGACGCCTGTTCAGGGCAAGGTCACATCTTCAAGAAAGCAAGCGACGTTATGTTGAAAAAAAAAAAAAAACGGGAGGCAAACTACCAATCCTTTTTAAACGTTCACCTTTGCGTGAAATGAATCAGAAGCACATTGGCGATATTACGTCATCTTTTTATATCGTGAATTGAGGTCTAAACAGTGTCGTATTATGGTGGGGATATCGTTTACAGATGCCATTTTTATCACAGAATAGTGCTGATTGTATGACCACCTTCTCTCCATGTACGTACATGGATATATATTGTACATAACTGCTGCAAAAGCGAGTTACGTGGATAAATAACGTTTTCTGGCTTCATGTAACTTATAATCGAAAAAGGGGAAATGGTTTAGACACTGTGAAGGACGTAAATCTCTGGATTACATTGGTTTGTGGGTCCACTCTAGCGAGGACCGTCTGCTCAATTTTCGTGGTGCTCTGCCCTCGGATAAAGGGACCTTTCACAGCACTCAGACATCTTTGGATGATGTCTGTAGATTCGAAAGTGGCACTGGAAAAAAAGTCGTTCCAAATCCAACAAAAGTGCCTGAAAACCTCAGATAAAGTAATTTAAATAAAAAAGTTATGGTGAATAAGTTGGATGAATCAAATAATTAGCAGAATTTCTCTGTTGTATTACTGAGTATTACCTCTGACCAAGTGTATGCCAATAAGCGAGTATGACTAGTGTATGTCAGAAATATACTGAGACAAATGATAAATGATACGGAGACAAATGACTATGGCGATGGTGTCAACATATTCAAGCAGTCCCCAACATGATTTTCTGACTTCACTTCAGGTCCATTTGCAATGAAAGCTAATAACACCAATCATTGTGTAACACTATCATTGTTCTTAGTGGTTTATAACGACTACTGCCTTATGAATATAAAGAACCATAATATAGCAAAGTCTTAAATTAATTAGTCGCTCACGAAAATTATCTGTCATGCACAATGTGCTATCATCGGATATGAAACATATCCCTTTCACCAATATCTACATCCATGTATTTATGTTCGTCCCCCAACAGTTCTGACATTTAAATAGTCACATATTCTGAACGTAAGAGACATAATGAATGGTCTTATGTCCTGCCCCCGAAAGGACCCCATTACCACAGGACGTGAACGTGGAGTGGATCTGAAGATGATCCCCAGGTGTAATTACGGGACAGGATGGATTTAATCCGAAGAACCCAAGGAATCTCTGTCTGGTCCTCTTCATAAATAACGCGTTCTTCCAGGCATTATGTGTTTCATGGAGATACAGCTTGATGTGGAGTTACTATGAGGAACGCATGGAAACAATGCAATACACTCATATTGGAGAAAAAAACATGATATATTAATAATCAGTTGGGGATGAATTTGAATTGTCACGTCAGATTCAAAGCTTGAGCAGAAATATTTCACCCTCGTTGAATTGGACACATACTTTTCTTATGTTATGGTTGGATATTTTGTTCAAGGTGGTGTGGTCAAGTTGGTTGTCCAAAAGTTTCTGCATATAAACGTGTATTGTATGTTGTATATATAGTTGCAGTTCGCTGCCCTAAGGCTACGTGGGCATTCCTCAGAATGGTATGATATATAATTCCACATTTTTATGTATTCATACCTGTTTTTCCTGAAAGTGCGGTGAGGTTCCGATGATCAGAATCTGGCTACCCCATGTCCAGAACTTTGCCCCACGGAATTTCATTATAAGTACAAATGTCATATTGACAACACTCTTCCTATCAGCACATTACGGATTGGGTGTTTCCCCGATTTATCTCCAGACAGCCAGGGTGTTTCCTTTCAACAATGTGATTTTGAGCGGTCCCATGTATGATTAATGGCTTGTCTTAACATATTCCTTGATTTGATGCAGCGATATGTAGATATGTGCTCGTCCATCATGCTGGTGATGGGGGATATTGTATTAATTAGCGATCAGTGTTTAATAGATATTGGGATGTCCTTTGTTATATTTTTCTCCGAGCAAGTTTTCAATATCTACCGTACAATATATTAATGTTCTATAGCAATATAACCACGTGATATGATGTTTATGACATTTTTATCACTATGCCAGTATATACCAACAGAATGTCCATGCATTTGACAGTGTAGTGATGTTTTATTGTTACTAGTATGCGTACTCATAGGAAAGGAATCATATTCATGTCGATCCGAAACGTTCGAAGTACAGCTAAGGAAGAGACATCATGATAGTGTTATTTAGACTGTTGCAATCATGTTGACGGCAGTATCCGTTATATGATATGTGTGACTGGCATGGCATAATTTTGACAGATCTTATAACACTATAATTGACAGTCCATAGTCTTCATAGTTTTCTAAGTATACACATATACTTCAATGTGCAGTACGGCACGGTTATAGCATTGACGCCCACTGGGCCTACAGCATACGAGCTGACTGATTCACACAACCATTATCAGACCCTATTGAATCTAATGAAATTCAAGAAGAACCAACTATTTATTTATTAAACGTGTTGGGTTAAAGCGCTTTTGATATGAAATTGTCTGTGTTGTTCGGATGAATCTGACTTACGAGTTTAAGTTGTGAACTCAACCCATCAAATCTGATGTTTTTGTCTGATTATTACTCGTGCGTGATGATAGATTGGGCCCAGTCTGTTGTGATGAAATGAAAGGTATTAGCTGAAACCGCGTGGACACTGGATGTCAAGATTTTCAGCGAGCCAAAACCGATGGACGGGTGTATACAAATGTAACACAATCGCCATATGATAGGTAAGCTTTGGTGTCGAAATGTGTTGTGTTCTTACAAGCATTGGACGAGATGGAGGTTATAATTTATATGGAATGGCTGATTTGGTCATATGATATAGTTTAGGGGCAAATGCAGAATACATCGTTGTACCATACGTGCATAAGATGAATGAGGTACAGATTTGGAGACAGCTCTCCCTTTTTACTGTGTGCTCTGTAACTCCACAAGGTATAGCACTTGACAAGGCTATTGTCAGAGCACATAAATCATTGGGTCCTTCTGTCACTTTCTATCCCCTGTCAGCATTCTCTATGATTGTGGGTATTAGTTGGTCACTGGTAGAGGGATTACCTGTGGACTTAGGGCGAAATAACTGCTGACCAAGAAAAAAATGGACCAAAAGCAGTTTTAAAGATGTGAACCTTGAGAAACAGAGATCTAAAAGGTAAGAGATCTACAAAAATGTATACGTATCCCGACGAAAAAAATGTTTGTGACATGTGCTTGATTTTGTCGTACCCAAGCAATTTATTGACTTCATTATATCATAACAGTAATTTAGAGGCTGTTTAGGTGGAGTAATGAGTCATTAGCCTCCTTGTCGTGCTGTGAAACAAAATAACTCTAAGGAGACATACCAAAATACTGGTATTTGTCGCCGATTCAACTTCGTCCTTGGCCCATTTCCTTATATTGACATAGAAGATTACTGTAAAACGCTCGAATATTTGAGATTGGTCTCAACGTTCCAATACTGAGTTATCTCAATTTTGATTGGATCCCAAGAACAAACAATTCTATCCTTGACATCCAATACAGGTAATTCTCGAGATAATACGAATATATGTAAGACAATTTGCACACTATTGTTGTGAGTTTGTTTTAGTTTGTTATTATACGTAATTGAGCAGGCAACACGATGATTGATATTTAATAGATGATATCCTAGTGATTCCGTTCATTTATTAGATATGTTAAGCTCAACAAGGTGCCTCACAAAGAGTCACCGCAGACCAAGAATGTGGACATAATGGTTCTAATTTGGACCTTGGATTTCGATTATCTATGAATACCCCGGCCAATGTCGTTCATGTGTGTATTTGAGAACATATAATTTACAGCTCTGAATATCGTATTTATTTCATTATAAATCGCATACCGCCATACGTGCTGCCAATTTATCGTATTGATATTTACAGTCACATATTTATATTATGTTAATAAAATAAACCTTGGAATGGTGTTATTATATTACGAAATGAAGCACCGATGATGGCGACACAGTCAGCCGAGAATATGCGAGGGAAGCTTTTTTAACACCAAACATTTCCATGGTAGTCAACAGGGTCCTTATCGGCTAGGCCTACTGGACTCGTCTCTCACATAATGAAGGACACCCGAGACATGTACTGCCCTCTAGTAGAGAGCGAGAAGGGGTAATATTTGATTAACTGTGATTGAAGGGCTATCGGGTATCACCCAAGTATAAACCACTAGGCATAATTGATACCCCTGCAGCTCTATTATTAGTAGCATTTCGGATAAGATATGCCCGCAGCGCGTCGCAGCTGACTTATTAACTACCATTGTGACAGGACAGGACTAAGTGATGGACAATTTTGATATTATGAACGTATTGAGTCGCATGAACCTTCCTTTCCTCTGTCACTACGTCCCATGTGTAGACAGGATTCGAGTTTCAGTAAACCGGACAGGCTGATTCTGGCAGAAACCCTTCCTTTCCGGACCACCGGACAAAGCCAATTAACAATGTCAAACCCCTCTGAAGAACTCGGGGCAAGACCATGGGAGCTATGAGGCTATACATCATGTCCCCAGTATAAATCACGGGCGCACATGCCAGTTCGCCGTGTGGTTTTAAACGTTTATGGGGGCTAACACAAGTGGGTGTTTTCCACAAACTCAAATCAGCCAATGACATTTTCCACCTGTCTGTTTATTAAGACCCTATTATCTCCTTTGGAAGAAGCTTCACCATATCGGATATATGTATCGCATTTGTATTTCACCAATATCTGTATTTGGCTCTCAGATCTTAAATTTATTTTTGAAACCATTTGTGTCATTTTTGCAGTGTGATAATAATGCAAATTATTAATCATCTACTCCACTTTATGGCATAAAAAATATATATCATCACCCACCACCGTCAACGGCAAATGCCACGGTCCGAATAAATCATAGCATAATCTGCCATAAACGTACAGAATATATACTGGTTTGTTGCCAACAAAACATATAGAATATAGGTTATATATCCATGGTTTTACAGATGTGCAGTTTACCTCATTTAAAATATACTAACACAATATGAAGAAACGTACATCCCATGCATGACAATGGTACAGACTACCGTCAACGCGGCCTTGTCAATAGCATATCACCCAAAAGGTGACAAGTGAGTGATATCTCCTCAACATTGATTGAAGAAAATCATTGGAAATCGTACAAAGCTCATGACTATACAAGATGGTGATCCCAATACATATTGTTTATGCTGGCTATTGCCGGACATAGTAAATCTTTCAAGTGATTCTACCACACCCAGTTTTTGCTAGACGTAAATACGATGCAGATGTGGTGACAGCTCTCCCTTTTCATGGTGTACCCTGTTACTCCGCAAGGTACATCGTTAGACAAGGTCATTATCAAAGCCTATAAATCATTGGGTCCTTCTGTCACTTTCTATCCCTTGTCCGTTCTCTCTATGATTCTGGCTGGTTTTCATTATGGTCACTCGGATATGGGGGTTTCCTTTGGGAATAGAGCTAAGTTCCCGACCATGTCAAAACCTGGACCAGCAACAGCTGATAAATTTAAACCTTGCAAAACGAAGTTCGATAAGTTACAATTATTCATAGCATGACAATATGAATATTCGAAATATGTACTTTCGCTCGTCGAATCCATATCACTAACTATTTTAAAGCATATGTATGTGGATAAATATCTCACTGTGCTGAATCAATAATCAATAATTAATTTTGAATTTAACGTTATTATGTTCATAATGGAGAAATCTGTAAAATGTCCTCCAAACACTTTGATATTTAGGCTTTATCTTCATATTCACAGACAGAATTATCTCAGCATCAAGGGTATGTCATAGTCAGGTATTGTTCATGCTGTCAATCTATCATATTGAAATTTATCATCACTGTCATAGTAAAGAAATCAACAACTAATTGTTACAAATTCCAACACTGAATTCTTATCATAACAATTATCACTAACTGAAGAACAGTGATGGGGCAAAATCAGTCGAGATGCTTTGAGAGATTTTGTGACATCAAAGGCATTCGCAGTAGTCAGAAAATTACCATCGGTTGGGCTGCCCAGTCTCTCCTTCCCTTGACACAGGATACCCGAGACCTCAAGTATTCACTAATGGGGGTGAGAAGGTGGTAGTATTTAATCAAGTGTGATTGAAGGGTAACCAGATATCAACTCGAATCTATACCGGTAACTGATATCTCGTTACCCTTGTATTAGGAGTTTCTATAATAGGAGTATTTCTGGGAATAATGACTCCACATGGGATACTGGATTACAAAAACAGAAGGAAAAAGGAGATGCTTAAAGAGTAGCTAATGTGAAAATACACTCTAGGCGATTATTGTGATTCCAGGCAAATTTAAGATCATTTCATAGTATCAAGATATCGAGTTGAATGAATCCATAGATGCTTACATCCTGCGATTGCCTCGTGCAGACAGTCTTCGATTTTCTGCAAACTGGACAGGTTGATTCTGGCGGAAACCCTTCCTTCCCGAACCACCGGACAAAGCCAATTAACAATGTAAATCCCCCCTGGAGACGTCGGGTATTCCTGGGGCAAGAACATGGAAGCTAAGAGCCTATATATCATATCTCGAGTATAAATTACGTAGTACATGTCATATTGCCGTGCTGTTTTGGGGGGTATATAAGGAGCTTATGCAAGTGAGTATTGATTGATTGCAAATCTCCTCATGATAATTCCCACCTAGCTGCTCATCGAACCGTATTACTCTCCTTGGAACCAATTTAATTTTATTGGATATCCCAAGCGCTTTTGCGCGGCACCATATGGGTTAGGGTCGTACATCTGTGAGTTCTGGCAACTATTCATGCCATTTCTTTACTCTCGATTGTGTCTTGCATTCAGTGCATAATGCACAAATATCAACAACCCTGAGAGTAAATGAAATATCTAATATATTGATGTGAGGTGTAGAAATCATAGCATCTATGCACCTCTGTGGTGTCCTGCTGGTAAAGGACCCATTAGCCATTACATGGGCATCACCACAAGACGTGAACACATATAGGATTTTAGGCTCATCTCCGGGTGTCTTTCAAATGCTGTGCAGTCTTGGTTTGTTTCGGTTTCTGTCTGGGATATTTACAATAGTATATTCTTCAATGAACTCCACGAGGTCTCTAATAGTACCAGTACCAGGTCACGTTTTCTAACGTTTGTTGTGCTGTTTGTTGTGCCCTTTGAGAATTTTTACAAGCAGTACAGAAATGAGTACCGTTCAGGGTGTGTTTCCTGCAGATAAGGTGGTAATGGGCGGGTGCATTGGACTGCTACAATCGTAAAATCCTCACTAGATACGCGATTATAGGCTGGACATGTCAATAAAGTAGGGGATCTAGCATAATCTGTCATAAAACTAACACAATGACTTTCATAGTGTATAGAGCGCGTTTTCGGTAGTTATTTATTAGAGAAAATATTACCATAATTAATTATAGTTCTGGAACGTCTGTATTCAGTAACCAGTGAACCAATTATGATTGATGAATCGTTTAAAGGTCAAACACAAAAGCCAACATATTGCCTCCAAGCAACGAACGAACACCCACATTCCGTGAACCACCCCAGAGACTCTCTGACCACACCCACTCGCACTGCGTGATCAAGATATTGACAGGAAAAGTTATTACGTGAAATCCTAGCACTAATTTAGTATATGCAATATGTTATCCAGGCAATATCACAGTATACGCTGAAGGGTGCAAACGTTGTAGACAGGGTGTACAGATTGGTAGGCATAGCCAATGTCTCAGAGTTCATAGCTGGAATTTGGGACATAGCGTGGATGGCCATGTCTTATCATTTCACTTCTTTTCAACTCCCTGACTCTGTAGTGTCCGAGGCTTATATATTATAAACAGGTCACGATTGTACAGTTCTCTAATGTATGTCAATGATGTCGGGTTAAAATCAAGTCAGCCCTGTCACTGAAATATGCGATTATCTAATCACAAACATGTTCAGTGTTCCATCGCATAGTGGTGGTGATTTGTCAGGTATCGCCTTACATGGAGTGATGGCAGGGCAGTCGCATCCGGGCAGAGTTTGTGACAAGGGGGTAATATTTCCTGACTCGTGATTGAAGGAGGTCATTGGAGATTGTTCATGCCTATAAACGGAGGCGTTTACATGGGCAGGATAAGATATTTTTGGAAAGACCTTTGCAGAAAAACAAATCGCTGGTGGTGAGCGAATGTTTGTGACATTCAGTTTTGTATATTTACATTTAATATCAATTATATAAATACATTTCAGCTAAATGAAATGTAATGCGCTGCTCTTGTTTGTATAGAATATGGCCAATGTCTGCGGGAGGTTTGCTTCAAGTACTTTTAACCTCAATGACCATTTCGAATACCTTCATACACTCACTTCATATAATCAGTCTTATCATATCTTGATATGAATTGACCTTCATCGCATTCACAGAAATTGGTAAACTGATTTGGAAGACGATGTCAGTAGGCTGACTGTTTATGATTGCGAAGGAGATGAGATCATGGATTTTGTTTCCCGTGTCACAATGTCACACCAATGTTCTTCTTGTATGTGTCGTCTATCCTGTGATTCATTGTTGTTGCGATATTACATAGTCCCGAAAATACATCTGGGGGGAGACAGGTCATATTGGCTTATCTGTTCAATGTAAAGCCAACATATTGCCTCCAAGCAACGAACGAACACCCACATTCCGTGAACCACCCCAGAGACTCTCTGACCACACCCACTCGCACTGCGTGATCAAGATATTGACAGGAAAAGTTATTACGTGAAATCCTAGCACTAATTTAGTATATGCAATATGTTATCCAGGCAATATCACAGTATACGCTGAAGGGTGCAAACGTTGTAGACAGGGTGTACAGATTGGTAGGCATAGCCAATGTCTCAGAGTTCATAGCTGGAATTTGGGACATAGCGTGGATGGCCATGTCTTATCATTTCACTTCTTTTCAACTCCCTGACTCTGTAGTGTCCGAGGCTTATATATTATAAACAGGTCACGATTGTACAGTTCTCTAATGTATGTCAATGATGTCGGGTTAAAATCAAGTCAGCCCTGTCACTGAAATATGCGATTATCTAATCACAAACATGTTCAGTGTTCCATCGCATAGTGGTGGTGATTTGTCAGGTATCGCCTTACATGGAGTGATGGCAGGGCAGTCGCATCCGGGCAGAGTTTGTGACAAGGGGGTAATATTTCCTGACTCGTGATTGAAGGAGGTCATTGGAGATTGTTCATGCCTATAAACGGAGGCGTTTACATGGGCAGGATAAGATATTTTTGGAAAGACCTTTGCAGAAAAACAAATCGCTGGTGGTGAGCGAATGTTTGTGACATTCAGTTTTGTATATTTACATTTAATATCAATTATATAAATACATTTCAGCTAAATGAAATGTAATGCGCTGCTCTTGTTTGTATAGAATATGGCCAATGTCTGCGGGAGGTTTGCTTCAAGTACTTTTAACCTCAATGACCATTTCGAATACCTTCATACACTCACTTCATATAATCAGTCTTATCATATCTTGATATGAATTGACCTTCATCGCATTCACAGAAATTGGTAAACTGATTTGGAAGACGATGTCAGTAGGCTGACTGTTTATGATTGCGAAGGAGATGAGATCATGGATTTTGTTTCCCGTGTCACAATGTCACACCAATGTTCTTCTTGTATGTGTCGTCTATCCTGTGATTCATTGTTGTTGCGATATTACATAGTCCCGAAAATACATCTGGGGGGAGACAGGTCATATTGGCTTATCTGTTCAATGTACAGTGCCCGTGTTCAGTATGTGTAAAATAATGATCAAGGATCATAAGTTATATGAACTAGCCAACGTTTTTCAATGTATGTATGATCTATATATGCTGCAAAGCTACAGTCCATGTGGTACTGTCACATTTAAATTTTCAATCACAAACTCATCGTTCTGATGCCGATGAATTGTAAGGTATCAACTTACATGGCCTGATGGCTGGGCAGCAGCTTCCGGGCGGTGAACAAGAATGGGTAATATTTCCGAAATTGTGATTGCAGGGTTTCATAGGACACGTTCGTTTAATGTACTCGTTCGTGGAACATATAAGTCATTTTGCTAGGCTGTTGTATAAAGTGTATTCAATACATAACTCACAAGTATCCTCGAATTGGTTTGGGAAACGATGTTTCCGAGCTGACTTTTGTCAAAATGTCACACCCATGTTCTCCGTGGTCGTCTATCCTGTTATGCATTGTTGTTGCGATATATATTGTGCTGAAACTAAATTCTGGTGGAGCTGGGCCCAAGCAGATAAGGTGGCTATGGTCATGTGCAGTGAACTGTTGAAATCACAAAATGCAACGCCATGAAAAACAATGTCATTTATTTCGGCTATAAGTTCGGTCGCTCAGACAGTGTACACAATAACCAATGGTAATAAAATCCTCGTATTTGTGGGAAATAAATTTCAAAACAAAAAGTCAAAATATGGTTCATCCGTCGCATTCGGGATGGTATTGGGTATAATACGCACCTATTTCCATGATTCCATACTACTTGACATAAACGTCTGCAATTTCATAATAGAAATGTCATATAAGTTAGAAAATGAAATGGATGATAGTATATGAAGTTATTATTGTGTATATAATCACACGTATACCATCCCATCAAGTACCTAACGCGAAAGGTAATCACAATAATAAAAACTTAACAAGTTCTCCGGAAAGAGGCCAGAAAAGCAGTCGGAAAGAGAATAGTTTGGAACATGGATGTCCAATTAACCTAGCCACCAGGAAACAGCGCTTTGGTCCGTCTGGCAGCATCGGATATCTTACCTTGTCAACTGCCTGCGTTTTCCAGTTTCCCAGTACATTATGCCAGGTCGTTTGCAGAATATAATGTCTTAGAAGATGTATGAATAAAGTGAATAGTATGAGTGGCATCTTGATACTTTAGTCTTATGGTGGGAAAAAAACTTGCTTGGAGTCTGTTTTATTTTTTTGGAATGATAGAGATGTATTTGTTTCCATTAATTATAAAGCTAAAGAACGATCATTGTGAAAAAGAACATCTAGATGTACTAGATACCATAATACATAATGAACCTTTTGTAATGAAGTACATTGACTGTCACATGTTAACTGTTCAAAATGTCAGCATAAGCCCGATGAACAAATATGGGCGATATAAATTTATGATTGGTTTATTAAGGGTCAAATAACTCAAAATAACTGATATTATAACAGTTTTTGGATGTATGTGTATAGTAGTGAGATGCGAGAATATTCCATATGATTATTCTGCAAATACTTATACCAGGGATTACCCATGTAGTCATACTTATTTTTTGCACGTAGTTCTTACAGTATTTGCTATTTACATGCAACATATTACATGTGATGTGGTGAACTGCAGTGATGTTGCTGCGTGAGATTCCAAGTGATGGGGAAGTTAGTAGCTGAGGGAGAAGTAGTCGGTATTGAGTTACACCTGATAGGGGGCAGCAGGTCCTTCAAGACCCGGATGTATCGGGCGAGAAGGGCGCTATATATTCTGAAGTGTGATTGGAGAGGGTCATTGGATATCAATCATGGTTATAATCGGGGTCTGTTACCAAAGAAACGGGGAACTATTTCTGAAAAGGAGGAAATAAAAGTGAAGGGAGTAAGATTTTTACAATCACCAATGGTAGCAAAATTTACGTAGATATGAGTGCGGCTCTGGGAAGTAAGTGTTAGCATAATCCTGGAGTGATCCAAGTATATAAGTCCCCTATGTTTTACTGAATCTCACGATGGCAGCCACTTCAATATACGTGTTAAGACTTCACCTGAAGACAAATCCGCTGTAGCAGTCGTTGAGAATGAATACAGATGAAGAAAATGAAGCATTTTAGGGATGATGTTTTTGTCTAAATGTAAAAACCCAATAGGTTTTCTTCCTAGGACTATACATTATTTTAAAAAAACTACAGAACTACATTATAAAGTAACGCCAAGGTGAAAACTGTGCTCGTGAGAAATAATCGTGTGATCTGGCATCGACTGAAACATCGACTATCTGGTATTTGCAATAACACATCGTCCGAGTGTAGAAAACTTAACAAATGTATTTCTGTCGTATCCTGGTAAAGGACCCATTACCCATGTACATTACCACACGACGTGAACATGAAGAGGATCTGAGTCTCGTCTTTGGGGCCTAATTACGGGTGATATCCCATGACTTGTGCATGATGGGAATTCTGTGTAGGGACACGAGGAGGACCAGTAGGTTTGTTTCGGTTTCAGTAAAGAATACTAACAAGCTAAGTAGGCGAAACCAGTAGAGGGTATGGGGGTTTGCTAGTGTTGATGCATGTTAGAAAACAGGGTAATTAGAGAAGTTTGTGTGAAAGTTATACTCAGCGGAGGCCAGGAAGCTGTACCACATGCGAAAAAATAGGCTGTGGCTTTTGGGGCCTGTCAAGTGGGCCACGGAGCCCGACCGCAATGAGCTTCCTTCAAATTCCTGGATCCGCCTCTGGTCTCTAATTATAACGTGCTCCGAAATCAAAAGTTGTGGTTTGACTCGTCTATTTATCCCACAATAGTTTATCATGAAGTGCAAGTCTCAAATAATAATGAGTCCTTTTCATCTTCTAACTTGTACCCCATGAATGTTACTAGTAGGACAAAGATAAATATCGTTCATGGGCTGCATCGTGCAGATAAGCTGTTAATCGACATGTGCACTGTACTGCTGTGATCTTAAAATCCTCACCAGATTTGTGATTTCAGGCCGAACATGTCCATAAAAGAGGTGATGTAGCATAATCGGCCATGGACCTAACACAATTGGCATTCACAATACATCACATGGAACACGTTTTGTAGTAGTTTTAGCTGGAATTTTATCACACAAATTAATTAATAATAATCGAATATTTTATATCAACCCTTTTATCGTTTCTCTCTCCAAATTAATACTAACTCATCTTTATGAAACAAGATATTGGCGTGGATCGTAACTTCAAGATGAAGGCAAGGAATTTATGATTGCAATAATGGTATGTATTTTCAATAACTGAAGATATCGCATCATCTATCAGCCTCATAACAATAACATCAAGTGATGGAATTACTGTGTCTAACTGATTTGGCAACCAGTAATAGCAATTATGGTTGATGTATCGTTCATAGGCCAAACACCAAAAATCTCAATCTATTAACACGTGCCAACAAACACACATAAAGCTTCGTGAACCATATTACACTAATCATACTTAGGACATGGGATGAATTGCATCTGCCTTTAAAATGCTTATTATAATGTATTATACTATCCAAGCCTCTAATAAATACGTGTATAATTGTATAAAACGCAAGACAAGTCGAGGTTTGGGTTTACTTATCTGATTTCTATACGACTTATATGACTTTAATGGTAGGATTTGAAAAGTACGCAAATAGCATAGCCAACATATATATCGTTTAATCATGCTTATGTCATCTAATACATATAGTGACATGAATCGGGAACAAGTTTCAAGTATGGCAAGGCTACAGTCTAAAATCAACCTCATTCAAATGCCATAATTATTGATTTTCAGTCTCAAACATGTATTCATGGTGCCAATGCAGAGAAGACTTGAATTCTCAGGTGTCAAATGGTTTGATGGCATGGCAGCAGCTTCCCGGCACATTGGGTGACAAGGGCGTAGTATTTCCTGAATTGTTATTGAAGGGGGGTCATTGGAGGTTATCACTGCCTTCACACGAGTGGGACGATATATGACGCAGATGTTGGCATGATATTTTAGCAGTTATTGACGCTGTTGGAAAGTAGGAGATCTCACACAACACCATACAAAAGTATAATACCTATTTCGTCGAGTTCAGGTGCTCAGACAGTGTACAATAAAGAATTACCACTCACATCGTGACCATATGTTATGAACTAAAAGACATTCCTCCAGGACAAATGGCTGTTCCACAAAATGAAATAGAAGAGCGAATCCTAGAATTTGTGGGGATTATAATACCACGTAATTATTTTGTATATTATCACAATAACCATTTTAGGCCCCATCTAGTATGCAATGTGGGATGTAATCACATTGATAATGACCAAACAAGGAAGGAAAGAGGCCGGAAAACAGTTGGAAAGAGAATAATTTGGACCCTGGATATCCAATTAACCACACAGAAAGGAAGCAGGACTTCAGTCTGTCTGACAGCATTGTATATCTCACTTTGTCAAATATCTGGGGTTCTCAGTTTCCCGGCCAGGTCATTGAAAGAAGACTCTGTCTTATGGAAGACGTATTGTTGTAGGAATTGCCTTGAACGTCGTGCTGACTCACAACAATTAGTTTTTGGGCAAAACCCGAGCAATTTGGATTTGAATTCCTTGAAAGGGTTTTTTTTTTATTCTTTTAGGATGATGTGACTATTCGCGTTTCCTATGATTGAGTCATAGTCCAATGATTATCTCATGAGTCATGAACATAGAACAAGGTATTATTTCAAATTAAATTTTCTGATGCAACTGGGATTTAACATATATCCTCTACTCAGAGGGGCATGGAAGATGTTCCAAGATATTTGTCAAATCATTGAACATGTTATCTATATTACTACACCAGAAGCCCGGATTTTCAATTCAGGAGTGTGTCTCAGTGACCATGCATTTCTCTTTGCCTTTTGCCGTGGTCAAAGCCAGAAAATTATGTACACGACCGTCTCCCAAGCGCGGCATAATGTTTCTCCCAGCCCGTGGTCAAAGCCCAAAAATTATGTACACGACCGTCTCCCAAGCGCGGCATAATGTTTCTCCCAGCCCGTGGTCAAAGCCCAAAAATTATGTACACGACCGTCTCCCAAGCGCGGCATAACGTTCCTCCCAGCCGCTGGTCAAAGCCCGAAAATTATGTACACGACCATTTGTCATAACGTTATTATTTACGTTGCGGGTGTAGGTTCGATGATTCGGTAATGGAGAAAGGACGAGAAAATGTACATTCATAGATCGCGAAGTGTGAGGCTGTAGGCATTGCTGAAAAGCTAGTTCGTTGAATAGTAATGTATTCACATAAATCTAAAGGAAAAGCAGTAATATGTTAAAACATGCAGGTGTGAAATTTGTCAAATGGTTCACCAATATTTTATCAGCCAACGGCCGTACAACACGTATTTCATGTACAGATGACACAAGCATACGAGGCTGCAGTGATCCACTAAACATTATACTAGCTAGTTGATTCGCTTCAGACATCCGTGCGTGTGTCAATATATTTGTGGGCCAGTTCAACTGGATAACGCATTAAACGCCCGAACGCACCAAATTTGCCCGGGCACTGATCATCGACGCTTCCACCAGGGTAGGTATTTGCCTGATTTCATATCGTGAGCGTTCGATAAGTAGGCTAGGGATATCGAAAGAGCAAACGGCATCGGCTACAAAGTTTCCCGGGATATTTCAACGGCGTGATCAGCACGGTAGATCAACTCGGCCAATCAGAGCAGAGTACCATAAGCCCGGCTGCCCTGCAATCCACCCCCCACTCAAAACAACATGCAGCCTGGTCGGAGGAGTCACACTATGCTGGAAGGCTAATTGCCTTAGATAGGTCCTGGCAGATCAACTCGCCAATCAGAGCAGAGTACCGTAAGTCCGGCTGCCCTGCAATCCAAACCCCGCTCGAAATAACATGCAGAGACGGACAAGTCACTCTATGCTGGAGGGCTAATTCGAATTCTTCTGGAAAGCTTGTCTAAATGCATTGACCACCTTGAACCAGTAAATATATTGCACAATCGTGAATATCTCAAGAAATAAACCGATTCGCGTTATTATTAGAGCAGAGACTGCAATACAGGAAACAGTCTAGATTTCGTTGATTTTGTGATTGTCGACTCGGGCAGCACATTCATGAACCATGCTTGGCACAAACTTACGACGCGGTGCGTTCATTTCATGCGTCACAGATCTGAACTGGATCATAGCATCAAAGTGTTCTCGTTGTTGTGCAGGGCTGGGATCACTCATTTAAAACTTAAAATACTTGCATTATTGTGCCATTATCAGACATGAATGAGTTGTAAAACCTAATACAAACTGAAGCAAATAACTTTTGAAGAAATTGATTTGGTATTTCCTTTAAACCACTATTTTCAAAAGTAAAGTCAGCCCAGGGGCTGTTTTTATAATATTTGAATACGTCCCTCCTGAGAATTTTGCCACAATAAAGATACTGATATCTGGATAGGCATGCTTCCTGATTTATACTTCACATTTACGTGAGAGCAGCGGTAAAGTGTATGAACTATAGGCGATACAACGTATTACACTCTTTGATGTACACATGCAAGAGTTCACCCTACATTCCATGATAATTAACCCTGTCTGGTGGCAATTTTTCCTGGCGCTGTCGAGGCGTTGAAGGTGCACAAAACATTTACAATCATACCTTGGGGCAATCCTGTGAAAATCTGCTTTTCATCTTATTCAAATTTTGCTTTTGTATTGCTAAGACAAGTGACGGTAATAAAAATTTTATTTATCCAGCAATGGATCACCGATGTAATTCCTAATTACCACGCCCCAAAACACTAACGACTACTTCAAAGTTTGCCAATTAAAGAACAAGCCGGACGTGAGAGGAAACAGAGAGCTTTATTACTACTTCTAACTATACAGCTCCACTATAGTAAGCGCTTGCGCGCGCATAAATGAACCATGGCAAAATATCATGTAACAGTATGCAAAATGAACAGTGAAATAAAACGTATGCTGATTATAGCACGCATAATGATAAAACCCGATTAGACAATCAGAATAGTGATAAGCATCTTTTTAGATATAAAATGTTCAATCTCTGCAACCATAGGAAAAAAAGAACCGAGAAAATGACAGTGGAGGGAGGGTGGGAAAGTATGGAAGCGTTAATTGATCATCCACTTAACCACATAATTTTTCACGACCTGCTCTGTTGAGTATCACAGTAAGTTGCCTTATCGTGATAAATATCATGGTAAGCTGTTATGTTGTGAAAAGTAAGGAAATCATCTTAACAAGACGTGTTACCATGAAAATTATCACAACAATGCATCTTACCATGAAAAAATATCATGTGAACATGTGTTACCGTGAAAATTATCATAAGAAGACGTTTTGTCATGTTGGAAATAATGGTAAGTCAGCATACATATCGTTATATTTTTATATGTTAGGAAGTCTTGCCGTCATATTTTTTCACAATAAGACGTGTTTTCGTCATATTTTTTCATGTTAAGACTTCTTGTGGTTGAAAATTTTCAGAGTAAGACATTATATCAATATAATTTTCACGATACGACTTATTGTCGTGATTAATTTTTACAGTATGCCCCCTTGTCATTATCATTTAGAAGATTTTCATAACATGACAACTTGCCATCATATTTAACATGACAAGACGTCTTATCGTGCTGCTGAACACGCTAGGTCGTGAAAAATTATGTGGTTTAGTGGATGATCAATTAACGCTTCCGTAGTAAAGTTGTGTGTTCGCTACAACAGCAAAACGCGCAATGCGAAGGGCGGGAGAGAAACAATTTTAAAATCCAATAGCCATTAACGCGAGGGCCGTTGGTCGCCCCGGGGAAGCTGGCAGGTCGTTGGAGTCCCTGAAGACTTGAACTGGCTCCAGAGATCTGGTGCCAGGTACGCGCTGGTCCGGAGTTCTTTAAATAAAATTAATAGATTAATTCCACAAAAACCTCACTTGAGTAATGCCCCGTGTACGTTTATTGGTTGTTGTTTTCTGATGAGAAGCGGTAACGATGTATGATTTCAGAGTTGATTTAGACCGGATCAAAGTGCATGCGGAACGTGCGATAAGAATGCGTCTGGGTAACAATTGGCGTTTGTTTGTCGAGATTGATTCCTCATCACATGGCTTCTTTCAAGATTGATGCGTGCAGCGTGGCATATTTTCCAAGAATCAATAGCAATAGATACAGTTTGTGTACGTTATAGTCTCGTGTGGTAAATCCAATACTCGAGAAACTCATTTTTTGGGTCAATAAAAAGGTAACATCCAAAGAATTAAAGATTGTAGTAGTTATGAATTATTTGTAATTATTATAACGGATAAAGGCTCTTCTTTTATAAAAGTAGCATTTTATTGACAAAAATGCATGTATATTCAACCGAGAGATATGGTTAATAGATACAAATATTTGATGTACTATCGAATGATTAACTAAACTAATTTTTTTTATCATCGGCATGCCGATAACATAGTCTGAGGGCTACGGAAGCTCATAGCCGCCACTTCTTGGATATTAAACACTGGTTAAACAATGGTTATGAATCCTTGTTTCGGTTTCAAAAATAGCTGGCGAGCTGAAATTCGGCGCCTTCGCTCATACTGTGCCAATAATAGCATGGCTATTTCACAAATTTAGGCGTATAGTTATGCTAAGATCCATAATATGAATCCTTGTGAACTGTTTATCGCATCTAAATATCACACCATGAATAAGACGTAATGTTTCCAAACACCTGAAATTTTAAGATGCCATAATTTTCGAAACGGAAAACGTCAAAATATACAAGACACCAAAAATTAACATGAGTTGAAAATAATTACCAATTGAATACGACACACCTGGGATAGAATACATCATATTTTCATGCATAAAGGAACACAATACCTTAATGTTTTGAACATAATCCGCGCCTTATGTTTATATGTACATCTATTTGAGACGCCTTAAATTATGTTGTAGGCTATGTTGTATGACAATTAAACTGATAGAACATACCTTTTGATCCATCTTTTCTCACTGGTGGACGCGTGGACGCTTCGAGAATCAA
Source organism: Terebella lapidaria (assembly GCA_949152475.1). Classification (NCBI taxonomy): domain Eukaryota; kingdom Metazoa; phylum Annelida; class Polychaeta; order Terebellida; family Terebellidae; genus Terebella; species Terebella lapidaria. The sequence goes on along the minus strand of OX424568.1, from coordinate 8,975,711 downwards.
TCGCAGAATCAAATATAGATGCGCTCGAGTAGGCCATGCCATGATTACCATGACTACGTTTCTGAACATCGAAACGGATTAAGGCGTCATGATTCAAGGCGTGCGTATACACTCTAAGGCGCTGATATTATTTGGCGAATGAGGTGCTCTACTTATTTACCCGCCCTAATATGTTATATTTTTATGAAAGATGTATAGTATTTAGAAGTTGTTACATTTTTAACTCGTATTAACTTTTGGCGTCTTTTGTTTGTGTTTAAAAATAATGGCAACATTAAAATTAAGGTGTTTTAACACAATGAACCTTATTCAGGGTGTGATATTTGTATGCAATAAACATTATGTAATGATTCATATTATTGTTGTTAACCTAACGATACACCTAATTTTTCAAACTAGCCATGCTATCATTAGCAGAGTGAGAGCCAAGGCGCCGATTTTTACCTTGGCAGCTATTTTAAATAGCAAAATAAGGTATCAAAACCATTGTTAAATATCTAAGAAGTGGCGGCTATGAGCTTCCGTAGAGGGCACGAAGCCTATTGATTTTCATATTTAAGAGTATTTCGCATTACCAAGATGCATCTATGCACAATAAGTTACGATGTTATATGACTTTACTCATGTTCCCAGTAACAGTTTTGAGAACGAATATTCATTTGAGAAAAAAATATTAATGAGTGAAAGAATTGAGTTGAATAATTTGTTCATTGAATATATTTCAGTATTGCAGGCTTCATTTAAGGATAGTACATGAATTTTTTACCGCTATTTAAGATATATACTGCATTTTATCTCCCCCGGGACTGCTGCTTTCGCGGGGCATGATGTGTGAGGCATCTGCCTTGAAATTGTTTGAATCATAACTTGAAAAGTTGCCTAGATGTCATCACTAATTTGGACAGCCAGTTAGAGTGTTGCAATATAAATGCTGATATTGAATTTGAGCTAATTGAAAAATATAAAATGGCCACTATAAGAGAAACAAACAAATCCCTAATCACCGTATCTCTTTCTTTTGTGTGTCGAACCTCTGGCAAATTGTCAAAGGCATTCATATATAATCCAAATATCAATGGCTTCAAAGTGGATAAACAAGAATATGTCATATTCTGGCATTCATATATATTTCATATATAATATATGGCATTCTTATATAATCCAAATATCAATGGCATCAAAGTGGATAAACAAGAATATGTCATAGGGCAGTATGCCGACGATACATTTCTACTGTTAGATGGTACCGACATATCACTGCGCAGATCCATAGATCTATTGAAACAATTTACACTTTTCACTTTTCGGGCTTAAAGCTAAATGTTGACAAAACAAAAACCGTTTGGTTGAGAGTTAAGGCTGGGAGTAATCAAATATTGTGCCCAGATATTGGTTTGAAATGGGTGGAATATTCCACCTTATTAGGAATCCGTTTTAATTCAAAAGTGTCTGATATGGCCAAACTGAATTTGATGGAAAAAATGACAAAGATGAATGGAATAATTAATGTTTATCAGAAACAGAAACTATTATTGATGGGAAAGGTATGTGTGATAAAAACACTCATTGTACCAATTTTTATACATGTTTTGTCCATTATTCCGTGCCCTCCAGGGGAGTTTTTCACGATGTATAATAAAAGCATCGAGATTTTCTTATGGGATGGGGGAAAGTGAAAATTTCGTTGGACCAGCTTGCACAGGATATTGATAGAGGTGGCCTCAAGCTTACGAATATTGAGGTATTTACTGATTCTTTAATGCTGTCTTGGGCTTGAGACATGTAAATGGTTATTTGGCAAAAGCTGGGTAAAACGATAGCTGGGGAAAAGACTTAAATCTGCTGTTCTATTTGGAATTGCTTTCTTTAAAATCCCGTGCAAAAAAACGGGGGTACATTTTGGAGACATTTTATCCTAACCTGGGCTGATTTCATTAACGTGTATACTTTTGAAGTACCGGTATACAGAAGACCATTGTGGAATTGTTATTTCATGGAAAATTGTAATTTTAAATATATCAGACAAAAGGTTGATCCCAAAGGTTGTCATTTGCTGAGGGATATCTTTGATGTGAAAAACAGAAGTACTTTATCGTTTGTTGCATCTATTGATGACGGATCAAATATACACGATAATAATGAAGTTTTTGAAAAGGTATTAGGAATAAAAAGAGTATGCAATTTTATATACTGGAAGCTTATAGAATTGAGAGGGAAACATAACCACAGGAACGCCCTCAAATGGTGTGAATTTTTTCAAGAAACCTATGAACAAGATAAGTGGGGTAAACTTTATTCTGTCTCACTCCAAGCTACAAGGGACTCTAGCATTCTATCTACTTTATTTTCATTTCAATATATATTGCTACGGAGAATTTTGCCAAAACAAGTACATTTAAAACTCTGGAAGATCAGTGATAATGACACGTGTGTGCTATGTAAATCAGCCACTGAATCTTATGAACATCTGTTCTTCCAATGTCATGTTTCACAGGTATTGATTAAATCATTAACTTCCTGTCTATTGCCCGAGTTTATCTTTGGTAAAATAACCAATAATATATATGTTGTTAGGGATGGTGTATAACGTGGAATCTGATTCTGAATTTGCTAGTCTCTTCAATACATTGATATTGGTGTTTAAAAAAATATATATATAGATGTAAATGTTTACAAACCTGCCCGACTTTTGATTGTCTGGAGACAGAAATAAGCAAAGTTTGTAACATTGAGAAATCTTGTAACTCTGAAAGAATGAGACGTAAATGGTGCCCAATTCTTATAAATCTGATTTGTCCAATACTTAGCCAATGTTTACGGATGCGAGTGTATATCTGCACTAATACTGTAACGCACTGCTTTGATTGCAATTAAAAAAAAACAAATTCATTTTTTTTGGCTGTTGGTAACTTGGTGCATGTCGATTCAATAACTGGTAAAGATTTTGATACGTCATGCGTAACCAAATTTGGTAGATTCCACAATCGGTGTTGACTTCCAGCTACTTTGCATAAGCAAGATAGCCGCCATTAAAGAAGGCGGCAAGCATACTTCAAGTTCATCATTTTACTATTAGGAAAGTGTCATTGAATAACTAGGAAAGGTTTAAAATATTTTCACCAAAGTTGGCCTTCTAGAATTATATAAAGGTCGGAATTAAACTTCTTTTCTTAAACGGAATTAAAGGTCGTGCTTTTGCTGTTGGTATCATGTCCGTTCAATAACTTGAAACGTTTTCTGGGATATCATCATCAAATGTAAAAGACGGTTGAAACAACGGTATTATGTTTTGAGGCTGGTCGAAAATTAGTTAATTTACACAGGTAAGTTGCCCACAATCCCGGAAGAAAACATAAAATTTATGCTTCAACTGTATAGACGAAGACCAATCGATAATGTGGATTGTGGAACGATATTGGCGTATTATCACCGAATCGAATTTGTGGCTGAAGGCTCGTAGCATTTCAATATAAACGTCGGGGTTGAATTTTATGTAATTTGCATGAATAAAATAACTGTAATTAAGGGAAGCAGTAGAGGATGTGACCAATTGTGAAAAACGCGAAAATTGACTTATAGACTATAGGCCTGAAAGATTGAGGTTATTCTGTACCCAATAGAAATATTTACAATGTGTATGCTTTATCAATAAATGTTATATGACTTGAAAAGTTAAATGGTTGAGTTTATTAACCAGCTCAGTAAGAATGATTTTGAGATATCACATTTTGTCACACATATACCACACTTTATATAAAGCTTTATACATACATTGTACAAGGAACTATATACACTTCACCAGAAATATCGAACGTTATGCCAAGGAAAATTAAGGTTTATCTATAGCGAAAATGTTGAAGTAATTTACCAGTTACAGTTCTCAGTTACAGTGACCAGTTATTCTTTGCAGCTCTAAAATTGAAATAAGAAAAGTTTCAATATACTATATATTCAGCATTAGAAGAGAGAAAATGTCAAATGCGAATCAGATATTTTAAAACAAATGGAAACGCTCGATCAAAGAAAGGGCAACAATGTAAACTTACAGTCAGAAATCGAAGCATTGCAACAAAACTGGCAGAATATAGAAAAGTGAAGTCACAAATGATAATTTCTAGAATACAGTGGGCGAAAGAAGAGGAGAAACCTGAAAAATACTTTGCTAATCTGGGAAAGAAAGAACGTTGGTTGAAGGATACTGGTTGGAGAACCAGATGTTATACTGGAAGGAATTAGAAAATGTTGTTTTAGTTTGTATACCTCTGGAGTCGAAAAGAAAATTAATAAAATATCTAAAATATTTGTGGATCCGAATTTGATCAACAAGTTAACGGATGATTTGAAAAAATCATGTGAGGGGAATATGAAAAGAAACGAAATCAAAGAGGTGATAAAATCGATGAAGAAATGTAAAACACCCCGGTATAGACGGAATTCCAGACTAGAATTTTATATTGTATTTTGGGATGATATAGGTAATGTTTTGGTAGTATTAATTAGGTACGTGGCTTTTGAAAAGGGGAACTGCACATTACGCGAAAGAGGAGATTTATAACATGTATTCCAAAAGGGGGTTAACCTAGGGAGTTTTTAAAAAATTGGAGACCCAATTTCATTCATTTCAATTTTGAATGTGGACCATGAAATAGTCACTTCGGTTTTAGCAGCCCGAATGGAAGATGTATTGCCACATATCATTGGCTCACACCAAAACGTATATTGAACAAACATACGCTTCGTGTTTGAGTTAATCCAACATCTGAAGGACAGCAAACAAGAGCATATACTATTACTTATCGATTTTGAAAAGGTATCTGATTCAATATATAATGGTCATGCATACATTAAGGAAGTTTTCAAAGAAAATATAGTTCTGGTCAGATGTTTATCAAATGGCTTGATTTCGTTTACGGAAAAATCCCGGGTCGGTGTTATATAAACAATCGCAATTACACATAGTTTTTAACATGGGTCGTGGATGTCGACAAAGTGATCTCCTTATGTGATCTCCGACAAAGGGATCCCCTTGCATGATTATTGGCAATAGAACCCCTGGCGCAATATACCGTAAAACTTCTAATAGACGCCCGGGCGTCTATTGATTTCAGTTACACTCTAGACCCGGCGTCTATTAGAACCCGGCGTTTATTGATTTCAGTCGTTGTCTGGACCCGGCGTTTATTGTAATTGGTGAGGCCTGTGTTACGACATGACAAATCGGATGACAGTTCAGATATTAAAAGCTGGAAATTATCGACTGGGACGCGTTGACGTTGATCTAGTATCTGTTCCACAGCACGTGCAGCGATGTATTCTATTTTCGTTTCTATGGCATCAATAAATATAGATATATTTCTTCATTCCAGGCCTATATTAGTATTTTTACGTTGCTATGTTACACAATGTACGTAGACCCGGCGTCTATTAGAACCCAGCGTCTATTAATTTCAATTACCTGAACCCCCGGCGTCTATTAGAACCCGGCGTCTCTTAGAAACACGACGTCTAATAGAAGTTTTACGGTATTATTTCTTTTTGACAGGGGTCCATTTTGGCAAACATGGAAAAAACAGGCCAATGCGGATAAAACTTTTCTTGCACTGGATGGATGTGCATAGACCATGCAGACGTACGTCACTGGAAACTTTCAAAGATATTGAACACGAATTCGGGCTTGAAAATTAATGTCGATAAAACTCAAGCTTTCAAATGGGGAAATTATGAGACGTGTGCCCAATTTTATAAATCACCATTTCTATCTTTTAAACTGCTTGTGTTTCATTGCGACATCAAAGAAATGGACGGATTCGGAAAAAAGATAACAACTGTAAAAACATCATTGAAACATATACATGTCAATCTCTAACTATTAGTGGCAGCAAATCCGTCATCAATTTGCGTATTTTACACTTACTTGTTCTCGTTCTGACAGTGTTACCAACGCCTGACCATATAAGTACACTAGATGAAATTCTCAGTAAATATTTGTTGAGAATGTTCTATTTAGAGCCATTTTTTCGTGGAGAGAAATAAAACATGTTCCATCTACTAATTCTTGAAAATAGTGGCTGGAATCACTCTGAATGTTTTGCATTTAATGGGCCATTAATTGAAGGGTCTCAAGAATATATAAGTCAAAAGATTTCAGACGACTCCGAAGATGGGTGACCTTGGTTCGTTTTTCAAAGTCACACTTGCGCTCCAATGTTGGCAATGTGGAAAAACACAATTTATGTTTTGAACGCGATAACTAACAAAGTTTTCGTCATGAAAATCATACAAGAGATGTGTGTTGGGGAAGTCATATCCAGAAATCCAGCACAAGAGTGGAGCCTAAACACACACCCTGGCCAGCGCGTGTTTCTCATGCAGCAATGTAACCCGGTGAAATGTGATAATTCTCTGCCCCCCCCCCCCATAATTTCCTCCCCCCTGTGGCGTGAAAGTTTTGCTGCATGACCGCTCAGCGGGACGTGAAAGCACTGATCTATAACCAGGGTTGTATAGATTAGTGCGTGAAAGCCAGAGGCCGGGATGACTATAGGAGAACAAGACAGTGTAGACTGCGGGGCTCGAAACCTACCTGTTGGCATGGCAACGACAGGGTCTGAGAAAAGATTACCAACCAACTGTGTGTGTGGCTTAGATTATCGTGGGTGGCGGTTTATTTGAATGCGGAACATTTGGAGCATGGCAAGGACTGACAAGTATTTTAGCTTAGTTTGTAGCTACTCTGTACTACATGTAGAGGCACTAGATCCCCATAATCTGGTAATTTCAACAAATCCCTCCCATCCCTCACAGTTATATCGAATATGAGCTCGCAATGTACCTGTTTCTTGCGGCTGACTTTCAGTTTGTGCTAGTCACTAGTATTTGTACGGCCGAGCCTCGCAGCTAAGACAGTTTGTGTGCCTTTGGAATGAATTATTTCTGACAAGCTCCGGCGCAGTCACTATTTGAAAGTTCACAAGATACAGTTTACTCAGTTTTGACCACGCAAACATGTCTAAGTAGACACCAATTTTGATAAATAATATCCCGATATTCGATACAGTAACTAAATACATCCTTAGTTCGTGTTAATGGCATGTCTTCTATTTTCAGTTCGTGAACCGATGGATTGTACTGCTGAAAATACATTTTATATATATTACATAACCATCTGAAGTTTAAGCCGGCAGGGTGAAGTGTTTGGGGTTCACTTCTTAATACGTCCCCCTGATGGTTTTTAATATATATATAAATGTGTTCAGTTTCTCCTGAAAAAAATCGACATAAAATTATCTTAGTACATTTTCAATATACTTGGTGCCACATTAATACTTAAGAATACGCCAAGAATGGGAACTATTATTTGTTTTACAGTACATGAAGATACATTATATCCATGCAGGTTTTCAGTGTACATGCCCCTGAGTTGGCCCCTGAGTTATTTCGGCAAATATTCAAGATATCTAGTATTGTGTAGGGCTCATATTTTATTTACCATAATATTGCAAAATGCAATTTAATATTTCTGAACGTGATAACCAACAAGGTTTCTGACGAAATACCATTATTACGGGAATATCCCAAAGTATTGGATATTCGATGACTTTGGCCTATTTTCAAGGTCAAACATGTGCCTCATTAGCTCCTATCATGATTTAGTAATACTTGGATCATCTGACAACTTCTATTTTGTAGACATGATAATGTGTATGATTGTGAGATAATATTACTTGTTGAAAACATTTTTGGGGAGTGTGGATATATAATACAGATAAAGTTGAGAAACACTCAGATACCCTACAAATAAGGGAACGTTTACTTGGTACTCATCAGTGATTCGAACGAATACATGTTATCAATCATGGATTGGTGTATTTCTATATGATCACCAAACTCGGAGATTTTACACCAGACACGAAATAAGACTTGAAATATAATATCAATCTGCACATAATCTGCAAGTATGTTCACACCACTTAGATTAGGGACCCATGTGTGACAAATCCCCATTGTCACTATTCAGACCACATATATCTCAGCCCAAGTGTGACAGATCGCTATTGTCACTATTCACACCACTTATATCTCGGCCCAAGTGTGACAGATCGCTATTGTCACTATTCACACCACCTATATCAGGGCTCAGATGTGACAGATCGCCTCTATCGCCTTCTGTCGGATACCGATATATTTAGTATGTATTTGTGGTGCCGTGTAACTGTCGATGTAATCAGACAGAGAAAAAATGAAATAGAATCACCAAAAGTCGATTCCAAAAAAAAAACAGGGCAATTGTACATAGCCATATTAATAGTTTTGAATCTATACATTTACGCCCGTCGTATATAGCTATCAGGTCATTTTGCCCAACAATATGACCGAGGTTCAATGATTGTCGAGGGGGGGGGGGAGTGTCAGCGCTCATCTGGATCTGTCTATTGAATGTAGCTTGGTACAGAAATACCTCCCAATGTGAGGTGATTACAGCCACGGACTTCGGCAGAACGATGTTTGTGAACATGCGAAGCAAAATCGCCCCTCTGGGATTAGATTGGCTTAATGAGAAATAGTAATATGGCCCTCGTTCGGTGGTTCCTTGTGGGGGGGGGGGAGTGTCAGCGCTCACCTGGATCTGTCTATTGAGTGCAGCTTGTTGGAACAGAAATACCTCCCAAGGTGGTGTGATTACAACCGTGACCCTCGGCAAATTAATGTCCAGGAACCATGTCAAGCGCAATTACTCCTCTGGGACTAGACTGGTTTATATCTCAATGAGAGTAGTAAATTGTTCGCTGGTCACTCGAGCTTTCACAGTATTAGTATAAATATAAACATACCCCATCTGGATAACAAATTAACTATCATGTTCAGCTTTGTACTGCTATCAGTTTTTTGCCTTGTACTTTTATCCAAGAAAGAAAGTAATGATTTGAAAGTGTAGCACATGCATGTGTGTAAAAGAGAACCGGTTTAAAAATTAATTATGAATATTTGGAAACCCTTCGGAACCCTTCAAGATTTGTTTATCAGGTCTTTATTCACCCTATCTGAATTATCCATAAATTCACTTTATGAAGGTATAGGAAGTATGACAAAAAAATTATCACTGGTGTCTCCGAATGACTCAAGATGCGCTTTTTCCTATGATCGCTCACATCACGCTCCAATTTTACTATGTTCAATAACGGATCCAGGTGGGGCATCCGGTGCGCACCCTCCTATTGAGCATTGATTATTAAGATATGGTGCGATATTTTTAATTGTAAATTGATAAATTATGTATTATGTGTGTTTTCATACATACTTTGTTAACACTGATCAGTAGTCGTATCTGGTCCGAAATAAGCCTGCCGTTTTTGTGACCGGTGATTTCACCAGCACGCTTATTGCTTATCACGCTTATCAATCATTTCTCTGTAGACATGTTTACACGATATTTGATCAAAACGCATTTCGTCGGGAGGACTTCATTCTATGGCGTTTTTATTTGCATATTCAATATTCGTTTCACGAATTGTTTTCACGAGTGTCGTATAGCTGTTATTATACTATAATATAGAGTGAGTGGAATATTCAGGTTGTATTTAGTATTGAAGCTATAAATGTCATAAATAACTGCCTTTCATCAAGCAAAACGTATGATTGTACACGTTTCACTATTATCATGTGGTCGAAGACAGGTGCACCAACGACACGAATATGAGAGAGTTTCCACAGACCAGTTCGCTGCCATAATCGTTGAGCTGAGACACACCTTTATGCTTGTAATCAAACCAATAAGTAATAGTGCTACGTGTCATTTGTGGTGTTAATTCAGGCATGCATTTTGGGCCTAAATAACTTTCCCAACAGAACATTATTTAATGGTAGTTCATTGTATGCCAGTTTTGACCAGTTGAAATTGTTACGTTTGATCCATTTGTAGTGTGTGGTCTTTACAGTGAATGTCAGAGATGAACAGACCCCCGTGAGTTGTATGATAATAAAAACGCGTCTTTTAATTAAGTCTGGTAACTCCTGCCGTATAATTCTATATATATACTTTTAGAATTTAATTTATACAATTTGCTTCAATAAGCTGTAGGGCAGAGATGGTAGGACAGACACAAGGTGACATAAAAATAAAATATGCGTTTATGATTACCACCTTACCATATATACAGAGTTTGTTCAATAGTGTCTCGGAAATCATGATAAAATTTTACTTCTAAATTTTTAATCGGTCCAGTGGACCACTTGAAACCTAATTCTGGGAGTATAATTTCTTAGTTATACTTTATCGGTCCGATGGGCATTATTTCGGCTGTATCCAGGTTCACAACCTGAAAAGGACTCATTTTTTCGACATATATGAACACAATATGTTGGAAACATTGCAGATAATAATGGGATGTCAGCACTGTATATGATCCACACATTGGCTTTCCTCGCAAATGATGAAGAGGTATACAGGGCGATGGGACAACCTTGCTTTGAACCTACCTCTGGTGTGAATTCCTTTACCATCCGTCATTAATTAGGCCTACTCAGCTGTTTACGCTGGAATAAAGTGTATTCACCCACCTATGACGGGATTCACCAAAATAAAAACTGTTATAGTGAAAGGTCAATCGAAACAATCGAACACATTTCAAAATCTATTCCCATTAACACGGAGGGGATTAGATGTTCTAAAACATAATCCGTCAAGCTCTGTAGTCTGAATATATTCTGGCCTATGGACCTGTTTTATTGAACAGACGGATCACTGCTTATAATGTTCGAATGACAACACATAACCTATTAGATATGTCTTTTGTGGCTGGTTTATAAACCTGTGTCTCAGGAGCGTTATGGGTAGCCAATCATGTTATGTGTAATGTGTTTTTTTTTATCTTTCTTTGGTAGTAGTGTACCCCCTCCCTCTGACTGTTGGATAGGATATACCATCCTCGTAGACCGCATTTGGAGCGAAAATTAAGCAAGACTTCAAATCTACCCAGAACAGTGTATAACTCTGAGGGTAATCCCTCGGAGCCCGGTGTTTTATTATTTTTACATTTTTCGAGCATTTTGAGTATTTCATACTCAATCAGCCACCCTTCACATTTGTCCCATCTCTAGAATATGAGTTGGCGAAATACGATGTAATTTCCTCGAGTATCTCATTTTTTTGTCATTGTATTTCAAGAGTTTACCAGTCTTTTAACGCAGCTCGTATATATATAATTTCTTTTTTCAATGTTTAAGAAGAAACGGTTAGTTTTTTCGCCCTTTTCATCCCAAATTACCTTGCTCTGAGGGTAGTTAATCGAAGTTATATTATAGCTGATTGATGTACATTTTTTACAGAAACTATATCTCTGATGCTTTCTGTTTCAGGTTTTTCTTGCAGTCTTTTTTTTCCTCGAGAAGCAAATCGCCGCTGTATGGCATTCAAAAATATTAGTTTTATTTCTTTTGTTTCGCGCAGGGTATCGTATAGATTCTCCTATGTTTAATTTCAGTATCTCCCATAATACGGATGGTTTCTCTTTATTCTTATTTGGCACTGTTTTATCACTGTTTTATTAACAACTTATGATAGCTTCATGATATCAACATATTCAAGAGTTTAGCGTCCGATACTCGGTGCTCATACGACAGTTGTAGCGAGACGGTGATCATCGAGTGGTCTGTTAAAATTGAAGGATGATATCGGAAGATACAATCTGATTACCGATCCCAAACGAAGTTTGAAAGAAATCCAATTTGAAAAAATATCTTCATCGCTTTGTTCACAATGATAGGTAATCCTTCGCTGCAGTTCGTGATGTTTTCGTCAGACATTAACCAAATCATACATGAATAAACGTTATCAATAATCAATAAACGTTAATAATATTAATAACATCGGCCTTATTTGCTGCTGTTATCCATTCCGTAATTATCGACAATGACGATAATATCGAGATCACAACAATTTCAGCCCATTTATATTCAGGGATATTATACTCAGCTTATTCATTTTGTACAGTATCGATGTGTGATTGTAACATTTTTTTTTCACAAAGATACATATAACATTGGATATTTCTGTGGAAAATATGATGCACATATGTACATGAAAGAGTGCAGAGTGAGAGACAAAAGTCAATCTCGGGTGCTGAAGTAAAGGTGTGAAGTATGGCTTGGTCACCGCTCATGGGCACAAAGTGTGTCTCGGAAGCCGTTCATTCGGGCATTAGTAACCTCCTTCACATAATATTATGAATATTGGATTGAACAGTTCATAACATTAATATATGTTCGAACCGGTGGAGTCATAGGGGATGTGCACACTCAAGCTCCCTTGAATGAAATGAAAAATATACGTAGGCTGTCAAGCGGCTTAGTGTACACAATCACTGAGGGCTAGAAAAACAATTATCGTGTGATAATGGGTTGGGTTGTATCTGCCCTGGCGGGTTCGAAACGCTGTATGTACGTCGTAGTGGTATTAGGATCCAGAGAGGAGCTGATTGGCTGTGATGAGCAGGAGGGCGGAGTTTGTTGAGAGTGGAGTCAAGAATACTAGCCAATTGTTTAGTATTCTTGGTGGAGTTGTGTGATATAGCAGAACCCGTGTTATTTTGTGGGCGCCTGTGATAGCCTGGCAAATTAATTGCACACGCAGTTTTATGCATCTTTGTATACTGCGGGATTTATACCTGCACCGGCACCTCCGATGAAACGTGCTATGCTATGACTACGATTTTACCCATGGAAATTGTTAAAAATTAAAAAAAAAAGTTTGTCAACTATTGTAACTATTCAATATATTCAGTGCATATGTCGAATGTCATGGATATAGCTCAAATATGAAAAGTGTATGAAGAAAGTCCCGGAACTTGTTGAACATCAAATGATCATAGACTTCATTTAGCACACATATCATGTTTTCAATGGACCTATATTCGTGTCTTTAGCATATTGCAACCGTTGACCACTGGTTCGTCGTTTTATATTGTTTTCAAAACGTGAAGCTGGTAAAGGGTCGTACACATAATTTTCTGCCTTTGACCAGGGACTGGGCGAAACATTATTCCACGCTTGGGAGACGGTCGTGCACATAATTTTTGGGCTTTGACCACGGGCTGGGAGGAACGTTATGTCGTGCTTTTGAGGCGGTCGTGTACATAATTTTTGGGCTTTGACCACGGGCTGGGAGGAACGTTATGTGGCGCTTGGGAGGCGGTCGTGTACATATTTTTTGGGCTTTGAGCACGGGCTGGGAGGAACGTTATGTCGCGCTTGGGAGGCGGTCGTGTACATAATTTTTGGGCTTTGACCACGGGCTGGGAGGAACGTTATGCCCGCGCTCGGCAGACGGTCGTGTACATAACGAGGATATAGAATTCACAGCATTTGGAATGTGTAGAAATAAAGATAATATGATCAATGATTCGACAAATATCTTGGTACATTTTCCATGTGTCTCTTGGTACAGGATTTATGTCAAATCCCAGTAGAATCAGAAAATTTAATTTGAAATAATACTTTGTTATAGGGTGATTTCCAAACTGTTTGATGTAATAAAATGAAATAATATATCGTAGAAATAGTGTACAACAGTAATTATATCTATCATTAGGTATCATACAAATGATACCATATTAGGTTAAAATGGTGGTGTATTTTATACACTATGTGTTTCTACGTATACATTCTACTTCGAACACCACTCGTAATATTACATGAACGTGCAATGCGTTGAACTGCGCTGATATTGTCACGTGGGACTCCAAGGGAGGTTGGTGCCGATGTAGCTAGAGTAGAAGTAGTCGGTATTAAGTTACACGTGATAGAGGGCAACAGGTCCTTCAAACCCCGGATGTAGTGGGCGAGAAGAGCGTAATATTTTCTGAAGTGTGATTGGAGAGGGTCACTGGATATCAATCATAGCTATAAACGGAGTCTGTTACCAGAGGAACGGGTGAACATTTCTGGGAAGCAAGAAATAAAAGTGAATAAAAGTTCGATTATGGGAAAAAATAACGGAAGCAAAATTAACATAGTTCTGTGTTTTGTATGTGCTGTTTGGGGGGTAAGTGGCGTTTATATTCGTGAGGTTTCACTAGAAAGATCAAGAAGAAGGTAAATGACCCTGTTTTTGGAAGAGATATTTTAAGTATCACATAAATTAAGAAAGTATTGCCGGGGAACCTTTATTGACGGACAACGTCACATCTGCTTCATCGTTTTATGTGGTTTCCTGTGCAAAAGCCCAGAATATCTCTGAGTAATGCAGTAAGAGAGATAGATGGTTGATGAGTTAGCATTCATGTGAAAAACAAAAACTGGCATCTTTGTTGATAATAAATATAAATGAACGAAATAAAACAAGAAAAACACTTGGTGGTGATGATTTCAAAATATAGCTTGCTTCACATGTGTGGTTTTGAAAATATCAATCAGTAAATAATGCAGACCCCAAAGAAAATAAATCATGGGGTAATAGTATTATATTCGTTAGTGATAAATATTCACGTGTAGTGTCAACATCGACTGATGTGGCATTTGCAATGACACGTCACCCGAGCTCACAAGACATAACAAATGTATTTCTGTCGTATCCTGGTAAAGGACCCATTAGCCGTGTACATTACCACACGACGTGAACATGAAGAGGATCTGAAGCTCATCTCGGGCTGTAATTACGGGTGACATCCCATGTGTGGTACATGATGGGAATTCAGTATTTGGACCAATGGTGCTGCGAAGATGTGTTTCTGCAAACAAAATACCATGTATTGTTTACTTGGGATATTTTTTGAAAAACATTTCGAACATTTTGTCGTGTGAGTGGAACTAAAAAGATCCAAATATGGGCTTTTGATATCTTCACTTCAAGATATATCCATAAAAATCAAGTTATTAAGAGTTCCCATCTGATACCAATATTGTAAATCGAGTCAAAGAACTTTTGACTTTTTGTGAGTCTAAATTAGTTATAATGTTGAACATTTGTTTTTGACAATTAACAATAAGAACAATTTTCTTTCTTCTGGGCACCACAGGAAAGCAACCTTTGGCTATGTGGTGATCTGACAGTGGCACACATAAATTGTATATTTTGTCATCTTTGTACACAGATTGTCAAATAATTTTGACTTGAATTGAACCATCATCGATATCGTTTGAACCACAGTCGCCCCAATGGTGATTACCTGGTTGACACACCAACTCAACCAAAGGTATAAAAAACATGTTTTATAAACATTATGTTATCGATTCACGGAGACAAAACAACAATTTATACATTAGAAGAAACTTAAATGATAAAAAAAAATACTTTTCAGATAGCTTGAATATTGCACGTTCATGTCTGGAAATACTATAAACAGAAACAGTCGCTCATCATAAAAAACAAACTCAATGCATTATTGCACTGTTGACGACAACGTCATATTATTTATAGAAGGTTTACACGGGGGTTGAACACTTTGAATTAAAACCAATAATGAATGAAGGAGAGTAATAAACCATGAAAACAGGTTTCTTTGACGTTGTGAAATGGTCGATATTTAATCTCAGTGATGAACATTTCCCTGTTGGGATTGCATGCATTTAGTCGCACACAATACCAGCTGAAAAATAGATTATTTACGTGAATAGCGGGTGTATCCGTGCATCCACTGTGACATCTTTATTGGTTCAATATGTTACTGGATTAAGGCCTTGTCATGACGAATATAAACTACCGGTGAAAAAAATAACTTTTCCAGCGAATTAATCTGATATCTATTGTATCTTCAGCTGGCGGCTGCAGCTCTAAAACGAAGCTTGATCACTGGCAGCAGGCAAAAGAGATAGTGAGTTGAATTTTTTTTTTCAGAGATCGAAACCCTTTGTATTGGACTAAAAATAGAACAGTATATGGTATATAAACGATATGATTTAAATACAACATATTTATAGTATTTAATGTTGATATATTGATGCGTCTTAATCTCAATGAATGTTAATTCAAAGTCGTGGAAAAGTTGTTAATAAATAACTCCGAAGTAAATTAACTCGCATGTAGTATATTAAATGCACCAGATTGACACATTTTGTAATTTCGATTTATATGGGTTTTTTTTTCTCCCACAGTACTGATTACCAGGAGCGAGCCTCTGCCTTCTGTACTGGGCTCTGTATGTACGAGGAGAGGAAGAGTTACAGTGAATGCTTCGACCTCTGCAACTGGTACAATTATTAGCACTGTTATAATGACAGGTAGAATATCCTCTGGGTGGCAGAAATGCCATGTATTTGTATACCTGCAATGCCTCTGGGCTGTATTGGGTTTGTGGTATGGAAGTTCATGATAGGTGCGATTAATTAAGCTGTTTGATAAATTCGTACGGTCATTCTTGTACCTTGAGGAGTACTTGTCTGAAAGCACTGCCGGTATATAAATGTCTTGTTATTTGTTACCTCGAAATGAATGCAATACCTAGTAATTGGAATGAAAATATGAATGACATTTGACTTGGACTGTAGCATGCATTAATGTTTCCATTCATTACAATTCATTTCGGTTACAAGTGATAATCTATCCTACGTCACTGGAACTGTACATTATCAACAATCGCAAATAACAATTTCATTCATCACGAAAGGATGTCAAACTCTCACTGAAATCAAAATACGGGAAATTTCGTTAAATTGTAATGTTAAACTGCTTTCATACCAGGTTCTTCGATACAAAAATACTTATATATGTTGGTTTTTCCATGTCTCTATGTCGGTAGCTTGATTTATGTCATAGCTTGATTATGTTTCCCTAAGCAATATATGTGCAGCTGGTGTAATTTTTGTTAAGTTGAACTATTAACCATTGAAGGATCATATAGCTCAAATATGAATGGATATTTTCGGCCATTATTCTAGATGTATATGACACTGGAAAACCTTTTCCTTGATTGCCAACCTCAATCCACCCTAGAGTAGATTATTTTGGTTCATTTCAGGAACTACCAAGAACCAATCTACACACCACCATCGCAGAATTATGAACCATATCCCGACGTACCAGCACCTTCTGAATCTGATTACATGAACGATGGAGCAATCGAACCCGAGGACACACAAAAACAGAAAAACTCTCAGAATAACAACAACAGAAAAGGCAAGGGCAAGAAAGGACGAGCCAAAGGTCTGCGAGAACAAAAACAGCGCAACAAAGAGGAACTGGCCAGGCAAAAACAGATTTTGCGGGAACTAAAACGCAAACTCATGCAAGAAATCAACGAAAAGAAAAGCGAACTCACGGATAAAGCTGTCATGTTGCAGCAGAACATACGTCAAGTTGAGGAGGAAATCGAGCTGAACAAACAGACAATGGAGGAACTGGAAACTCGCCTGGAAACGATCGATGAGGAGATGAACAAAATCGAAGAACTAAAGTCGAACCTGTCCTCTATCGTAAAGGACAGGCGTAAAGTCCTGCTGGAAAAACTACAAGACCCGAACGATGGCATAGCAGATGAATTCCTCATGCCGGAAGGAGAGCCGCTCACACAAGATGGCGAGCTTGCCAATGTCGTAAAAGAGTTTCTTATCCATGAAAACACAAAGCGAGATGATGGAAGTGACAAGACGTTTGCGAAGTACCAGCCATTCCCTCTGTTCGAAACAGCCGATGGAACCCCGATTGTAAAACGAAAAGACGTCTTGGATGATGCCGCGTCAAATCTGGAAGGACTGTTCAAGGAAAACTCGGGACGTGACAATGGGATCGTGTCTTAGTCTGTGGCCGATAAGTTCCAACTTGTCGCGACAAAACAACCACAAGATTCAAAGGGATATTTTTTATGAATTATTTTATTGTGTTATCATGCCTGCCATCCTCGTTCTCCTTGCCTGTGCGATCACTAACACGAATACAATACAATAAATAAGAAAAAATGTTTTCATTTAAAGAAAATCTGTTGAACCCTGTCAGGAATATAGTTTTAAGTTATAGAACCGCGCTGCACATATCTTTCCTTGTAACAATCGTGACCAATCCATCTGCCCATAGATTGATGTTGTATTATTGTTTCTGAGAATGTCGCATGAGTGTTTCTTTGCCTTGCATCCTTCTTTCCCGACTACCTTCCCAAATTGGTACTGAATAGCAAACAACATTATTATATGCGATGGTGGTGTATAGATTGTCAATTCTAACGATACCAACTGTCAATATGTTACCATATTTACAACGAAAGTAGCATGAAAACCTTTTCGTTTTTTCAGGTATTAACTGCCGACTGGATGAAGAAGGTGATATGCCCAGAATATACGACGTCACACCTGTGTCATTAAAGTCAAATATGAATATATCCATATTGAAAGTTGGTGTTCGACTTTTGATATGATGATTTTGACGTAGACTTTCTTCAGTTTCACGTGGACTTATGGCTGTTCTCATAGATGTATTTAAGGTTCAGTCAATCTTCCAAAATTGTTGTCGTTAAGTGTCAATGTAGTAGTCGTTAAAATCGGGGTTTCGTGTTTCATGTTCACAACAGTTCCTGGTATGTGCAGCTGCGGGTGATAATTGCAAATTTGACTTTTAACCTCGGTCGTCTTGATGTAGAACTAACACATAGACGTCAAAGTAATTAGATATGTCGCGGATGTACACTGTCTATTCGGGAGACGGAAGCGTCATGAATATGTAGGCTATGTCAAACACACCGTTTTAACCTGTTATATCTGTATTATGTGTAGCTGGAGGGCCTTATGGCAAGATGGTGAACTAGATTTAGCTATGCACTGTGCATTGATATGTCAGTCATGAAATTTGTGATACAATTCTGAGTTATATCCTGCTCACAATGTTTGCATCTGGTTATATTTTTGTGGCGTCAAGTTCGGCGCCAGATTCACAATCATCAAAATAAATGCATGGCTCAATGTCGACATAATGATATTGTATTAGGCTATTCGTACCCATTGTATGGTGTATAACACTCCAAATATACGAATTATACGAGCACAATGCATTTGTATTTGTATAATTAGGCCTAATGATATAACACTACCACTTGTATGTGCTCATCAACCATACATAATAAAGATATAGCAACATGTCACGTGTCTCTAATGTTTCCATGGAGTCTGATGGAGGTTCCTTTATTCAAAGATGGTGTTTGTTTTATCTACAGTTATATTAACAAATATAGTGTAAAAAGAAAACAGTATACAAATGCATGTAGTACATGACTGATGCAGGCGTGAATCTTCGAGAAGGCGTAGAGTTAGGGCCCAAAATATTGGTATGGCCTGTACCAAGAAAAATGACACCAAACAATTATTACATTAATAACAACTATATAACACCAGTGACAATCATTTGTTTTACTAATCGAATCAACGGCTCTTAGTGGTTAATATATTTTCCTTTCATTATCATTTTGTATTACTTTGCTACTCGAAAATAAAATTGATTCGATGTCAATTACTCACAACTTTTCTAATACCCAACATAAAAATATTTTGCTGATGTGTAACTTTTTGTTGGTATTCAACGAACACATGTTATCTAAACATTGTATGCTTTATTGTCAATGTTCGTATGATGTTTATTGGTGGTCATCTGCTCATGTCACTATTTTAGTATTCCAAACTCAGTGAAGCGCTAACCCTTTTGCTCTACATTCCAATATATCACAATGATAGACATGGATTATCAAAACACTTAGGTACTTATTCAATAAACTTTAATGTAGCTGTCAGCCAGATGACGAATTTACATCTGAAAGCCTTCTGAACCCAAAAGATGTCAATCACTGATTGATCTAAATGCCACTAATGCCGTGGCCATAAACATGAAAGAATTCGGTGAACACGCAAGACTTCCGCGCCCCCACTCGGAGAATTCACCTTTAGCATAGGTAGTACCAAATACGCAGCTAGCTGATGCGTCAGATGCATTAAGGAGCGGAGTTCATTGTAACGGCGGATATTTTGTAGGATGCAGGAGCTGTCTGAAGCCTTTCGCCGTTTCCTCTTGACATTCTCCTGCCCATTAGCCCCCGTCACGTTTATCGTGTTATGTATCACGTAGTGTATGTTGCCCAGGATGAGATGTTTTTTTTTCGTTTTTGGAGATAGGTCTCAAGAAACTGGTAACTATTACATGTACAAATTAGTATAAGCCTGATATATCAACGGGCAGATAATATATTACACCTTGGATAGGAGTCGACAGTGGAAGCGTCAGCCAATGTGGAACATCGATTTTATATATGGTGCGTAGGATCGAGGATATTGTATTCCACACATAATTACTTAAGATAGGCAATCAATTCACAATGGAAGCGTCACATGTGAATGACGATAATATTATCCAATTTGGATTATGTTCCAAAAGTTAATATCTGCTAATTCATTCCGATCATAACTCATTCTTTCACTCAAAGTAACTTAGCTAGCGTGGGCGTCTATATCAGGAAGAAAATTTGCATTAAAGGAGCATGATGCGATAATAAACATATCAGTATTGATTCTGTTCTAATTGGATAGGATCTATATGATATCACTGATACCGTCGCGTTACATGCTTGACTTCACCTTTGTGGTGTTCACCATAAGACTTGTCGAGAAGAAAACAACCACAAGAGAATAAGAGAAAAGTGTGGTCTATGCATTTATACGGTGACATTTTATTTAATAAGAGTGTGTTGTTTCTGGAGACAATGTGGAGGAATACATTGCCAAACACAAATATACAATATCGGGATGACGTGACGCAGTGTGAGATGAGAGTTGAAAGTTTTCAATAAAAAAGGCCGTTTTGAATGTGCCAATTTTTAAGCTCTATCTTGAAGTATACTGGGTGCTTACTGTCAGCGCCCATTATTTTGCTAAAGTCCGAAATAGGGCGTTTTGCATCGAAAATGGCTGCTATTTGGAAACAAACGACTCAATAAAAAAAAACTGAAAAAGTATTTTGAGATATTATCATAGGAACATTTACACACAATTTCGGTGAAATTCATCCTACAGATTTCGACATCTGACCTAAAACGTGTAAAAACGACTCCGCAAACAAAACAGCTGTAGATACATGTAGAGCTCAAGTTTCCATCATGAACAAATATGCAGTTATATACAAGTGTACGGCGGATATTTTGGCGATCATGAATCTGTTCTAATTAGATAGGGTCTTTGACTTCTTATGACGTGATTGGTATATCGGAAGATCACTTCTGATTTGAGTTTATTTGACTCTGCACACAAACTGGTTTTAAATAAATATAGATTTGAATTGTGAGTAGATGGGAAGGTGGACATTGTATATGGCGAATCTTTTGGTGAGCTTGAAGTTGACCTTAGAAGTGGCAAATCCTTAGGTGACATATTACCTGATATGTGTTAATTGCAATAGAGCTTAGATCTGTATTGATGAGCATAAAGAAATATATGTATGGCAGATATTTTGGTGACCTTGAACTTGACTTAAGATGGTCTTGAGTGACCTAAGATGACATTTTACAGTGCACCATTCTTTCCAGCAATAAGCGCACAAACTACGGACTTTTTTCTTCTCAAATATTTTTCTTAAAAAATTTGTGGAAAAATCTTTGTCTTAAGGGTACGCATAATCTGAAATCAAGCATCACTCAACATTGAATTCACTTTTTACTCGGGAATTCCTTCAGAATAGGAACTGCATGTCTCAATGACAATATAATGTTTCAAGTGCTTAGACATTGACACATTCAAATGGGAAGTGGTAACGGCTGATTTCAGTAGTGACCTGAATTCGATATTCTCATAACCCTAAAGGGTCAACAACCATTTTAGTCTCAAAAACGAAAGTTTATGGACTTTGGCTGTTTAACACTGTACATTTTCCTAAATAATACTCGGGCAATACTGCTCAGTGGGAGTTCAGCATTGTTTCCTGGTAACATAATCGACACGAGGCAAAACATTGATAACAACTTTCATTGAGGAGCTGCATGTGAAATGATGTCAGCTTGAAGTCGAAAAATGTATCTGATAAATTTTATCACTGATCAATCTGATGTTGAACTAGTATTCCTCTCAAAGTACACCGTATGATCACAGATGTCAACATATCAAAAGATGATATAGAAATCAAACAGATTAATTATTTGTATATAAATTGGATGAAGCTGATGTTAGTATTGCTTGAATACGTATGTGAGTTGGATTCTAACCATGCAGTTGCATTGGGCGTGCCTCTGTCCCGTCCTGGGCAGTATGTAAGATGGTATGTGACTCCGAAAGTAGGGAATAAACATGGAACCAGTACCCAAGTACAAAGTATTCCGAGCGAACAAAGTCAAGTTGTTGAGCGAACAAAGTCAACTCAAAGTCAAGTACTCACTTCCTTTCTCGAGGAAGTGGCACATCAATGACCACCCTTAGCCTCCCTTACACTGAAATCCTAACCGAGAAGAAGTGTTAATATATTGTCCATCGATTGTTGTAAAACAGATGAAGTTGAAACCCTAATTGGTTAAATCTTGGTAACTGTACGTTTTTCATCACCGAATTTGAACATCATTGTTCGTATGATTCTCGATAATACAGCTTTTATTTAGTTTGTTGTCCCTGGAACGCTACGCGACTATCAAGGATTATAGAAGATCCTTGCGACTATCAGGAAGACGAAGATATCATGTGCGTTTATCAGTCGAATTAATTACATCACATGACATCATGCCATATGAAGGCTATAGACGTAGAATCAATACCCAGTATCAAGTATTCCGAGCAAACAAGGCAGGGTCCGTTATACAATCTCATAGTCCGGGGAGAGAAAGTCAAATCAGGCATACGAAGTGAAAAAAAAAAAAAAATGACAGGGAAACTCATGAACCCCCAAAAATGGCCATTAGGTGAAATCAGGTGTTCCGGAAAGAGTGAGCATTTCCTGCCCCACTAGTGGCACCCGTCATGAATTTCCGCTTATTTCACTAGAGATATCTCTCACAATCTTATTAGAGTAACTTGCGAATATTAGGCCTGTATTTAAACATGAGTTGAATATCGATGGTTTATTTGCATTTTATGCATATAAGTTTCTGTAATGAGACAAAACATTAGTCTTCGAAAAGTAGTAGATCTATATATTGTATATGTAAGTATCAATCTATTACCACCGATACATCAAGATTTTGATGATGATAATAACAAACGTAAAGTACAACATTTTGCAATAGAAACAAAGCCCGACCAAATAGTTTAAACGAAGGTTGGCTATTGTGGTATACCCTCGGCTTTCATTTTTCTATGCGAATCAGGTTTCACTGGGGTTAATGGGTATTCACCGAGTCATAAAGCACTGTGCCTGGATTGTTTTCTCGCTCAGTGAATATGGTGGCTGCTCAGGCGTTAGATTACTGGCATACTACTACTTTAGCGGTCAATGACATTCTATTATAGAATGTCATTGACCGCTAAAGTATTCTATTGTTTAAATGGTAACACTGAACCACATGAGATAGAAATGCAAATTGGGGCCTGTTTCACAAAGAATCTAAACTTACTTCAGCCAACTAAGTTTAGGATTTAGCGTACTAAATCCGATGCTAAATGCCGTCGGTCAAAGTAGATTCAGATGTTTTTAAAATAGGCCCAGTTCATATGCAATACATGTATATATACACAAATGGGATATATTTTGTGTAGGTAAATATGACTCATATCCATAAAGTACTAAGTTCACAATGAAAAAAGGTCTGGTAGCAGCAGATTCACCACGCACCAGTAGTGACACCGACGGATTGGTGGGTACAAGTGACCCGGAGCCATTAACCACCTCCACTTGACATTCTGGTCCCCATTAGATCTGGTTCCTGTATATTGTGATGAGTCACGCACAAAGATTTGTGGGTTTTTTTTCCAAAGAATATTTATAGAAATGTGGTATCCTTTCATTTCACTCCAGTGTTTCTTATATACTCAGGTATTGATGCTTCCTGTCGCGTTACTATTTATAGATTTGCAGTATTCTAACATGGTAGAGGATCTTATCCTTCGGCTGTATGTTTGGAGTTCGCTGTGGCTCAAAATGGCGTTCGGATTTTCGAAGGGCTAAGTCATTCATAAATGATATTTAGTTGGTGTTTCGTCATGTTTCTGTTTGTGCCAGCAAATTATAATTTTTCGTGTACTTCATCAATAAAAATGTAAACTTGCTATATGATTTCGTCATATGTTCTAATTGTGTTGTCCTCGAATGGTTTTTTTGCCATGTGTTTAAACTGTGTTGCTCTCGTATCGTTCCTCTGCGCCTGGAACGACGACATTTTTTTTTTTTACTTTCCAGTGTGTCCTGGTAGTATGCTATCTACTATCATTGTCATTTCCCGAATTCTGAATGTGATCTATCAGGTTTCACTGGGGTTAATGGGTATTTACCGAGTCACTGAGCACTGTGCCTGGTCTCTGTTCTCTTCCAGTGAATCTGGTAGCCAAGATGTTTACTGGTGCGTTAGATTACTGGAAGTTCGGAAATTATATTGATTTTATCCCGTTCTGCTGCGATACATGTATGTCAAGCATCAATAATATTCAATTGGCATTAATGACACTGGTCCATATGCAATACTTATTCACAGATGGAATACACCTTTTATTGCAAATCGGAATAACACTCATGGGTTGGAATTCATATCTATGCTAAGGAAGTTTTATCAGTTCATGATGCTGTTACATGGGAAAATGTTTTTTCAAAAGAAGTTTTTCAATGAATATATATGGCTCATGATCTCGAGAAGTTATTAACGGTCTTTGTTATTTTGACGAAAAAATCTTCGAACCTGGGGCTGTTCACGATCCCCACTTGATAGTCTGGTCCCCATTAGACGTCGTGTATTTGTGATGTGTCACGTACACGGACAGTCTGCATTTTTTTTCACAAGAAATATTCATGCAAATGTGACATCATTTCCAAGCGTTTCATTTACATGATTTACTGGGAAAGAGAAAATCACGGCATGTTTCTACTATATACATGTCAAATATTATAGAAGTGTGTGTTGTCGTTCCTGATTCCAGAATGATGACGTTGAAATTTGATGATGTGGCAGAAAAGCGAATCCCTTGGCTGTATTGTTTGGTTTGGTACCACAATTGCTGAAGGAAAGGCACATAAATATATACCGTCACTTTTTAATCTCATGATCTCATGATACAAAACGTTCTTCTTTTAGCCAAGTGTATATTTTACCATTTTATTCACTTCATCAATAGTCTGCTGTATTGTCAACACCGAAATCGGAGGAACTTCTATCTTTGATGACGATATGAGGTTTCGCACATTGTGTTATAAATATCCATAAAACGCTGGCTTCTTTCATGGGGCGACTCGTACATGTCTGCGGCGTCACGACAGGTGGACTTTGATCCTATTTCAAATAACATTTTAGGACCTCCTCGAAAGAGATTTTTATGACACAGTCAAAAAACTTTTTATTATCAGGATTTACCTTGAGTCAAATCCCAGAATCCAGATTTAACTTGTGTACAATGCATAATCATGAATTCATATTAATTTTCATGTAGTACTTTTCTAGCACTCAAGAATATCCGATGGGTATAGTATGTAAAGCTAATAGAATCATCAATTTGACACACCGAAAATAAATCGTCACTCAGTCGATGCTATTGATTTCTTCTGAATTTCCTCTGAACCCAAGAACGTGTCAATCAACTATTGAACTAAACGCCACGAATGCCGTGAAAGAACTTGGTGATCACGCGAGTCTTCCACCCACTCCGAGAGCCCACCCTCATCTCACATGTAAGTTTTACGAAATATCATAGCTGCTGCCGC
The DNA here is from genome assembly GCA_949152475.1 of Terebella lapidaria. Classification (NCBI taxonomy): domain Eukaryota; kingdom Metazoa; phylum Annelida; class Polychaeta; order Terebellida; family Terebellidae; genus Terebella; species Terebella lapidaria. The sequence goes on along the minus strand of OX424568.1, from coordinate 8,949,931 downwards.
ATGAACTGCAATCAGGTACAGAGTTCCTGTAATGGCGGGTATTTTGTGGGATGCAGGGGCTGTCTGAAGCCATTCTCGATTTCCTCATGACAGTCTGGTCGCAATCATCAATCATGTGAGGTGTGTAGCGTGGAACATCGTGTAGCATGCAGTGTGCTGAATGGTAATACGAGACCAGAATGCGAACTCAAATTAATGTAAGCAAGATATAAAACAGACCGGTAAAATTCATGCATCTTGCATGTAGGCATGTAATAGTTGACATTGTCTATGTCAGATACTCGGATCCAGGGTAATGTATCGCCTGAGACACATCTGAGATCAGCCGTACATTACTCACGAAGGAACGTCAGAGCTACTATCCTCCCATAAATTTGATTTCATACAGAAATGAAATAATATTTTCCAATTCTGACTAACTCCCAAATAATAAAAAATATTCGCTAATTTATATCACGCATAATTCATTCTTTCACCCAAAGTGTGTGTAGTGTCTATTTGAAGTAGGAGCGAACGTGCAGCAAGAGAATGATGAGAACATGAGGGCTGTGAGTCAACCAGAATTGACCCTGCTCCAATAAGATTGAGATGTATGAGGCCTCTAATTATACCGTGCCGCTACATGCACGATCTCACTGCAGAACAGCCGTGAATATGTCAAATGTGTGAGAGAACATGGTAATAGTGTGTTCCGTACCATTGGACGGTAGTGTTTTTGTTTTGTTTTCTGCTTTACAATTGTTAAATAAGTAATAATGGACAGAGGAGACTGAATTAAAACAGTCTCCAATTAGTAATAATAATAATAGTTTATTTCCCAACAGCACAATGATCATGTGATATTTGAACAAAACAGATCTGTGAAAGAAAGTGACATGGCTGTTGGGGGTCAGCACATAGCACGTGTCTCCAATCTGAAATTAGTATGCATCTTCGAATGATTATGATATAGTAGTATGTAAAGAGTACTTCAAAACTTGTTACGAAAATGACATAAATATGATAGCTCGTGTTCACAATCGTACCCCCCCCCCCTATAAATACCTGTATCAGTGTATCATGGGTTGATTATACCGCTGGGGTCAGAAAGCCTAAGCACTGACACTGGCTCCCCATTACATCCATTACATCCTGGTCCCCATTACATCCATTACATCCTGGTCCCCATTACATCCGGCGTGTGTAAGCTGTGATATGTCACGTACGTCAGTCTGTATTCTTGATAGAAAATGTGATTTTCTTTCAATTGTCGTCTTCCGTTTTTCAAGTGTTCCTTCCCCTCAGGAATGGATGTAAGTCTGCCGTGTTTTATTCATGCTTACGATTTATTCATACATGTGAATAATGCTGGTTCACAACATGAGCGTATTTGGTTTGCAAACATCTTATCCATGTTTCTACTGACGGATAAGACACAAATAAGCATGTTCCGTCAAATTTCTGACCATATCCGGATACAAAGAGTAATTGTGTTATCAAAATGCATAGTTTACCATTCTATTTACCTCAGCAATAATGTAATGTATTATCAACCCGAGCATCGAAGACGTTTTCAGACGAGAATGCATCTTTGATGACGTTCTGAGGTGTTCTCACGTTGCGCCATAAATATCTACCCGACGATAGCTTTCATTATGGTGCCACTCTTGGCTGTCACGAAAAGATGGACTTTGATCCTATATGAAATAACAATACCAACTTCTAACACTGGGAAAGATTTTGAACACGCAGTGAGACCAAAACTGTTCTGTGAAGACCATCTTTTGATCACAAGCTGTCTCGAGACACGAATACCTCAAAATCCAAATAGAATTGTGGAAAGCATATACATTTAATTGTGTGCAGAAGCAACAGAAGACATATTCTAAACTATACAGTGGACAGGACATATATTTCACCAGTCTCAGCTACATACCGGTGAGAAAGGGTATGACGTTTCTCGAAGGAATCAGCACAACGTGGTATATGTCATATATCTATCACATTTATTTTTTTCTTATTCAAAGTTGTTGTTGTTTTTTAGATCTATAATGAGTGTCAAATTTTTGGGCAAAAAATGCTTAACATTTCCGAAACACATGATCTCACATCCTTAATTATGGCCATACACGGGGACTCGATTTTCTCGAGATTGGATTACGGACTCAGTTGTGTTTGCAAAAAAATACTCCATACTTAGGTATTGATTCCATGCTTATATATATGTTTATCACATGTACATTACATGTATGAGTGACCATGATATTATGGACCACATTACAATTACTAAACTCAAGTTCATCCATCAGTGAAACACGCTTTTTGGGCGTAGTATTGTTTTAGTATTGTGGTAGTATAATCGGATCAACTTGAAATTTTGTGTTTCTCAATTGAGTATC